>ML677381.1:31296259-31637889 GCA_007922305.1 Dermatemys mawii
CCCCCCCCCCCCCCGCAACCACGACCCTGGAATCCCCCAAGCGCCCTCCTCCCCTTTACCACAGGTGCTCGCAGGGCTCTGGGGTAAGAGGGGGAGCGCACAGCCCCAGCCCCCCGGAGTGTGGCCCCAGTGGCGTGGCTCCGGGGGAGAGGCTGAGTGCACATCCCCAGTCCCCGGAGTGCCGCCCGTGCGGCACGGCTCTGGGAGAGGGGCTCAGCGTGCAGCCCCGGCTCCTGGAGTGCCGCACGTGTGGCATGGCTCTGGGGGAGGGGTTGAGTGTGCAGCCCCAGCTCCCAGAGTGCCACCCACATGGCGCGGCTCCAGGGGAGGGAGGAGCGCGCAGCCCTGGCCCCCCGCCGTGCCGCCCGAGTGGCGCGCTCCGGGGAAGGGCTGAGCGCGCAGCCCCGGCCGGCCCCCTGAGTGCCGACCCCGCAGCCCTGTTCAAGCAGAGGGGCTGAGCACGCAGCCCCGGCCCCCTGAATGCTGCCCACATGGCGCGGCTCAGGGGAGGGAGGAGTGCGCAGCCCCGGTCGCAGCGCTACGCGGTGAGGGTCCGGGGGAGGGGCAAGGGCAGCCTCCCCAGCCGGGGGGCCGGATGGGACTGTCCTGCAGGCCGGATCCGGCCCGCGGGCCGTAGTTTGCCCACCCCTGCCCTAGAGCCATGCCTTGGAGTCACGGTTCAGATCCATTGGCAGCAGTGGATGTGCAGGAAGCTTGCACTGCTGCTGCCCATACTGTACTTGTTCTGTTAATAAAGAAAGAGATTCCAGCCCCGGGACGGGCAGTTGAGCATCCTCTGTCAGCACTAGATTCGTTCAAAAAGGGAAGGGAGAGAAATGGGAAAAACTAGCATAAATGTCTTTGTCACAAAAGCTGCCAGCGTGTGGCTCTGTGCTTCCCTAAAGAAAAAGGGAGAGGAGAACAAAGCGAAGTAGGAAAAGACCTGTGGCCCCTGGGCACCGTAAGCCCAGCCGAGGTGGGCACGGCAAGCCAGGGTAGAGGACAGCACTCACTCCACTTTGCTAGGGAATTAGCTTCGTGCTGAGCTGCTTTTATCAGTGACAAATTTGGAGCCGACAGCACAAAGGCCAGAATAAAAGGGAGCAGGGCAGAAAGGGAGAGAGCAGCAGAATCCAGGGTCCATTTGTGTTTCTGGTTTTCTTCCTTTTGTCTCGTGGAAGTTGGCACGGGGAGGTGGGTGTTTTGTTTTGTTTCTTTCTCTCGGATCCCTCTGGCAACCCGCAAACAAAGAGAGCTTCATTGACTGCTTGCCCTGTCCCAGGGGAAACAGAGCCAAGCTGGACAGAGAATCTGCAAGAGGGGAAGAAAGGAAGAAAGATGGGCTCAGAAAAACACAACCTAAGCAAAATGTGCGGAGAGAGACAAATTGAGCTGTTCAAAGGACGGTGGCAGGAGAAAGGAATGAAGAGGGGGGCTGCTTTGGGAAACCCTTGGGATCAAAGACACTGGGGAGAAAGGTTCCAGAACTGCTCTGCTCTCCATGCAAAGCTGGGGCTTCCAGCAATAGGCATAAAAAGGCTGGTTTATGGCTTATGGCGTGAGCCCAGCCCCATGGAACGTGGCCAGATTAGGGAGCACAACGCCCTGTGCTATGCCACAGATCTGGAATGTCCACAAAGGACACCTCCCCGGCCACGTCCCAGCAGCACAATGTTCCCTCACGGGCAGGAGGTGGAGGGTGTTCAAGTTATTCAGGGAAATACCTCCTGCCACAGAGCAGCCTCCTCCACTACTGGTGTGCTGTGGGGTGGGGAGATGAAATGTGTTCCAACATACCCGTCTGTGGCTGGACTCTACCATTCCTGTTGTCTCCATGCCCATAGACCTCATGTTAGCCTGAGCTCCAATCTCCTTCTCCTCCCACATCCCCCATACCTGCAGATCTGCAGCGCACCTCCTGTATGATCCTGCCTTTATTTCACCACCTCTCCCTTTGCGGCTCCTCTCCCTAGGACTCCTGCAACTCCCTCCTCTGCGGCTCTGTTTCCCAGCACTCCCGGGCCTAGTGCAGAACGGCATTGCTCCTGCCTCCTCACACCTACGAGGAAGCTGGATCTCATCCCATGCCACGGACAGTTCCCCTGACTTCCCGTCTGCATCAGAATACAGGTCAAAAGGATTCTACACGGGCCAAGTTCATCCCTGGAGTAACATCCTCAACTTCAGTGGAATTACATGAGTTTGGCACAATGTGTTCTAACTCCCTCTTTGGGACTTTCTCCAGCCCATCCTAAGGGACATGGGGCCAGAACCTCAGCTGGTGTAAATCAGTGTAGTTTTGTTGACTTTGATGGAGCTATGCTGATTTACATCAGCTGACCATCTGGCCTCTCTGGACCTCTCTCCCAGCTCCTTTATTTAGCTAGCATCAGTCTCATTCTCACAATCTAGTTATTGATAGTGCAAGAACCTTCTCCTTTGCTGCTCCTACCACCTGGGACTCCTTGCCTCTATTACTCCACTGTCTATCTCCAATCTAAGCTGAGGACACATTTTCTCCCTTGCCCAGGGTTATTATCTTTTCATATATGTTATCCCAAGAGACCAGTCAGAATCCATTATGCTAGAAGCTGTGCAAACACATACAAAGACCGTTCCTGTCTGAAGCGCTTAAACTTTGTGCCTCTCAATTTCTCTCGGCCACTGCTGTTATTTATTATAAGGTCTACAGTTTTATTATCCACAGCTGCTGTAAGTCGGCAGAGCTCAGCTGAAGTCAGAGGAGCTCCATCAACTGAGGATCTGGCTCAAAAGCTCTAGAGAGCTTGAGGATTCAGTTTGTCTGAAATCTGTGGTATGAAATTATATTGTCTTTTATTGGTCTTTGCCTCAAGTGGGTGATTCACTGTTAATGCCAGCGTACAATGCCGCAGGTGAGAGATGCAAACTTCCCCTAGCCTCTCCTTCTCCCCAGCTGTGATGGTTTTGTTTGTACAAGGTTTGTTTGAAACTACTCAGTGCTTAGTTTGCTCTGTTCCTTCTCTGCAGACTGTGATTCGTACTGCAAGCCAGCCAAAGGCAACTACAAGATTAATATGAAAAAATACTGCAAGAAGGATTATGGTAAGCATCTCTTTCTTCCTGAAGCCAACTTTGCAGGGAAGAAGAGCGAGGAAAAGGCCCAGTGGACACCTTCAGCCAGGCCTTGGATGGGCGAACTCAGTCCTGGGATGGGAACAGAATTAGACTGTCCCACCCTGATCTGTCGGAGCATCTCACCCTGCCCTAAGCGGGTTGTGCTCTTCTGGACTGAGAGGGGAATTCAGTCTGTGTTCACTCCATTCAAGCTTCCCTCGCCCTCTGTTCCTCTCCTATTGGGCTTCTATCTAGCCAGAGATCCAGCCACTCACAGAGAGGCGTCCAAGGTCAGCAGTGACCGAAAGTCATTGCCATCCGGTGGTAATTCGAAGGCCCATGGTGGTCTCTGGGCAGTGGCGGACTGGTGTCCACATCCCCTGTCTTTCCTCAGCTGAGCCTCACCCTCACTGTAAAAGATGGCAATCAGCACCCTAGTTGGTAGATTTGATAAAAATTAAAGGCTATCTTGTCCGATGGCTTGAACTTTCACTTGCGGGCAGGAATCTGAGAATTTGGTGTTTTAATTATCTGATTTGCACCTGTAGTCAGGAAGTCTGGGATACAATTACTCAGATTTAATTTAATTTAATGGAGGAGGCCAATTTTCCAGATACTTCAAGGGAAGCCATCCTTCCTCAAATTCACCCCAAACACATATGGAGTCTAGATGACCCTCTCACTCCTTGAGGCCGTCCGTCTAGAACAGTGCTGAAGTGCACCGATGGAGGGGTGCTGGAAGCTATTGCTGACACAGCCTATCTGGTACCTGCTGTGGAGGCAAAGTGAGACTTTCTGTCTTTGGGGGTGTCAGTCTGGCCCTTTCCACCAGCATGAAATTCATTAAAACAAACCTTTTAAACCATTCCATGCCCTCTTCCCCTCCATCCCTCCCTGCCTGCCAGATACTTTACAAAGAACATTTTTCCGTACTCCTGTTGTCTGAGGGGTCTTGGGAGAAAGCTGATGTGAATCGCCACTGTGAGGCCAGGCTGGGCGGATGCTGACTAAATGTTGTTAATCACCATGACACGGGGCCATTCACACTCGGGCCTGGAGGGAGGTTCGCTGGAGAGAGCTGTTTGATTGATCTTCCACAGGAACCCTTGGCTCCAGCCGAAAAGATGGTTTTGGCAAGGTGGAGAGCAATAGAAATGGCTGTCAGATGCCTCTTAGCTGGGATTGGGGGAGGAGGCTGGAGTGAATGTGAGCTTGGAGAGAGAGGAGCTCACCAGAACTAGCCCTTCCAATTCAGCTAGACTTTCTTGCAACTTAAACCCATTTACGTTTCTCAGGACTTCCAGTGAAAGGGTTCCAGCTAGCCACCTGTGCCATATGTGCCTGTAATAGACTCATGGGAGCTTGTAGACTCCCCATAAAAGGAATTCTAAATGTGGATCATTTCAGTGTCAAAAAAATTCAAAATTTGTTTGCCAGCAAATATCTATGGAGCCACAAATCTCTAATTTCCAGGTACTTTCCAGCTATTTCTTTTAGGGTGACCCCTAATTTTCCTCCTCAATCCCCTGATTGGTCCTGCTTTGAGCAGGGGATTGGACTAGATGACCTCCTGAAGTCCCTTCCAGCTCTGATATTCTATGATCCTATGATCCCTGAGCTGCTCTTTGTACCTATGAACCCCATAGAAGCACCTCACAAATAAGCATGACTTTATCCTCACAGCACTCCTGAGAGCCAGGGAAACAGCGTGGCTCTCAGAAGAACAGAGGCACAGAGAGATTGTAAGTGACTGGCTCCAGGTCACCTAAGAACTCAGGAACAAAGCTAGGAACTGAGTGCACATCGCCTACATCACAGGCTACAACCACCCAGAGCCCATCCAGCCAAGCATCTGCCACAGCTGCTTGTCAGGGGTCCCGTCACTGGGTCATGGCTGGGAAGGGCTGAGGTGTTCCAAGCTAATGTGGCCTTGCTCTGAAACCCAACACAGGTTTTACCCCAGCATAACTCTAGTGACCTCAACAAAATGAACCCCAGTTAACACCACAGTCAGTGAAGGGAGAATCAGGCTTTCCAGCTCTTTTTGCTGCCCTGTGTCTTCCAGGGCCAAATCACTGCCTTTCCATTTTGGTTTCCCCACCATCCCTCCCGCCCCTTCCTCATGTACCTGGCCTGAGATGAAATCATGTTTGGCCAGCAAACTCAGAACCATATCACAGTCTCAAAGCAGGGTGAATGTCACTGACTAGCAACGTGTGTCTGAAAAGGAAAATTAAGCAATATCTTGTCCTCCTGCCGTACAGGTAGAATTTGGAGGCTCAGTAAGCTGCTGAAGGCTGCCTTTTCTGAGCACTCAGCAATCCCAGTCATCTTCTGGACCACAGAAGCTGTGCCCTGGGGGCCTGTTGCTTTAAGAAGCATGGAGATAGCCGTGCTGAGTAAGCTGGTCAAAAAAATGCTAATTACTTTTCACTGGCAATTTTGGAAAATTGGTATGAGGTGAGGGGGCTGGGTTAAATTTTCCAGTTTTTTCATAAAAAAACAAAACCAAAAAAAGTTGATCTGTTTTCATTTTTTGTGGGAAATTTTTACCAAAACCAGAAATTTTTTACTGAAAAATTTACTGTGAGCATTTTTCTTTTCTTCACAAAGCCATTTTTCATCCTCAAAAACTGTTTTGATAGAAAAATTCCAAGTGTCTCTAATGCCATGTAACCAAGTGTTGTGGCAAGAAGACATAACTAGATCTTGTGGAATTGGTCCGTTGAGACGCTGTAGTGAAACAGGACAGAGTGTTTTCTTAAACAGGGGTGGTTCTCCTGTCAGAACAGAAACAATCCCACAAAGACTGAGTCATGCAAATTTGCCTGTTGCCAGAACAACTCTCAATGTCTTTTTGTCTCTCCCCCAGTTGTCCAAGTGAATGTCTTAGACATGGAGACAGTGGCCAACTGGGCTAAGTTCACCGTCAATGTCCTCTCAGTCTACAAGTGCCGGGACGAGCGCGTGAAGCGTGGTGATAACTTCCTGTGGATCCACATGAAAGACTTGGCCTGCAAGTGCCCCAAGATCCAAATCAGCAGAAAATACCTTGTCATGGGGATCAGTGAAAACCCCACTGACCGGCCAGGACTAATGGCCGACAAGAACAGCCTGGTCATCCAATGGCGGGATGCCTGGACCCGGCGCCTGCGGAAACTGCAGCGGCGGGAGAAGAAGGGGAAGTGTTTGAAACCATGATGGGTTTTGTGTCTGTCCCTTACTAAAGTCCCTGCCCTATGCACACTCTTCAGACTGTTCCCCAGAGACTCTGTATATATATATAGCGAGAACAGACTCTCCTGTCTATAGTGTATATTTGTGATGGGTTCCTTTGTGTGTGAGAAGGCCCAGGGGTGCCTGGGTGTGTGTGTGTGTGTTCTTAATGTTGATTAAAAGTAACACAGTAAGGACAAGCCTTTAAAGAGGAGTGAAGTGCAGGATGAGCCCAGTGTTGCTAGATCTTAAGTTGCTCAGAGGATATAAGCAAAAGGCCGCTCCGTCTGGGCCCCTCTCATGTGGGTGTCTCGCATTGTTTCTGATCTCTCTTCCCTTTTGGTGTTGTGCTCCATGCCCCGCCTGCTTCCAGTATCTAAGCACAAGTCCTCAGCTCTTCGCTCAGCCACAGTACATCTGGGTGTGGCCTAGTCTAAGCTTTTCAGTCCCCTTCCAATCTGTAGCAACTGAGACTGACCTGGTGTCAGTTCATGGAGTATGAGGCCAGAAGAGACCACTGTGATCATCTCGTTTGCCCTCCTGCATAGCACAGGCCAGAGAACTCCCCTGACATAATTGCCCCCATTCCCATCTTCTGCTCTATTTCAGGTCTTCCTGAAGGGAAAGCAAAAGTATTGGACGTAGAGGCTTAGCGTCTTCTGTCATATATACTGGTATAGATAAGGAATAAGTGCATGGCTTCTTAATAGATTTCCATGTGCATCCAGTATGAATGGCGATTCCAGCCCTGGAATCCCATAAAAAAACCAAAGGGTCTGATTTGCCAGTTACACCATGTTTATGCTGATATACCACCATTGATTTAACTGGCATGACACAGTGAGAATCAGGTCCTTTGTGTTTATTCAGTGACTGCTGCCTTGCATCTGCAGACTGGTCTTAGCCAAGGTCATTGCAAAAGGCCCTCTTATATCCTCTCGGTCAATGTGTACGTTTGGGGGGAAGATCCTCAGCTGGTCCAAATCAGCCAATTTGCACCAGCTGAGGATCTGACTTGACATGCATAATTCAGCTGCGGGCCTGATTCTGCCTTTCTTTTCACCCGGTGTAGTTATTTTCATCTGGGCCAAAGGAAGGTGAAATGTTGCCATTTGGACTTGGATAGTGTTTTGCAGAGGTGTAAATGGGGGCAGAAGGTGAAATCCTAGGAAGATTGAGTCTTCGGGGGGGGGGGTTTTGTGCTTCCCCAGCCCTCTGAGTCTCAAGGGGGCAGGACTGATAAAGCGAAGCTAATGCATTGGTGGTTACGGTGAGAAGCTCTAGTTCACCAGGGCAAGAGGATTGTAGTCCCTTATCACAGGCACATTTTAAATGGACACAGAGTAGGCCTGGATAGCTGTTGGATTGGATCTACCCAGAGGGCAGGAAGTGGTGTGGCAAGATAACGGAGCAGCCTGGAAACAGAGTGTGGCGGGATGACACTCGTAAACCAATTGCTGTGGGCACCTGTGGCTCAGGGAGGCATTACGCTGTGGAGCAGTTTAAGACTGAGGCTCATTGGCAGAGCTGTGTGAAGGCCCATGCCTGGCGCAGGGACCATTGCAGATTAAGCTACTGGCAGAATTGTATAGTAGCTCAGGAATGGAAGAGAGTGTTGTGAGGCCAGATTGAGATGACCTGCATAGTGATGCAGGACTGAACACTCGGAGGTGCTTTGGGGCATGATTAAGGTACATTAGCAGAGCTGGCTGAAGGCCCAGAATTGGCTTAGCAAAGCTCTTTGAGGTCGAGAATGCCATGCACTAAAGGTCCCATAATGCTGGCAGAACAAGGGGCTGCTGAAAATCAAAGTTGCATAGCTGTGAGAGGACCAGAGACAGACTAGCAAATGGTCATGTGAGGTGGGCTAGCTGGACTAGTTTGTCTTTGCAGTTCTCCCAGCAGACTGTACTAGCAGCTGCACCCTTGTGTTACATTAGTGCATGGAACAGAGTGGAAAGGCACATTCCTGACACCTAGTCACTATTCATGTTATTTATATTTAGCCTCCATCATGAGATGGTCTTTGAATCACATTCCATTCCCTTCCCCGCCCCAGCAGTTCATGTCACCTGGGACCATACATGTGAGGCCACGTTTCCTTACAGTGCCAATACCTGACCAATTATTGAAATCAATTGCAAAACACCCACCCTTTTCTCAAGGGGGCCTGTGAGTTCACACTGCAGCCTGATTCTCCTCTCAGACCAATTTTACCCCAGTGCAAATAGCATGACTTGAGTGCAGTTACTTCTCATTTACCCTGGTGTAAGTGTGATCGAGACCAGACCCACAGTGTGCTGTGTCACATATATTTTGCGCCCCCAAATCCCTGATTCTGAGCTCATTTACACCCATGTAATTCCAGAGCGAGACTATTAAAGGCACCTGAGCTATCCTGGATTTACACTGACGAAACTGAGCTTTGGAGTTGACCACTCCCCCACACCCCAAAAAAAACAAAAACAAAAACAAAAAACCAGAACCCATCACAAGTCATTGCTGTGCTAGGAACTGTCATTTCCTAACCAATTTACAGCACTGGCAAACTCAGGCCTGATGTAAGAAGCTGCAATGCCACTTCTGACTATACTTAGGGAAGGAACTGTACAGTGGTTTATTATTGTAGGGTTACAAATAAAGCCATTTTGTTTATGGCCCTACTAATGTATTCTAGCAGAACAACACTATCAACCTTCAGGGCTCATTTTTGGCCTCTGAACCATACCAATGCCCCCTCCATCCCATGTCAATCCCCTACCTGCTGCTGACACATGCAGTGGGGCACCTCGAGCCCAACTGCAGCAGTGCAACAACTGCCTAGCTTACTGCAGTGAGGTGGGGAGGCTGAGATCTGTCTCCCAGAATGTGCCTCATGGGACACTGGAATACTTGCTAGTGCATGGCGGAGCGGCGCCAATGCCCAACACCTGGTTACTAACCTGTGGACTGGTGATGATATGGGAGGGGTGGGGCAGGCAGGGCTCTCAGACTTGCACTGAATGTAGGAAGTGACATAATGGCCACAGACACCTGGACAAGTAACAGACTCGTGTGTCACTAACATGGTTGTGACACTGGCCCATTCATAGCATTGTGACTGCTTATCCCTCGGGTCACCTGCGTCGATGTAGCGGCTTGGCAGGGCTTTGGGCGAAATCGCACGCGCCTGATGTTAAATGTTACAGATACTTTCTGTTGAAAATGGTCCTATGAATTACGACCATGCAATGAGTCCCCTCCCGATCCACATGCAGCCCCTGTGCTCTCCGGTGTGGGGAAAAGGGCCTGACTAGCTCAAGGGTGGCGCACAATCTGCTCAGGTGCCAGCTGCTGGGGAAAATGCACAGAACACCCGTTCCCTGCTTTAGCCTAATGTGGTTTGACCTTCCCGTCCCTCCCGTGTCTGAGAGCCACAGGCCCTGGGCCACCCCCACCTTGCCCTGTTTGCAGTCAGTCACACTAGTGCAATGTGGTCATGCAACTTGTTAGCAACTCATGGGCCAGACCCTCAGCTGCTGCAGCCTGTCATAACTCCATGGAGGGCAAAGGAATGGGAGTGCTTGACACCCCTTTGCAGCGCACCGTGCTGGCTTCTACGGGCACAGTCGCCGTCATTTTCACTGTCTAGTTTCATGGCGGGGGTAGGCGAGAAGGCGGGGTGTCTGTGCGTGTGTGCATGTGTGCTGCTGTTCCTGCTCTGCATCAAAGCCCCTTTCGAAGCAAACAGGAAAGTGTGCAACCATCACAGTAACCTAAGCTGCTAGGTACAAACCAAGAGAAGGGATTTTCTGTGTGGGTTTGGATGGTCACTGAGAACGGATGCTCCTGGGTGAAGATGCTGCAGAGAATTTCTCATGCACTAAATGCCACTTGGGCTGCACCTTTGGGGAAGGGAGCTCACCCCACACATAGTTGTGGCACAGGTGCATCTTAAATTGCACCTACACCCTGAGTGAGGCTCCAGGGGCGCTGAAGGGGTACAAGGGTGGATTTCACTGCTGTAGCTTATGAACCTTGGCTGCCCAGTCTGCAGCCTGAGGGTCAAATCCAACCAAGCCCAGCCTAAAACACAGCTCACTGCTGCTCTCTCCATGCCAGGTGAGGACAAAATTGTAGCATTTGACAGCTGGTGAACGCAGACCACAAGCCATTTTGCGTCATATTCCTTTACTGGTTGACATTTGCAAAGCTGTTTAGGGGAGTTAGATGCTGCTCTAATTAAAGGGTCACATCTACAGCCCCTTGGCTGCTTGGACACTCCCAGCCTATGCCTGTGTGCCTTTACTTTGTATTTAAACATACAAACATATAAGGGCAGATTCAGGACAGTTTTTTGTTCTGGTGTTCTGGCAAGTTGCCCTTGAACGTTGCTACGTTTGGGCACCCAGAATGGTAGGTATGCCATGGGCCAAGCCCGCTGCAGGAAACACCATCTTCCTGTCCCTCTTCTCAGGCCAGCTTTGGACCACTCAGTTATAACATGTATGTCTTGTCAATAGTTTCCGAAATGCAGCAGAGCAAAAGAATTGGAGGGAGGCTGTGGATGGGGCCGTCTCCATGAAGTAATGTTGAATATGTAAAAAAAAATAACAACCAATGGTATGGAACATAGTGTAACATATATAAGATATGTACTTTTTCTTTATTATTATTATTGTTTTTAATAACACGAGTCTAATGTGTATTGCCTGCCTAAATGGGTGTTTTCTTTCCCTCAAACTGCAGTTTGCATTTGGCTTT
This sequence comes from Dermatemys mawii, assembly GCA_007922305.1. Lineage (NCBI taxonomy): Eukaryota > Metazoa > Chordata > Testudines > Dermatemydidae > Dermatemys > Dermatemys mawii. The sequence goes on from ML677381.1 coordinate 31,307,315, forward strand.
GGATGCTAAACTGCTGATGACACCTCATCCCCCGCCCCGCACATGGGTCCTGCTGCTGCTTAATTACACCAGTAAGGCCCAGTTGGAATCATGTCTAGTGCAGAGCATAAGGCAGGTGCCCAACACAGTGGGGGTAAATGTGCTTATTTAAATCAGCTGAAGATCTGTGAGTTTGGAGGGCGGGAGGCACTGAGACCCAGGCTGGATTCCAAAGGAAGGGGTTCCCATCAAGATCGAAACCAAGGGCCCTGATTCTGAGCTCGCTTAGAATGAAATTCACCCCTGTGCACGCTGATTAAGGCTTTGTCTACACTACTGGCTGGATCGACACGTAGAGATCGATCTATCGCATCTCGTCAGGATGCGATAAATCGGTCCTCAGAGGCACTCCTGTCAACTCCGGAACTCCAGCTCGCCAAATGGCGTAAGGCAGAGTCGACGGCAGAGACTGCTGTCAACCGCTGTCGCCATGAGGATGGCAGGTAAGTTGACCGAAGATGCGTCGACTTCAACTATGTTATTCATGTTGCTGAAGCTGCGTATCTTAGGTCGACCCTCCCGCTAGTGTAGATCAGGCCTTACTCCCACTTGCTGTGAGTGGTGCCTAGACTTTGGGCTGGTGTGCTGCACAGGGGTGAAGGTCACTCTTACCCCCATTTTACTCTGGTGCAACCCCATTTGCTTCAGTAACTAGACATGGGTGTATGCGTGAAATCAAAATCAGGTGCCGAGGCCAACTCTGAGGGCAACGATTGGTGCAGCTCCATGGCAGTCACTGGACTCGGGGCAGTTTGCACCAGTAGAAAATGTGCCTCTGTTTTTAAAATTGCCTGTAGCTTTGTTACTAGCACCACCGTTGACTATGAAAAATGCCAGGGCAGTTCCTCAGCTGGTGTAGATCAGCACGGCTACATGGAATTACAACAATATATAACAGCTGAGGAGCTGGTTCTGAAAGTGATACAGCAAAGAGGCCATTTCTCTCCACGTGGTGAAGCTTAAAGAAAGGCTGATCAGTAACCACACCGAAACCTGCCATCGAGGCAAGTCGATGATACGAGTAGGGGATGGAGCATGCACACACTTACTGGTCACATTGATAGTAAGGGTCCACTTACAAATAGTTTATAAAAGGTGGATAAATAAATAAATGCTATAAGCATGTGACAGATATGAGTGGTATGTGTGACAGCGGGTTATAAACAAATCAGGAGGCAGTGTTACAGATGATTATATGTAATCTATTGACCTGTTGGATTGTATAACAATCTATAATAAATGGACTATTTATTAAACCATCTATTAACATTTTATTAACCCTTTATAGGCTATTTAGAAACAGACCCTGAAAATAGAGGGTGCCAATGACTAGCAGGCATATTAACCTCAATAATTTAACTTCCTGAGCAAATTTTCTCACTTTTGTCACTTTTTGACCGTTCTTCCAGTCCATATTAAATGTCACTTCTTCCATACTAAGCCTGGCACACATCACCTCTGGCTGCTGAGGACGGCCATTTATGGCTAGCTCTGAACATGGCTTTAATCCATGATGGACTTTGCCTCTTACTCTGGAGTTACCAGGTTTCCTTAATAGCCTCCTGAGGATTTAATCAAAAATTCAACCCTGAAATTCTAAGTGAGTCACACCACCAGCCCCCTCCACTCTTCTCCTGGTTCTGAAGGGCCTAGCAGGCTGGGGAGAAGTCAGGCTTGGTTTGTGACATGCAGCCCGATGATTGAGTATTCGTTGGTTAATCTAAATCTAATCTCTTCTATTGATGTGTCTTACTTTTAAGCTCTGAAGCAAAGCTCTGTGGAGCTGGAAAGCTTGTCTCTCTCGCCAACAGAAGTTGGCCCAATGAAAGATATCACTTCTCCTACCTTTCCGCTCTAATAGCCACGACCAACGCAGCTACAACAATACTGCAAACATACTTTTAATCTAATCTGTCTGTCTGTCCATCCTCACCAGCATTTCTAATGTGCCTCTCATAATGTCTAGGCACCAGAGCTACAGTTAAGGATTGCCCTGAAATTCATAAGAGTTTAAGGCCAAAGGGCCCATCAGCTCATTCAGTCTGACCTCCTGTTTGTCACAGGCCATGAACACAGCCAGTCACCTGCCCACTAAAGCCAACAATCAAAATAAAAACAAAGTATTATAGCCCTCAGGAGACGAGGTTGTTTTGTGCCACAGGCAGAGAACAGAAGGGACCGAGGTGCATCAGTGTCTGAGGCCCAGCATGGCAGATATTCCCAGATAATTCCAGCAAGTGTCTAGGGCTTACTCTGATTTCCTCTGGGGCTTTGTTCCACATCTGGAGCCATCTGACCAAGAACACTCTGCCCTGCTCCCAGAGAAGCATTGCTCTGGCTGTGGACAGAGTGAGATAATATATCCAGGTGTACCACTGTTATCACCCCCATCACTTACTTAGCTGATCACTGTGCCCATAGCTCCAGGCACAGGAAAGCCAGAGATGCTGATGGAGAGTGAGCCAGCCTGATCCTCCCTGACATCTTGAAGGAAGTTAGTTAACTAAGGCTAGGATTTCCAGAAGAAATCAAGGGAGTTAGGCACCCAATTCCCATTGGAATTCAATGAGATCTGGGTGCTTAACTCCTTTGAAATCCCACTCTGTGCCCATAACACTTACCGTATACCACAGCACCCTCTAGCCCTCCGTGCACTGGTAGCAACAAAAGACTGTTATCCTAATTGTGGAGTAGCCACTAGGGGGTGATGCAACAGGCACAATGCAAGCGTGTTATACATGCACATAGTTGTATAAAGTGTGCTGAAGACAATGTGTTTGCTTTGCTTGCAGCATTGTTGAGGGGAGGTTGTCAGGTTTTGCAATTAATGTTGCATCCTCCCAGTGAATGTGCAACTTTCTTCAGGCAGTGTTATGGCCACCTAACCTCTCCTCCTGCCCCAGATCCCTTTGGCTTGGTCAAGTCACACACAGCAAGGGAAGGCTGGGTGGAAAAAGGAGGGAGGTTTCCTACATCAGGTCAAGCGTACAGGGAACATAAGGAAACCATTAATTGATTCACTGGCCTGCCCTGTGTTTTTGTAAGGAACAGTTAAAGACAGGGAACGGCTGGGGTCAAAGGGGTGGCCATCTGGTGAAACCCATTGGCTTCCTTCGGTGCAGATTTTCCTACTGATGTAGCGATGCAGAGAATGAGTTAATAGAAAGAAAGAAACTGAGGTGTCAGAATTTCCACCATCCCAAGCTGGGACTCTACCTTATGGCTCAGCTCTGACCCTGGCCACTCCCAGGCTAGCTGCTACTTCCTGTGATGGCTACAAGAAAGGAGGTGTTGGCTGTGGCTAGTATTAGGTTGGGCACTATGCTCTTGGAGTTCACGTGGATAGAACTCTCCTCCCCCTCCACCCCTATGTGTTGTTATTTATTATTTGTATTTACAGTATTGTCAGGAGCCTACCCCATTGTGGTAGATTCTGGGATCCTCCTGGAGCTTGCTGGGAAATGGTTTTTCAAATCTTGTAAATATTTTCAAGAATTCAACTTTTTTTCTCCATCTCAAATCAGAACAAAAAGTCCAAATCTTGAACATATCCAGGCGCTGAAACACTGCTTTATTTCTTTTGTTTCGGGGAATCAAAATGTTTTCTTTTCTTCCCAACCTGCTGTGGATCCAATCCCTAGCTGGGGTTCAGACACTGAACTGGGTTCAGTTATTGAATCGGCCAAAGATTCCTTCTGTGACTGTGGGCAAATTCACTTAGTGTCTCTCTGCTTTAGTTCCCATCTCTACAATGGTGTCAATAATTCTGTCTTGTCAGTTAGAATGTAGACTCTTTGGGACACAGACTGTCTCCTCCTCTGCCTATGTGCAGCCAGCCCTGACCTCAAGCAAGGTGCTACAATAGTTCAAATAGTAAATCTGGTGAAAGTAGCTGACATCTGAACTGTAGATAACATTTGATCCAAGACCCTCAAAGTGCTTTACAAGTGTTAATTCATTAAGCCTTACAGCACTACTTAATGAGGTATATTATTACTGCTAATTTCAAGTGGAGAGGCGGGCGTCAGTTTGGGAAACTGAGGTTCCTAACACTATAAAAGAAGCTGGCAATAGAACCCAAAAAAATGACCAGTCACCAGGACCCACCAGCTGCCTGACCTGGCTAGCACTGGGAGCGTGTTAGGGCATCCACCCAGGTTAGACACACTGAGATGTTACTGGGTAGTTTTAGATGGAAGCAGAACACTGGAGTGGATGTGATCTCCCTGTATATCTCATCCTGAATTTTCCTACCAATGGCCCATTCCTGACTGGAGTAAGAGGGGAATCAAGTCCTTATGTTCATTTTCTCCCCTGGTACTGATTTTTAAGAATCTGATTCTGGAAGCTATTGAGCACTTTGGGGAGCTGCAAAATCACTTAGCATCTCGCTCTGAAGCCCTCAGCATTATGCAAGACTCTAATGGAGTAACAAACCACAAAGCATTTGTAAAAGTAAGCCCTCTGCTTATACAGCAAACAGTGCATACACGAAATTAAAAGACATGATTTGTGCTCCGTCTCCGACAAATCCCCTTTCCCAGAAACGCCAAAGAGCAGAACTTTCCGTTGTCATAATAAACACTGCCCACTCCATTCCCCTGCCCCAGGAGCCCACGCAACGTGAAATGAGATGGCTTGGGTTTATTAGGAGTACAGTACATTGGGCAGAGGGTTCATAGACACAGCACTTGGACAAAGACATGTCATCCCGGAAAACTGAGAGATGAAGACAAAACTGATCATAAAAATGGTTACCTACTTTTTCATAACTGTTGTTCTTCAAGATGTGTCGCTCTTGTCCATTCCATCCTAGGCATGTTTACACCCATGTGCACAGTTGTTGGAGATTTTTGCCTCAGCGGTATCTGTTGGGTCGGCTGTAGTGCCCCTGGAGGGCCACGCACATGCATTGATATATTAGGCACTGCCAACACTGTGCCATCTCAGTTCCTTCTAGGAGGGCAGGTTATGGAAGGATATGAGCAACACATCTTGAAGAAAAACAGTTACAAAAAGGTAGGTAAACGTTTTTTCTTCTTCTTTGAGTGCTTGCTCATATCGAGTCCATTCCAGGTGACTCTCAAACAGTATCCCTGGAGGTGGGCTTGGAGTTCACAGTCCAGTGGCTTGCAGTACTGCTCTACCAAAGCCAGCATTGTCCCGGGCCTGCTGGATAAGTGCATAGTGGGACATGAACATATGCAGAGATGACCAGTTGGCCTCCCTACAGATGTCCTGGATAGACAGTTGGGCCAGAAAGGCTGCCAAAGAGGTCTTGCGCCCTGGTTGGGTGTGTGGTTATAATCACCAGAGGCAGCACCTGTGCCTGATCATAGCAGCAGCGAATGCAGGCAGTGATCCAAGAAGAAATTCTTTGAGTGGACACTGGGCAACCTTTTGTCCTGTCAGCCACCACAACAAACAGTTGCGTCAACTTGCAGAATGGCTTGGTCCCTTCAATGTAGAAGTCTAGCACCTTCCTGACATCTAGGGAATGCAGCCGATGCTCCTCATGCAACTTATGCAGTTTTGGAAAAAAGACAAGTAAATAAATGTCCTGGCCCACATGAAACTATGAGACTACCTTGGGCAGAAAAGATGGGTGCGGCCACAGCTGGACATTATTTTTGTAGAAGACTATAGAGGGCAGTTCCAAGGTAAGCACCCTAATCTCAGAGACCCAGCTGGTGGATGTTATCGCAACTAGGAACACGACCTCCCCAGACAGGAGAGAGCAGGAAGTCAGAGACTCAAAGGAGGGTCCTGTGAGCTGTAACAGCACAAGATTCAGGTCCCATGGCAGAACAGGTCCCTGACAGGCAGGCAGAGGTACCTGAAGTCCTTGAGGAACCTGGCAGTCATTTTCTGGGTGAAAACCAGCCTCCTTTGAGCACTGGACAGAAGGCCAAAATAGCAGCCAAGTGGACCTTGATAGATGAAAGGGACAGGCCTTGGAGCCTGAAATGCAGAAAGTCGTCCAGGATCAACTGCAGTGAGGCCCACTCAGGCCAAATACCTTTATCAGAGGTCCAGCAAGCAAACTGCTTCCATTTGGCCAGGTAGGTTGCTCTGATGCAGGGCTTTCTGCTGCCCAGCAGGACTGCTGGACAGCAGCAGAGCACTCTGCTCCTTCGCATTTAACCACACAGCAGCCAAACGATCAGGTGCAGTGCCGCCAGGCTTGGATGCAGAAGACTGCTGTGGTTTGGGGACAGCAAGTCCAGCCTGAGCTGCAGCTGTAACAGCAGCCACCGAAAGGTACAGCAGCATGCTGAACCAGTGCTGGTGTGGCCACACCAGTGCTATGATCACCTTCATCCTGTCCTGCTTGATTTTCATGAGGACTGTGTGAATTAGCAGCACTGGAAGGAAGGCATACAACAGAGCTCCCGACCATGGCAGCAGAAAAGTGTCTGACAGGAGCCTCTGTCAATCCCCCGAACTGAGCAGAAAACATGTCATTTTCAGTTCTGCCTGGACATGAACAGGTCCACCTCGGTAGTTCTCCACCTCTAGAAGATGAAGCTGACCACTTCCAGATGCAGCGACCACTCATGGCGAGATGAGAAAGTCCTGCTGAGGTGATCTGCCAATGCGTTCCTTACCCTGGGGAAGTGAGTGGCTATGAGATGGATGCCGTGTTGTATGTAGTAGGTCCAGAGCCTGAGGGCTTCCTGGCAAAGGGCAGAGGATCTGGCCCTGCTTGTTGATAGACAATGTAGCTGCTGTATTGTCCATCAGGACCTGAACAGAGCCGTGAAGGGGACTCCCTCCAACACCGATGCAGGATTCTGTCATCAAGTAGGTGAGTGACAATAGTATGGGGTCCGGGACCCTGACCACATGGTCCATGCTGTGTCTGTTGGGGATGCAGACCAACACCAGCCACGCCTGCAGGGGTCTGAGGTGGAACCATGCATGATGGACCACATAAGTACATGCTACCATGTGGCCCAACAATTGTAGGCACATGTGAGCGGTGGTGAGTGGGTGGGCTGGCATGCACAAGATGAGGTCTGCCATGGCTTGCAACTGAACCTCAGGGAGGAAGGCTCTGGCCTGAGTAGAGATGAGAACTGCTCCAATGAGCTCCATTGTACCAGGATTAAGGTAGACTTTTTCTCATTTATTAACAGCCCCAGGCCACAACAGGTGGAAGAAGCCAGATCGAGATGCCTCTGCACCTGATCCCGGGACCAACCTTTTATTAGCCACTTGTCAAGGTAGGGGTATGTTTGAACACCCCAGCACTTCAGGTAAGCAGCCACTAGCACTGTGTGAACACTCTTGGGGCTGACGAGAGACCAAATGGCATCGCCATGAATTGAAAATGGCATTGGCCCAATGTAAAACGAAGGAAGCACCTGTGCCCTGGGAAAATGGAAATATGGAACTATGCATCCTACTAGTCTCCTGAATCCAGGGAGGGAATGATGGAGGCCAGGGAGACCGTGTGAAACTTAACTTCTTGAGAGACTTGTTGAGGCACCAAAGGCTCAAACTGGGTCTGAGGCCCCATTTTATTTTGGGGATTAGGCAGTAGTGTGAGTAGAACCTCTTTCCTTTCATGTCTCAAGGGACCTCGTCCACTGCCCCCAGGTGCAGGAGGTTCTCAGCCTCTTGGACAAGGAGTTGCTCATGAGAAGGGTCTGTGAAGAGAGACAGGGATGGAGGGTGGGAGAGAGCACGTAATCCCAGGATACTACTTGGAGCATCCAATGGTCTGAGGTAAGCCAACACCAGGCCAGGTGGAAGGGGTGGAGGCCATTGAGGAAAGAGTGGGAGGATTCTAGGATTCTGGTAAGCGACTGGGATGTCATCCTTGAGCGCACCCTCAAAATGACTGCTTCTGGCCTCCTTGGTTCCTGGAAAGCCCAGGCTGAGCAGACGAATGAGAAGGTGACAGGTGTGGCCGCTTAGACCCCTTGTCTCTATCATTTCTCCTGTAGGTGTCCAGCCAGGGAGTCCCCAGCACCTAGACCGCAGGGTTGGGAAGGTGGAGGGTGGAACAGCTTCCTGGTCTCCTGAGGAGTGTGAAGGCTCAAGGAGCAGAGCGTGGCATAGGAGTCTTTAATGTCATGGAGTCTCAAGTATGTGAGCTTGGAGAAGAGCCCTGCCCCCTCAAAGAGGAGGTCCTGAATAGCAGCCTGCATCTCCTGGGATAACCAGGAGCAACCAGGAGCAGTGCCTCATGGCCACCACGGAGGCGACCACCCTGGCTGATGAGTCAGTAGCATCCCAGGCCATTTGGAGGGTCTCCAGTTGCCACTGCCATGCCTTCGTCTACCAAAGCTGCGAACTCCTGGGCTCTTTCCTGGGAGAGGGCCTCCTTGACCTTGTTAAGGGAGTCCCACATGTTAAAATTGTACCTGCCTGGTGATTAGACACCCTGAATTGGAGGCTGGCCGTCAAATAAATCTTTCTGCCAAATAAGTCCAGTCTCTTGGAGCCTTTATTTTCTGGCATGCCACTAACTTGGCCCTGCCTGTTGTAGTAGGAAGAGAACCTGAGATATAAGCCTGGTATGAGGCCTGGTATCAGATGCCTGATATGAGGCCTGAGCTAAAGTAGTGGGCAAGCTTTGCTGATATAAAGCAAAGTTAGCAAGTCAGGCTCTGCCTGCTTGCAGGTTCACAGAATTTGGCAAGAACAAGGCTAATAGTGCAGAAACACACATTTCTAAGTGCTAGGCACAGAGTACTCACACAAATACATTCCAGAAGAGTAGTACCAGAATATCCCGATATCAAGGATGGTACAAAAACATTCCCCAAGGATAACAGGAACAGACTGACCCCTCCTAAAAGATAAGATCAGAATGACAGTGTGATGAATAAAGATGTTTTGATTGAACCCAACATGGTGATGGATAATAACTAGCACATCAGGGGGCAGTAACTAACTACGTCAGAGGGGCTGTACATAACTTGTTTGTATCAGGGTATAAAGATGTATCTCAGAGGGAGTATGTTTGTCCTTCCCAGCGGGGAATGGAAAGTCCTGCTATTCACTGAGCTGCATCCATTATCATGGGCATACTTGTCTTAGTATCCTTGTAGAGTCTGTCAGGTGCTATTATCATGCTTTATTGACAATAAACCTGGCCTGGTACCTTTGTACCTTAATGTACTGTGTGGTTTGCTCAAGGTCTGCTGTGCCGGCTGTCTGCGTAGAGCTGGGGCAGCACACAGGGAGAACACACACATGCAGCTGAACATCTAACCCAGGCATAGGCAAACATTTTGGCCTGAGGGCCACATTGGGGTTGCAAAACTGTATGGAAGGCCAGGTAGGAAAGGCTATGCCTCCCCAAACAGCCTGGCTCCTGCCCACATCTGACTCCCTCCCACTTCCCGTTCCCTGACTGTCCCCCTCAGAACTCCGATCCATCCAATCCCCCCTGCACCTTGTCCCCTGACCCCGCCTCCAGAAACCCCCCGACCCCTAACCCACCCCCCCAGGACCTCACCCCTCATCTAAGCCCCCTGCTCCTTGTCCCCTGATCACCCCATCCTGAGGCCCCCCCCACCCTAACTGCCCTCCCAGGACCCCACCCCCTACCCAACTCCCCCTACTCCATGTCCCCTGACTGCCCTGACTCCTATCCACACTCTCTCTCCCTGATAGACCCCATCTAACCCCCATGTTCCCCATCCCTTGACCACCACCCCCAGAATCTCCACCCCCTGACTGCCCCCCGGGACCTCCTGCCCCTTATCCAACCCCCCATCCCTGGCCAAGCACCCTTACCATGCTCACCAGAGCCAGACACACTGACCTCAAGGAGCCTGCAGCACCACCGGAGCCAGCCACACCACTGCAACACTGTTCAGGAGGAGCCACAGGCCAGAACGCTGCCCGTGTGGCGCGCTGAGGCTGCGGAGGAGAGGGGACAGCGGGGGAGGGGTTGGGGGGAGCCTCCCCAGCTGGGAGCTCAGGGGCCGGTTAGGAGGGGCCCACGGGCCAAATGTGGCCCACAGGCCATAGTTTGCCCACCCCTGATCTAACCGCATCTGTCCCTTTCATTAACAGCGGACACGATCAGTGACGTTGCTGGAGGGTGCATATACAGATATTCAAACCTATTTTCAGGGAGTTAGTACTTCCTTTCTGTCTTCTTAGAAGTAGGTGGAAATGGAAGAGGGAGGTTACCATGGTGATTTGGCAATCTTAAGGACCCCTGGAAAGACAGGCGGTGCGACCTGGGCTGTCTTTCCAGGAGAGAAGGATATAACCTTAAAGGGGTCTTTGGACTCCTCTGCGACCTCCTCCATGTTTAAGGTGGAGTTGGTAGCCACCCTTTTAAGGAGGGCCTGCTGTTCCTTGAAGTTGTCACGGAGGCTGACTGTTTGGGGGGACACGCCACTGCTTTGTCCGGAGACGACAACAGCAAATGCACCGCTTGGGGAGTGGCGAGTTCCGGTACAGCCATTGAGTGTGCCACTCTCCCTGCTGCCATGCCATTGCTGCAGGCGCCGTGCCAGTTTCGTGGGTCGGCTGCGAATCACCCCTTCTTGGCAAGGGGCTGAACTCCTGGTCTGACTCAGACCATTGCCCTTTCAGCGACTAGGGCGGAGCCGTCGAGGTCTGAGTCGGCTGACTGGTGAGGCAAGGGCGAGGATCGGTGCCTGCCGGGCGAGTGGCACTATGGGGACTGGGGGCATGATAGGGAGCAATCCCACCCCGGTGGGAACTGACGTCTGGGAGACCATCTGGGTGAGGGTGATACTGGTGGCACAGGGACCAGTGCCTCGACTCAGGTGTCCCATGTCTCACCAAAACCGCTGCCGACTTTAATGGGATTTTTAGCACATACAATGGGACCCAAGGTCCACTTTGTTAGAGCCTCCTTCTCTCCTTACCTCCTATATGGATGTGAAAACGCTGAACAGGTGACAGCACAGCATTTCTAACCAACAGCCAGTACCGCTGCATCATGCTTCTGTAACACATTAGGGCTAAATGATGGCAAAGGGAATACAGATGCTGGCGGGTTTGCTGCTCTGTATAGCAATCTTTCCTTTGTTCCACTGCAAAAGTCCACCACCTTTAAGAGAAAGCCCTTCCCAATAACCTGTCCGGCTTCGCTAGGAAATTTCCAGTCTTGTCTCTTTCACAAAATTAACTTGCAGGGAGTGTGAGATGAAATTGCAGGTCTTTGTCTTCTGAAGGCTCTTTCAGACTTTTCACTGGCATCCCCTGCACCAGCTATAAATCTCAGCTATTGCCTTCAAGTCGAACATTTCCTCTGAGCCCTCTGAGAATCCTCTGAGAATTAATATTCTGAAAGATCCTATAATACCCCAGATGGAAAAATAGAGAGCAATTTTCACATGTGCCATAAATTGCACTGCCCATCTATTTCAAATGGATGTGGCAATATATGAAATATACTTGAGGAATGAGCCAGATTGTATGGTATTTAAAATGGGTGGCATGATGTAATTGGAATTTACAATAGTGGAGCAGATTTAAACTGGGAGTGGGTCACATACCATATATCTCAAATCTCATGAAGATTTGGCTCGTTCTACAATACTAAATGCCTTTTCTACCTTGTCTCCTACATTTTAAATAGACGAATGGCTTCTGTGAAATATAACCCAATGAAAATGCATATTTTCCATCCAAGTATTAAAGGGCCTCACAGGAGAGGTGAAATTTACATTGCCTCCACTTCAGCTATATAGACAGTGCATAGAACCAACAGACTACTAAATAATAGAGTGCACACACTCTCACTGCCAGATCTCAGAGCCGCCTGGTTAGCCCCAGTTTAATGGTGCAGTGATGCAGCTACAATGGTGCAAGTGGTGCAGTCGTACCAAGGCGTACACCATTATGGAAGGCTGGGACAGGTCACACCACTAACCGCTTGTCTGGCACCCCCTCCTGGTCACTCTGGGATTAGTTCTCAAGGTCAACACCCTTTCTGGCATCACATCATCTCTCTCAGGTCTGCAGCTCCTCTCTTCTCCCAGGAACCACAGCATTCTCTAGGCTCAGTACCAATGTGGACACCAGAACAAATGGATATAAACTGGCCATTAGGAAGTTTAGACTTGAAATTAGGTGGAGGTTTCTAATTATCAGAGGAGTGAAGTTCTGGAACAGCCTTCCAAGGGAAGCAGTGGGGGCAAAAAAACTATCGGGCTTCAAGATTAAACTTGATAAGTTTATGGAGGAGATGGTGTGATGGGATAACATAATTTTGGCAATTATTTGATTCTTGACTATTCATAGTAGATGGGCTCGGTGGCCTGGGATGGGATGTTGGATGGGATGGGATCTGAGTTACTACAGAGAATTCTTTCCTGAGTGTCTGGCTGGTGAGTTGCCCACATGTTCAGGGTTCAGCTGATCACCATATTTGGGATTGGGAAGGAATTTTCCTCCAGGGCAGATTGGCAGAGGCCTTGGAGGTTTTTTGCCTTCCTCTGCAGCGTGGGGCATGGGTCACTTGCTGGAGGATTCTCTGCACCTTGAAGTCTTTAAACCATGATTGGTGGACTTCAATACTCAGACACAGGTGAGAGGTTTATTGCAGGAGTGGGTGGGTGAGATTCTGTGGCCTGCGTTGTGCAGGAGGTCAGACTAGATGATCATAATGTTCCCTTCTGACCTTAAAGTCTATGAGTCTATGTCCCACTCCTCCGGCAGGTCATTCAGTGTTCCCCTTTCGGGGGTATTTCAAAGTCTTTCCTCCAGCAGCCCTAGGCAGCCTTTGCATTCACTGTATCAGGTGCTACTTCTTCAGTGGCTGGTAGGGGAACCCAGCCCACCCTATACTTTGGGTCCAGTCCCAGAATCCTCCACCCAGCAGTTCTGGGCTTCCTCCCCCACCCCTCACTGCTCCTTTCCTGGACTGCTTCCTACCACTCCTGGATCCCCTCCTTGCCCTGAGAGTACCAGCTCCAAACCCGCCTCCTTCTTCCCAGGGAATAACTGCTGCCTGTGTCTGGTGCGAGCTTCCTGTCTTTACAGCAGCTGAGCCTGCTTGCCGGCAATTCCCTGCTTCCTGGCTCTCTCCCCAGGTGCAGCTTTGGAGTTAATAGTCCTACCTGGCCCCTTATTCCCTTCCAGTCCTGGGTAGGGTGAACACCCCATCACAGGGGCCCAACCAAACACAGCCATGCTCCTGCACTTCACCTGGCACAGGGGGTTGCCATTTCTCGGAGGGTTTGCAGCGCTCGGAGACATGCCACTCCCCTCCTGCCCAGTGCCAGGCCAGCACCCCAAGCTGGTGGGAAGAGGAGGGCTCCACTCTTTCACCACCCTTCCCTGGCCATTTGCTTGCAGAGGGGAGGGGAGGAATCACAACAGACTCAGAGCCAAGCAGAGCCCTACTTGGCTGACACAGCACAGGCTAGGCCTAGGAAACACGCCCACACCACGCCACAGATCAGTGGCAGAGTAAGGAACAAAAACCAGCCCCTCCCAGTGCTGTGTTCTTCCCACTAGGCCACAGCAGCCCCATGGCGCTTAGTGTTTGCATTGCTAATGATGCCTCACAAGCTCAGATGAGGGGCACTTCAAGGCAGAAAAGGGCCAGCTGGGGCCACCCCCATCCTCCTGCCTCTCCACCCCCCAGCCCTGTCCCCTGACAGCCCGAGTGAGCAACGCTCAGAGGTGGGCAACTCTGGCACTTTATCAGGAGCAAAGTCCCAGCTGTTGCCCAGCAGTAACACAAATCTCTCGCTCATTCTCTGCAAGGAGGGGAGAGTGACACTGTAAGGATCGACTGGCATGTTACACAGCACAGGGAGGAGTTGTGGGGAGCTGAACAAGTCGGGTCTCCCTTGCACCTGCTCCTCAGTGTGGGTGAGCTCAGCTGCTCACAGCTCCCTGCCCGCACAGGTTACCAAGGAGGGGCACGAAAAGCAAATGGGCCCCTTGATTCATTCTGGCCCCTATTGCAAAGGTACTTCCCAGGTAGCTCTGTAGAATCATAGAATCTCAGAGTTGGAAGGGACCTCAGGAGATCATCTAGTGCAACAGAACTAACTAGTCCAGCTAGCTCAAAGCAGGACCAATCCCTGTTTCCCCCCATATCCCTAAATGGCCTCCTCAGGGATTGAGTTTACAACCCTAGGTTTGAGCTGGCTAATGCTCAAACCACTGAGCTATCCCTCCTCCAAGGATGCTGAACTTTCCTTGCTGTTCCTAATGCACCCAACTCACAAAGACCAGTCACCTGTGGGCTCTGAATCTGAAGCCTCGTACTCTCAATCCATGAGCTAAAGCATCAAGTCCCACTGCTCTTAGCAGCAGCGGACCCATTGCCTGCTGTATGTGGTCCAGCCATTAAAGGAAGATAAAGAACCAAGCTCCACCCACCCAGGTTACACACCTTACGGGCCCAAGCTCCATTTCTCTGCTGGCTCAGCACCCAGCTCAGATGCAAGATCATGTACAATTAACCACTTTAGAGCCTCCCTCCCCAACCTGTGGCATTGGATAGTGGGTCCAGGAGGAGACAGAAGCAGAAATCCAGGGCTCTTCCCCATTCCCTGCAAAGCCAGCAGTTCTAGCCCTGGTGCGGGTTTGTTTTGGCCCAGCTCACTGCATTCTGTTATGTGGAGCACAAGCATTCGAATCTCCTCCAGCAAAGCTTCTTTCAAAAGAGATTCATAAACTTGCTAAGCTGGTGCCCTCAGCTCCCACTAGAGTCCAGGCACAAATGCACCATGCTTACCAATGGTGCCGAGTCTCTGGAACCGTCTTCTGCCAATCTATGTGAAGCCCTGGTATTTCCGGCACTCATGAGCCTTTCAGGGAACAACTCCTCTGCCCAGCTCAGGTTGGTTTAGGAATAGTTGTCTAGCAGGTGAAAACCGTTTGCTACAATCTGTGGTGCTGTCCAGCCCCATTATGGAATATCTGAGAGCACCACCGATATGTATAACCTTATTCTCGCTGCACCACTGTGTCTCTTTATGCTGGTGGGAACAGAGCACAGAGGGAGGCTACAATGTTCTGAGTGACTAGTGATTCTGGGGCCCCGCTGCAGACCTGAATGCTGAGCTGGATGTGGACCTGGATGCGGACCTGGATGCTGGTTCTGGATGCTGGATGCTGGACCTGGATGCGGACCTGACCTGGATGCGGACCTGGATGCTGAGCTGGATGCAGACCTGGATGCTGAAGATAAACACCCAAAAATGGAGCCACTCAAAATTACTAGTGAAAATCCTGAACTAGGACCCAGCCCCTGCAGGGCTATGATTTCAATGGAGAATATGAACCTAAACACCTTTCAGGATCTGGGCCAACATGTCTTGCTCAAGGTCATACAGGGAGGCTATGGGAGACATGAATGCATGGCCCTTGATTCACAGGCAATTACCTTATCCATAAGCCTTCCTGCTATGTCAGCTAAGCGTTAAATAGCTGACCCCAAAGCTGCATCATGTCATATTGTCCACAGTGCAATAACTTCAGCAAGGATTAAATCTCCAACACAAATAGGAGCACAAAGCCACTCTGCTTCTGCTGCCTTGCTCCAGGGCTGGGGATGATGCTTTCTGATGATGCTGTAAGGGTCTCGTTGGGAAGTCTTCCTGAATTAGAGCTGTACAGCTCAGACACCAAAGCTCCTATCAGCTGATGGAGGAGTATGGCTGATGTTAACAGAGAAAGTCTGGTCTGGTGCTCACAGGGAAGGA
Source organism: Dermatemys mawii (assembly GCA_007922305.1). Taxonomy (NCBI): domain Eukaryota; kingdom Metazoa; phylum Chordata; order Testudines; family Dermatemydidae; genus Dermatemys; species Dermatemys mawii. The sequence continues at coordinate 31,323,022 of ML677381.1, forward strand.
GTCAGGTTTCCTGGTGTGATCCAGTGAATAGAGACAGTCTAGGAGTCAGGCTTGCTGGTTTCTATTCTGACTTCCAGCACTGAATCACTATATTCTAGCTCAGAGGTGGACAAACTACAGCCTGCAGGCCACATTCGGCCCATGGGACCATCCTGCCTGGCCCTTGAGCTCCCGGCCCAGGAGGCTAGTTCCCAGCCCCTCCCCTACAGGCGTAGCTTGCCATGCCACCAGCACTCTGTGCGGTGGGACTGTGAGCTCCTGCCAGGCAGTGCAGCTGTGAGAGCCGCAGGTGTGGTATATTAAATTGCTCCTCATATGAATGTGCTACTTACAGTGTACCACTTATGGCAGCTAGTCCTGGTGCTCTGAGCAGCCTGATAAGGGGGCAGGGAGTGGAGTCGGGGGTTAGATAAGGGTCAGAGGATCCTAGGGAGCAATCAGGGGCAGAGAGCAGGGGGCAGTTAGATAGGTGTGGGAGTCCTTTGGGGGCCTGTCAGGGGGCAGGGGTGTGGATAGGTGTTGAGGCAGTCAGGGGACAGGGAGCAGGGGAGGTTGGATGGGGGTGAGGTCCTGGGGTGGGGAGTGGTTAGGGGTGGAGGATCCTGGGAGGGGGTGGACAGGGGACAAGAAGCAGGGCAGGGGTTGGATGGGTTGGGAGTTCTGAGGGGGAGCATTCAGGGGGCAGGAAGTGGGAGGAGGCAGATAGCGGGCAGGCCAGGCTGTTTGGTGAGGCACAACTTTCCTACCTGGCCTTCCATGTGGCCCTCAGGCCAAAACGTTTGCCTACCCCTGCTCTAGCTGGAGCCCAGCTTCCACTGAGATCCTCTAGAGTGTCTCCTACTGGCAGAGTGTAAAAGAAGCATATCTGTGAGCATTTTTCCCCACCAGCCAGCCTCTCTTGCTGGGACAGGCCAGGACTGAAGCTGGGCACTTCCCACAGCCAGAGCTACTTCTTGCAGCAGTGAGCCCTGAATAGAGAGGAGAAATGTCCACAGGGACACCAGCATAGCTGATGGGGCTTTCAGAAATACAGCCCTCAGCCAGAGAGGGTGCCTTCCAGAAAGATGCCCTGGGTTTCTCAGCTGTCCCTGGGCTGTGAATAATGCTTCCTGTGTTTCCTGCCTCTCTTGCTACCTACCACAAGCAAACAAGACGGAGGAAAGAAAATCTTTCCACCCAGACCCTGCCGCTGGGAAGGAATGTAACAGAAGCATGACCATGTCCCAGTGGCACGGCACACAGCGAGCACCATCGGGGCAGCAGTGGGAGTGTCAGCTCAGGGAAAGGAAGGGAAGGTCTCTCGGCTAGAAAGCATTTGCAATGGTTGCATGCAAAAGCAAAACTCCTCCCGGCTCAGTGAGCAAATGCTCACTGTGAACTCTGCTATTGTTTCAGCAGCAAGGTGTGTGCCTCTGTGGATAACCCCCTGCTATCCTTTGCGCTCAGCGAATCATAGAAATGCAGGGCTAGAAGTGACCTTGAGAGGTCATCTAATCCAGTTCCCTGCATTGAGGCAGGACTAAGTATTACCTAGACCATCCCTGACAGGTGTATGTCTAACCTGTTCTTAAGAACCACCAATAAAGGAAATTCCATAACCTCCCTCGGTAATTTGTTCCAGTGCTTAACCAACCTGACAGTTAGGATGTTTTTCCCAAAGTCCAACCTAAACTGCCCTTGCTGCAATTTAAGCCCATTGCTGCTTGTCCTGTCTGCAGCAGACATCGGGGGCACTGGGCCAAAAGGCTGTTATGCTGCAGCAGACTGGCCACTGGCTTGCCACACACATTTTGCAGATGTCTTAGGTGACTAGAGCAACAGGTACCAGCAACTCCAGTATATGTCCCTGGATTCACAGGCACCTAGCCCAGTGAAATGCAATACAACTGAGTTGGTCCAGAACATGAGCTCTAGGAAAATGGGCATTCATGAGCAACCTGTTGATGAGGGCATGTTGGTGGGTGGCTAGCCCCATGCTTAAGTCGTCAAAAGTATACACTGTAAGAACAGAATTCTGCTCTGTTAAACCAGAGTAGATCCAGAGTAGCTTTATTGTGGTCCATCCATATAAAGTAAAATCAATGGGAATGGGGGTAGAATCATTTTTGTTGCCCTCCTCTGGACTCTTTCTAATTTTTCCACATCCCTCTTGTAGTGAGGGGCCCAAAACTGGACACAGTACTCCAGATGAGGCCTCACCAATGCTGAATAGAGGGGAATGATCACGTCCCTTGATCTGCTGGCAATGCTCCTACTTATACAGCCCCAAACACTGTTAGTTTTCTTGGCAAAAAGGGCACACTGTTGACTCATATCCAGCTTTTCATCTACAATTTGCTGCTAATTTGTCTATGATCCTCTGTATCCTATCCCTACCCTCCATCATATCTATCACTCCTCCCAGTTTAGTGTCATCTGCAAACTTGCTGAGAGCGCAATCCATGCCATCCTTCAGATCATTAATGAAGATATTGAACAAAACCTGCCCCAGGACAGACCCTTGAGGCACTCTTCTGGATATCGGCTGCCAACTAGACATGAAGCCATTGATCCTGATGATCTAGCCATCTTTCTATTCACCTTATAGTCTATTCATCCAGCCCATACTTCTTTAACTTGCTTGCAAGAATACTGTGTGAGACTAAACCAAAAGCTTTGCTAAAGTCAAGGAATAGCACATCCACTGCTTTCTCTTCATCTGCAGAGCCAGTTATCTCATCATAGAAGGCAATTAGGTTAGTCAAGCATGACTTGCCTTTGGTGAATCCATGCTGACTGTTCCTGATCACTTTCCTCTCCTCAAAGTGCTTCAAAATTGATTACTTGATGACCTGCTCCATAATTTTTCCAGTGACTGAGGTGAAGCTGACTGGCCTGTAGTTCCCTGGATCCTCCTTCTTCCCTTTTCTAAAGATGGGCACTACATTAGCCTTTTTCCCAGTCACCCGGGACCTCCCCTAATCGCCATGAGTTTTCAAAAATAATGGCCAGTGGCTCTTCAATCACATCTGCCAGCTCCTTTAGCACCCTCAGATGCAGTGCAACCGGCCCAATGGACTTGTGCTCATCCAGCTTTTCTAAATAGTCCTGAACCACTTCTTTCTCCCCAGAGAGATGGTCACCCCCTCCCCATGCTGTGCTCCACATTGCAGTAGTTTGGGAGCTGACTTGTTCATGAAGACAGAGGCAAAAAAAGCATTGAGTACATTTGCTTTTTCCATATCTTCTGTCACTAGGTTGCCTCCCCCATTCAGTAAGGGGCCCACACTTTCCTTGACCTCCTTCTTGTTGCTAACATATCTGTAGAAACCCTTCTTATTACTCTTAACATCCCTTGCTAGCTGCAACTCCGAGTGTGATTTGGCCTTCCTGATTTCACTCCTGAGACATGAATTATGAGGTTCAGGTATGTAGAAGTTTGGGTGCATTCAATTTCAGTGTCTCAGTATCACAGTTTGGCTTGTTTGAGTTGTTTTCAACCTTTTCCTGAGATATCAGGATTTTGGTCCAAATTTTCAGAAGTGGCAACTAATTTGGGGCCCATTAAGTTATGGAAGCCCAGGTTGAGAGACCTTATAGGGCCTGATTTTCAGAAGATGCTAAGCACCCTTCCTCAGAAAGTTAGGGCCCTTTAAAGTGTCTCAAGTTGGGTTTCTAAATACAGAACACTCCAGGATCACTATTCACTTGAAAATGTGGGCCTTGGTCTTTCCCAGATTGGCCTGTACAGCTGAAAGATTGCAGCATGTGTCTAGTAGGTGTAAGTCTCTTGGAAAGCCATCTTGCACAGGTGATAGTTTGTCCAGGTTCTCAGCATTAAGTGAGTACTTCCTGGAGTTGTTTGTAGAATTGTTCCAGAAGGCCTGTCAGGTCACTGATTTAGGGCAAGTAACTGAGAGCTGGATTCTCCTACCCTAATACACTTTGAATAGGTCTTTACTCTGAAACTAGTTCAGATGCTTCAGTGGGGTTTTTTACCCATGAAATCTTTGGTATCAATGGACTCCTCATTGTTTTTGTGGATACAGACTAACCCTCTGAGATTAGAATTCTCAGAATCTTGGATCTCTCTGTCACATTCTCACTACCTCCTTCTCTCACCCATCGCACTTATTGTCCATTTCTCTGTCTCCCCATTTCCTGTATCTCCTTTCACTTTTTTACATGTCTCTTGCTGTTTGGCTGATCACCGCCCCCTCCCCATCAGTGATAAATTACCTATTCAGATAAGCATTTTCCACACACCTAACTCATTCCCCCTTTTACCTCAGCTCTGAGCCACTGCTAGTAGATAAGAACTGGACACAATTACGTTGAAGAGGGGACCACCACTGGACCAAGAAAGATATGTATTGGTCACTTTCCCTCTTTCTCCAAATCCAAAACTCTCCTAACTTTGCCCTCACTGTTTTTCTTGGTCATATAGGCTTGTCAAGGGTTTAGTCCTTGTACCATGTTTCTGATTTATCTTGGGCAGTCACACGGTTTAGAGGTATCCATGTGTGTGTGTGTGTGTCTCCCTCACACACCTCATTCCCTCTCCCCTCTCCCACAACACACATCTGCTCACTCAGTTCCAGAGAATTCGTTTCATCTCACCATTGAGTTGTTTATTTCTTTCGAGCAAGTTAAAAGCCTGTCTCCCTTGATTTAGTGAGTCAATAGTGGCTGGAAGGGGTAAAAAGAATGAAGGAAAGAAACAAAATAATGAAAAAAGGTCTCTGGAACATCTGGAGTTGCTCTTAGGCAAGACGCAATATACCCAGCCAGATGTTGGGTGACTGGCTGCTACTTGGGAAATGTCAACATGTCAAACTTCAAAATTCCATCCACCACCACACTCTCCTCTCCCTCTGTCCTTCTCCCTACTCAGCCTCATGATTGGCTGCCTTCAGAGATGCTGCCTGGGGCATCCCCTGCTGGTGGGATTAAGATTATGAAAAGGTTTGGTTCAGAATAGAATCCTGCTGAGTTTTCTGGGAAAGTCCTTGTGCTCTGAGTTTTTCTGAGGACAATTTGCTTGGAGTTTTGACCCTTGCAAATCCCAACTTCATCCAACTTGAGGGAGTCACAGAACTTGGAAGCTCTTGATACAGCTGCAGTTATGAACAAGTGAGCTTGGGGCATTGCAAGCAGATGTTCTCCTGTGGTTTTGAAGGGCAGGAAATAAGGCTGCAGTGAGAATGTTTGGATCATGGAGCTGAACTAGCTGGTAGCCTGTCCCAGGAGTGGTCTTGTTCTGACCCCTTCTCCTTCACTTCCTCACTCACACCACTTCTCTTCTTCCCTTCCACTAATGCCCTTTGAAAAGCTCATGGTGGTTGATGGGATTGTGACATCCAACAAAACCAGACCTTTATCACCTTTCCCTGGCACTCCTCTTGCTCTTTCCACAGCCATGCCTCTTAAATTCATTTCCATCCTGTAGTCCCACTAGTTATAATTGTGATGAGTTCCCCCCAGGGTGCCACCTGGAATTGGTGTACCGCTGAGCCCTCTAACCCACCAGCCTTGGCTCCTTCTTGCACTGTGCTGCTGTGACAAGCTGCAAAGCCCCCAGCCTGCACTTTCACCAGCATGTATACAGGTAGGGACACACCCAGCTGCATTTATATGCAGGCTCTCTAACCACTAATTTCGCAGCCTGGGACCCCAGAGCAGCACCGTCCCATCCTGGTCAAATCTGGCCAGTATATGGGTTTAACACCTAGTCTGCCTCTCTCTCAAAGTTAAGAGGACCATGTACAGTTGTGGTAACCAAGATGAGATTTTCTCCAGACACCTTAGTCAAACGCACACTTGTTTGGAGTGAAATATAAAATATGTTTATTAACTACAAAATGATAGATTTTAAGTGATTATAAGTGATAGCAAACAGTTCAAAGCAGATTACCTAGTAAATAAACAAAAACGCAAACTGAGCTTAACATACTACATAGGTAGGATATGACTTAGCAAATTCTCACCCTGGTGATAAACACACTGCCACATTCTTAAGGCACAAACAGCCTTTGCTTTGCAGCTTGGGTTTCCCAGGCTTTCATACACAGGCTAGAAATCCCTTTAGCCTGGGACCATCACTTACCCCAGTTCAGTTTTTATTCCTCGGGTGTTTCCAGGTTTGTTGCTGTAGGGAGAGTGAGGTATTATCATGATGTCATTTTCCCCTTTTATATCTTCTTCCCACTCACTGGAACTGGAAAGCTCTTTTGCTGTGACCTGAGACAAACAGTTCCCGTTGCGTAGTTCAATCTCTGAGAGGTTGCTATTATACACAGTTCCTGGGGTAATCCTTATGCTTGTGTGCATTCCCTCAATAAGCCATTAATATTGTTGGCCTTTTTAATGTTGTACCTGAAAGGCTGCTTATGGGTGTTTTCAGCCTCACATTTCAGTAACACATACATAGCCAAACTTAATAACTTCACATATAACAGTAGCACATACAATCCAATGAAATAGTATTGTCTAGCCCATCAAGACTTTAGAATGATACCTCACAAAGCATACTTTGTTCCAAACATATCTTAATTATATGACAATGGTGAATAAGGGGGCGCCAGTGTGTCACAATAATCATTACATCGCCTATTGTTAACTGCAACCCAAGTGTTTGGGTCAGGGTGTTGTGATGGCCACATGTCTAGAGGACAACGTGAGCCCAATGACCCATCCATACTACATCTACAGAAGCCATTCATGGCCCACAGGAGTTGACGTCCAGACAACTCAGTAGGTTTCCCACTTTCAAATACTCGCCTGGCTATCAATTTACCTCTTGCCCAAGGTTCAGCAGTTAATGTCTGTAGACTACATTACACATGAAAAACATTGTGTCTGGGTTAAACATTGTTATTGGGCCAAAGCCTGGGATCCTTTCTCAATTCTTACTCAGGCTGAATTCCCACTGGCTGAGTTGTAAGTGCATGAGGCTGTCATTGCCGCATTGTTATGAGGCTGCAAATAATTTCCTGACACATGGCATTGATTTTGAGCGTGGTTCTGTTGGGAACATGTGACCAAATGGCAAGGGAATGGGGAAGACAGCATTGGCCTGCCAGCTATTCGCTGAACATAGTCAGTATGCTCAGTACTGTGGAAGGCCAAAGAATGGGCTCTGCTCCATGCAGCTCACAGGCTACAGGCCAGACTGTGGAGATGCACTGGGGGGAAGCAGAGTTGGTTGCAGGAAGGGACTGCATAGAGATCGAGCCCAACCGCAAAGGCCCAGCACAACTGTAGGGCCCCAGCACAATTGCAGCCCTTGTATTAAAGCAAATACCAGGGTTGCCTGCAGTAGTGCAATACACCCCCCAAGAGAGATAGGAAGAAGGGAATGGTGGTATAGCCCAGTTCCCTCATTGCACCAGACATCAGATCTGCCCAGCTGTGGAGGGGGTGCAAGAGTGATTATGCTCTAGAGAGCATGGCAAAGTGTTGGATCAGACCTCCCTGAGGACTAGCAGGAGGAGCCAGGTGGTTGGCATTGATATGTTGCCAGATCTGGGGATGGGGGCAACAGTGGAATAGCCAGGGGGCTGTGGGTCAGGACTGCAGGCTAGGTTATGGGGGGAAGTGTAATTCTTTAATTACTTCATGTTTCCACAGTGCTTTGAAATGCTGCAGAAGGGCTAAGCATTCATACTGTGTTTGAGGTCCTGTGTTATTACTGTCTTGTCTGCCCCATGCCAGCCTCTGTTTCCGAGAACCTGGTGCTTTCAAGAGTCCCAGACAGCCAGGAGAGAAGCTCTTTATTGTTCCCCTGGTGAACTCTGCTGACTCAATACAGATCAGCGATTCATTGCTCAGAAATCACAGGCCGGGCATTTGGGCAGAGGCAGCCAGTGGACTCTGAGCCACTCCCATAGAGAGGGAACTTGGATTAATCTTTTTTTAATAGAATTAAAGAGAAAAAAAGGGTCAGATCTTAAGCTGATGTAAATGGGCACAGCCCTACTGATGTCAATGGGGCTACAGTAATTTACACCAGCTGAGGATCTGGCCAGGAGTGAGTGGAACAGATGCAGGGAGAGAGCTAGAGAGGGAGTGCCCTTCAGTGAGAACCCTGCATAGCACAGGAGGTGATGACCTTCACAAACTGGACACGCTCCATCTACCGCAACACCCCAGTGTAACCGCAAGAGGCAGAGGAGCAGGCACAGCGGCTGGAGGGGTCATCCTTCATCTGTTGGACATGCTCCATCTGTCAGCAGCTTGGGATGGTATCAGAGGGCTGTGTGCTCTTGAATAGGCTGTTCTGCAGAACTCTGGACACGGTCCATTAAGCCCACAATATGGTGCCCATCAATCATTGAGCCAGGGCATCCAGGAGAGTCATCTAGGGCTGCCTGCAGGTGAAATATTAGTTTTTTCCACAAGCGGTTCCCTCTTATAAATTATGAGCCACAATGTCAAAAACCAGAATGTGAGAGTTAATCAGATGACTATACCAATAAACTGCCAGGGATGGCTGGAGAAATGAAAGACTTCCCTGGACGAGGATAATCCTGTCATGGGCCAGGGAAATTCTGGGATAGCACCCTCCTGGTGTGGGATAAGGAGAATTTCGGGATAGCACTTTCCCAGTGTGAGACCAAAGGAATTGTGGGATAGCACCCTCCCAAGGTGTGCAAAGGGAATTCTGAGATATCACTCTCTGATATTCAGGGCCTTTCTTCCCCATGCCATATGATCACATCTGTGCCAATGTACTGTAATTTCAGATCTGGGTCCCTAACCATGGCCCCCTACAATACACCTCAATCCTAAACTTGTTATTCCAGTCCTATACATTCCTGAATTGAGCTGTCTATCATGTGGAATTAGACAGTGATTTGGGATGTGGGTGATAACTCTTTGTGTGATGCATCTAAATCACCTCCTCGTCCTTCCCCACAGCCCCAAAATTGCAGACATTTAGGACCTGACACACACCCGACTCCCTCAACAGTGGCAGCTTGGCTCCTGTCCCATGGTGCTGGGCACAACTCCCTGCTCTGGGCATTGTGACCTGGCACACAGGGTCATTAGCACCACTCAGGTTTGAGGGGCATCCAGAGCCACCTTAAGGGGCTCCTGGGACATACCTGACATTGCAACTCCTGGGCTCTTTCAAACAGGAGGCCCAGGGCAAACTGCCTCCTTTGCCCCCCCTCCGGCAGTCCTGTCCCCCAATTGGCACCCTGCCCATGGTGCATGCTGGGCATACAGCTGTGGGCACCACTGCAGCCCCTTGTACTGTCTCTGCCTCTCTCGGGAATGCTGCTACTTTCTCTCCATTGTGGCAGTGGATGAAAGCCCTGCTCCTCTGCTCATTGCATGAGTGCCAAGTTCTGAAAAATACTGGGAGGGCAGAGAGGGGGAGTCCATGGGGGCCAGGCTAAGACTTTCACACTCATTTCACTCAAGCCATGATCAGAAAGGAAAGGCCAGTCAGCCATCATCTGTGCTGCTGGCAACCAAAACACCGTCAACTGGTCAGGCCCAAGGCGGCTCTATCCTCTTGGTGCCCCAGTCATCCCTGGTAGGTGAGGTCTGTACTCCATGCTGGAAATGTAGAAAGGGTGGGTGTAAAGGGGTTGAATGGGTCAGGAAAGGATGGGCATTGGCATGAAGAGCAGGAGGAAGTCTTTCAATCAAGATTGGAGGTCTTTCGAGAAGATCTGCCTAATTCAAAGCCTGAGCTAGCTACAGGAAGCACTGAGTGCAATGCCATGACCTGTGTCATACCGGAGGGCAGGAAAGATGCTCCAATGGTTCCTTTGTGGCCTTACATTCATGCATCAGACTCTGATACCATTAGTTATGCTGAGTTGTGCTGTGCCCCACATGTGCAGTGGGACTGGCTGGCACCAGGTACTATACAACGTGAGCAAGGGGCACCCATAATGGCCCTCATTATTGTGGGACTTTGAGAATTCATTCAGGGGGGAAAATATCAAGTGCCTAATGATTTAGGAGCATAAATTCCACTGAAAGCCAATGGGACATATGTTCCTAAAACCCTTAAGTGCTTTTGGAAAGCATCCTCTTTAAGATGCTCAAATGTGGCTGTTGGTGGAGGGTTTAAAATCAGACTTTAATCTGAACTTGAGAGTGAGTGAGTGTGACATCCTTGTGCCAGATGCTGACAGCCAAACGGGCCAGGCTCAGTTTTCTAGGGGTTTCTTCTGAAAATGTAGATAACACTGGCTTGAGCCTCCACCAGAAACCTTGGAAACTCTCTACCATGCTGGATACTGCTGATAGGCAATACTTCCCCACCCACAAACTGAGTCCAGGGATTTAAAACAAAGAAAACTTTTGGGAAGGGGGAGGAGAGAGAAAACAAAATGAACTTGGGAAAGCCAGCTATTAATATTAACCAATTAATATTATCTATTAACAACATTAGGTAAGACCCCCACCACCACACCCATGGTGCCTATGCTTTAACAATTGTCCCAATCTTAGTCCCACTCTTGCAGCTGAGAGTGGCTAGGGTGTTCTAGCCACTTCCTTCCTCCCCAGCTTCCCCAGTCACAGTGTGTTGTCCTGGGTTGGTGGAGTCCAAGAATTCTGGCCCTGTCCCACTGTGGAGGCTCTGCCACTTGCCCCAGCTGAGGTGATTTCAACTTTGATTGCTGGGTAGGGAGGCCTGACCCTAAGGTCCTTGGAGAGAGTGCTGCTCTCTGCAACTTTAGCCTGAACTACCTCATAATTGTCACCTGCATCAGTGTTGCCTCTATACCATACAGTGTTTCATCATCGCCTGGGTTCTGCATCATATGCTGTTTTATAGATCATGCAGCTCAGCTCCTCTAGTATAAGAACAGATTTAAATTTTTATTAAAACTAATGTTTGAAATGAAAATATACACAAGTTAAGAAGTAAAGTATTGGACATCTGGGGTCAGGCTGGGGTTATGGGCAATTGTAAATAACAAGTATAAGGTTTACAGTGTACATACATATTTCATATCCAGCACAGATCCAGATTGGGATGTGGGAGTTTTTTAAAGTGTCAGTGTATTCAGGTATACCACCCATGGGCTACACCCATGGGCCACCACTGTGGCTACACTATTTTTAGCAAACTAGCTTGATCAAAGCGAGGTTGGGTAGGTCTATATATGCTGCAGTCATAACCCCTAACTGATGTGTAGACATATCCAAAGTTGCTTCCTAGCTAGAGGTACCATGGCTGTTTGAGACCAAGTGGAGTCCAAGGCCAACTTTGGTGTAGAGGGAAAGGGATAGCTAGTGATGAAAAGAAAGAAGAGCATAAAAAGGACCTGGACAATATTAAAGTCGTGGCCATAGGCCCCAGCCAACCCATGGCTGAGCAATTAATCAGCAGCTACTGTCTGATGTAAGGAAGGCTGAATATGTGGAAAATACCAGACAAATTGGGTCACCTCTCACAGTTTTCCACTTTGCAGAAAGCCATATACTTCTGCATCACAGGCTGAGGAAATAATGGTCCAGTCTGGATCGCAGCATCAATCCAACACAGGCCAACGCACCGTATAAGGGCCATTGTTTAAACTCCGGAGCAGGTGGTTGCCCTGCAGCGAATGCTCATTTGGGGCTGGGCGCGCTCAGACAGCCCCATGTTCCTGAGGCACTATGGGTAATGGCAAACAGGTGATCAGCCTGCGATAAGCCCTGAAGAATGCAAAGGCAGCAGCTGTGGGCACAGAGCCCACTCAGAGCGGTGACTGGACAATTAAGTAAATAGAAAGGCTGGAGCACTGCATCAAAGCTGGAGAGCCCAGGTTATATTTATTTGGATAAGGTCAGATTATACTGGCAGATGTGTAAAAACCCATTGGCCCGGGTTGGAGGTTTCCTGACAGGCGTGTCATTTTTCAGGGTTTCTGTTGGCAGCGGGGTGGGGAGAATATTAGCAGAGGCCAAGAGGGAGGCCACGGTGGGAAAGTCTCTGCTTCTCTTTGCTCTGCATTTCACCAGCTGATCACAACCCATTTCTCACCTTTTCTGGATCCCTCATCCCCATCTTCTGAGCCACCGAGTTCAGATCTGATTCGGAACCTGCCTTCTGAATGGCTGGGCCCATTCTGGACTTGTCCATTTGTAAGGCCAGCAGGGACCATTAGAGCATCTGATCTACCCTGCATAATCCAAGCAAGCGAGTCTCACCTAGTATCACCTGTAGGGAACACACTGATTACTAGATCCAGGGGCTGGTTCTGAGCTACAGGCCCTGCTGGAAAGATTGGATCTGAATTCCAATAAAGGATGGGGGTGGAAAAAGGGAGTGTTCTTACAGTACCACATTTGAGTTGATGATGGGCAAATCCTGGCCCGTGCCCCTGGCCAAGCTGATCTGAGTGGTTGTTAATGCCATGTTTCCAAGGTCCATAGACTTCACTGGAAGCAGCTGCCCAGCTGCTACAAAGGGGAGATATTCTAGAGATGATTTGCAAGCCCAGAACCAAACACACCCCCTGGTTGCAGTGTAGGCAGGAACTGGGCCTGGGGATGGGGACTAGAATCCTGAAGGACAGCAGATCTGGGAATGGGATTGGAGGATAAGAGAACTCACATTACAAGAAGGATGTGGAAAAATTGGAAAGGGTCCAGAGGAGGGCAACAAAAGTGATTAGGGGCCTGGAGCACATGACTTATGAGGAGAGGCTGAGGAAACTGGGATTATTTAGTCTACAGAAGAGAAGAATGAGGGAGGATTTGATAGCTGCTTTCAACTACCTGAAAGGGAGTTCCAAAGTGGATGGATCTAGACTGTTCTCAGTGGTGGCAGATGACAGAACAAGGAGTAATGGTCTCAAGTTGCAGTGGGGAAGGTTTAAGTTGGATATTAGGAAAAACATTTTCACTAGGAGGGTGGTGAAGCACTGGAATGGGTCATGTAGGGAGGTGGTAGAATATCCTTTCTTAGAGGTTTTAAGGTCAGGCTTGACGAAACCCTGGCTGGGATGATTTATTTGGGGATTGGTCCTGCTTTGAGCAGGGGGTTGGACTAGATGACCTCCTGAGGTCCCTTCTAACCCTGATATTCTATGATTCTATTATTCTAAGTGTGAATTAAACACAGCCCAGGAGGAGAAGAGGGAAATAGCAGAACAGCCACTGATCAACAAAGTCCAGTGTGGCCAGGAGCATGGCACCAACCCCAGTGTTCAGGCAGCACCAGTTTGTTGGCAGGTCTGTAAGGCCCTGGGAGTGAGCGCATGCTGCTAACTGTGGCAGTGGATGCCCCCCTAAGGTTTTGCACTTGCTCAAAGTTCCATAGGTTGCAAGCTGTGGGGCCATCACCCGAATGCTTTCAATCAGGATGGCTGCGGCCGGAGTGGGCCGGAGCGTTGCTTGGGATGCATGATCGCAGTGCCACTGACTTTTGTCCAAGCTGCCCCTCTGTACAGAGGAGAGGCCAGGCCATTGCAGTGGGTGGCATTGTGACCCGGTGCACGGGGTCGTGACACCACTGAAAAGTGGCCCAGGTAGCCCTTTGTCCAGATGGAGTAGTGACCAGGCCAAGTTTGGGGGAGAGCTCTTGGCCCAACACCTGCAATCAGGGTGCTGCAGTCTGCATGATCTCAGCCAACTGGGACATACCAGTCAGGGCAGGAGGAGTCACAGCACTTGGAAGTGAGATCCCCTCGCCTCTTGGCCACAAGGTCTAGTGACACCTGGGGTCATGCCAAAGAGAGCAGGCTGTGCATCAGATCAGCCTTGATGGCAGAAATGCTGCTTTGTGCACTGACAGCTGCCCCCTCTCGCGGGTCTTTGCTCACTAGTGGCCTTCAGGTTGTGATACAGCCTCCTGGAGCCTGCCTGCTTCTGCCACCCTCCAGGAATAAGTAGGCCCCCTTGCCTCTCCTGTGTGCTGGTGAGTTCAAGTGCCAGGGGCGAGCTGGCCAGGGTGTCTCTGCAGCCCCCGCCTCACCTCCCCATCTGGCTCAGGAGGATAAGAAGCCGGAGCTAGGGAGGAGGGCATTTCCCAGGCATGGCATCACTGTCAGTGGGACATGCCCCCACCACAGAGAAACACTGCTGGATCCACCAGTCACAGGGGGAAACAGGAGCCTTGTTGCCCCGTCGCCATTGGGAGGAGTGGCCAGGGGAAGGAGAAGCAGGCACACAGCTCCCAGGAAAGCAGCAGTATTTCACCAGCTTTGTCATGAGACACAGGGGGATGGACTCAGATTCCCTGTCTGGTGCCAGGAGCAGTTAGTGCCAGGCCTGCTGAGTCAGCCCTGGGGCCCACAGCAGGATGCTCTGTTGTGAGTGCGGTAGTGGATCAGGCAGGCACCAGAGTTGGGGAGTTTGCTGCGGGAGAGGGACAGCACAGGGCTTAGCGAGCAGCACGGGGGATAGGAACGGAGCAACTTCCAGCTGCAGGGCTGGGAAGGAGATGGAACGTGCTTCCTATGAGTCTCCTGTACACTGAGGCCCCAGGCACCCCCTATGACTTCTGTGCAGCCCCCTTCTGCGGCCGATCCTCCGAAGCAGGCCCTTTGTGCACCCAGGTGAAGTGTGCTCCCTCTCCTGCCAGGTCCCCCAGCACCGACAATGATCCCCAAAGCACACACCATTCATGGCCTCGGCTCATTTCAGAACCAGCCAGGCCCCAGCCTGGGGGTCAGGACAGTGAGGCTCCACACCAGGCATTTATCAGCCAGAAGCTAAGGCCAAGCCAAAGCTCCAAGCCCTGGCACTGTGTGTGTGATGGCGCCATCCATCCACCAGGGGCTGAGCCCTCCCTGGGCCCCCCAAATGGAGCTGTGCTGCTTATGCCAAGGAGGGTGTCCCTTGGCCAGCTCACTGCTCCCCTCCCACAGCAGCCGGCAGGGCGGAATCTGCAGTGATTTGGGCTGGGCATCCCCATCTGCTGCCCTGTGGGCGTTTTCTTTCTATCAAGGCGTCTCTGAATACCTGTGGCTACCATCACGCTGACAAGCAAAGGAAAAATCCCCAAGGCCCGACTTCGGCCCCTGCATTCCTACACCGGAGAAGCCAGGCTGCGAGCCGGGAAGCAGGAAGGCTGTCCCATTCCCTGTCAGGAGAGGAAATGGTTGAATAGCACCACACCTCCCTGGCACTCACGGGCTGGGAAACTGCCCCTTAAACCAACAAAGCCTGCTGCAAACAGCAGAGGGGCCAGATAAGGGGAGAGGGGGAGAAGGGAGAGACAGGCAGGCAGAGTGCGGAGAGAAGGGGGGAGAGGGATAGATGGACAGACAGACTGCTGTAGAGCACTGGGGCCTCAAAGATTTTCCTGTGTGGGTCACATTTGAACAGAGAGATTGTCTCATGGACCCCACCTCACTTATTTGCCACTGCCAAACCCCATTGCCTGACCTCCTCCCCATCCCTTCTGCCTCTGTCCAATCCCATTGCCCAGCCCCCTCCCCCTTGCATATGACAACTGCCACCCCCATTGCCCAGCCACCTTCCCCTCCCATCTGCCACTGGACACTCCCATTGCCTGGCCCCATCCCCTTCCCATCTGCAAATGGCCATCCCCATTGCCCGGTCTCCTCTTCCTCCCATCTGCGAGTGCCCAAGCCCATTACCCGGCCCCTCCCCCTCCCATCTGCCACTGCTAGGGTGATGTTACAGCGCTGACTCACCAGTGTGGTGCCTCCTGCTGGTCATCTTGGGAATTAGCTCGTCCAGCACTAAGAACACCTCCTGGTGGCCGGTGTCTCACCTCCTGAACCCCGGTACCCCTTGCCCTCAGGGTTTCTTACCTCCCGGGGAACCCCCAACCCTCTACACACACTTTACCTCAGTGGCTACTGCCAATCATCATCTAGCCCCCACTCACTGGGGCAAACTGCAGTCTGTCATGGCCACTCATCATTGGCAAGGAGGTTGGACCAACTGCCTCTGCCTAACCCCGGGATGCATCTCCCAGCCCCACAGAATCATAGAATACCAGGGTTGGAAGGGAGCTCAGGAGGTCATCTAGTCCAATACCCTGCTCAAAGCAGGACCAATCCCCAACTAAATCATCCCAGCCAGGGCTTTGTCAAGTCTGATCTTAGGGCATGGTTACACTTGCAGATGTAGAGCGCTTTGAGTTAAACCAGCCTTTGTAGAGCGCAGCAGAGAAAGTGATGCAGTGTGTCCGCACTGACACCTGCAAGCACAGTGGCGTGACCACATTTGCAGCACTTGAAGTGGTATTGGGAGTGGTGCATTATGGGGAGCTATCCCACTGAACACCTCTTCCCATTCTGGTGCTGTGGCTTGTGGGAAGGGGGCGGCAGGTGCGGAGCATTCTGAGTTCTCTCCCAATGCCCTGTGATGCATCGCTTCGCATACCAGCAATCCCTGTGCTTCCGTCCATATTTAGTGCCATCTTTCAATGTTTTTTGTGCAGCGCACTCTGTCTTCCTTTTTGGTCTGTGGGAACAGAGCCCAAACTGCTGAGGAACATGCTGACGAATCTCACCAGCACATCACATTTGGCAGTTGAGTTACTCCTTAGGATCCAAATTGACACTGAGGACTCCGATGATGATATCGACTTGTGTAATGCATGGGACACAATGCTTGTGGCATTCACGGACATGCTCACCACCTTGGAATACGACTTTTGGGCTCAGGAAGCAAGCACTGAATGGTGGGATCACATCATCATGCAAGTCTGGGAGGATGAGCAGTGGCTGCAGAACTTTTGGATGAGAAAAGCCACTTTCATTGGGCTGTGTGAGGAGCTCGCCCCCACCCTGTGTTGCAATGACTTGAGATTGAGAGCTGCCATGACGGTGGAGAAGCAGGTGGCTATTGCAGTCTGGGAGCTGATAACCCCACACAGCAACTGATCGGTCACTAACCAGTTTGGAGCGGGAAAGTTGACCGTTGGAATCGTGTTGATGCAAGTTTTCAGGGCATCACATCCTGCTCAGAAGAACCGTGACTCTGAGTAATGTTCATGACTTTGTGGCTGGCTTTGCACAAATGGGTTTCCCTAACTGTGGAGGGGCGACAGATGGGACGCATATTCCAATTTTGGCACCAGACCACCTAGTCTCCGAGTACCTTAATCGGAAGGGGTATTTCTCTATGGTTCTCCAGGCGCTTGTGGATCACAGTATGTGTTTCATTGACATTAACACAAGCTGGCCCAGAAAGGTGCATGATGCACACATCTTTTGGAACACTGGCATGTTCAGGAAGCTGCAAGCTGGGACTTTTTTCCCCAGACAAGAACATTAACATAGGGGAAGTCAAAATGCCTATTGTGATCCTTGGAGACCCCGCTTAACTTTTAATGCCGTGGCTCATGAAACCCCACACAGGGAGCCTTGACAGCAGCAAGGAGAGATTCAACAACAGGCTGAGCAGGTGCAGAATGAATGTGGAGTGTGCTTTTGGCCATTTAAAGGACCGCTGGCGCTCTCTGTATGGGAATGTGGATTTGGCCAATGACAACATCCCTGTGGTTATATCCGCATGCTGCACCCTCCATAACATTTGTGAAGGGAAGGATGAAAGCTTCACTCAGGCATGGAACTCGGAGGTTCAACACCTCAAGGCTGAATCTGAACAGCCAGAGAGCAGGGCTATTAGAGAGGTCCAGCGCAGAGGTGTAAGGATTAGGAATGTCTTGAGGGAGCAATTTGAGGCTGAAAGCCACCAGTAGTGTCTGGTGCCCTGCACAGGAGTGAAGTGCAGTGGTTCCAACGTTAGTAAGAATCTGTGTTTGCTGCGCTGACTTGCAGTGCCTGTTGCTTTCCTGGGCTAAGGTATCTTTTACTTTACGCAATAATAAAGTATGTTTTCAAAGCCAAAAAATCAATGTATTGAAAAGAAAATTCATTTATTGAAAAAAAACACAACTGCTTGGGATACAGAAAGGGCAAGGGGGTTGGGGTGAGGAACAGTTCACTCACAGACTTGCAGATGTCCTGTTATCATACTTCGCCTTCCTGTCTGGAGTGCTGTGCAATGAGTGCTGCACTTCAGGATGGCTATAATGCATGGTGATCGGGGTCGAGTGCAGTGGAAAGGGTTATAGTTTTCATGTCTGGGTAGTAAAGCTACAGGTATTGGAGGCAGCTGGGAGCAGTAAGAACCCGGACGTTGGGGAAAGTGGGTTGGCGGTGACATGGGGGCACAAGGGAAAGAGATTTGGGAAAATCAGGGGAGGGCAAGTGCAGTAGTGTTCCACCTGCATGGCTACGAGCACTTGAATGCAGTCTGCTTGGCGCTCCATGATGCTTATCAGCCAATCTGTGCTTTGCTGCCAGAGCACCATGTTTTTCTGCCAGCGCTCCTCATTCTGCTGGTGGATCCTCCTTTCACTCTCCCTCCACTCCTGCACCTTTAGATTTTCGTTAAGTGACTGCTGCATTACTTCATGCAGCATGTCTTCTTTGCCTCCATGCAACCTCTTTCTGATTCTTTGCAGTCTCTCGGCCGGTGATAACATGGACAGCTGAAATCTCAAGGTTGCATCTGTAAAGGCAAAATGCAACACTTAACAGAAGCAGCATTGTTCACACCAGACAGAGAAATGATTCCCCTGCACTTAAGGAGGGCAAGCACAGTCTATACAATAGCATAATTTGCCCATCCCAAAGTGAGTGCACGTAACCCACAGGAGGCTCAAAACGATGAGTAAGCAGAGGGTCAAGAGGGACTGATTTTTTCATGGCTGTACTGTCCTCTGGGTTTCTGTGCCCTGGGGACAGCTAACAGCTGCAGGAGAATAACAGCCCATATTCTGAATACTGTCTCCACATTTTCCACAGGAGTTCATCCTGCAAGATATCTTGCTGCTGAGAGTGACTGGGGAAGCAAGGGAGGGTCTTCTACTACAATGCAGCTTCTGCACTGGCCCCTATGCAGCTTGCCTGTGTGTAGCAATGGTCCCCCTGCCGCTCATGGCACAGTGGTGCAGACATGTTAGCCTGACTGGGACAAGGACCACGGTGGCTCTCTCAATAAACCTGTGCAAGCGCATTGCCCAAGTTCTGGATGAGACCTTTGAAGAGATCCCTGAGGCAGATACCGCGATGTGAGAGAGCACATCAACGGCGTATTCCACATCTAGGCATGCATGCAGCCCAAACCCTCTGCTCCAAAAGCCCACACCAAATAACTTCCTTCCTCCAAGAAAAAGTTGCTTACCAGGGATCTCCTCTCATGTTTGTCCTTCCAAAAGCACTGGCTGCCGCGACTGGCTACCTTCCTCCTGGCTTGAGAAGAGCTCCTGGCTGCATGCATCTAGGGATTCCAGGGTGTTTTCCTCTACCTCAGCACCCTCGCTCCTGCTTTCCTCCTCCTCCTTCTGCCTTGTTGGACTGGGCTCTGAAGTGTCCATGGAGTGGAGGTGGAGCCGCCTCCAAGAATCGCATCCAGCTCTTTGTAGAAACGGCAGGTTGCGGGGGCAGCAGCAGGGTGGTCCCATCTGCCACTGGACACCTCGCGGGCTTTGCGGTAGGCATTCCACAGCTCCTTCATTTTAACCCTGCACTGCACTGCGTCCAGTTCATGGTCCCATTCCATCATGGCTCTTGATATCTGCCTGAATGTATTTTTAATTCCTATGGCTGGAGCACAGCTGGGACTGAACAGCTTCCTCCCCTCAAACACTGATGAGGTCCAGCACGTTGCTATTGCTCCATACTGGGGATCGCCTGGTGCGTGGAGCTATGGTCACCTGGAAAGATTCACTGAGAGCATGCCATGTCTGGCTGAGTAAACAGGAAGGGGATTTTCAAAATTCCCAGGTAATTTAAAGGGCAGATCTTACAGTTGGTCACCTGAGGACAGGACAGTAGAGTTCAAACTGATGACCAGAGTGGCTAGAACAGGCATTGTGGGACACTTCTGGAGACCGATCTGAAAGCATTAGCAAATCAGGGCACCATGGCACTCCAGGGGGGATGCCTCAAACATTATTCCTCTCACCGAGGTAGATTACCACGAGCACTCTAGCTGTGGAGTCAGAGCGCTCTACGTGCCGTGCCAGTATGGACGCGTCATGAGTTAGAGCACGCTCGGTGGTTTTAGTGCTCTTTAACTTGCAAGTGTAGCCAAGCCCATAAAAACATTTAAAGAAGGAGATTCCACCACCTCCCTAGGTAATACATTCCAGTGCTTCACCAGCTGCCCTAGTGAAAAAGATTTTCCTAATATCCAACTTAAACCTTCCGCACTGCAACTTGAGACCATCACTCCTTGTTCTGTCACCTGGTACCACAGAGAACAGTCTAGATCCATCCTCTTTGGAACCTCCTTTCAGGTAGTTGAAAGTAGCTATCAAATCTCTCCTCATTGTTTTCTGCAGACTAAATAATCCCAGTTCCCTCAGCTTCTCCTCATAAGTCAAGTGCTCCAGCCCCCTGATCATTTTTGTTTCCCTCTGCTGGACTCTTTCCAATTTTTCCACATCCTTCTTGTAGTGTGGGGTCCAAAACTAGACACAGTACTCCAGATGAGGCCTCACCAATGCCAAATTGAGGGGAATGATCGCATCCCTCGATCTGCTGGCAATGCCCCTACTTATACAGCCCAAAACACTGTTAGCCTTCTTGGTAACAAGGGCATACTGTTGACTCATATCCAGCTTCTTATTCACTGTAACCCCTTGGTCCTTTTCTGCAGAACTGCTGCCTAGCCATTCGGTCCCTAGTCTGTAGCAGTGCATGTGATACTTCCATCTTAAGTGCAGGACTCTGCACTTGTCCTTGTTGAACCTCATCAGATTTCTTTTGGCCCAATCATCTGATTTGACTAGGTCCCTCTGTATCCTGTCCCTACCCTCCAGGGTATCTACCACTCCTGCCAGTTTCGTGTCATCTACAAATTTGCTGAGAGTGCAATCCACGCCATCCTCCAGATCATTACTGAAGATATTGACCAAAACTGGCCCTGGGACCAACCCTTGATACCAGCTGCCAATTAGACATGGAGCCATTGATCACTACCCATTGAGCCTGACAATCTAGCCGGCTTTCTATCCACCTTATAGTCCATTCATCCAGCTCATATTTCTTTAACTTGCTGGCAAGAATACAGTGGGAGACTGTATCAAAAGCTTTGCTAAAATCAAGGAATAGCACATCCACTGCTTTCTCCTTCATCCACAGAGCCAGTTATCTCATCATAGAAGGCTATTAGGTTAGTCAAGCATGACTTGCCCTTGGTGAATTCATGCCGACTCTTCCTAATCACTTTCCTCTCCTCAAAGTGCTTCAAAATTGATTCCTTGAAGACCCGTTCCATGTCCAGTACATGAATAGCCTTTATCAAGGCCTCAGTCTGGGGAGTTGTCAGTCTAGAGCTCCCCAGCTCCTCCTGCCCTTCCCCAGCACAACTCTGATCCAGGTACCCTATTTCCAGGCAGCTAGGTCCTTCTCTTTCCACAGCTAGAGAGAGATGACCCAGCTTCTCCCTGAGCCCTTATAACAGGTACAGGTGTGTCCTGATTGGGGCATGGCCCCAGCTGTGGCTGCTTTCCCAATCAACTTAGCCTTTTCCCACCAGAGCAGGGTAACAGCCCCGCTACAGGTGACCAAAAAACAAGTGTGAAAATCTGGGAGAAGGGATGGGGAGTAATAGGAATCTATATAAGACAAAGCCCAAAATATTGGGACTGTCCCGATAAAATTGGGACATCTGGTCAGCCTCTGGCCACTCCTATTACCCAGCTCCCTTCCATCTGCCACTGTGCAACCCCATTGCCTGCCCGCATTCCCCTTCCCTCTGCCAATGTGCAACCCCATTGCCCGGCCCCATTTCCCTTCCATCTGCCAATGTGCAATCCTATTACTCAGCCCCATCTCCCTCCCGTCTGCCACTGGACACCCCCTTTGCCAGGGCTCCTCCCCCTCCCATCTGCCACTGGACATCCCCATTGCCAGGGCTCCTCCCCCTCCCATCTGCCACTGGAAACCTTCATTGCCCAGTCCCATCCCCCTCTCGTTTGCCATTGGTAGGGTGATCAAAAAGCAAGTGTGAAAAACTGGGACAGGGAATGGGGAGTAATAGGCTCCTACATAAGACAAAACCCAAAATATTGGGACTGGCCCTATGAAATCAGGACATCTGGCCACCCCTATTGCGCATGCCCCTCTGTGCAACCCCATTGCCCAGCCCTCTCTCCCACCTCATGGCCTGGCTCCTCCCCCTCCCATCTGCTACTGGCCATCCCCATTTCTGCTCCCTGTCCACCACTGCCCAGCCCCAGCATCCTAGCCCCACTAGAATCATAGAATACCAAGGCTGGAAGGGACCTCAGGAAATCATCTAGTCCAACCTGCTACTCAAACCAGGGGCAATCCCCAGTTAAATCACCCAACAGATTCTTGCCTCATATCCCTAAATGGCCCCCTCAAGGATTTAACTCACAACCCTGGGTTTAGCAGGCCAATGCTCAAACCACTGAGCTATCCCCTCCTACTGCCCATCCCTATCACCACTCCTGCTCACCATCACCCGGCCCCGTTCTGCTCCTTCTCGTCACTGCTCAGCCCCGGCACCCATCCTGCCCACCATATTCCAGCTTCCCTCTTGCATTTGACTGACTGCTCCCTTTTCCCCTCTTACCTATCTCCCATCTGATAGTCTCTTACCTCTTGTGGCAGTGAGTTCCATAGGTTAGGTCCATCTCCTGTCCAGGTTCCTTCTCCCCCTCTTGGTCACCAGTATCATTGTTCTGACTGGACGTAACTATCATGAGAGGTCATGGTGGCAGAGGGGCAGTCAAACTCTCGGTCAAGAGAGGATAGAGATGAACAGGAAGAACATCTTACACTCCAGGCGAGGTACAAATGCAGTATCAGGAGAAGCTATTCTCTCTCACTCACTACAGAATGCAGCTGCTTCTCAGATGGAATGGGGCAACTGTTTAGGATGGGAAATGAAACTGCAGAGGGAATGCAACTTGGCAGAATGTAATAACTTTAGCAGGAGTGTCGCCAGGACAGCAGGGCTAGGCCCCCAAGTTATCCCAGTAGCTAGGAGCTTGGTTTTACATTTCCTCTGAAAAGCAGGCTCTCTAGCAGGATAAAGCCACAGTCTTACGCTAGGCCATTGGCTGTAAACAGTGGGTGCTTGTGACATTCCCCTTGTGTCATCTGAAGTGGTGATCTGCTAGGTCACTCCAATCCCTGACTCTGGGAGCCAGCCTTACCTGCTTTGCTGTGAGAACCTCCACTCTTGGGCTGTTCACTCACAGCCTCTAGCATGTAAGCTGCTCCTTGGATTGTATAACCAAATGACACTAGCCAATATCTTCGGTCCCAGACACAACCCTAGGAACCTCCGTTTTTCAGGATCCAGTTATGCCCACTGGACTTGGCAAGCTCATATGAGTTCATTAATTTAACAAAGACATTGATAGGCATCAGGCTTGTTATCCAAAGGGAAGTCTCTGATTTGCTTCAAACCAAACGCACTGCTTCAAGTAGAATAAACAAACACATTTATTAACTACAAAAGATAGATTTTAAGTGATTATAAATCAAAGCATAACAAATCAGATTTTGTCAAATGAAATAAAAGCAAAATACATTCTAAGCTGATCTTAACTCTTCCAGTGTTGCGGGCCTCATCTGTCATGTGAGACCATCCTGCCCGGCCCCTGAGCTCCTGGCCAGGAAAGCTAGTCCCCAGCCCCTCTCTTGCTCTTCCCCACAGCCTCAGTGCATCGTGTCGCCAGCACTCTGGCCCACTGCTCCTGGGCAGTGCTGCAGTGACGTGGCTGGCTCTGGTGGGGCCTGAGCTCCTGCCACTCTGAGTGGCATGGTAAGGGGGTGGGGCTGAGAGCTCCTGCGGGTCAGCATGTCTCGCTCTAGCAGGCCTGAGCGGTGTGGTAAGGGGCTCGGGGCCGCGCCGGGGCCTTGGGTAAGAGGCAGAGAGAGTGGGAGGGTGGATAGGAGGTGGGACAGTCAGGGGACAGGGAACACAGGAGGTTGGGTAGGGGATGCGGTCCTGGGAGGTGGTTAGGGATGGGGGGCCATATCTTGGGAGGAGGTGGTCATGGGATAAGGAGCTGGGGGATTGGATGGGGGTAAGGTCCCCGGGGGGGGGGTGGTTAGGGCGAGTGGTCCCGGCGGGGGCAGTCAGGGGACAAGGAGCAGCGGGGGCTGGATGGGTTGGGGGTTTTGAGGGGGTGGAAAGTGGGAGGGGTTCAGATAGGAGGCAGGGCCAGGATGTTTGGGGAGGCACAGTCTTACATACCTGGCCCTCCATACAATTTTGCAACCTCAGTGTGGCCGTTGGGCCAAAAATTTTGCCCACGCCTGATATATACGCTACCTCTATGGCCCTGAAGATGTCACATGGGCCACAGCCGTGTGCTGATTGAGCCACAAGCAGCCCACAGACTGAGAACCACTGCTCTAAGTACTGACCCAGCCTGACCCTTCAAAATACTGCTGCTTTGCACAAGCCTCAACCTTTTTCATCCAGAGATTTCAAAGCTTTACTATCCTGGGGAAAATGAGGCCCAGAAGGATGGTGTGATCTGCCCCAGGTCACTCCACATCAGAGCTGCTACTGAGGTCAGATGGGGTCACAGGTGGGAGAGTCTGTAGCACATAGGACAGAAAATCGCAAGCCTGGGTGGAGGAAGGCAAGGAGACAGAACAGGGAAGGACTGCGTTCTCTGGGGCAGGAAATTGTTCAGCTTTGCAAGTGCCAGACCCACCTTCTAAGAAAACAAACTCAGGGTGAGAGGCGGCGGGACGTGGGGGCAGAACAGCTTCCAGCAGAAAGAAAAAAGGGGGAGCAGGAAGCGGGCTCGGGCAGCCAGGAATGTCAGCAATGTCTCCAGCTCCGGGGCAGGTGTGCTGCTGCCTGCAGAGCAACAGGCTGGGTTTACTGAACAGGCAGCCAGATGGGGAGCACGCGGCAAAGGCAGCAAAATCCACTGGGCCAGAAGTCAGGGAAACAAAGCTGAGCTTTCCCAGCCCAGCCGCAAAAGAGAGGTTGAGCTAGTGAGCTACACCTCCAAACCCAGCTCCGAATAGCATGTGGATCTGATCCTAAGCAGCATTACACCCCTTATTTGGAAGGCAAGAGACCTGGGTTCTAGTTTTGTCTTTGTTATGTGGCTTGGCCAGTCAGTGCCTCAGTTTCCCCATCTTTAAAATGCACCCTTGTAAAGCATTCTGCTCCATGTTGGACAGGGAACATTACACAAGTGTGCCTGGTGCACTTTGAAACGGGAGGAGATTAAAGTGCACTAGGGAAGCGTAGTGTGCAGCAGCAGGGGCTGCACAGGCTACGTCTACACTTGGAACTAGGAGTGTGTCACTCCCTGCTCATGTAGACACACTTGCCTGAGCTGACTTGAGCTAGTGCACTACAAATAGAAACGTAGCTGCAGTGGCACTGGCATCAGCAAGCAGCATCATGGGCTAATCGTGCCTTGTCCAAACCCACCTGGCCTCATGGGGCACGCTCAGGGTAGTTAGCCTGTGCTACCATGGCTGCACTACTTTTATTGCATGCTAGCTCAGTGCGAGCTAGGCTAGTGTATGTCTACAAGAGCTGGGGTCACGCCCCTACCTCGTAATGTACACGTAGCCTTAGTGCGTGGCAGGCTGCGAAAGGTTTATTTTACACTCCAATTTGACATGAACGAAGATTTTGTCCAGACAAGCCCTATGAGAGCTGCAGGACAAGACAAATACACCTCTGCACAAAGGGGTCTCATCACATCCCCAAGCAAGGATGGTTTCTGAGGTCTGAGACATGTGGAGCCATATTGGGGTTTCATGGATTGTTTCATGTATTTGAAGAATGTCTGTTTATAAACCTAGTTTTATTAATGTTGTCTTCAAAATACTCCCTTCCTCCTGCATTTTAATTGTGATGTAAGATTCTGTTAAAGAAACAAAAGGAAAATAGTAGGAAAACTGTCAAGATTGTTGTTTAAATTAACAGATTAATTTCCACAGTTATGAACAGTTCATGCTTAGAAAGGAGGTGGGACTGTATGAAGTCAGAAACTTTACATCTGGAAGTAGTATATTTGCATCCTGTACTCCCATTGGTTAAAATGCTTTCTCAGTAGATATGAAAAAATCACATGTGCACAGATGCTAAAGTGCTCTCTGTGGCATCAGGGTGATGAGATTGGATCTAGTTCGATAGCAGCTGGGAATGGGATTTTGGCTATAGTGGTTATATATGGATTTCATTAAAGGAGCTGAATCAAAGCGGGAGTACAGCTTGTTAACTATGTTGGCACCTGATATGAAGCAAACTTTGGGACTAGCTAATATGACATGCTGTCCAATGCAGCATACTTAGAGTGTCTGAGTCAGGGCTGGCTCTAGGCACCAGCAAGCCAAGTATGTGCTTGGGGCGGCACATTTTCAGGGGTGGCATTCCAGCCATTTTTTTTTTTTCGCTTCAGGTGGCAAAAGCCTAGAGCTGGCCCTGGCAGCAGCAGCGCGTCATGCGTGGGGGGTGCCCTGGGACCGCTGTGGTTCACGCTGCCAGCCATGGGGGAGCAGCGCCCGCACTTTGTGGCTGGGCCGGGCAGGCTCTGAGCGGGGGACACTCGGGCTGGGGACCTCCCCGTGGGGCACATGGAGCCGCCTGCAGGTGCTGCAGGGTGGCCACCCCCCCAACACTACAGCTGGGACTGGGCAAAGCGGCCCAAGCCGCCCAGGGGCTGTGGTAGGGAAGCCAGAAGCAGCAGCAGGGCCTTAGAGGGCAGGGTTTCTCTCGTGCGGGGCTCACATCCCGCTCTCTGGGGCTCTGCTCTCTCTGGGGCTACCCTGCCCCAGCTCCTCAGCCCCCTGCTGGGGTGGTCCCCCCGCTCTGCCCTCCCGAGTCCCAGCCGGTCCTGGAGGCAGAAGCCCCAGCTGGAGGTACCCTGGGCTGAGGCGTGGCGCAGGAGCCCCACTGCTTACCCTGACCCTGCCAGCACCGGACCGGCTGGAGGCATGGGGAGGAGCAGGCAGAGTCAGCACTGGTGAGGGGTGGCCCAGGGCTGGGGAGGCAGGGGGTGCGGGGTGTGTGTGTGTGTGGGGGGGGGGGGTTTAGCCCCGGGGCTGGGGTGGAAGGCAGCCAAAAAACCTAGAGCGGGCCCTGGTCTGAGTTTAGGTTTTAACTGATAAACACATCAGTGCAAAACAAATGCAATAGGTGTTTATCCAATAAACATTGGAAAAACACCAGAAATGGTGACCCAGTTTGTGCTGACTTCACTCCTTTCCCAGTCCAGCTTATTTATAAAGGCAATGTCACTGCTCCCTGGCATGTGTCTAAGGGCTACACATGGAGAAGTCATGTGGACTGTGTGATGCAATGTCTAAAGCACACTAATGTGCAGTACATTAATTGGTTCCTACAGACTGCTGGTGAGCACTAAAGGTTCCTGAGCATGCTTTAATGTAGTGCCATTTGGAACAGTACTACGTGGACACACCAAGAGAAAGACCACTCTCTGAACTCCAACCTCCAGCCCACACCCCTGGTTCTTGGACAGCTACACAGAACTCAAACACCGCTAAAAATAAATCCTGAAAAATGAAGCCCTAAACATACCACCTAATGGAACGCACTGCTCCATGCAACACACTGCCTATGAATGTGAGCCACTGCTACGTGCAACATGCTGCCCAATGATATAGTAATGCAGGGATTGCCAAAACTGATCACACCAGCCCATTATCCAGGCTGGGATCTTCTCTCCAATAGCAGACAGCAGAAGATGCAGGAGAAGGTGTAAGAAATCCCAGAGCAGTGCATTATGGAATAACCTATTTCTAACCCTCTCGGCTAGAGACTGGATTATGACCTGAAGCACACGGTTCCTGTCCCTGTTTGTTTAATGCAACAAACTTCCCTCTGCAAGACTTGGCATAGCTCAGTCTGATGTTGGGATGGAACTTTGTAGCCATCTCAACCCCCATCACTGCCTGCTTCAGCTTCCAAAACTGCAAAAGTAGGCACTCTCCTTGGGCCAGGACAGACTTGCAGTCCTGCTGTCCTTTGAAGTCCATCCACTCCATTTATAGAACAGCAATAAGGCAGGAGACTGGAGACGTTGTTTGGAAACTCCAATGGCTTGTAATACAATACCACGAGGCAGCTTCCATGTGTTTATCTGCAGCAGATCATGTCAGCGGGAGGCTTTCTGAAACAGCATCTGGAATTGGTTTCACCTTCCCAGCGTTTTGCATGAAATACCAATTTTCCACCCCTTTAATTTAGTTTATCAAAATTAGGAGAGGAGACTTCCACCTGCCACCACCAATTTCTCCTCAGGGATAGCTCAGATTTTCAACTCACTTACAGAAAATCTGAAGACATGAGGGAGCTGGATGGCCGTGCTGGAAGTACTCCAGTGAAAATCACCTTGTGTGCACATTTGATGGAATTTGCATATGTTTGTATGGTACGACTGCATGTTCTCACATGGGATGATTTGTTTGTGTTCACGTGGTATCGTTGGCATGTACTAGTATAATGGGCATGTCTGTGAATCTAGGTGTGATGTGGGTTCACATAATACAGTTAGTGTGTTTCCTAGCTATTGAGTACTTGATTTTGCAGCCTCACTTACTTTTTCACATAGTTTTTCGGTGTAATTCCCTCATAGGCTTTAAGGTCAGAAGAGACTCTCTCCTCTGGGGGGGAGAGGATGGAGAGGGAGAGAGTCAAGGGTGCACAGTGAGCCCACCACAGTCCCAGGCTGCAGGTTGGGGGGATCTAGTCCCATAGAGTGTTGGGGTTCTTAGGGAGTGGCTTGTTTGGGTCTTGTTTTGAAATGGGATTAGCTTGATTTTTGCCTTATTGTAAAAGTCAGGCTGCTTATTTACCATGTGAAAGTTGGCAACTATGTTGCTCGGTGCAGACAGAGGGGGGCGAAGCTAAGGAGAGAGCAGGGGCCTGAGATGAGCTGGGACTCGCAGAGCCGTGCCAGCCAGAGCCAGAGAAAACCAGAGAAGCAGCCTAGAACAGGGATTGTCAGGGGGGAGACTGACGCTAGAAAGAAGAGTCCTGTCACCTAAACCCTGACGGCATGTGGCTGCCACCAGAGCAAGTGTCTGACCCGCAGCATCCCTGCAGCTCAGCTAGGGCCTGAGCAGGAGGCCTGGGACTTGTGAGGAACAGACTGAATTTCCCTTACTTTCCGGAGATGGCTGGTTGTGGTGTCTCCTTGCCACAGAGCGGGGTGACATGTTTTCCTTTAACCGTTCCCATTTATTCCTAATTTTTTAAATTGGCTGCTGTTTAATAAATTGTATTTGTTTTGAACTGTATGTAATGATCAGTGGGTCTGGGAAGCATCCAGTGCAGAGACAGCAGCCAGAGTGGAGATACTCTAGCCCCTGCCCTAAGTGACCACAACAAGGTTGGGGGGCGAGTCTCCCAGGATCCTGGGCCCAGCCTTGTTGTGGTTACAAGGACTCTGCCACAGTGGAGAGTAGAAGGGGAGCCATTAAGGTCAGGCAGGCCTCTGGGTAGAGAAAGTGGGAGCAAGGGCTCAGATCCTTTCGCTAGCCCATTTCACTGGGGTAATGTGTTAGCCAGGAATGTTCCCCACGATAGTGGGCCAATTCCCCCACGTACATAATTGGCGTCACAAACAGGATTCTATCCACAGGGTCCACCCCATTGGTTTACTGGTGGAGTTCTGGTAGAACTGTCCAGGCCTGGCCGAGAATCCTACCATAGCTGGAATTGAAGAACTACAGTCCCAGTTTGCTGAACTTCAGCATAGATTATCAGACCAAGCTGAGGTATTACAACAAGCTAGAACAAAACAGAAAGAAACCTTATCACTGGCTAAAGCAGTAATAGACCAACAGGCAGCAGAAGCTAAGAAAGCCCAAACTATTTATGTCCCATGGGAGCAGAAGATCACAGAGTTTGGTGGCTTCCCGACAAGACCAGGAGACATTATGGTAGAGGAGAGGGTCAAGTCTGTGAAGGTAGCTCTGCGTGTGCTAAGAGTACCTGAAGAAGATCATGTGGACTTAACAGAGGAACACTTCAAGGGCCAGGCCAAGGCCACAGTAAAGTTCATGGCAATGGCAGACAAGAAAAATGAGGAAAAGGTATTTGAATTCCTTCTAGAAGTGTATAGAGAGAAGGTACCTATTGCAACCTGACTAAAGGAGTTCTTTGAGAGAAAGCAGGTGCCCGATGAAATTGTCTGGGCATACACGTATGACCTCCAGGAGGGAATGAGGAAAGTGGAGCAGTAAGACCGTCAATGAGTTCCAGACCCAGATATGGTTCTGAAAGAGCAGTTGGTGCTGGAGCTCTGGGATGATTCTCTCTGCTGTGAAATGGAAAGGGGGTTTAAGGAAGAGCCCACTAAGAAATTCCATGAACTCATGCAGGCTGCCATTATGTGGTCCAAAGAAGAGGAAGTTCCTGTGTCAGAGACAGCCAAGCCTAACCCCCGTACATGAAGTGGCGGCCTAGTGAATGCAACTATTGCGGGAAAGGCCCTGCCGCAAACAGTTAACACTGGAAAGTTTAAATGAAGCTGTCCAAAAACTGGCGGTCCAGCAGGAGGAGATGCTGAAAGTGATGACTGAGTTGATGAAAGAATAAAATCCAATTAGTATGACAAAATATCCAAGTGCACCAGGATCCCGAAGATCCTCTCTGAAGGACGAGCTGGGAAGGTACATTTGTTACACTTGTGAAAGGCCAGGGCATACTAGCTGAGAATGTTCAATGAGAAGGAGAATGGAGTCGCAGGCACTGCAAACCAATGAGGCATCAGGAGCAAGTGGTCCATCTACAGTAGAAGGCCAAGCACTGGCAGAAGGATTCCCAGGCCTGTCCTTGGTGGAAAATCACCCTGCATGCAGTGTTCAAAGGAATGTGGGCAGAGCCAGCATATCTAGCGACTTCTGTAAGCAAGCATTTGGAGACTGTCTAACTGCAGACCTATGTATAGCAGGGGTGAAGACCAGATGTTTGTTAGACACTGGCTCAGAAGTCACCATCATTTCTGAGTTGCATTTTCAAAAATATTTGAAGGACAAGGAGCCGAACATGCACAGCACACGATTTGTACATGTAACAGCAGTTCATGGACAGTGATGGAATTTCTCAAAGCAGACATGGAATATATGGGCTGACACTACCAGGAAAATGCATCTGCTTCCTGAAAGACAAAGTCTCTGGAGGGAGCCATATGGGAGAAGGAATCCCAGGGATTCCAGGAATAAACATCATTAGTGAACTGAAGGAGCTACTGTTCCCAGGAGAAGAAAAGAGGAGGATGAACCGTCATGGGCACGCTAAGGAGAATGTGGTGCTGCGTAGAGTACTGGCTCGAGCGGCGAGGCAGAGTTGTTCCTTGGGCCCCACGAGGCAGATTGGAAATGTTAAAGTGGGCAGAAAACATAAGGCCGTTATTCCTCCTTGGAGACAGAAGATCCTTGATGAATGCTGCTGGATATGAGGAAATATGAGGAGTTGGGGTTGGTCCTGCTTTGAGCAGGGGGTTCGGCTAGATGACCTCTTGAGGTCCTTCCAACCCAGATATTCTATGATTCCATGATTCTATGAAATAGCAATAGATATCGAGCTCCTGTAGAGCCTACATCTGGGACAAGCCTGCCTAATGAGCTCCAGCCAGCCAATGAACTGACTAATGCCATCAAAAGAAGAGTACCGGTGAGTCTTCTAAACTCAAGCGTGAAGGCTGTGGAGCCACATCCTCGAAACAGAACTGCAGAGGTACACTGGCCAGAGGAGGTGGTTCCTCAGGTGAAGGTAACATTTGAAGATAATGAAAATGAGCCGCGGGTGACAAGGAGGGAGAAGAGAGGACAAGTAACCTTTCCTCAAGAAAGATGTGGTGAATTCAAGCGGCACTCCAGGGGTTGATTCTTACATAGGTGGCTAACTTAAGGTCGTTGTCAGAAAAGCATCAAGAAGCCTTTTCTAAGGATGAGGTGACCAATTTGGATGACTGGGTCAAAGGTGCCCGTGACAGGCCAAAGACAGCCAGTGACATTGCTCTCAGTACTAAACTAAAGGCACAGCCCAAAGTAGGAAGAAGACTTATGATCGCAAGTCTAGTAGGGTGCTCATCTGACCTGGTGACTGGGCACCAGTTTGTAACCATAGACTCTGGAGACATAATGAAATACAGGAAAAGTGGGAGTGTAATCCCCACACTGTGGTTACCCACAACAATCCCAGACTGCCGGTATATACTACCCAGCCTGAAAGAGGAGGTCCTGAGAGGATAGAACATGGGGACCAGCTAAAACTTTGGATTTCTAGTTTGACCAGGACTTGTAGGAGGAATAGAACAACATTTTCCGAGGAGACTGACACCAATGGGGCAAACCCAAACCCTGATGAAAATAGCCAGATCCCTCAAATTGACCCAGGGACTGGCCAATAGAAAATATGGGTAATGAACCACCAGTCTTAAGGTCCCAGAGAGCTAGTAAGGGTGTACTGCCTGTTAAACTTAGAGGTGATTATGATATTCGGTCTATGTAGTGTTTTAATGAATATTAGCATGTATAGTATGAAGAAGTGGACATAGAACACTAATTATATTAAATATTCTTTCATTAATTGTTAGTTTTTTTTATATAACATGATGTGGGTATGTGGTTTTTAATAAGGAGCCTGGATGTACTGGTGTGAATACTGTGGCTATGGCAGAATTTTTGCAGGGGGAAAATATAAGGGAAGTGTTGGCCCCTTACTAAAACTCAGTCCGGTTTTTTTGGTTGGGTAGCTCCCAGTACCAAAAGGAAGGGGAAGGGCTGATGGGAAATCAGGACCCTGAGACTGACAGTCCCCAGGGGCAATGGGGAGAGGCCAATGCTCCAGGTCAGCCTGATTGACAGGATGGGCAAGCTAATGAGGGAGTCAGGAGGTCGCAGGGGGCGGGGGGAAGCTTCCATCCTCCATGGGAGCTGCAATTGCCTGGCTCAGACAGAGAGGGGCCAAGCTAAGAAGAGAGCAGGGGCCTGCGCTGAGCTGGGAAGCAGAACCACGCTGGCCAGAAAACCAGAGAGTCAGACCAGGAAGCAGGTCAATGCTGGGAGCAGAGCCATAGAAGCAGCCCAGAGAGCAGATTTGTGCTGGGAGAAGAGTTGCAGTAACCAGAGCCAGAAGGGCCAGAGGACCAGCCCAGGGGGCTGGAGGCAGAGCAGCAGCAGTGTGGAGGCAGAGTGGAGCTGGGGTGGGAGCAGTCTGGAGCCAGGTAATGTGAGCAGCTGAGGAGAGTGACGGGGACCCTGGGGAGTGACCCTTGCAGGCCAGACTTGGAGGGGGATCGTAACCCTGATGAGGGGGCTGACACTGGGAAGAATGGCCCCGCCACCTAGAGCCTGAAGACATGTGGCCACTGCCAGAGCAAGTGTCTGACCCGCAGCATCCCTGCAACACAGCCAGGGACCTGAGCAGGAGGCCTGGGACTTGTGAGGAACAGACTGAACTTCCTTACATTCCAGAGTTGCTGGTTGTGGTGTCTCCATGCCACGGAGTGGGGTGACGTGTTTTCCTTTAACGGTTCCCACTTTATTTTTTAACTGATTGCTATTTAATAAATTGTACGCTTTGAACTGTATGTAATGATCAGTGGGTCTGGGAAGCATCCAGTGCAGAGGGAGCAACCCGGAGTGGGGACACCCTAGTCCCTGCCCTAAATAATCACAACAAGGCTGGGGGTCGAACTCCCCAGGAATCCTGGGCCCAGCAGTATTATTAAACTGGTGCCCCTGTGCCCAATGGCAGCCTGTGTTTGCAGCCCGGAGAGGGAGGCTGAAGCAGCAAGGATACCGAGCCGCCCGGCCCACCTCACAGTGGTGGAGAGTCACAGTTCCCTGTAGAGACCCCCGTACCCTCTCTCTCACACAGAATGAATGGCACCGGCACATTTGGCTCTGTGAATACAGCCCCTGCCTAAGGAGACTGCTGTGCACCATGGGTGTGCACAGGGCCATCTCCAACTTTTTTGCCGCCCCAAGCAAAAAAAGGGCCCCGAGCGCCACCCTGCCAGAGCAAAAAAACAGACAAACCCTGAGCGCCACCCCGCTGGAGAAAAAAAAAAGAAAAGAAACCCGAGCGCTGCCCTGCTGGAGGGAAAAAAAAAACAGAGCGCTGCCCCGAGATTGCCACCCCTTAGAAGGCGCCTTCCCAAGCATGTACTTGGTGGGCTGGTGCCTGGAGCCAGCCTGGGTGTGTGCAGAAGCCGATACGTTCTTACCTGCTGTCATGGGTGGTGGGTGAAGCTGCCACTTGGAGAGGCTAACTTCCCCAGCCCATCTCCTCTGCTTGCAGCCCTGCCCATGCTCCACCCCCTGCTCTGTCCCACACCCTGCCCGCACATTACTCAGGCCCCACTTCTCCCTGCACTCCCTCGCCCCCAGCTCAGCCCCTTTCAGCCACACCCCTGAACCCAAATGAAGCAAATTACGTTAGAAAGAAATTGCAGAAGAGTGGGGTTTTTTTTTTCAAAAGAAAATAGAGCATGTTTTCCACAGCATGCCAGATGGTGAAGACTGGACATGCAGAAGGTACCTAATTAAAAGTACCAAACATGAGAATAAAGAATGTAAGTTATTTTGATATGCTGTGAAGTTTGTCAGAGATTTATTTGCAAAAACTTTGTAGTAAGGGCAAGTCAGCTGTCCTGCTGAATGCAACCTTAAATATTATGGAATACATGATGCAGCTCTTCTCTTTATATTTTCTTAATCAGTATTTCTAAGCTGATTTTATATTTTAAATGTACTCTTAAGCCTTCATAAAGTAATCATTCCAGATTATTACATATTTATCTCACTGAAACAAAAACATCCAGTTAACAAAGACTTCCAATTAATCAGTCACAGAGGTTTAGTGTGTTCATAACAATGTTCATTGCTTTTAGAAAAAGGAAACTTTTCTAGTTTACTTTGTGTGATCTCCATAACAATACACATGTTTATGAAATTTCACCAACTTTAAAAAATATGTTTCCAAAAATTTTAGGCATAACAAAGGATTTTATATCTTACTAAGGTACTGATTTTGCTGGAGGGTTCTCTTAAAACTAGTTCATCAATAATCAGAAGTAAAGAAAGGGAAACTTGTTTGTCCAGCTATCTGGAAAGAAAGGG
The DNA here is from genome assembly GCA_007922305.1 of Dermatemys mawii. Classification (NCBI taxonomy): domain Eukaryota; kingdom Metazoa; phylum Chordata; order Testudines; family Dermatemydidae; genus Dermatemys; species Dermatemys mawii. The sequence continues at coordinate 31,358,067 of ML677381.1, forward strand.
GTATTGTCCCTTCAACAGGGGCATGAAGGCAGAAAGATGGACAGGAAGACTTTGGAAGCAAGTTTTTTGAACTATAGTAATTCAAATTAAAATGTATATTTTAGATAAGGGTGGTCTTTTGAAGGATTTATTTAAAAACCTATATGTCTGAAGATCCAAGCATTTAAGGCTAAAGATGAATAGATTGTGCATATAAAAATCTATGCAAGGAGTTTTTAGAGATGTGATTTTATAATCTTTATTAATCTTCTAATGAAATATTTTTAAAACAACTTTTAAACTAAGGTCCTGTAAACTAACATGTTCTGAGTAAATATTACAGTAATACACAACTGTTTTGTCAGTAAATTCAGAATCCGACAGTATATACCTAGGGGTTGGCAAATGTCTGTTAAATGGTTTCATTATCACTTGAATGGCTCTTTAACAATTTCTGTGTTGTGCTAATAGGTCTGGCAGGCTGGAAGGCTTTTTCATTTTTAAGTTACTAGATTCCCTCAGGAGGAAGACTCACTAGGCTACAGCAGCTAGCTGCGGGAACCTGCAGAAAGGATCAGAACAGGGATAGGAAGAATGGGAGGATGGCCACTAAGACCCAGGGATGCCTCAAATTTTTGGGTGCCCTACATAGCTGCATAGTATGTCTAAGAATGGCCCTGGGCCATGGGGCGGCTCCAGGCACCAGTGCAGCAAGGGGCAGCAAGCCCTGGAGTGGGGGGTGGCCTGCCGGTCACTGTCAGGGCGGTGGTCAGGCAGCCTTTGGCAGTATTTCTGCAGGAGGACCGCCGGTCCGCTGGACCTCCCACAGAAACGCCGCTGAATCTATGGGATTGGTGGACCTGCCGCAGGCGTGCCACTGAAGGCCGCCTGACTGCCACACTTGGGGAGGCAAAAAATGTAGAGCCGCCCCTGCCAGGGCCCAGTCTTGTTGGGGTTACAAGGACCCTGCCACACAGGAGAGTGGAAGGAGAGCCCTCGAGGTCAGGCAGTCCTCTGGGTAAAGGGAGTGGGAGTGAGGGCTCAGAACCTTTTGCTAGCCCATTTCACTGGGGTAGCATATAAGCCAGGAAACTTCCCCACAAGAGCGGGCCTATGAGACCTGGGTTATATTCTCAACTCTTCCTCAGTTTCCCAAGTTGTACAATGTGGATAATGCTCCTGACCTCCCCTCTAAAGTGCTTTGTGATCTACCAGGTATTACGCATAACCACACAAATTGAACTCCTACACAAGTAGGAAGTGTTCCCTGCACACATAATCTCTGGGAAGCAGACATGAAAAGGCAGGGCTCTTTCTGAGTCAATTGGCAGGCTCCCATTTTGAAGAGTCAATAAATTTGATAGATCACTACAGCAGATTTCCTCTATTTTTGGCAAGGGCTCTCCGAGGGCCGCACCATCATTACTGTTCTATAGCAGGTATGCTTTCTGCTCTTTGCACCGCTCTTATTTTGCAGGGAAGAAAGGAACAGTTCTTTCAAGGCTACACAAACTTCCCTGAACTGCTTCCAGCCATACCATTGCAGTGCATGCAGTACATGAGAACCTGAACCTATAACAGTCTAGAAACTGCTTAGAAACCGATAAGAAATGGATTTCATATACAGTTGCTGGTGGAGCTGAGAGCCATGCAAAGAGTAACCAGCCAGCATAAACAATGACAGGTTCATTTGATTTTTTAAAATAGTTTCAGGTTTAATAACCTAAGCCTCAGTCCTGGTCCACTGAACACAAGGGCGAATGACCAGATCCTTCAAGTATTTAGGCACCTAACTACTATTGATGTCAGGCACCAAAATACTGTTGAGAATCAGGGCCAGAATTCCTACTAATTTTGTATGGAGCAGAATCTGCCCCCGAAGATGCTGGTTGTAGCAGGAACATTAAACACAGCTACTAGCTAGAACATTAGTTGCAACAATATACTATATATCAGCCTTCCTGGCACATCTAGCAAATATGCACAGCAACTCACATGGGCACCATCAAAGCTCATTATGAGCAAGCACTGCAAAATGATTAGCCATCACCAGATTAAGAGATGCTACAGGGCAAAACACATCACAACAGAGAGCCTTCCCTTTTCACGTTACTTTTACTTTGTGAAAACCTCTTTGTGGTGTAGTGCCATCTGGTGGTCCCTGTAGGTACCTAGCAGGAAGGAGGTTTATGAGAGACCTGGAGAATTACAGAGTTTGCTTGCATCCGGCAAAGTGGGTATTAGCCCACGAAAGCTTATGCTCTACTACTTTAGTTAGCCTTTAAGGTGCCACAGGACTCTTTGTCACTTCTGCAATTCCAGACTAATACAGCTACCTCTCTGATTCTTGACAGAGTTTGGGGGCTCTCTTAAGAAAATACGGACTCCACTTTTATCCTTCTTGCTTCTGATATAATTGTTAAATAACAGTACTGCAGTGAAACCTGAGGCTCTCTGCTGCCTGGAGAATGCTGCTTCCTCCCTGTCATATTCCTCTTTTGGCCAGCCTTTCCTTCATTTTGGACAGCCTTCCCCTCCATTCATCCCCCTGGAGCCCCTATTTGAATTCCTTTCCACTAACCCCACCTGCATCCAGCGATTGTCTATTGCTCCAGTGGTTGGTGGCTTTTCTGCAATTGTTCGTTGCTTGCCTTGCACACAGATCCATGGTCTCTTCTCATTTCCTTCTGCTCCTGTCCCCAGGCTTCTCCCCAGCTCCCCTCTTTCCATGCCCCCTACTCTCCAAATCTCTAATCTCTGCCCCCAGCCATCTCAGCATTGCTCTGGGGCTGGGTGGACCAGACAGCCCTGGATGAATGTGTAGGCCAGCCTCTGCAGGCTCCAGCAAGTCCCTCTCTTGCCATTCCCTGGGATGCAGATGTGACAATGACCCTTTCAAGAGACGCAGAGCTTCAGAATAGCCTCAGCACTGGTGAGTTGGTAGGAATCAAGGGCTAGGTTCTCAACTGCTCTGAGCTTGCCCAAGGGTGCTGTTGAGGAGAGCATGGGAAAGATACTTCTAAGCCTCCATAGTGGTTCTCTGATTCTTGGCTGGCTGGGAGTGTAAATGGCTCCAGGTGTAACTTAGAGCAGCCTAAGGGCTGCCTCTCAGACCAGCTGTGGCATGTCCATAGGGATGGCTGCACTCCCCAAGGATCAGAGTGAGCATTGTGTGATACAACTCTGACAGGCTTCTACCTGTCCCAGCCCCTGTTCGGAGCGGGAATGGGGAGGAGTGGCACAGAGCCAAAGAGCAAAGCAGCTGGAGCCAATGCCAGGGAACTGACCCCAACTACATGACAGTAGGGAAGCAGTGGGAGCACTGCCCACTTTCACAGCTGAACCAAGAGGTGGCGCTTTGGAGTCTCTTCGCCTTCTGGCCTGGATGGAGGGTGAATTCAGAGGAGCAAGTGGGGAAGAGTCTGAGGGGAGATCTGACACCCTCAGCTGGCAAGGACAGGGCACTGCTGTGGGGAAGCCCAGACTGCTGGCATCCAGCTGGCACTGATGGGCCATGCTAAAGAAAGAATTCACCCAAGGGACCGCAAAGTCATATGATCCTAGTTCTTGATCCTTTTATGTTGCTTCCCCTACCCCTGCCTTCCCTCAGCTCAGTTTCACAAAAGGGCCCCCTTGCTGTCTCCCAGCACCTTTGTTCCCACTGTCATCATGCATCCTCCTGTCCCCGTCCCTCTCCCCCGCTTGGCTGGGTCCCCGCGGAGCAGGTGTGCACCCAGCCCACAGCCCCCTCCGCCCCTGAATATATTTTTTAATTAGTCGCTAAAGAATGCGTCCTTTTGAGGCCGAGTGGATTCCTCGCATCCCTGGCATTGCTGGGCTGCCCACCTGTAACCCTATTCCCATCGCAGCCAGAGGCAGCCGGCCGGTTCCCAGCACACACCTGCAGGCCTGGCCTCCCTGCCATCACTGAGGGCTCCTGGCTGATGCTCGGTGGGTTTTTCAATTACTCGACGTGATGATTAGCTGAGGGAAGCTGGGCAGGCTGGGACATCGACCAGCCTTTGCGTGCCAAATGGGCGGCACAAACATTATGGGAGGCATCATAGCCATGAGCCAGGCCAGCCTTGGAGTGCAGGACAGGCACTGCCTCTGCTCCTGAACTCAGCCAGCCCCCTAGCAGTCCTGGGACAGAGAGGTGCCAGGTTCTGAGCCAGAAAGAAACCCAAACTTCCCAGCAGTTCAAAGGGATGGCTCCAGAGGTTTTGTTGGGGCCTATCATAGAGCCAGGTGTCAGCTCTGGTACTTGGAACCACATACACTCTGACTCCCAATGGAAGGGAGCTCTGATCACAGGTTGTGCCATGGGCCCATTATAGAGGTGAGCCCAAGAAGTAAACATTTTACACAGCTGCACGGGTGCACCTGGGGATTGTGCACTAGACTGGGACTCAGGAGCTCTGCTGTCTATTCCTAGCACTGCCAGCACCCTGCTGGGTGATCTTGGACACGTCCCTGCCCCTCTCTGTGCCTCAATTTCCCTATGTCCAAAATGGGGATTGTCACGCCCTTTGGTATCTCAAGACCAGGGGTTCCATTTCAGGACAGACTGTCCAATAACAGGGAAGCTAACCCAGAGCCAGTTGTGACTCTGACTCCTAAGACACACCAGTTAACCACACAGCTTAGGAATGCCCTGGGCTTTTGCCAGCCTTAGTATAGAATTTAAACAGTCCCCTGGAAACTCCAGTCCTTCTTGACACTGAGTGAGGAGGACCCCTGTAATATTTGGCCCCTTTCGTCGTAATGTCCCAGCAAATCCAAGTTCCTCTGTTTCCAAAGGACCAGGTCAGTCCTTCCCTCAATCTCCTGCCTTTCTCCAATAAACTCCATCGTGTCAGGAACTTATGTTGCCTTTACTAACTAAATGCAAAGGAAGCAAGAAAGATTTGCACAATGCTCCTAATACTAAAGACATGGACAGACAAACACAAATAGAGGTTATCAGCTTACAAAACGTCTGTTAAACGTAACACAGTCTGAAAAGGTCAGCTTCTGAAGCGTAGTCCTGCAGTGGCAGCTGGGGGTCTTCCACCTGGCAGACAAAGTCCTTGCTGCTTAGGGTACAGTCTGGAAAAGAGAACCCTGTTTCCTTCCACTAGGCAGCTTGTGTGGGAAAGCCCTGCCATGGGACTATTCCAACCCAGGGCTCAAAACTGGAACAGGTGAGGCGGGAGGGAGAGTTCAGGAGATAAGTCTTCACTGAAGCCATCCAGAGTTACTCTTCCCTCCATGGGAATTCCCCCATTGTCCCATATGCTGGTTTCTACCTACCTTCATGCAATGGATGAGTTTCCTCTGGACACGTTGCTTTTTAATGGGCATCGCTCAACTCTCTGTCCCCTCCGAGGTGTAGCCATTGCTCCGGGTGAAACTCAGCAATGATTAATGGCTGTTGTTACCCTGGGGATCTGTCCCAGCCAGGTGAGAGCTCTGTAACACACCTGGACAAATATTACTCTTTTAGCCCACAAAAGCTTATGCTGAAATAAACTGGTTAGTCTCTAAGTCTTACTCGTCTTATTACTCTCAATGTGAGAAATAGAAATTAGTCCATGAATGGGACAATTGTACATCCACCAGCAGTGAGGAAAGTCCAAAAACTCAATATTTTACCACAGTTTTATCTTACTTTTAAGAACATTCCTCAGGCATTAGGCCCAACAGACTCTCAGTTGATATCTAGGCCTGGAGTTAGCCTAACCCTCCAGCATCACAGGGACAACCATACTTGCCCAGTGTGTAGGGGGTCTCTAGAGAGAAGTGTATTCTTTGCTTGTTAGGCCAAGCGTGGAAGTCCTCCCTCAGCCATTTCAGTCACCCACATCATCCTGCTAGGTTTCAGGACTACCAGCTGCATCCAATTTATGCTTATTAATTAACAGTTCCAACTCCTCTTGTTTCTTACCCAAGCTTCCCTTGATTGTGATGATGACAACTTTATTCCCTGTTCTCTCTAGATGCATATAACTACCCTCAACCGTGCCCTGCCAGTGCCAGATGGGATGCCAGCAGCGTGAGCTTCCTCAGCAGTGCCCTGTCCCCTATTGCAAGTCACACTTCTCTTCAGTTTCAGTGCATGGGATCTGTCTTGCCCTCTAGGGGGCGAGTCACCCCTGGCAGACAGGTTAATTTGCTTAGAAAGGTTTCTTCAGCAAAGTAGGCAATTGTAAGTCTCTTCTGCTTACCAGATTCCTCTCTTATAGCTTATATTGCAGAACCAGTAAAAGTTCTTTCAGCATTTTACTTGTGTGGTCTGAGTTGTTACTGAGCCTGGAGATAACCTGACTGAAGGCACAAGTAAGTTTGGGATTTTGAACCTTGTACCCCCGTCTATTGCTCCCCTGTACTTCACCAGACCACATGTTTTAGGAGCACTCTGATATTTTCTTTTAAAAACTGACTGACAACTGTGTGTAACCAAAACTAAAGCCCCAGTAAGTGCTGAGTATTATTAATCACTATTACGACTGCATTAAAGTATAATTTTAAATCAATTTCTGCAAGCATGACAGATTTATTTCTGCGCCTGCATGTTATTCTTTCATTCAATCATTTTGTTGAACGACTTTGTTTTTCCTCTGACTTTTTTCGATGGTAACGAATGGGGTCGAAGAAAATATTCATTTTCACAGTTCCAGCTCATTGAGAACAATACCGGCGGCAAACAGAGGGCGTCACTGCTTAGGAATGTAAGACATTTGCTTGTGGTTTAAAATTACTAATTTTTTCTCTTTTTTATAGGCAAGAATATATCGTTTTAGGGACTTTTAAGGACAGACCAGCCTCCCCTGTCTTTCCTATGGGCTAGTCATAAATTTCACAGATGGTCAACAGCTTTGTCAGCCCCACAGGAGCTAGGCTGTTCATTCGGCTTTAATTTGTGGCACAACTAAAGCCCACTTTCAAAGAGAGGCTGGTCCAAGTTGCAAAATATGTATACAGATCCAAACTCTTCAGAGTTTCCGGGACATTTGGATCCACTCTTTCAAACCAGACCTCTCTCTTCTGACCCTCAAGTCTCTTTTTCTTGAAGAAACTAAGCAAGTTATTGAGGGCTAGATCCACAGCTGGTGAACTCAGCACATGCCACCTTCACTGGAGCTACACCGACTGACACCAGCTGAGGCTCTCGCCCTGGTTACAGGATAGATTCTCCAGTCCATTAAGTCGGATAGACACCAATTGGCAGCACAAACCTAATTTAAACCTGATTTAGTTGGCCGGTTGAACATTCCCTTAGCCAAGGAGAATTGTCCAGTGGCAGAGGGCTGTCATAGCAGCTCCTGGTCCAACCTCTTTCAGCTCCCGGACAACGGGATGCAGTCAGGGGAGAAAGGAGTAGCTGGGATGCCCCTGTGTGCTGCCAGAATGGCTTCTGTGGGCCATCGGCAACCAGTATAAGAGAGAGCGGAGTCAGAGAACCATCAAGTTACCTTAATAGCACTCTGTTCCCACCCAAGATTGAGTTGAGCATGGCTTGGCTAGTCCAGAGGATCTGGGTTTAGAGCTGGCAGCTGGGCTAAAGCAGGATGGGGCGGAAGGGAGCTCTGAAGCAGCCATTCTTTCCCTTCAGGATCCTCTTGCGGAGAACTGGGCGGATTTTCATTTTTACTTCTGCTCAGGATCCTGACTATGGAAAGCCCAAAAGGGCTCCCAATTCAGCTTGGAAAATGCAGCTACAAGCAGGCCAAGCTCCAGGGAAAAAGCTGGTCAAGCTCCAGGGAAAATGTATTATTTCCCTGTATCGTTCATCCTGGAGCAGAGGAGGCTGAAAGGGCTGCTGGGTAGGGGCTCTGGCAGCAGTGTTTCAGAGGAAAATGCCATCCCCTTGGCACAAATTGAATCCGCCCCACTGATGGGGAGCTACACGTGAGAGACTAGATCACACGGTGGTCAGGAAAAGAGAGACCTTTTCTGACGGATGGATTGCGTGGCCACCAGGAGTCTGAGGGTCCAATAGCTGTCTCAAGGTCCCCCACGGCAGGCTCTGCTCATTCAGCCATGCCTCCCTTGTAAGCCCATGAACACAGCTGTGGGGAAAAGAAGAGTGGATGCAAAGCACCCCTTGGGAACTAGCTGGGATGGAGGCATTTCAGCTCCGCCCACAGTGGTTGCAGGAGACCTTAGGTAAGAGCCAGCCTGGAAATACTGAAGGACTGTCCTAAGAAAAGCAGAGCAAATGGTGATGAAGGAAAGAAAAGCAGCCATTGCTTTGCATGTAGTCTCCATGGATGCTCAGTGAAGGAACCAGCTTCAGACAGTCCCTAAGAAAGGGCTACACCAGTTCAACCAATCAACACCCCAACCAAAGGCCAAGGGACTCCCCAGCATCATTCTGGCCGAGAGCATGTTGAGCCAATCCAAGAACAGAGTTTCTGGAAGGACATACTAACATCATGAAGCTAGCTACGACCATAATATCTGGTTTCTTCTCAGCTGTCTCATTCCCCAATGCCTCTGATTTCATATTTCTCCAAGGAGGTGGCCCTAATGGGAAAGTCGGCAGAAAAATTTGGGGCATGGCTCCACTATCTAAAAAAACAAAACAAAAGAGAGAAGAGTTGTATTATTGTGCTGTCGAGATATTTCTTTAACATCCTGCAACCTCTAACACACATTCACTCCTACATCCTGCTCTCAGGCCACTAACTGCTGTATCGGCACACATTTGTGTTACAATAATAATTACATCCCAGTCCCTCACTCCTGATGGACAGTTTCTCATCCATCAGCATGGATGTATGTATGTGTGCTCCCTGACCTTCTACTTCAGCAAACAGCCCAAAAGAAAACAGAGCTAAGATTTCGCAGGAGCAGCTGCGTTTTCCCCCTTCCAAATTATTTTTGCAGCTTTTGGTCTCAAAGTTTGCTGCTCGTTAGGAGGCTGAACAGAAACATTTGGGGCCATTTGCCCCATTGCCTCTTCCTCCATTCTTCTGTAAACAATGTGTCTCCACATCTTCTGGGGTGACATCAGAGCCACGGCCTTGATATGAGACCATGATGTCAGTGATGTTTCACTGGGGCAGGGTGGGGAGAGGGGTTTAGATTGGGAGGGGGCACCCCAGCCCCTGGGGATCTTAGAGCACCAAGTGGCTTGGAGAGAAGCAAACTAGGGAGGACAGTAACAAAAGACCATAACTAAAGGAAGAGCAGAGATATAAAACTGCAAAGACATTTGCCTTTTATTGTTTATTCAGTTGGGTTCCATGCTAAAGTGCTTTTATCTTCGTTTTATGGCTTTTCTTTTGGGCCAGTGCCAGTAGGTGCAGTAGGTCGTTGTTCTGTAAATGTTGCAATAACATGAAATAATGTAATGAAAAGAAGGGATTGGGAAAAAATCACATTTTCCAAGAAAAAATTTGCTTTTTTTATTTTTAAAAGGTCTCCTGCTCCCATTTCAGGACTCACTGGCTCACATGAGTTTCATTATCAAGCATGCTAGCAATAGTTTTCCTTACACTTTCTCTCTCGGTTCCTTCTATTTGTTCACCCTAAAGACTCAGCAAGGAAATGCGAACATCTTGAGACTCCCAAAAGTGCTTTTCTTTCTCACCCTAGGGCAGTGTTCCCAAACTCTTCAAAGCTGAGCCCTCCCTTCAGGAAGATGAACCCAGTTGGAGCCCCCCCCCCCCCCCCCCACACACACCTTTCCACCTGACCATGTGCTGTGAAAGACACATTCTTTTTAAATTATACATCGTCCCTGCCTTCCGCTTTGGAGCAATGCTAACCTAGAGAGCCCGCTTTACGCCAACGGCTGCATTGCCAGTTGCCTACTCTTCACGGTGATTTGTTTCCCTTAAAAGTGGAATGCCGAGTTTCTTCTATTTCTGAGTATGTCCACACTGTAAAAAAACCCCAAAACACCCACCCGGGACAGCACGTCTCAGAGCCTGGGTCTACAGACCAGGACTCGTGCTATGGCAGGAAGAACAGCAGCATGGCTGTTCCCTCTAGAGCTCTGAAATCCAGTGAGGGGGGATTCAGTGGGCCTGAGGCTGCATTGCCCTTTACTTGGTGCTGTTATTTACACCAGCCCAGTTCTGGTTTGGTGGAGTTTCACATCCACTGACACTGATGTAAATACCTACATAAGATGCAGAGCAACGGAGAATGAGAGTTAATGGGAACTGAAGACCCTTAACACTTAGCTCCAGGCACCAAGTGAACGAGTGACAGAGAACACACTGCTCTGCTGAGCCACAGGACCCAGACAGCACGGACTGCTACAGTGCAAATTTTCCACACCCCAATAATACACGTCACCCTTCAACTGAAACTATCACCTCTAAGGGAGAGAGTGCAGCTTTCACCCTCTCCGCTGGGACTGCCAACCAGGAAGCCAACTAGTGTCCAGTGACGGTGGTTTGGGGGATGAGACGCCTCGGCTGCCTATTAAAAAACAGACTGAGGCCACTAAATGACCAATGAACAGCTGACCAACCTGAGTCTGGATATGAACTGAGCATCCAGGAACAGAACAGAGATTTCCTGAGCCCAACTTCAATGCTGCATCCACTGAACCTCACCCTTCCATTTGCCTAGCTCTGAACATAATGTCCTGTGATTAACTTCCAAATGAAGTTTCATGTAGCTCTGGAAGGAGTGGGTCTGAACAACAAGTCATGTCTTGATCAAAACACGTCCTGGTTCTTTGCCATTCTCTTCCAAAATCCACGGGATCACCCCTAAATGGTACCACCTCTGGTCTGTGTACTCCCTGTCTCATATCCAAGAAAGTCACTTCCTTAAGGCTGGTGACGTTTTAACTAATGTATGGAAAAGAACTAACTTCCTAAGGCCTCACCACACATGTTGTATGGCACCCCATGTAGCTGTGCATGTATGCTTGGACCGAAGGCTCTGGGAGAACTTGCCCTGGCAGCAAAACTGGGAAGAAGGTGAAGAAGGAAACGAAAAGCAGATTTTCTGTTCTGGAGAACATGACACAGCACAAGAGGGAAATGAGTTAAAGCCCAAAGCTGCTGGGTCAGTGATTGAGCACCACAATGAATTAATGCCCTACAGATGTGCCCAATGAAGTTAGCTTAATTGATTTACCAATGTTATGGCCTCAGGCTCTTCTCCAGTGGACCTTTCTCTGCATGTTGGTATTTCTGGCAATATCTGTGTAGGAGAGGCCAAATCTGGAACAGCAGGGGGACTGTAGATGGGGATTGAGGCACCTTGGTGGAACTGTGTGGTCACCCAGGATAGGAAAGGTAGCAGGTGCTGCATGTCAGGACCATGTAGGTAGAGTGCACTGAGCTTGACAATACTACTGAAGGGCTACTGGTCGCTTCCTTTTAACAAACACTAAAATCCACCGTCACATGTGAACCTCAAAGCTGAGCTAAATCAAATCTCCACCCCCTACTGGGTAAATGCAAGCGCCAGAGATGGAAGCCCTGGCTGAGGACTGCACGTGTTGGCTCAGTGCAGGTAATGTATGTATATAATCAAAGCTGAAACCAGTTCCAGCCCAGGATGACACCTGAGCCTGAAATGAAGGAAGAGAACCGAATGTAGATCTCCAGAAAAGCCCATATACGAAAAGCTATACGCTGCTCTGAACCAAGGCTGAGGATCCGAACATGCCTGAACTTTGCATCTGGATGAGAACATTGCCAGCTGGGAAAATACCTACAGGGGGCCAGCACCAAAATCCCAGATCACAGCATCCTGGAGTCTCAGAAATTTTCCAATCTGGATCTGCACTGCAAGGCTCATCCCAAATAAGAAGGGATTCTGCAGACAGCATGGAAAATCCAGACTTCACAATATTCCTTTCTAACAAGACCCCAAATTGCACACCTCCCTGCCCCCCAATTCCATCTTCCCCTAGTGCAAGCCCCCTACTGCAGATCCTTCCAAGAGTCTATTCTTCTTGGAGGCCAACACCTGAGCTGCAGCAGCCCAGCCGTGCCCTGAGAGACCAGCTATGTCACAAGAGGGAGGCCTCGGCAGGCTTTTATGACTTCTCTGAAATCACTGGACTGAAGGTGCTACAAGACTCTTTGTTGCTCTAACCCCAGGAAAGGTTTTGGGAGCAAGAAGCTGCAGGGCAGATGTGGCTGGAGCCAGAGAAAGGGGCTTATTGTAGAATTCCAGGCAAAACAAAGGTTTGGACAACTTGACAAAATCACCATCAATTAAGAGAAATGAAGCGGGATCAAAGGCAGAGCAGATTGGCGAGGTGAAGAGGGACGTTCCAAGGGGGGGTGAGGAGGGTTTGTTTTAGAATGGAGAGTTTTTAACAGTCAAAACAGAACCTGGAGGAGCTCTGGCTACAATCAAATCAATGCATAGTCCCTGCTCTCTCTGCTCCCCGTCACGTTTATCCTCACCCCAGCCTGGTTCGGAGACAGACCTGTGGCACGACTGCTCAGCTTTGGTGATGGTAATGGCTTCAGGACACACTGGGCATGCCATAGAGCTGTATTTATGTAATGACATTAACTGAACTGAATGGGACCTCATGGTGGTCCCTGCTGAGGCCAACTCGCATGACGAGAGACCTTTGCTCCTCCCACATTCAGCCCTTGCTTTGTCCGGAAAGTTCCCAACCTTAGCAGCAAGTCCTAGACCTTCCAGCTTGAGGCCTAACTGGCCTGCTCCTTACACCAGCTGCTTCTGCTCTCTAACTGCTTCTGCCTTGCTCCTGATTTGCCATCACTGGGGGCCTGGCGGCAGCTGCTGCTGAATGCTGGGCCCGGGCGCCCAAGGAGCAGGACTCCTGAAGGGTGCCATCGAATTGTGGCATGCAGGGAGCCGTAGAGAAGAGCAGCTCAATCCCATGGGGGCACTACAGCATTGCTGCCTGTTCTCCACCTGCTCTGCTGTCAAGCTCTGCATTTCTCAGAGTTAGTCCTAATCAAAAGGAAAGACGAGAGTCCATTTTCCGGGCCCCCGGGTGATGGCAGGCAGAGGGACGTGCCCACTCAGCCAGGAACTCAATGGAGCATAGGCTGAAGCAGCTGCTCTGAGGCCATTTGCGTGGGTGTAGGGTATGCTCACCTCCACCAGATCAGCTGTGCTGGGCAGTACAGGGAGGGACCATGGTTATACTTGCACCTTGCTCCTTTCCAAGAGTCAGTCACTAGCCTACAGCAGTGGCTCCATACCATGTGCTGACTGCGCCTGTACCATAGGGCTCTGTGAGCCCACCCTCTCCTTTCCCTCCCCTCTGGGCACACAACCCAGAGCCCACCACAGCCTGGCCCCTAGCATTCTCTCCTCCATCCCGTCTAGAGTTCAGGGATTCAGTGGGCAGACCCAATATCGACCAGCACCCCGGCTTGCTGTTAGGGGGTGCTGAGCTGCAAGATGTGCCGGCCTTCAGAGGAGCACATACTGTGGCCAACAGGCTGGCCATGCTTCAGCACTAGCGCCTCCTGCCATGGCTCCGTTTGCATTAACTCCAGTGTGATCCTCAGGGAAAACCTGAATAGCCTCACACTGCCCACAGTCTCTGCTGCCTGGTCCTGGTTGTCTGGCTGAGCACCACGTTAAACACCCGTTACCCTAGCACAGGATCACAGAAATGGGGAGAGAGAAGCTAGGAACCAATGTGCTGGTGCAACAGGCAAACCCCAGTCCATGCACATTAGTGAGGTCCTGGGGAGCACAGGTGTGCGAGTGATCTGCTCCGCGGTGGGGAAAGGGGAAGGAAGAGATGCAGCACTGAAAGGGTTAAAGGTGTCCCTCAGACACTGCTTGTGCTGTGTGCCGCTCCTTGGAGCCATATGTTTGAAATCCTTTCTGCTATCTCCTGAAAATATTTACAATAGACGCAGATAAATTAGCTGTAGCGCTTATTACGTCTCCCTGGAAATATACACAGCAGTTAAAGATGTTTAAAAAAAATCCCCAAATCCATCTTTTTACTATATCTGGAAGATATTTCAGTGAAGGAAATTTACAGGGCAACGGTGGGGGGGGGGGGATCACATTCATTTTCACTTCGTTAGAGAGTTAAAAGAACCTTCATTGGAGTTTATTTTCCTCTCCACTTGCCAGATGAGGGCAAAGATTTGCTTAGAAAGACACGGAATCTCTCTTTCCCTCACACTGTCATCCTTTCTCCAAAGCAGGAGGCTGGGAATCAGAGAGGGCACATGAACAGCAGGGAGCTCATCAGCATTTTAGGCCTGAACTAAGCCTCATCTGCACATACCCAGGACCAGCTCCTATTAGCTCAATGGGTGCAAATCCTGGCTTGCCCATGTCCTCATATAGGGTGTGATTTCTGGCTATTGACTGTTATTCCCAAGTGTAGACAAGGCCTAAGCATTCCCAGAAACATGGGTACAAAGAGAGATCGTAGATGAGATGCAGGTTGGTTATTGTGAAGCTAACAGTACATGTGTTGTGAAAACCCCTATGTGCCTTCAGGACAGTAATATGCCTGCCACTCTGAAACAAGTCGTAAGTAGACCCTGGCTCAAGCCAATGATGCCCTGGTCAGTTACTGCCCTGCTTTTAAGCTTCCCTTTCAGAGGAAGGTAATTAAGAAGGCTATGGCAGAGTGACCCCAGTTTCATGCAGAGTCCTCTGACTTGCTGGATCCCTACTAGTGGGGCACATGTGTAACATGGAAATAATGTCAGCTGGCAACTTTGGTCTATGATCTCATTCTAAGTGCTGGACAAAGATCCAGGGGGTCGTGCTGATTTTTATTGGATCTATCAGCAACCTTTGCCGCAACACATCGGGAGGTATTGATTGCCCCCCCTCTGGGATTTGGTATTTGTTTTCTAGTTCCCTTCCTTCCTGTCTGAAGGGATGGATCTCAGGATGGTGTTGGGTATTTAGGCACCTGCAGGATTCTCTTCCACCCCGTCGCCTGGTCAAGGGGCATCTGAGGGTGCTGAGGAAGGCTGTGAAGCCCAGTGGCTGATGTGCAGTAAGAAGTCTTATGGCACCCAGCTGTGGGTCTCTGTCCCAGGACCTCTTAGTCAGCGGAGCATCTTACAAAGGAATCTGACCCTGTCCTACAGCGGCCAAATTCATATCCAGTTCAGGATGCCACCGGGCCTCGCCTGCCACAAAGGAAGCAATAGAGTCTTTCACTGAGTCAACAAAAACCTGCAGTCAGAGTTAGCTTGACAAGGCCTAGCTTCCCCCCATCCTGGTTTCCCTCAGAACTGACCCCCTGCAACTTAAGAAGCAGCCAGCTCTTTTTATCCATCCTGCTGGACTCCGATTGGCTTCTGCCTGGTTCCCAACCCTTCTAGCCTCTGGAAAACCCATACTTATGGTTCCACTCACAGCTGAGCCTATGTGGCCTTTCTAGGCAGCTTGTGGAGGACTAAACTAGGTGCCCTTCATCCCCAAAAGGACACCTTCTTTGCGTGGGGTATGCCAAGGCAGTGGGGCCTCCATCAGGAGGCAGTGAGTGCCTGGTATAGTCTCCTCTTCATCAGAGTAAAGCAGAATAATCCCCTTGTGTACTCAGTGCCTGCCCGACAGAGGAGGCTGGAGGAGAACAAGGTAGCTGAAGCTGTGAAACAGGGACAAATGACTAGTGACGTTTCTGGGCTGTATGGTGCCTCCATCTGTTGGTGAGATTTGTTCAGCCCTGGATCATCTCAGGTACTTTTGGAACCTCACATGCTCTTGGATCTCCAGTAGAGAATGGCTCTAGGTTTCAAGGCTGCCCTTGCTATTCCAGACAGGAGGGCGGAGGGAGCGGGAAGGGGACAGAAGTGTGAGTGGCAGTGGAAAGGTCAGTAACAGCAAAGGAAGTCAGCCCACTGCCAAAGAAAAAGGGCTAGCTTCCCATCTGCTTCTGGGTGGAAGTCAAAGCTGGCTCTAATAAGTGATGTTGACCAGGTGATGTTGTGATGCTAACCAGTGATGTTGACCAGTGATGGTGACCAGGCTATCACAGGGACTGCCTCACTCCCTGGCATCATGGCTGAGACCAGTTGATGTGTTTTTGCTGAGAGCAGCCATAGGATTCTTGATGAAAGGTTTCTGACTGCAGAACTCCACCAGAGTCCAGGGCAGCTTGCCTTGGAACATAAGAAATGCCATACTGGCTCAGACCAAAGGTCCATCTAGCCCAGTATCCTGCCTTCCAACAGTGGCCAATGCCAGGTGCCGCAGAGGGAATGAACAGAACAGGTAATGATCAAGTGATCCATCCCCTGTCGCCCATTCCCAGCTTCTGCCTTCAGAGCATGGTGCAAGGCTCAGCTTTTTCACCAAGTATGCTGATTAGGTCATTTCCTCCCCTAGTTTTGTGATCTCTCTCCTGCTGGGGGGAAGATCTATTGAATGGGGGAAGAGCACAGTTGCTCGTTGTGGGCAGACAAATGGGAATGCTTGGTGCTATTACAATATACTCCCAGATGCTAATGCAATGGGCACACTTCAAGACAGTCAGCAAAGAGAAGGGGCAGTTTGGAATCCATTTTGTCTCTGTTTACATGCTCATCAGAGTGCTGGCCACCAGCTGGATTGATTTTTGCTGAGAAAGACATGCTCCTACAGGCTGAAACATCACAACGGTGTCAGCTCCATAGCCCATTCCTAGCCCTGCTGCTAACACTGCCCTGTAGGATGATGTTTTCTATGGGATGAGCACCTGTCCACTGGAAATTATAGACCAAGGCACTCCCCCAACTCATGTGTTATAGGTCACTGGATCTCCATCCATTAGACGCAAGGACTGTTGCTTACTACCAACCTGAGCCAATTTGCAATGATCCAGAAGTAAAGGGCTTTAGAAGCCAGCCATTAATCTCCTGAGCCATTTGGTTGCCTGGCTGTTTTGAAATTCATATTTCATGAGAGGTTTGGGAGAAGGAATGATTCAAGAGACACAAACAACGCTGTTGCCAAAATAAAGGGAGCCAGCACTGTACTTATGAATATATAAATCATTTCTAGTCTTTAGCTTCCAAACAAGATACTGTTTCCCCTTAAAGATTAAGGGAGGGAAAAGCTAGAATTGTATACAAACCAAACACCCCCCAAGCCCCAGGGACTTGTGAAATGGAGCGATCTGCGCTAGGCGACATCCAGATCCATGAAAGGAGTGCCCAAAAAGTTTAAGAGAGGAAGGATCTGATTGACTGAAAGTGAAGTTATGATTTACAAAGTGGCTTTATTCCAGCAAAAGATGGTAACTGCCTACTCCAGGTGGACCCCAAAAGTCAGCTTCAGTTTGGGAGATCAGATTCCTGTGCTGAGAGGTGTTACTACTGTTGGATATTTATCTACCATCTCTAGCTGAGATTGGGGCCCCATTGTGCTAAGTGCAGCACAAACAGATAGCATGAGACAGTGCCTGCCTGCAAAGAACTTAGAATTTGAGCTATGTGAGAATAACTGGGTTTTGGTCCAGTGGCAATTCTGAAAAATTGCGGGGGGGGGAGAATTTATTTCCGGTCATCCAGAAACTGAAATATTTCAAAATTTTTGGTGAATTGAAAAAGTTGAAAAAATTTCTGTTTTAGGACTAACAAAATGTTTAATTTGACCCAAAACAAACCATTTCATTTAGATTTTGAGTGTTTTAAAATGTTTTTTAAATGTTTTAAAACTACAACTGAAGGAAATTTCAAAACCAAAAGTAGCTTTGAATGGAAAAATTGTAAAGTTGTCTTTTTCAGAATTTTGGGCTGGTTTTTTTTACACAGTTTTGCAAAACAGATGCAAATTCACAAAAAGTATCAGTGTCACCAAATCTGCATTTTTTGCTGAAAAGCTTTGCCCAGCTCTATTTACAATCTAAAGAGGCGAGACACAAAGGAAATATTAGGATGCTCATTTTCACATGGGGACTGAAGAACAGAGTGATTACCTGATTTGCCCAAGGTCGCACCAGAAACGTGGCAAAGATGAGATATGAAACCAGAGTCATCATCCAAGGTTCTTGTTCAAAGACTCTGCCCCCTCCTTTAATTAGGTCCCAACAGCAGAAACTTTGTCCCTTATCTGGCTAAGATCTGTGGCGTCTCACAGTGTGCAAGGAAAGGTATTTTTGCATGTCTTTCTCTGAGCTTGTTCATATATGGCAAGCTAAGCCAATACAAGCTAGTTTTATACTAATGTAGTGTGACATGGTGGGTGTGATAATATCTTTTATTGACCAACTTCTGTTGGTGAGAGAGACAAGCTTTTGAGCTTACACAGAATTCTTCTTCCGGTCTGGGAAACTTAATCAGAGTGTCACAGCTAAATACATGATGGAACAGATTGTTTACCAATAAAAGATATTCCCTCCCCACCTTGGCTCTCTCAGATCCTAAGATTGACATGGCTGGACCAACATGGCTACCATACAAAGCTGCACAGTGCAATTTCCCACCTGTGGTGACATCAGCAGAGCTCTGTGTGTAGACTGGGCCTCTCATAGGACAGGAGAAAAGAGACACAAGTAACCCACACATCAAAGGCATTGCTGACGGTCAGAACCTGTGCTCCATCAGCAGCAAATCTGACAGAGAAGGCCAGAGCAATGACTGTCAAGAGAGGGTAACAGACAACCCCTGAGGGGGTTCAGCTTGGCAGTTGAGATGGACATGGAGACAGATTCTCATGCCATCACCAGCACAGGCAGCTTGCTCACAGTCAAATCCTGCCACACAACGGACAGGGCAGTGTCGAAAAGCCCTTCATGCCAAACATAGTATGAAAGTGAAAAGCCAAATCCTGGTTGGTGCTGAGCTCCCTCTGGCAATACTCAGCAGGATCAGACTCCAAGAGATGGGATACTACAATATGGTTCTCTATGACTATTATTTATAGGAGAGCCCAGCACATGCTAAGAGCTTCCCAAACACTCAGTAGGGATGGCCTCTGCTCTGAGAAGTTCACAGTCTAAGGACAGACAAGTTAGGGGAAGAGGAATCCTAGACAATGCATACACAAGTCAGCTCTGTTCACTGTAGGCAGCGCAGCACTAGCGGGTCTTTAAGAAAGACTTCAATGTGGACAGGGCAGGGGCTTACAAAATCATCCTGGGCAAGAAGTCAATTGTGTGAGAAGCTGACCTGCAAGCAGACAAGGCTGGGAACACTGGCAGAGCCAAGGTGATGCCCAGATGGCCCAGAGATGGGCTGGGGCAGCAGCTGCTGAGATCTGCCCCATTTGCTGGGGCCTGACAGTAAACCCAAAAATTCAACAGCAGCCATAAAACAGATTGGAGAAGAGGAATTTTCTAAGTATTCAGCTATTGGGACAGTCCCAGGAGAAGGAACAGCCCCCAAGCTCAGTGGTGAGATAAAGAGCCAGGAGACTATCAGGGGGAAGACAAGTTGGAGATGAAATAATGATTGTGTCTGCTGGAGAGGAGGCTATCAAACAGTCCAGGGAAAGGAGCAAGCACTTCACCCTTGCCTAAGTTATAGACTGTTAAGAGTCTTTGCATATCCACACAGGTCCCTACAGGGCAGAGCACAGGTGCACAGCTAACAATGAAACCATTCTGTGCGTGGGGCAGCACACAGCTACACGGAATGAAGGGGATGGCTACACTGCAGCTGGAAATGAGCCTCCCAGCCCAGGTCAACAGACTCGCCCTAGCAAGACTCGAACTAGTGGGCTAAATATACGAGCATGTATATTGCAGCACGCGACCCTCTAGACCTGAAGAACAGGCTTGAGGCTTGGTTTCAGCTGCAGTGTAAACACACCCCACAAGAGACTAGCCAGAGACAGTGGGTTTGATCCCAAACCCTTTGAAGTCAATTGAAAGGCTTCAATGGGCTTTGGATCTGACCCTTCATATAGTGGTTCCCAAACATTTTCATAGCGTGGGTCCTCATTTCTTAAGGCACAAGGCCAGATTCAGATCTCATTTTAAGCCCGATCCAGCTTCCATTAAAAGCAATGGAATCTTCCCCTTGTTTTCAAAGGGAGTCCGATCAGACCCAGGGGGCACTGTAAATCTGGAGAAATGCCACTGATTTCTGGATTTACAAGAACGTCACTGAGGTCAGAATCTGGCCCAGTGACTCTCTTGTGGATATCTCCCTTCCCTGATCCTAATCTTAATCCTCACCTTCCCTGCAACAAGTCTAAGGCTTGGTTACAGGAGGGAGAAGTCTGGGAAGTTTTAAGGAGATAGGATGGAAACAAATTCAGTGCTGCGGGCTTCCGTCTTCCCCATTCAGTACCTGTGCTGTCTGTGCATTCTATCTAGAGGTGGGACTTTACCCCCTTCTTAAATCTGCATCTCCCCAAGTTATCTGAAGCCCCAGCTGCTCTAATTTCTCCAGGCCTCTTTGTGGTTTGGTTCTGTATTTGCTACACGTACAATTTTGGAGTCACCAACAAATTTGATCCTGGCTGAATGTATGCCAAAGACACACCTGACAAAAAGTCAGGAAGCAGCTGCCCAGGGAAGTCATGCTGCGTTCATTATTATTATTTGTTTGTATCTTCAGAGTGCTTAGGAACCCTGGACATGGAGCAGGACCCCATTGTGCTAGGCGCTGTACAAACAGAGCATGCCTGAAACCTCTCCAGCCAGGATCATGTCTTTGCACAGCATGTAGAACAACAGGTCCTGACTGGGGCCTGTGGGTGTTACAATAATACGAACAAACACTCATTAACAAGCTAGCAGCAAAGGATGGCCTGTAGTTATGCCCCCCTCAGGGTGTTATCTTTCAAACTAAGCAGGGTTAGACAGTTCTGTGACGAGATGGGAGACCTCCAAAGAAAACCCAGGTGCTGCAGGAAATGGTCTTGGCAAGTCAGCCAACCGTGCGTTTTCCTGCTGAGTTAGTTTCCCCAGTGGTGCTCAACTGCTGGATGTGACATCTTGTGGGTGAAATGTGCAGAAGTAAGGTCATGACCCTTCACAGCCAATAAAGATTCATGTGGAGTATTTCATGGATGTTAGCCCTGGTGGCTTAGATCAACTCCACGGTGGGCTAATTGACATGTAAAGGGTATGTCCAGAGCAGCAGTGGCTGCAGATGATATACTGGATTCAGAAGAACCTCCGCAGTGCTGTGCTCTGTTCCATCTCCAAGGGTAAACAAAGTGACTCCCATGTGTGGCTCCTACAGCCCTTTGTGATAAAGGTGCTGTATAAATGAAATATGTAATTCTAGTGTCTCTAGTTACACACACAAGAATATGTTTAAATAACGTTATTAAGTTCGCAAAGGCGAGCACTCAGAATGAAGGTGGCCTGTGTGCAACCGTAATTCAGCCCACTCCCCCGCCTCCCAGGTGTATGCTTTGTATTTAAATCTGGCCTCACTTGGTGATTTCTGGTTTGCAAGAAATTACAACTTTTAAAAATGTGGGTGTTGTTCCTAATAGGAACATAACCATTTCCCCCGCCCCAAAATTTCACAAATGGAAATTCTGGAAAAAAAACCAATTTTGAACACACTGACAGTTTGGTGTTTCCAAAGAAAAATGTGTTCTCCTAGCCCTGCAGCTGCTAAGTGAAATTGACATTCTTCCTATTGCAGAGGTAAAATTGACAAGAATCTCAGTTTTACTCAGCCTCTGCCAGGGATCCCAGTCTGCAGCTCCTCGACAGGCCTACCATAGGGGTTAACCTAGGGGTTTGAAGACCCCAGGGCTTCCAGACTCCCAGGCCAGCTGGCAGATTTGGTTCTAGGGTCCCATTATTGTGGGTATTTAGGGTCCCTGGGATGTTGCTATTTAAAAAACAAACAACCTTCCATGTGGTCTGGGGTCTTGGGTTTTAAGAGTTTTAAAAAGCAAAATTTGGCTACTGTGTCAGTATTTTTCTGTGCTTTATAATTTATATAAAGGATAAAGATTCTCCAAGCTGCTGCTAGTCTCTTGCTTAACATTGGATAACTTTGTACATATTTTGGCCTTTCTGACAATAATTTGGGTGCCCTTGAAGATCATCTGGGGGTGCAAATGTCCCCTTTGACCTCCCCACAGTAGCACCAGAATTGCTAGCTGGTCTGGTGAGCAGTAGGAGCTGTGAGAGACTCAAGCATGTTCCATGAGGATGGAATCTTAGAGATTTTAGCTGCTAAAATACAAGAAGTCACTACTGAGCATTTGTAAACTGCAATTTTCAAAGGCTTATGGGCTTATAACTTTCCAAATTTGGGTGGATTTTCATAGGAACAGCAAAAACAAACAAAAATCCTCTCACGAAGGCCAGGGCCTTACTAAATTGCAAGTTCCTGCTCCATAGCACAGAGATACTAGAGCTTTACAAAGAAAAGGTCATCAGATTTTTTTTAAACAAAAATAAAACAATGTATTTTTTTCCTATCCTCATTCTTGGAAATGGCTGTACCATTTGGACTGAAATTTTCTAAACAAATTCTGCCAGAGGCAGACATTCAGCATGGAAAATTTCAGTCCAAACAGTGAACGTTTGGCAAAGTTATAAGCAATTGAAGACAGGGTCCTATAATGGGAAGTGTCAGGCAACCTTCATAATAGGTGGGGCTACTAGCCCTATTTACAATATGCTAAGTACATTTAGTTTATCTAAAGCACATTCACTGTGTGGTTACTTTGTCTATAGGGCACAAGTTTGCTCTTAGTTTTTCTAGGGGGCTCTTTTCCCTGCTTTTCAACATGAGGAAGCCATCTAGATAATCAGAGCTGTTCCTCACTTTCACAGCAGATAAGCTAATTGTGTGCTGTGCCCTTTGAGATAAGAGAATCCCAGGTTTATGAGCTAACATGTGTTCCTAGCCACTGAGTCTTGATGCATGCGATAACCCAAAGAAGAGCAGATTCCCTTCCAAGGAAACGACTGAGTCTGTATCTGGATTTTCCTCCAACTCTCTCCATTGAGACTCTATTGGGTTAAGCAAGGGAGAGAAAAACAAGCAGACAGTTTTCCTTGGTGGTGTTCCCATGCTTCCCTGATCTACTGCCACAATGCAAAGAAACACTCTAATGTTAATTATCACATGGTGGTCTTTATGGAGAGGAACATAGCGATTTGTAAAGTAAATATGGAAAAGCTGCATGCTCTACCTATGCATGACAATTTGCCTTAGGAACATAGCAGCTGTCACAATCTTGTCTTCTGGCAGGAGTCAATGCCAGATGTAGGTGTACAGCCCTCAGAGTGCTAGATAATGACAATGCCAAACCCTAATGGCCTCTTTGAAGACGGTGGAAAAGTCTCCTATTGACTTCAGTGAGTTTTGGAGCAGGCCATAGGTGAGACAGTGAGAGTTTCTTCCCAACTCCAGGCTGGTGATCTACTTATGCTCTGAAGCATGGGAATGGGGGTAAATTTAGTTACTGTAACTGCAGAACTATAGAGGTTAGTAAGTAATGATGGCCCAGATCCTCAGAAATATTCTGGTTCCTAATTGCCATTAAATCAAGCTACCTTTGAGGATCAGGGCCTATACGCTTGGTAGATCCTTGCCACCAGCTCTCACGGCTGCTTGCACAGAGTCCCGGACACGTTCAGTGCCTGGCTGCCCCTCCTTCTCCATCTGAGATCTTTTGGAAAGGTCACAACTTCAGGGCTGCATCATGGGGAGGTGGAAAGAGTCCATGGAAGGGCCCTGAAGATGTACAGCTCTAAATACACAAAGACACCAAGAATGATTCAGTTACTCCCAGCCCAGAAAAGAAAATCCATCAACCACAGATGCTGTTCATTCTACTGATGCCTTCCCCTCCTACAGAGAAAAGAGGGAATGATCTTCTGCAACCTTCTTTGAGATGATGGCTTTTAACGTGCTGTCTAGTCTTGCTGCCCTAGGGATACCCTAGGCATTAAAATATACCCACGGCAATGGTAATCCTCTGCAGCTCCCCACTACCTTTCATCCGAGGAACTTCACGCAACTAATGAACCTCCACCATCACTACCTGCCCATGGTGAGCTAGGTAAATGCGATCAGTCCTTGTATACTGATGGGGAAACACAGACTAAGTGAGCTGCATGTGGGAAATCAGTGGCAGATGTGGGAACAGAGCCCAGGAATCCAGGCTCCCATCCCCTGCTCTAACCACTACACAGGTCTGTCTCCCAGAGCCAGGAAGAAAACCCAGGAGTTCTAATTCCCAGTCTTCTGCTCTAACTGCAATTTCTGGCTGCTGTGGCCATGTGCCTTGAGAAACCAGTGACTTTGCCCAGGCAGTGATTCTGCGGTGGAAAGATACTCCTAAATAAGCACCAGCAGAAAGTACTGAGTGTGCTGCATCTCCCCCAGTGTGCGTGTGTATGCGCACACACACCCACCCACCCACCCACCCACCCACACACACACAGCCTTTGGCACTAAACAGGCATCAAACAAGGTGTCCCGCACAATGAGGTTTTTAAACTGCCTTCACAAAAGACATTTGTTTTCCTCTTGGGGAGTCTCTGCAAGGGGCTGACCTGCCCTCTCTCCCTAGCAACAGGCAGCGTTCATCTGAAAAGACTGCAGCTGGGAGTCAGCAGAGGGACTGGGAAGGCATGTCCTCTCCCACCACCACGTGCCCTCCTTCAGTGAATGCACTTACAACCCTGACTTCACGTCAGATCAGGGCCTGCCTTGCCAACACGCTTCGGGTCTGGAGGAAACCACCCCCTTCCAAAGAGCCGGCTAGTAGCAGTGGTCTAGCATAAGATTACATCCTAGAAGCCTAGATCAGGACAGTGCCTGTAGTCTCAGTCATGACAGTCCCTGCTGCCAGCAGATGTGTCCGCAACGCAGTCCCTGCAGTTGTGTATGAGCAGTAAGTGGCGAGTTAGCCACGACCAGGAGTAGGTGGTACAATCTGGTGAGAAATGGCTAAGGAGCAACAGGTTGGAGTCTAGAAAGGACTCTGTCTCTCCCCCTATACAACTGGAAGGGCGGATGAAGAGATAGGAGCAGAAGTGTGTGGGAGGAGGAGGGTTGGGGAAGGATGGAGTTACTGCACTGTAAAGGAATAAGGCTCCTTGGGAAGGGTCTCCAGGGCGATACCCTCCTTTGTAGCACCAGGATCGAAGATATGGCGTGTCCCTGGTCAGAGAGGTCCGACGGGACGAGCCCAGCAAACGGGAAGGGGGCTGTAGTGAAAAAGAGAGAATCCGCCAGTTTGCCAGTGTGTGCAAGGCACCGGAAACAGGACGCATCCCCCGCCCCCCAAGAAGACAATGGCTCCTGCTGTTCCCAGCCTGTCCTGCCTGAGCACAGCATCTGCATCCCAACTCATCAGCAAGTAATCAGAGCGGGGGAAGCCATGTCCCCTCCCCGCAGCCAGCCTGTGGGAATATCTCTCCTGCTCCTCACCGTCTGGGCGGCAGCCTACCCCCCTGGTGGACCCTGCCACCCACAATGCGCACCTGCAGAGCATAGGGATGGGCAGGAACAAAGGGAGACTATCCCCCCAGATGGGGTCTCAGGGAACTAGCCATCCCAGCAGCGAGCCCTTCTTCCAGGGCCAAAGAATGGGCTGCCAGGACCCCCTCCCCACCCACGCTCCTTCCACTCCTCCACCATCTCTTCGCCCCCTCCCCCGACCGGCTATCACTCACCAGGCTTTGATTATGGCTACAAAGAAGCCTCGGATGAGTCACAGCCAAGTTGGAGGGAGGGAGGCAGATGATGAAAGAGCTGTCAAATGGGATTAAACAGTAGCCGTTTCCCTTACCGCTGGGCAAAGGCAGTGCAGGGTGGTGGTGGGGAGGTTGTGCAGGATTATATGGCATGAGCTGTATATGCATGCTTCCCGAGGGGCACAGGAGGAGAGACGTGGCGCAACCCTGCACAGGACATGCAGTTCAGCCCACGGGACACACAGCTCAGCCCTGCAGTGGGGACAGGTGCTGTGTTCATTTGTGCCTGGCATTCACACACATTGGGAGGGGGCAGCTCCTTGAGTACTCTCACAGCACACACCTGTGCACACCCTGATCCTCACAGGAGGGTTATTTAAGAGCCTCAAAGGTAGTTAGGTGCCTCACTCCTATTAGCAGGTAGGCATCTAAATACCCTGGAGGATCTGGGCCTAAAGACTATATGAAAGAGTCACTTTCTCCACCTCTGGAATGAAATGCAGCAGCTGGTTAATAGCTGAGCTACTCTTTCCACAAGAGCTGAGGACATCAAATCACAAAGTCAGTACAAACTTGAAAATCCAGGGGATCACTGGTACCATGGGCAGAATGTGAGCATCCTAGGGAACAATTCCTCTCCTCCCTGGGAGTGTGGAGCCTCCACACCCTGCCATAGTGGCACCATTGTGTGGTTAAGCCATACAGCGTTATTATCCTCTTTTCTTATAACCCAGCCCCTCAGGCTTCACTGAATTCCCTTCAGAGAACTGATTCCCCTACTGTGGTGCCCACAACTGTGTGTAGCATGATGCAGTTGAGAGAGTATCTAATGAACGCCTACTCAGGATTTAGGCATTATCAGTTAGAGAGGAACAATGGACCAGTGATTAGGGCATTTGCCTGGGACTTGGATTACCTTGGAGTCAATTTTCTGCTCTGCCACCAACTGCCCAGGTGACCTTGGTTGAGTCATTTAGTCTCTCTGTGGCTCAGTTCCCCCCCTGCACAATGGGGATGCTAGCCTTTCCCTACTCCCAGGGTGCTGCAAGGATACATACATTAGAGACTGGGAGGTGCTCACATACTTCAGTAATGGGAGCTAAATAAACACCAAAGAAAAATAAAAAATAGCATCATCCTCCATCCCACCACAGGTTATATGCCACTTTCTTCAAAGTTCCTCCGATGGGCCAGATTCAGACAGGAGCCTAGATCATGAATAAGGCCTGTAGCTTACCCCTCCCTCTTTCTCTCCAGCACATAGATTACAATAAGGCTTTCCTGGACCTTGATTATCTGTTCCTCCATCCCTGTGGTAGGTACACTGAATGGGGGGAAGGAAGGCTATAAGCCATTTTTCTAGGGTCTAAACACTGGCCCAGTGTAAATTAAAGCAGCCTCAGGACTGCTCCAACTTAAACACAGATGTGCCATGACGGGGGCTGTGGGTAGCCAAAAACAGTCAGAAAGCAGTATGGTCTAGCCATGCCTTCTCCCCAGGCCAGGGGTTGAGTGGCACAGAGCAGTGCCTCCTCCCCATGCCAATGGTATTTCCCAGGGGCTGGCCTCACTTGGTGTCTGGTCACCCACTGATCAGTGTAAATGGGTCACAGCACAGCAGAAAATGAGGCCTACTCTAGACTTGTGTAGACTTATGTGTCAGACATATTCAGACTCACACTCACTTACTGGTGTGATGCTTCCTCCAGTGGTACATCCCCATTGACTCTGGCCAGCTGAGTGTAACTTACACCCAACCCCACCTCACTGAACTTGCCGCTCTCCCAGTGAGCTGCAACTAGTGAGGCTGCAGCCTTGGCTCTCTGCGGAACTCAGGTGGCTCCCAAGCAGTGATGGATGTGAGCTCCACAGCTGACGACCCAGCAGCCCCAGCCTCCAGGAGGCTGACCCTGGGACCTGCCCCAGCTGCGCTGGTGGGTCGAAGAGACAGAGGCATTCTCTGAGCTAGACCCTGGCCAATGGGGTCTTTCACAATGAGGACCAGGACTCTGAAGGGGGCTCTCGGCTGCTTGGCAAGATGGCGCTGCATACGCAGCTCCAAATCAGTTCTGGGTTTTGCTGCTGGTGGTGGGGTCTGATCCCTGCCCCCTCATCTTGTCCAGCAGTGACTACTACAGAAGCGTTGGGATTTTCAAAGACGGGTGCGGGGAGGAATGCTCTGTTGAACCCAGCAAGGGAGCCGTAGCTTTCCTGGCATGAGCTGCTCCCCCCGACCAGCCAACGCCCCCTGCTCTGGGCAGACACAGGGTTGAAACACGCCCCATTGTCTGACTGCAGGGGCCCCAGTTTCCTTCCCAAACACCCCCACCCCCGCCATTGCCTCTTCTATAGCCTAGCTCCACTGCTCCCCCTCCTCAGCACTTGAGCCTCCAGAGGAAATTCGCACACAAAACCCCCAAGCTAGGCAGAAAGCACTCAGCACCCCTCGCTCAATGGCAGCGCCAGGTTCTCACAGCACCAGCCTTTCTCCGCCATTCGTCATGGCCCCGCTCACAAAAGCAGGGAGAGAAAAAAACATGGAGAAGGAAAAGGAAGGAAGATAAAAAAAAAAGAAAAGAAAGAAAGAGGGGGGACGAGGCGTGAAAAGGACCAGGTCTGTCACTGGCGGGGTGGCGGGGGAGGAATAATTAAATAAATAAACCACCTCAGAGGTTTGGGGGGCGAGTGGAAGACAGGCCGACCAAGCCTGAATTTTAAACACCTGCCACACAATCAGCCTCTTTTGCAAAGCGAGGAAGCTGATGTCCTCACAGACTCATGCCTATTCATGAGCGAGCCCCCGGCCCCTCCCACTCCATTGTCTTCGATTATCGATCACAGCCGCCTTTATTGCGGGGCAATTGTCAAGGCTGATGAATGCCCTGGTATAATAAATGAGGCTGTGGAGGAAGGGGAATAAAGCGGGCGGAGCTGGCCCCAGAGTGGGGCACCAGGGGTGGGAAGAGCATGAGGCTGCTCTGTCTGCCTCCCGGACACCTTTAAATCATCCCACTGTTTATTGTCTCCACTCCTGGGTTCTCCCAGCTCTGGGCCAACAGAGATTGCAGCCTAGTGTTTTACTGCAGGACATGGCCCTATATTCGTACCTGTAAGGCCATGGGCACAGGAATTCTGGTCACCAGGCTCACCTGGTCTATGGGCGCACTGCCCACTCCAAATGGGAGCTGGTCCTGAGCTCTGTGCTATGGGAAGGGGCCAGTCAGCCTCCCAGCACACACAGAAGCTCCATATGAAGCACTTAGCTCCCTGCGAGATGCAGAGCCTGCCACGAGGAGTTCACAATCTAAGTAGGAGCTTACAAGCTCAAATAAGGGGAGATCAGACTCCTAGGTCAATGCATACATCTTAACCCTGCTTAGGGGCACCGTGGTAGGCAGACTGCAGCACAGACCACCTACCCCATCCCTGTGAGGGACCTGGTATGTATCAGGAGCTTGGAGTATGCGGAGACGTCATAACCAGAGTGGGCTGCACATATCATCCCTCCAGCAAACCCCAGCGTGGAATCATCAGTGATGGAGCTCCTATTATCCCTTCTGAAAAGACTCCTCCGTGTTCTGGAGCCCCACAAATGGCAGAAAGTGCCTGAAATGCAGCTTCTCTGGGGTGGGGGCTGTCAGGGCGGGAGACAGGGCCTCTGAGCAGTCAACCTGTGCCTCTGAGATCTTCACAGGCCATCATAGCCACTCTTTGTGTCACAGGGGTGTCAAGAAAACCCCACTGTATGAGCAGAGCAGACAACCAGGGACCCAGACAGCGCTGTCCAGACGTAGGAAAAGATGCAACAGGTGGATAAACAAACCACGGGGGACCAGGCTAGAGGAAAGAGGGGCACATTTGGGCCAATTAGCCATTTCAAAGGTCATAGTAGTTCAGATGGTCAGCATCTGATAGAGCTTTGTGTTTGTGAAAGGAGGACACTCCAGGAAAGGGACAGCCTTGGACGCAGAAGAGTTCACTAGTTAAAGCACTGGCATGGGACTGCTGAGAGCTGGATTCTAGTCTCCACTCTGCTGCTGGCCTTGGGCAAGTCCCTGCCACTTTTTCCGTGCTCTTGCCTATATAGGTGCAAACTCCTTGGGGCAGGGACTCTCTCCCACTACAGTGATTGCACAAGGGGGCTCTGCTCTTGGCTGAGGCCTCTAGACACTACTGAAATAACTCCAGGAGGGAGCGTTTGCCCAGCTTTCCTGCCACAGGCTATCCCAAGCAATGGTACAATCTGGATATAACTATTAATTATTTCCGTAGTGCCAGAGTGAGAACACATGGTGATAATGCATCCCTGAGTATGACAGGCAAACACTTCCCGATCCCGCACTGCAGTGGATTCTGACAGTGCACAAGGCTGGAGAAAAGATGTTTTCTCCCCAGTGCCACAGCATCCTGTGGTACTTTGCCAGGGCATTTGAGGCAGAGCCATGTATATTCTTTGCCACGAACTTTAAAGAGCTACAGGTACCTTTGAATCAAGGTAAAAAATTTCTCCTCTGCTTTGCTTCGTTATTCGCTAGGCCCCTGTTTGACTCTAGTGCAACCATCAGGTATTGGAACAGTAGCTAGCTCTGCAATTAATCAGTAGCCATTTGCAGTGCAGTAGGAGCCCCACTCATGAGGCAGGACCCCATTGTGCAAGGGGCTGTACAAACACAAAAGAAAAAGGGAGAGTCCCGGAGAGCTTCCAATGTAAGTTTAAAACAAGAGACCACAGGTGGAGACAGACCAAGAGGGGAGCACAAGGAAAGAATGAGACACTGTTCTAGGGCCGTGTTTTCCAAACAGTGGATCACAGGAAAGGTGTAGGTGGGTCACCTGGTGCCCTCCCCTCCCCCCGACTCTTACTTCCCCAGGCTCTTACTTCCCAGCAGTGTGAAGGAACCACCTGAGAGCATGCCTGGGGCAGGAACAGGCTGCTGCTGCCACTGCCCAGATCCCACTCTCACTTCCCCTGGGAGCGGCTGGTGGGTAGCAACAGCACAGAGGAAGCAGCTGGAGCCAGCAAGCAGACAGTCAGCTGCTGGTAGTAATGCAGCCAAGTTCTGAGGAGAGAGGGCTGCAGGAATGGGCAGGGCCACGAGAGAGAGAGCAAGGGGGTTGGGGGAAGCAGGGTCATGGTGGGTCCCCCAAAGAGGTAAAATGCAGGTCGTAGGTCACCCTAGTAAAATGTTTGGGACTTGCTGTTTTAGGGTCTCTAGTCCACACTGAGTCAGAGTCAGCACCAGCCAATTTCCTGGCAGGGAGCCCATGGAGAGCTGGGCTTGGCTCTCGATTTTGCATCATCATCAGGTCTCAGATTTGGGTTGACCTGGTAACCTCCTCCAGTCCTCTGTTCCCACAGTATCCCCTCTGCGGATACTTGGCTCCCTCCTGAACTCCAGGCATTACCTGAGCCTGCTGTCAGGTGGGGGCATCAAGGGAATGCAGTGACTTGTGCTGCAACTTAGCCATAGGGGCCTTGCCTTGGATTTTGGATTAACCTCCTTGTTTTCAGAGCAGTCTGCGCAGAGCTCAGTACAGAACCCACAGCATGCACACAGAGACAAGTGCCCCACTCCGGCTGAGCAGGGGAGCGCTGCATGACCAGGAGGGGTGGGCATAGCCTCTCTTGCCCTCTCAGGTAGGGATCTTCCTGGTGGGATAGGGCAGAGGCCTCTCCAGTACCCAGATGCTGCTGGGAGGAGGGCACAGATGGGGGGCTGTGAGTCATGAACAGTTGCCAGGCACTGTAGTAATTCCCAGTGACAGCACTCCACGTAAGCAGGTGGCCGGGGGAAGGGTGGCTGCCAGAGGGCTGAAGGTGAGATCTGACAGGGAGCTAATTGACTTCTCATGTAGGGGGATCAGTTCTGAGATACAGGCATTAACTCTCAGGATGTCCAACATGAAAATGCTCAAATGCTCCTGTTGAGAGCAGCTCCGTGGCAGCTGGGATGTTGATCTGAACCAGTGCAAGTCTCCCAAAAGACCTGCTAGGCATTAGACCTACACACTGCCCCTCACCCAACAGGCCCCAGCCTTCCTTCGGGTCTTCTCTGTGGGGAGGCCCACTGGCCTTCTTCCCCTGTCAGAAAGTGGCTAACAGACCCAGTTTCTCTCATGCTGCAGGACAGCAGCATCGCTTCCTCCTCCAGCATCTTCAGAGGAGAGGGGAGGTCCCATTCCCCCACTTTAGCAAATGAAAGTGCATCTGCACAGTGCCTCTCCCAGGGGGCGAGGGAGCATGGGGCTTCCCTCCCTTGGGACTCCTGTCTCCCTTCCGACTCCTAGGTCCCCGTTTCTCTCTCTCCCCTTCAAGTGGTTTATTCCTCCCCCTTGTTCTGTCAGGTTGTGCACAAAAATGTGTGTGTCTCCCTGTCACTGGTGGATCAAAATGTAACTGCATCAGAGAGTGGGTGAGTTTCCACAGGAATCAGTTCCTGGCACTACACTGTTCAACATTTTTACCAATGAACTGGAAGAAAACAAAATCCCCAATGAAGTTTGCAGATGACACAAACATTGTGGGAGTGGTAAATAATGACGAGGACAGGTCACTGACACAGAGCGATCTGGATTGCTTAGTAAACTTAGCACAGGCGAACAATATGAGTTTGATTATGGCTAAATGTAAAGGTATACGTCTAGGAACACAGCACGTAGGCCAAACTTACGCAATGGGGAACTCTATCCTAGGAAGCAATGACTCTGAAAAAGATTTGGGGGTCATGGCGGATAGTCAGTGGAACGTGAGCTCCCAGTGAGATGTTGTGGCCAAAAGGGCTAATGTGATTCTGGGCTGCATAAACGGGAATTTCAAGTAAGAAAAGAGAGGTTATCTTACTTCTTTGTCTGGCACAGGAGGAACCTGAGCAGAGAATGCGGCCAAACAGGGGAAACCTGGCCTCCCAGCCCAGGGACCAGATGGCACAGCCAGCAGGTGAAAGAGAGAAGATGAGCCTATGTGAGTTACGTAAGGCAGAGCAATAACACATCTTCCCTGAAGCATCCTGAGAGTCTGTTTGCTCTTGGAAAATTTGGGAAAGAACCAGCCTATTCAGAGTCCTCTCTGCCTATCCTCAGCTGCTTATTTAGAGAGATACGAAGCAGTTGTGGCCCAACACATGTGTGTGTGTTTCACAAAACCTAATATGAACAGAAATATAGGAATACTCCACGTCCATCCAACCCACTCCAGAGATCAGCTACACTAGAGCAGCTGACTTCGAAGTTGCTCACACAAGTTCCATGGTAGATTCATAAGAACTCTTTTTTGGGGCGGGGGGGAGGGGGAATGGGCTCTTGTTTTAAAATGTTCCCCTGCAGCACTGGAAACCCAAATACAGCCACACCGGTTCACTTCCATGTCTCTCTTGACTTCATGCACCTACCTGCTTTCAAAGGTCAGCGGAAAACACCTTTCTCTCCGCTTACATCCCATCGTTCTCCTCACCCTCCGCTAATAACTTTTACTGAGTTTTGCCACCTGCAATAGGTGAGCTCTCGCGTCTGGAGTACCCCCTTGAGTCAGGATGTAGCACTGCATCACCTACTGCTGCGGTTCTGCAGCTTTCATGGCCCTGCCTTCCAGTCACCTTCCATGTTCCTTTGCAGGGCAATGGAAGATTCCGGACAGGAAAAAAAGTCTGGGGGCCTTGATGCTGGGCCTTCAGCCTCCAGCTAAGAATCAGGCCTTGCTTCTTTTAGTCTTGAGGCTTATACCTCCCGCTGGGAGTGGGAGGGGAAGCCACCGCCATCTGCTCTGGGTTCCAGCCCAGGAACTGTGTGCAGGCAGCTAAGAGCTGCTCCCTACAATGCCTGGCCTACCCTTCCCTGTTTATCAGATTTTCACAGGGCGGCAGCCTGCACTGCTCCACTCTGGGGTTGTCTCCTCGGGCAGCTTCTTCCCCAGCCCACCCCTGAGGAACTTCCCCCAAGCCACTCCCAGGCTCTCTGGTAGGCTGCTGACTCACAGGCTTCCCTCTGCCTCTGTGTAGGGCCCCGCTCAGCTGGGCTTTATACTGAATTGGGTCTGACCCACCCCCACGTGTAACCTGGAAGGCTAATTAGGCCCTAAGACTCCTGCTAATCCTTGGCCAGTGTGAGGTGTATGCCCCATCCCACAACCACATGGGCCGATCCTGCCCCCAGGCAGCATGACTCCCAGCAGGCCAGCTGGCGGCTTTAAGCCATGGCCCGTGTTGAGGAGAGCACATTCTGCAGCAGGAGCCACTGGAGGGATTCTGGCTGGATAAGCCAGGATAAGTGTCCTTGGGGATCCAGGCCATATATGCCCAAGCATCAGCTCAGCCAGCCTTTGACAGGGCACCGCACATGCGCAGCCTAGTGTCAGTTCAGCCCTGTTAGCTGGTGCAGAGGAAGCCATGGCCCACTATCACCATCTCTACCTCCTCAGGGAGAAGAAGGGTGGTGATGGTGGCTGGCCCCTACACCACACAGTATCACTTCTCATTAGTAGAGTATCATTATCATTTGGCTGCACCAAAACTTCAGATACAATTGCCCTGCATAAAGCGGTACCAGTTTCCAAAGCTGTAGCCCAGACTGAACTTTCCAAATGGTCCCTAACTCTATCTTGGGCTGAGGTGGCTCCGAATAGCCCTGAACCTGAAATCCAGATCTGAATTCTGCAGTAGGGCTTATTGCTAGCGGTCAGAGTAACATGACAGTAGGATCTAAGGCCTTGTCTACACTGCCACTTTACAGCGCTGAAATGTTCTCGCTCAGGGGTGAAACAACACACCCCTGAGCGATGCAAGTTTCAGCGCCGTAAAGTGGCAGTGTAGACAGTGCACCAGTGCTGGGAACCACGCTCCCAGCACCGATAGCTACTCCCCTTGTGGGGGTGGTTTTTTACAGTTCCCTAGCACTGGTGCTGCGACTACACAGCCATGACAGTGCTCTAACATTGGTAATGAAGACATATCCTAAGAGCCCCAAGTGAGGCTGGATCCCTATTGCACTATGTGCTGCACAAACATAGCAAGGGATGGTCCTAGCCCTGAAGACCTCACCGTCTCATTGTTATCCCCATCTGGGCCGTGCCCCGAGGCACAGGGACTAGATGACTTGCCCCAGCTCACACAGGCAGAGCTGAAAATTGAACCCAGCTTTCCTGAGTGTGGGCCAGTGATGTAACCACCAGGCCATTGTACAGGACTGACTAGCCCAAAGCACCTCCTTGCAGCATAGTGTGGCATTGCAGCGGCTCTACTTCAGCTTCCCCACCATGCTCTTCAGGCTACTCCAGCCAGAGGGTCTCCAGCCAGAGGGAGGGGTCTCCAGCCAGAGGGAGGGGACCCATCCTCCGGCCAAGACACTTCAGAGAGTTCAACCCCTTCCAGGGTCACAGAGTCCTTTAAATAAAGTGCAAGAGAAGCACAAAACAAAAGAATCTTCAGGCCAACTGCATTTGGAATCGAGCCCTGTTTCCTTACAGCAGGCCCCAGCCTGTCTCAACAGCCTGTCTCAAGGCCCACCAACAGGTACATAGGCTCTGGCCCATCCTTTGATACAGGACGCTGGCCAGCCAAAATCCTCAGACAGCTCCTGGACCTCGGCCAGCTTCCTGCCCCTAGGTAGGAACAGCTGTCTGCTCTCCTCCTCTGCTGCTGGGCTTTTCTCTTCTCAGGTGCTGGTGTAGCAATCCAGGGCTAGCTAAACAGGGCTGACTGGCCCCAGGCATCCTGACCTTAATGGGCAAGGCCACCTGTTACAGTCAGCTTTCCTGTTCGCACTCTGCCTATTTGCTATCATTAATACAATCCTTGCTGCCCTGACTCCAGGCATTCGTGTTTGTAGGGGAGTAGCTGTGGTTCTAAATGCTTCAACCAAGGAAATGAAAACCATCCTTGCCTCATCTCTGAGCAAACAGACGGTGCAGAGAGGAGCACGGTGATGAGGGATGTGCCCAGGCAGTGACCAAGGGATTGTGTGTTGAAATTTTGAAGCTACCAGGATTGCACAACTCTGTCTGGGTGCCCTCAGGGGAGAAACTTGGGAAACTGTCAAATAGGCAGCAAACACACTCAGATGATAAGCACCTAACCCACTTACTTTCTGGCCAACCCTGATCTCTGTGCAGCTGCGGATAATCTTTCCACGATCTCAATTTCCCGGAGACCTCACTTCCCACTAATGAGATGCTTCCAAGTTTGTAATTGGGACAAGTTGGAATCAGTTAAGAGAAAGCCAGAAGGAAATCTTTCCAGTTCTCCCATCCTCTATAACTGAAGGCAAATGGCTTGGTAAATATCGTGGGCAAACACATCTGTGGCAATGGAAAAGGCATAGCTGGGGGACAAAAAATGGTCTGGGATCAATGGGGAGTGTTTGCATCACAAAGTGGTGCTCCATGTATCCTTTGCTTCTTGTTTGGAGGAAACAGGCCAGACCAGATCCTCAGCTTGTGTGCCTTGCCTCCAGTGAAGCTATAGCAAGTTTCCCCAGCTTAGGATCTGGGCCACCCTGTCTGAAATGAACTACATTTCCACTCTGCCTCTATCCCCAGGAGTGAAGCGTGGAGCCATCACATGCTGTCAGCTCTTAAATCTGCTGGGATTGCTGCCAAACCCTTTAAACAAAATCCCATCTTCCACACACAGTTCATCCTTCCCCTGGTAGGAGGGGTAACCTCCTGTGACACTTGGTCCTTGCATACTGCCCAGTCCTGCAAGATGATCACTTCCTGCCTGTAGTATCCATCCTGTTCAGTGCTTTGTTGGATTGCCTGGAGCCTTGGCCCCAAAATGTGACCGTAGTAGAGTCTATCAAGGTGCTACATCCCCTGTCCCACGGAGCCATCTGTGTTGTTCTCTGAAAGGCAAGCCCTGCTCCGTGTATCTGGGGCTTTGCAGGGCAGTACTTTACCCTCACTTCATAGTTATGGAATCTCAATAACATGGGTGCACTCAGCAGTGGCTTCCATGCTGCTTTCTAATGACTCAGACTGCACGTTCACCCTGTGCCCAAAAGGGACTGATCATAGAATCATAGAATATCAGGTTGGAAGGGACTTCAGGAGGTCATCTAGTCCAACCCCCTGATCAAAGCGGGACCAGTACGAATTAAATCATGCCAGCCAGGGCTTTGTCAAGCTGGGCCTTAAAAACCTCTAAGAATGGAGATTCCATCACCTTCCTAGGTAACCCATTCCAGTGCTTCACCACCCTCCTAGTGAAATAGTGTTTCCTAATATCCAACCTAAACCTCCGCCACTGCAGCTTGAGACTATTGCTCCTTGTTCTGTCATTTGCTACCACTGAGAACAGCTGATCTCCATCCTGGACACTGAGCTGCTGATCACTACCTGTTGAGATTGACAATCTAGCCAGCTTTCTATCCACCTTATAGTCCATTCATCCAATCCATACTTTTTTAACTTGCTGGCAAGTATATTGTGGAAGATCGTATCAAAAGCTTTGCTAAAGTCAAGATATAATATATCCACTGCTTTCCTCATATTCACAAAGCCAGTTATCTCATCATAGAAGGCAATCAGGTTGGTCAGTGATGACTTGCCCTTGGTGAATCCAGTCCAATCATACCACTCTTACATATGGTGCAACTCCACCACCTTTCCTCCCCGCCTGTCCTTCCTGACAGTGCTCCAGTCATGAAAGCTACCCCAGCAAGTCTCTTATTCCAATCACATCATAGTGATGGACCCATTCCATTCCACAGAGCACAGCCAGGAACTCCTGTTCTATCTGAGCATATGCCCTATCTGCTCTGTCAGGGCCCTGCTAGCCAATGCTATGGGCTACTGACTGTCAATCACTGCTGCTCCTAGGCCTCTACAGCATCACTCCGTAGCTCTGGCTGCTCTGCAGGGCTGGAGTGTTCTGCTCTTCTTTACTCTTTCCAGTGTCTGTTCTTGGGTCTCTGACCATTCCCACACTGCATCGTGTGTTAACTGCCCCAGGCTCACATGCTTCTGAGGGGTGTACCCAGAAGCTAGAAAGACAGTTCTTCATCCTTATATATCTCTGGATTCCTTCACATGCTTTGGTCTGGGCATTTCCTGAATGGCTCTCAGCTTCTCAAGCAGAGGTGGCTTTACGTTTTTTGCAGCCTCACACGCACAGTTAGGTGGCCTTCAGCGGCACACCTGCGGGAGGTCCGCTGGCCCTGCTGATTCGGTGGCGTTCTGGGACAGCGACTAGCAGGCTGCCCCCTGTGACTTGCTTCACTGGTGCCTAGAGATGCCCCTGTTCTCAGGGTCTGGCCAGAATCCCTCTGGAGTTCACAGATGTCTGGTGGAGGGACCCTTGGTTCTCCTCAGCTTCAGCCTGTTTGCATTCAGCCCAATACTCTGCTCCTGGCACCTGTGTAGGAGTTGTCACACCTTAGCATTATGGTCCCAGGTGGCCACTTCCTTGACATCTGCTGTTCCGAAAGTCAGAACGTCACCAGTTGCCGTCTTGATGCCCCTCTAGCATCTGATTCAGTTTGTGCTGGAACATCTCTGTGGCCAGGCTGATGTCCATCAGCCTTTGTACCCAGCAGTGCCTGCCAAAAGGTGGCTGGCGAAGGTTGTCAGGTGGCTGGTGGCTCATCTGGCTCAATATCCAGAACCCCTGCTTGACATCAGAACAATGCTCACTTTTGCCCTTGACAGCTTGGGCAGCAAGTCCTCAGTGACTTCTTCCCAGTGCCCTGCTCAGTGTGTTGGGTTAGCGCTGAGCTTCAGGCTACCTGAGGTTTTCTCATTGATACCTGGCTGCTGATCCATGCCGGGCTAGTTTCAGTGGGTGTAATGATGCCTCTTCCTTGCAGTTTACCAGTTCTTCCATCAGAAGCTAAAGGAATGTGGAGTTTCACATATCTCACAGGCTGCAATGCAGGTCTATTGTTAACTTCAGCTTTCCCTCCAGGTGCCCATCTCCTTGAAATACGTCCTTGTATTCAGTTACAATGCTGGACAGGGCCCACGGAGACTCTTCTCCCTCCTCTGTCACATTGAGGATGTTGGTGGTGCGCTGCAATCAAACCCATGGCTTGTGCTGCCCTGCTGCCAGCAGTGGGTGGTACCCTCGTGTGCCAACTAATGTAAACTCCAGATGATAACGTCTCCATTTTCAGGGTTGTTTATCAACAGCCTATGTTTGCCCACTGGCCTTAGAATGTTTTATAGAATATACCCAGCATTTAGTCACATATCTCCAATCTAATATTGATGTTTATCAGTATAGGTAGAGTTATATCGCAGCTATCTTCATAACCCAGCTGGAATCACAGTGGTCACTGATATAACAGGATAGTTGCAGATATGATCGTTGAATGGCTGGCAGCCTTTTGCAATGTGTGGACATCTCCTTGGGCAGTGTCCATGGTCTCACTCACTGTGCATACTGCTACTTTGTTCTTCCTGGAGTAGCAGTGACATTGGATCATAGTGGCTCTGTCTCCCACACCCCTTGCATCATTGCCCAGAGGCTGGCAATTTTCCTCCATGCCTTTCATACTGCTTTCCCCAATATATAAACTATAACTAGATGCCTGCATTCTTGGCCAGTCCATCTCTGTTCTGCTTCCTTTAACCTGTGTACTTATTCTGCACTAGCGGCTGTCATTGTTATGATCCTTTTTCTGGACAATTCAGCTACCCTTGCTATTTAAAGGCATTTCTTTACAGTTAGTTCTGTTTCTCTCAAGCGTCTCTCCTGTAAGCTGGAATCATGTGTCCCACAAATGATTCTGTCTCTGATTAGTGAGGCTTTTATGTCCCCAAAGTTACATGTGGATACAGAGTTCTCAGCTCTGCAATAAAACAAGCCCTCTTCTGCTTCTTGGTTTGAGGAAAAGATGGTTTCTCTCTCTATAGTCTCATTCTGACTGGGCTCACAGTACTCATCAAACACCTTAATAAGGTGTTCCAGTGTTTTGGACTTTATTCCTGGTAACAGTGTCACACTCATGCTTTTCCCCCAATGAGATAGTAAAGAAGATGTGTCGTGATTTGCTCATCTTAATCCCCCCTGGTCAGCGCTGGATACAGATTCAATTCTTGCTTCTATGCTTGTGCAAGGCTTTTTGTCTGGAAATCGACTCTGCTGTGGCTGGTCTTCCTGTTAATCACATTCTCTTCCTTGACCTGGATCTCACTCGACTGCCTGATTTATATTCATGTGCTGGTTAATAACATGGAGGACTCAAGGTTCTAAACTGGGTCTTTATTAAGAAAACTATTTACAGAGATGTTGCAACTGCAGCTATGGGCACCCAGACTGAGTTCCTGGTGCCTCCTCCAAAAGCTTCC
This sequence comes from Dermatemys mawii, assembly GCA_007922305.1. Classification (NCBI taxonomy): domain Eukaryota; kingdom Metazoa; phylum Chordata; order Testudines; family Dermatemydidae; genus Dermatemys; species Dermatemys mawii. The sequence goes on from ML677381.1 coordinate 31,397,816, forward strand.
TTCTTGCAGGCTGTGCTCCTCCCTCTGAGCTCCATGAAGGTTGCTATGCCCTGCTCCAGCCCCTTCTTGGTTTGTGTGAGACAGGAAAATGGCAATGGGAGAAAGCATCAACCAAGACCATTCTCAGTCAGTTTCTGACACACACTGATGCCAAGAAGGAAGTCTCAGAAGAAACCACTACCCTGCATCATCCATTTTCTTTCTGCCACGTCAGAGAAAGAGAAGAGATGGGCTATTCCCAGTGGATGGAGGGCGAGATTGAGTTTGTTAGCAATAGAGATACTACGGAGCCTGAAGGGAGCTGGGAGATCCTCGTATTGACACTGCTGCTGGTTTCCACCAAGGTTCCTGTGCATCAGAAGAATGTTGGTGTGTCTAAGAAGGCATCATGGAGAAGACCAAGCTGGTGTTTGACGGTATGTTGCAGTGACAATCTTCCAAAGGCCTCATCAGTCTTGATAAAGTCTGGCTTTGAATTAGTGACCTAGAGGCAAAAGGCGTTACGGCCCATTGTGCAACCCAGAAACCAGTGAACAGCCTAATCAATTCACGTAAAATGCAGATGATGAGAGAGTGAAAAACCCAACTCCCTGAAGCAGATTCCAGAGCTCAGTGTTAAAGCTTTAAGGAAAGTGATCAGCAGCCTGGACTGACGTGTCTGTGGTATGAGTAAGAGCACATGTGTGTGTTGGTGTGTATATCTATCAATGCACTGCATCATCTGATGTGTTTGTCCATGCTGGGGCATGAATACATAGAAGTGTGCATAGTCTATGTGCTTTTCTGATTTGTTTACATGTGTAACTGTGTATCTGTCAGTGAATGTACATACATCTTTACTGAGCACCTGAGTGGCTGAATTCCAACAGCTGAACTCCTGGACAGGGACTTGTCAGTGAGCTGTCAGCGTCACTCCAGTCCTCCACAGCTGGTCCCTGCTATCACCTCCCCCAATCTGCCCCTTCTCAGTGTGTGGAAAGAAACGTTTCTAACCGCCTGGAGTGATTCAGTGACAGCAGGGCGAGGCAGGGGAGATAGGAGGGGAAGGGGCTGAAACATTGAATGAAGGACAAATTTTTTGCTCAGTGAAGAGGGAGATTTCCTTGTTAGCTGAAAATGAGATGGAGTCAGGGATACAGACAGCAGCTATATCACTGAGGCATGGGAGAGAGAATGGGGTCTGCTGGAACTTCAGCTGTGAAATCCAAGATCCCGGGGGCTATGGAAGGTGCCCCCACCCCCGTGGAGAGGTGAACTCACATTACACCAGCATGGTAGGCAGCTCTCACTTCCCCTAAAAGAGAGAGAAGTGATCTTCATCTGTGCCCCTGCACATCTAGGCCTTGACTGCACAGAGAATTTTAGGGACTATACCCAGCACTGGTCTAATCTCACTGATCCACTTTAGATGACATAGTGGTAGAAACACCAGCAGCCGGTCGACACTAATGCTTCCACCTTTGCTAGCCTTGAGAGCAGTCCTGTTTATAGACCACTGGTGGGAGAATTGCCTGAGGATACACTGCCAAGGTCCTGTGAACACCTCTCTATATAGAAACACCCAAACGCAGTAATATACAGAGATCCACAGACATTCACACAGATCCACAGACATGCAACACTAAGATACATAGAGACACCCAGCTGCTAACAGACACATGCCAACATTTAGCAAAATGCTCACAGCATAGATCAGAAGTGGGCAAACTATGGCCTGCGGGCTACATCTGGCCCGCGAGCTAATTTTGTCCAGCCCCCCAAGCTATTGGCTGGGGAGGCTAGCTCCTCCCCTCCTTCCCCCGCCACACTTACCGCAGCCTCAGTGCGGCAGCGCTCTGGAGGGCAATGCTGCGTGACAGTGTGTCTGGCTCTGGGCCAGACGTGCTGTGCACTCCGTCGGATTAGCGCAGCAGTGTGTCTGGCTCCAGGCCAGATATGCTGCATGCTCCATCAGATCAGCGCAGCAGTGCGCCTGGGCAGCGTGGTAAGAGGGCCGGGGTCAGTGGGTCTTGGGGGGTGGTCAGGGGATGGGGAACAGGGGTTGGATAGGGCGTGGGAGTCCCAGGGGGCGGGGGAGTGGCTAGGAGTCAGGGCAGTCAGGGAACAGGGAGCAGGGGTGCTTAGATGGGGGTGGGATCTTGGTGGGGGTGATTGGGGCAGGGGTCTCTGGAGGGAGTAGTCAGGAGACAAGGAGTGAGGGGGTAGATGGGTTGGGGATTCTGAGGGGCAGGAAGTGGGAGGGGTCAGATAGGGGCAGGGCCAGGCTGTTTGGGGAGGCACCGCCTTTCCTACCTGACCCTCCATACAATTTTGAACCCCAATGTGGGAGAAGTTTACCCACCCGTGGTATAGATACAAGTACAAACACCCAAATATACCAACTCATACACATGCACTATCTAATGAAACATGGGCAGGGTAAGGTCCCAGGATAGCTTTTGGCTGGGTGTGGGGTCAGATAAGGGTCAGGACTCAAACTGAGATTTGATGATACTGAAATCTCATGAGCTCTGCTCATTTGGACTGACGTCCCAAAGAACACGTCTAAGAATGAGGAAAATTGACCTTATCTCATTTTAAGTCAAGGCCAGAATTAAAGCCATCGAGCAGGCTCAGATCCTGTGATTCAAAACAGAAACAGTCCTCCCAAATTCAAATGGATTTAGATTCAGGGTTCTAGCACAGAAACACAAAGCCATTGGCAGAGGCAGACCTGCTGCAGCAGACACATGGGGGACTTCCTAACTCGGTGATTAGGCCAGCAGGGCAAAGATCACTAAAGAAGTATAAGAGGATCTAGCAGATATTTAGGGTTCACCTAAAAGGATCTGGGCTGATGGATTAACACATGATTTTCACACACATACACACCCTTCTCCTCCATCTCTAAGCAGGAAGGCCTACAGGACAGGTGAACACTGATGAAACTGAATGCATACAACAGCTCCCCGTGCTATCACCACCTTGGATGGTCATTTCCAGGTCTGTTTGAGGAAGCTATAGAGCATTCTCAGTCAAGAAGCCACATACAGCCCTGCTGCTCTCCATTTGCAGGGACTTTACTGCCACCTCTCAGTGCACTGAGGAAACACACCCAGCAAGGAGTGACACATAAGTAGTCTGCAGGAGACAATCATGTGCAATGTGAACGTTACTCCCATTCACATTGCACACGTGTACAAAGTTTCCCATGAAAGTGTTCGGGTCTTTGCACACCCAGCAAAGGGACAGCTCAGCATCGCTACGCGATATCTTCTTCTTGGGTGCCAGCAGGCAATATCTTCAGAAGACAGCGTCCTAGCAGGCCAAAGAAGAGACAAGGTCAAAGGAACACAGCAAAAATTAAGGACCGGCATAGTCATTGTTGAAATCAATGGGAGTTAGGTGCCTAAATACCTCTGAGGATCTGAGGCTTTATTGTTTCATTCTTGCACATCTCAGTACCCAGATGTCCTCTAGGGAGGTGAGAAAAGACCATTATACGCAGTCATCTTTTCTCCCACTCCAATGCTTCCACAGCATTTGCAGCCACAGAAGACCTAGACAGCAAGGCAGTGAGCTGCTTTTCAGTGATAAACTTTAAAACGTCATCTAAAGAAATGTACAACTTTGTAAAGCCCCCTCCTGTCGGTCTCTCACATACAGACATCCACACTGCTCCATTTCCATGTTGTACCACAGCGCAATCTGTTTTTATGCTAGCCACTCTAGCTAAGATTTCTTACCCCCTCATCTCCCCTACTTTCTGGCTCCTTGCTGGTGTAAACAAGGAAGAATTAGTAGGGTAAGCAAAAATGGATGGGAACCTAGGAGGCAGTGACCATGAGATGGTTGAGTTCAGGATCCTGACACAAGGAAGAAAGGTGAGTAGCAGAATACGGACCCTGGAATTCAGAAAAGCAGACTTTGACTCCCTTGGGGAACTGATGGGCAAGATCCCCTGGGAGAATACCACGAGGAGAAAAGGAGTCAAGGAGACCAGGAGTGAAATCAGGAAGGCCATATCACACTTGGAGTTGCAGCTAGCAACAAATGTTAAGGGTAATAAGAAGAGTTTCTACAGGTATGTTAGCAACAACCAGAAGGTCAAGGAAAGTGTGGGCCCCTTACTGAATGGGGGAGGTGACCTAGTGACAGAGCATGTGGAAAAAGCTAAAGTACTCCAAGCTTTTTTTGCTTCTGTCTTCACGAACAAGGTCACTTCCAGACTACTGCACTGGGCAGCACAGTATGGGGAGGAGGTGACCAGTCCTCTGTGGAGAAAGAATCAAAGAATCATAGAATCAGGTTGGAAGGGACCTCAGGAGGTCATCTAGTCCAACCCCCTGCTTAAAGCAGGACTAACCCCAGCTAAATCATCCCAGCCAGGGCTTTGTCAAGCCCTGTTAAAAACCTCTAAGGAAGGGGATTCTACCACCTCCCTAGATCACCCATTCCAGTGCTTCACCACCCTCCTAGTGAATTTTTTTTCCTAATATCCAACCTAAACCTTCCCCACTGCAACTTGAGAAGTGGGTCAGGACTATTTAGAAAAGCTGGATGAGCATAAATCCATGGGGCCAGATGCGCTGCATCCAAGGATGCTAAAGGAGTTGGTGGATTTGATTGCAGGACCATTAGCCATTATTTTTGAAAACTCATGGTGCTCGGGGGAGGTACCGGATGACTGGAAAAAGGCTAATGTAGTGCCCATCTTTAAAAAGGAGAAGAAGGAGGATCCAGGGAACTACAGACCAGTCAGCCTCACCTCAGTCCCTGGAAAAACCAAGGGGCAGGTCCTCAAGGAATCAATTTTAAAGCACTTCAAGGAGAGGAAAGTGATCAGGAACAATTAGCATAGATTCACCAAAGGCAATTAATGCCTAACTAATCTAATTGTCTTCTATGATGAGATAACTGGCTCTGTGGATGAGGGTACAGCAGTGGACGTTTTATTCCTTGACTTTAGTAAAGCTTTTGATATGGTCTCCCACAGTATTCTTGATAGCAAATTAAAGAAGTATGGGCTGGATGAACAGACTATAATATGGATAGAAAGCTGGCTAGAGCGTCGGGCTCAACGAGTGGTGATCAATGGCTCCATGTCTAGCTGGCAGCTGGTATCAAGCAGAGTACCTCCAAGGTTGGTCCTGGGGCTGTTTTTGTTCAATATCTTCATTAATGATCTGAAGGATGGCATGGACTGCACTCTCAGCAAGTCTGCAGATGACAGTAAACTGGGAGGAGTGGTAGATATGCTGGAGGGTAGGGACAGGATACAGAGGGACCTAGACAAATTAGACTGCTGAGCCAAAAGAAGTCTGATGAAGTTCAAAAAGGAAAAGCGCAGAGTCCTGCACTTAGGACGGAAGAATCCCATGCACTGCTACAGACTAGGGACTGAGTGACTAGGCAGCAGTTCAGCAGAAAAGGACCTAGAAGCAGGGCCAGCTCCAGGTTTTCTGTCACCCCAAACGGCGGGAAAAAAAAGGCGACAGCTCGCAGACCAGCCGCCAAATTGTTGCCGATAGCAGATGAGGTGATGGTGGTATGGCCACTGAAATGCTGCTGAAAAACCCGCCATACCACCCCTATCATGGACAGCGCACTGCCCTACAATGTTGGCTGCCCCAAGCACATGCTTGGGGGTCTGGTGCCTGAAGCCAGCCCTGCCTATGGGTTACAGTGGACGAGAAGCTGTATATGAGTCAACAGTGTGCCCTTGTTGCCAAGAAGGCTAACGGCATTTTGGGCTGTATAAGTAGAAGCATTGCCAGCAGATTGAGGGATGTGGTCATTCCTCTCTATTTGGCATTGATGAGACTTCATCTGCAGTACTGTGTCCAGTTTTGGGCTCCATACTACAAGAAGTATGTGGATAATTTGGAAAGAGTCCAGTGGAGTGCAAGAAAAATGATTAGGGGGCTGGAGCACATGATTTATGAGGAGAGGCTGATGAACTGGGATTATTTAGTCTGCAGAAGAGAAGAATGAAGGGGGATTTGATAGCTGCTTTCAACTACCTGAAAGGGGGTTCCAAGGAGGGTGGATCTAGACTATTCTCAGTAGTAGGAGATGACAGAAAAAGGTGTAATGGTCTCAAGTTGAAGTGAGGGAGGTTTAGGGTGGATATTAGGAAAGTCTTTTTCACTGGGAGGGTGGTGAAGCACTAGGAATGGGTTACCTAGGGAGATGGTGGAATCTCCTTCCTTAGAGGTTTTTAAGGTCAGGCTTGACAAAGCGCTGGCTGGGATGATTTAACTGGGGACTGGTCCTGCGTTGAACTGGGTGTTGGACTAGATGACCTCCTGAGGTCCCTTCCAACCCGGATATTCTATGATTCTATGATTCTATGAAATGCTTCATGTGCATAATGTGTGCCTCAAAGATTGCAGCTGTTCATAGCAGCAGGGAAAAGAATTGTTGGGACATACACAGCTGCATCCCACAGGAAGGAAACAGTTGTCAAAACATGGGGGAAAGGAAGAACTTTGCAAAATTTTCATGAAACTTTTTGAGGGAAGTGGAAAGATGTCAAAGATCCAGCTGAAAATCCCACCCTATTTGCCTCTTGCAGTGCACAATATAGAAAAAAAAGTCATCACACACGTCAAAGTCCTCTGGCAATGATTTGAACTAGCACATGAGGGGACTCCTCTTCAGTACAGCCATCTCACTGGCTATTTCCTCTCACGCTATAATGAAAGAGTCACTTACACATGCTTTAGGAAGCCATTCCAGACCCCTCTGCTGTCCTTCCACTGTTTATAACCCTTAACAAGTTATGAGCTAAGGACGAGCCTTGCATGTCCCTTCTTAACAAAGAAATGAATACGTCTGTGAAATCATTGGAAACTCAAAAGGGGTCAAAACTGGCTGTTGGAGAGTCGCAGATAGCGCCACTGGCAGAGAGAGACCAACAGGTCAACCATGATGACCACTTAGTCATTGGGATTATAATCAGGCAGAAGATCAGGAGAGCTCTGGGTGAAGGCGTCATCACTGAGAGAGGGGAAATTGAGTCTTATTTGAAGAAGCCAGGAGATATTTCACATGGAAGTCAGCCCAGGCTGCTTTCAAAAACCTATCTGAAAGAGGTCAACTGAGTGCAGGCTCCAGATCTGTTGCCGTTTGAATAGAAATATACAGACAAAAGGCACTCTATAAGTGCCAGCATTATTAAGACTGTATTAGGTAACTCCTAGAGGCCACAACACCAAAAAGGGCCCCATTTTGCTAGGTACTGCACAGAAACATAAGAAGAAGCAGAGTCTGTCCTGAGCAGCTAACAACCTAAACAGACAGATGGAGCAGATGTGCCCAAGGTCAGACAACAGGTCAATGGGAGAACGAAGGGTAGAACACTGCTATTCTGAGTCAGAGTTCAATACACTAGCCATCACGCATTGCAGCCTGTCAGCTGGGACCATCATCAAGGAATCTTTCCTCTGCATAATAGCAAGAATATTAGGCATCCCACCAACAGCAGGAAACATCACACTGCATGGTCAAACCCTGCCTGCACTCCAAATTTCCTGCAAGTTGCAGGGCTAAGTACATGAAACCCGTTAACTGGAGTATAAGTGTTATGGTTTATTATGCAGATATAGATGTGCATTGAATTTGTGTGTATTTATATACTGACACATGGCGAAAGCCTTTTTCTGGGGACGAGAGAGGCACCAAGGTACACTCCGGACACCCAGGCCTCGCAGCCTTCACCTACCCCACCCAAACTCTTCTGTGCTACATGCCAAGACAGGGCCTCTCCCTTCTCTGAGATGGGGATTTGGAGAATAGAGCGGTTTTTCCCCATCCCCCACCACTCACTGATCTTTTTCGGTTTTAAACGTTTTCTTCAGTGTTTGAGTGAATTTTACTGGGTTCAAGGAGCTGGCCAATTTAAATACCTGGAGCCAACAAAAGTAAGAAAAGGCCACCACCTCAGATCACGGAAGGGCAACAGGGCCCAAGACCTGATGACAGGGACAAAAAATGAACAGATAGGGATGGGAATGAAGGTCGCAGGGTCAAAATGAGGGAAGCAGGATGGGACAACAGGCAGAGAACCTTGGCTTCCTGGATTTCTAGTCCACCACTTTAACCAGTCAGCCAGGACCACGAGATTGAGGATGAGTCCAAATGAGGCGAATGGACACAGGCAAATCCTGATATTCGAATTCAGATTGCTGGAGTCAGAGCCTGCAGTGGTGACTATGGATCCAAACTGACATCCCTGAATGGCTATGGGATAAATGAAGGAAGGAGACGGGGGGCTTAGTTCCCTTTTATGGACACCCAGCAAGCCAGTAGCTATAGAATTCCTCTTGGTAGTTGTTCTCAACTTGCTTTTACCTGCTGTGCATAGGCAAAAGGAAGTGAGTGGCCCAAAGAGCCAATGGGAAGGCTAAAACTTTTTAAAATTGAAACAAGATTCCCCTTTTGTTGGTCTATTGTTGTTCTCTGGGGAGAGGTGGACAGGACAGAGCTGTAATAGCTTGGGCCAGGTATGATAAAATTATCTGTATCATACCTAGAAGCTGTTAATTTAAAAACCCCAGATATGTAAGTAGATCAGGAAATGTCTAGGAAGACATGATTATGTTTATTCCTTTTATTTCATTATGGCTTGTGGATTCCTCTGTGCTAACCCCAGGTGCTTTTTGTTTTGCTTGTAACCTTTAAACTGGAGCTCAAGAAAGCTATTCTTGATGCTTAATCCTTGAAGTTGGTTTTTTTTTTAAATCTAGCAAATGCCTAGTTCCCAGATGTATTTTTTTACTTATTTTTATTAATAAAATGTATCTTTTTATAGAACAGAATTGGATTTTTGTGTCTCAAGAGGTTTGTGCACATGTTGTTTAATTAATTGGTGGAAACAGCTGATTTTTTTCTTTCCCTGGAGGGAGGGGTGAAAGGGCTTGAGGTACCCCACAGGAAGGAATGCCCAAGTCCTCCTTCCTGAGTTCTCAAAGGGGTTCTGCGTTTGGGTAGTGGCAGCATCTATCCATCCAAGATCAGAGAGAAACTGTAACCTTGGGAGTTTAATACAAGCCTGGAGTGGCCAGAATTAATTTTTAGAATCCTTGCAGGCCCTCACCTTCTGCACTTGAAGTGCCAGAGTGGGGAATTATCCTGAATAGTTTATCCACAGAATCACCGTGATCAGGGCAGTGGACATCAGAGCTGGTCAGGAATTGCCCAGCAAAATGTTTTTTCATCAGAAAATGCTGATTCAAAGTGTTGGCAGGAAAGAGTCATTTTAAACGAATCTCCCAGTTTGAAAATCTTGGGAAAAACATTTCAATATCGTCAACATGTCCCATTTCAACATTTTTTAAACAAAAGGTTTCAGTTTGAAACAACTTTTCACCTTGAAATTTTAGTCAATTTAGACTAAAATGGTTATTTTTTAAAAAAAGGTCAAAATGAAAATGAAACACTTCAAAATTATTGAAAAGAAACATTTTAACTGACCTGATCTGAAATTTTTTTGATTATTGGTTCATGTCAATTTTAAAGACTTTCACATTTTTAGCCCTAATTTGGGACAGGAAAATATTTTGAAATCTCAAAAACTCTCATGGGACAGGAAAACCATTTCCCTTCCAGCTCCAGAGGACACACCACTTTCCCCCAGACCACCCTCCAGTAGGTCTGTAACCAGAAGGAATCATTTCACAGGCCCTGGCACATACAGACCTCACTTCTGGGTTGAGATAGTGAGTGATTGGGGGCTCACCAGTGAAGATGGGCTATGTGACATAGCAGATGTCACTTCACTGAGCAGTGAGCTGAGGCTATGGGCAATTTTTTAATATCTCCTTTTTTTCTCCCCTCCCTCTCTTTTTTAGCAACTACTGTACTGAATTTTAAAGGGAAGTGGAATCTTCTCAATGATGATACAAAAGAAGTTCCAACCGTAGGCATCAACTCCGTGGGTGCTCCGGGGCTGGAGCACCCACAAGGGAAAATTGGTGGGTGCTCTGCACCCACTGGAAGCTCCCCACTCCAGCTCACCTCCACTCCGCCTTCTCCCCTGAGCATGCTGCTGCATCCTGCTTCTCCACCCTCCCTCCCAGCACTTGCGTTGCAAAACAGCTGTTTTGCGCAGCAAGGCTGGGAGGGACGGGGGAGGAGGGGGAAGGCGGCATGCTCATGGGAAGAGGCAGGGCCGGGGCAGGGATTTGGGGAGGGGTCCAATAGAGGCAGGGAGGGGCTGAGTTTGGGCAGGGACGTTGGGGCAGGGGTGGAGTCGAAGTGGGGTGGGAGGCGGGACGGATGCAAGCACCCTCCAGTGCTGAGAAAAGTTGGCGCCTGTCGTCCCAACTCGGTATCTTCAGTTTTGCATTGCCATACAAAAGCCTGATTGCTCCCAGGTGTTTTATAAGGGCAGATTTTTCTCTTGATACTTTCCGCTATTCAGCACGTTCTGAACTATTTTGTGTATCAGCAGCCCACCCAGAACCCTGCCAACATCCAAACAGCTGCAATACTTTAGCAAGTGGCATTCTTGTTTTTACTTTATTTATTTATTTTTTGGTGGTTGTTTACCTAACCGCTCCCCTGCAGCCAGAATGTGTGTGTTACTCAGGAAGCAGTTTCTACAGAACATCCAGTCTGGTGAATGGGAGACCCATGTACTGCACGGTGCACCCTCTGTCTTGTCCTGCTGTGGTTACAGGGCTGGTCTTACCATGAGGCGAACTGAGGCGTTTGCCTCAGGTGGCAGATTGTGGGGTAGGGGGTGTCACTAGGACTCAGAGTGTAGAAAATTGTGTCTGCTGCTGGTGCATATGTATTCTCTCTGCACTAGGTTCACAGAGATGGTGGAGGGCTGTGCTGGAGGAAGGAGGCGCAAGAGACATAACAGGCAGGCAGGAGAAAAGGGGAGAGGGAATAACAGAAAGCAGCAGGCGCTGCAGGGAGAGAGATGAGGAGGAACCTCTTATGTACCTCTCTAGCTCCCCCAGGAGCCTGGACTGATTAACATCAGCTTCTCAGGGACCTTCCGGTTTCCCGCTGCTTCCCTGAACCCATTCGTGGAGAACAGGCAGTCAACTGAAGTAGTAGGAGCCAGTTAGGCCCTTAAAATGCTGATATCTTCCCTCACTTAGGCCCTGCTACCAGCCTGCTGATTTGTCCCCTTCAACTGAGTGTTAGGAGCTACTATAGCTGGCACAGAAGAACAGCCATGAGTGAAAAAAGAAAACGCCCCTCTGGGGCAGCATTCAGAAAAAGAAAGAAAGTAAAGGAAGCTTTTCTATCTAAGCAGAATGTAGCTCTCCTGAGATACATAGACACAAATGTTCATGGTGAGCCTTCTGGCCCCAGTGAGGATGTGAGTGGTGAGGAGATGCCTGATCTTCCAGTTAGTCAGCGTGCAGGTGACCTGGCAGCTACTGCAGCATCCATATCTCCATCTCAAATGGATGTAACCACTCCTATTCCTGAAGAAAAGTGTAGATCAGAGAAGAGTGGGGTGGAGGCACAAGAAACAGCTGCTGCTGAGTTTAGTTCCTTAAGTCTACATGATCCAGGACTGTGGATCCACTTGAGCAATAGCCTGAGGGACTCTCTTGTACTGCATGGGCCACAGGAAGTGAAAACCGTCATGTTCCCCAAAGACAATGAAAACAGAAGTTTCCATCCAACACATTACTGCCATGAAATTCCCAATGGTGACAAAGTGGAGAGGCCATTGCTTATATACCCAAAACCCCAAAATGTTACATACTGTTTTTGTTGCAAATTCTTTCAGTGTAATCTTCCAGCCACATTGGATTCTATAAGAACAAAGAACTGGAAAAATCTGGCTAGAAATCTGGCATGCCATGAGAAGGCAGCAAATCACCAGAGAGCATTCCATAGGTGAAAAGAGCTTGAGAGGAGACTAAGGTTAAAGGCCACCATAGATGATCAGCGTCAAGAGAAGATTCCATCAGAGTCTCTTTATTGGCAAAATGTTCTGAAAAGGCTCATTGCCACTGTGAGAATGCTTGCTGCCCAAAACCTAGCACTGCATGGCACTTCAGCTGTATGTGCCAAAAAATGGAAACTCCCTTAAAATTGTGGAGCTGATGGCTGAGTTTGATGCTGTACTCCAGGAGCATCTAAGAAGAGTCACCGCCCAAGAAATGTACACACCCCACTACCTTGGAAAAACAATTCAAAATGAGATCATACAGTTGCTGGCAACATAAGTCAAACAGAAGATTGTGGCAGATCTGAAGTCAGCAGGATATTGCTCTGTTATTCTGGACTGCACACCTGACATCACCCATACGGAACAAATGACTTTAATGGTGCATTTTGTAACAACACAAAACCTAGTGAAAATGTCCCTACAATGGTGACTGTCAGAGAACATTTTCAAGAATTTACTGACAATGATGATATTACATCCATACCAATGATGGTATGACAAATATGCTTCTTAAAAAGTTGGAAGATATGGGAATTGGGTAGCTGATATGAGGGCTACAATAACGGTGCCAACATGAGAAGAAAGAACAGAAGAGTGCAGGCATAGATCCAAGAGTTAAACCCTCAAGCTTTTTTTGTGCCATGAAGTTCTCATTAATTGAATTTGGAGTTCAGTAATGCAGTAGCAGCATCTAATGAGGCTGCTGAATTTTTTTAATGTAATTCAAAGCATCTATGTATTTTTCTCTGCATCAACTCATCGATGGCAAATTTTGGAGTAACATCTGGGAACATCCTCTCTGACACTGAAATGCCACACAATGGGGAAGTTGAGTAGAGGCGATAAAGCCTATCAAACACCAAACTGGGAAGATAGATGATGCCATAGTTGCCATTATGGAGGATAATACTATGACAGGAACTATTCATGGGAGAACAGTGGCAGAAGGAAATGGAATTACCAGAAACATACATAACTTCAAATTTTTGTGTGGTTTAGTGTTGTGGCATGACATAGTGTTTGAAATAAATGTTGTAAGCAAGAGACTCCAAGGTGTTGACCTTGATATATCTGGAGCAATGGAACAACTGGACAAAGCAAAGTCATACATACAATCTTACCAGTTAGATAAGGAATTTCAAAACATTCTGAAGAGTGCACAGGAGTTGGCAGAAGAACTTCACACTGAAGCTATTTTACCACCCTTTCAAGAATGCAAGAGTCACCAAAGAAGGAGACATTTTGATTACGAGGCACGGGATAATCCCATAAGAGATCCCAAACAATTCAAAGTTGAATTCTTTAACCAGGTGCTAGATTGTGTAATACAGTCAGCTGAAGAACATTTCATACAGCTCCAGGAACACTGTATCTGAAGAAGACCTACACCAGCAATGCAGTGCATTAGAGACAGTGTTGACACATGATGACATGTGCAATATTGATGCCAGTGATTTAGGTGATGAACTGAAAGCCTTTCAAGATACATTTCAGCAGGATCGACTCCAAAGGCTGTTCTGGAATATATGTGCACAAATAAGATGACCACCCTCTTTCCAAATGCTTTTGTTGCTCTACTCATACTTCTAACATTTCCTGTAACAGATACCAGTGGAGAATGCAGCTTCTCCAAGCTGAAGTTAATAAAAACACATCTACACTCCACAATAACTAGGAGAGCCTGGTCAGCTTTGCAACCATCTCAACAGAGCATGAGCTGGCCCAGACTGTGGACCTTCAGGAAGCAGTTCAAATCTTTGCAACCAAGAAGGCACAGAAAGCACCACTTTGATTACTCAAACAGATAAAAATGCCAGTGTTTACTATGCAGACAAGAAAAGATACATTTGCTGTCCAGGTGTTTGAAAGTTAAGTTTTACTTAAAATTTTTGAACAAGGCATTTTAAGTTGTTAGTTCTCCTTTACTGGGATAGGGAGCAGAGCAGTACCAAGAGAGGAGTAGAACAGGAAGAAGGCAGAACCGAGACCTTTCAAAGTTTTGGCCCAAGCAAGGGGGCATGGGGGCATCACTTGAACTCCCCGCGTTTGGTGCCAAAATGTTATTAGCTGGCCCTGTGTGGTTGTAGGGGTCTACTGCTTGTGGGGAGTGTGCCTTGCTCTACCTTTCAGCATGGAATGAGTTTACATCACAGCCCTTCAGCCTTAGACACAGGTTCATTAACCGATCCACTTCCCCACATAGTTTCTTTATGTGCTAGTTTTCTATGAATTATTCAGAGATTTCAAGGAATCATAAATCATAGAGTATCAGGGTTGGAAGGGACCTCAGGAAGTCATTTAGTCCAACTCTCTGCTCAAAGCAGGCCCAAACCCCAAATAAATCATCCCAGCCAGGGCTTTGTCAAGCCTGACCTTAAAAACCTCTAAGGAAGGAGATTCCACCATCTCCCTAGGTAACTCATTCCAATACTTTACCACCCTCCTAGTGAAAAAGTTTTTCCTAATATCCAACCTAAACCTCCCCCACTGCAACTTGAGAACATTGCTTCTTGTTCTGTCATCTCTCACCACTAAGAACAGTCTAGATCCATCCTATTTGAAACCCACTTTCAGGTAGTTGAAAGTAGCTATCAAATCTCCCCTCATTCTTTTCTTCTGCAGACTAAAAATCCCAGTTGTCTCAGCCTCTCCTGATATGTCATGTGCTCCAGGCCCCTAATCATTTTTGTTGCCCTCCTCTGGACTCTTTCCAATTTTTCCACATCCTTCTTATAGTGTGGGCCCCAAAACTGGACACAGTACACCAGATGAGGCCTCACCAATGTCGAATAGAGGGGAATGATCACATCCCTTGATCTGCTGGCAATGCTCCTACATATACAGCCCATAATGCTGTTAGCCTTCTTGGCAACAAGGCCACACTGTTGACTCATGTCCAGCTTCTCGTCCAGTGTAACTTCTAGGTCCTTTTCTGCAGAACTGCTGCCTAGTTATTCAGTCCCTAGTATGTAGCAGTGCATGGCATTCTTCTGTCCTAAGCTCAATCCTCTAATTTGTCTAGGTCCTTCTGTATCCTATCCCTACCCTCCAGCGTATCTACCACGCCTCCCAGTTTAGTGTCATCTGCAGACTTGCTGAAGATGCAGTCCACGTCATCCTCCAGATCACTGATAAAGATATTGAATATAACCAGCCCCAGGACCGACCCTTGGGGTACTCCGCTTGATACTGGCTGCCAGCTAGACATGGAGCTATTGATCACTACTTGCTGAGCCCAATGATCCAGCCAGCTTTCTATCCACCTTATGGTCCATTCATCCAGCCCATACTTCTTTAACTTGCTGGCAAGAATACTGTGGGAGACCATATCAAAAGCTCTGCTAAAGTCAAGGAATAGCACATCTACTGCTTTCCCCTCATCCACAGAGCCAGTTATCTCATCATAGAAGGCAATTAGGTTATTCAAGCGTGACTTGCCCTTGGTGAATCCATGCTGACTGTTCCTGATCACTTTCCTCCCTTCTAAGTGCTTCAAAATTGATTCCTTGAGGACCAGCTCCATGATTTTTCCAGGGACTGAGGTGAGACTGACTGGCCTGTAGTTCCCCAGATCCTCCTTCTTCCCTTCTTTAAAGATGGGCACTACATTAGCCTTTTTCCAGTCATCCAGGACCTCCCCCGATCACCATGAGTTTTCAAAGATAATGGCGAATGGCTCTGCAATCACATCCGCCAACTCCTTTAGCACCCTCGGATGCAGCGCATCCGGCCCCATGGACTTGTGCTCATCCAGCTTTTCTAAATAGTCCTGACCCACTTCTTTCTCCACAGAGGGCTGGTCACCTCCTCCCAATGCTGTGCTCCCCAATGCAGTAGTGTGGGAGCTGACCTTGTTTGTGAAGACAGAAGAAAAAAAAAACTGAGTACATTTGCTTTTTCCACATCCTCTGTCACTAGATTGCCTCCCTCATTCAGTAAGGGGCCCACACTTTCCTTGACTTTCTTCTTGTTGCTAACATACCTGAAGAAACCCTTCTTGTTTCACTTAACATCCCTTGCTAACTGCAACTCCAAGTGT
The DNA here is from genome assembly GCA_007922305.1 of Dermatemys mawii. Lineage (NCBI taxonomy): Eukaryota > Metazoa > Chordata > Testudines > Dermatemydidae > Dermatemys > Dermatemys mawii. Next base: position 31,413,760 of record ML677381.1, read on the forward strand.
GATTTAGCCTTCCTGATTTCGCTCCTGCATGCCTGAGCAATATTTTTATACTCCTCCCTGGTCATTTCTCCAATATTCCATTTCTTGTAAGCTTCTTTTTTGCATTTAAGATCAGCAAGGATTTCACTGTTAAGCCAAGCTGGTCGTCTGCCATATTTACTATTCTTTCTCTGCATCGGAATGGTTTGTTCCTGCAACCTCAGTAAGGATTCTTTAAAATACAGCCAGCTCTCCTGGACTCCTTTCCCCTTCATGTTATTCTCCCAGGGAATCCTACCCATCAGTTCCCTGAGGAAGTCAAAGTCTGCTTTGCTGAAGTCCGCGGTCCGTATTCTGCTGCTCTCCTTTCGTCCCTGTGTTAGGGTCCTGAACTCGACCATCTCATGGTCACTGCCTCCCAGGTTTCCATCCATTTTTGCTTCCCTGACTAATTCTTCCCGGTTCGTGAGCAGTAGGTCAAGAAGAGCTCTGCCCCTAGTTGGTTCCTCCAGTACTTGCACCAGGAAATTGTCCCCTACACTTTCCGAAAACTTCCTGGATTGTCTGTGCACTGCTGTATTGCTCTCCCAGCAGATATCAGGGTGATTGAAGTCTCCCATGAGAACCACGGCATGTGATCTAGTAACTTCTCTTAGTTGCTGGAAGAAAGCCTCATCTATCTCATCCCCCTGGTCTGGTGGTCTATAGCAGACTCTCGGGTTTTTCTGCAGTTTCATACTGGAGCTCTGAGCAGTCATACTGTTATCTTACATACAGTAACCCCCCCACCCTTTCTGCCCTGCCTGTCCTTCCTGAACAGTTTATATCTGTCCATGACAGTACTCCAGTCATGTGAGTTATCCCACCAAGTCTCTGTTATTCCAATCACATCATAGTTCCTTGACTGTGCCAGGACTTCCAGTTCTCCCTGCTTGTTTCCCAGGCTTCTTGCATTTGTGTATAGGGACTTAAGATAACACACTGATTGTCCCGCTTGCTCAGTAAGAGACAGGAGTCCTCCTCTCTTGCGCAATTCTGGTTGTGCTACGTCCCGATATCCCATCTCCCCGCTTACCTCAGGGCTTTGGTCTCCTTCCCCCGGTGTACTTAGTTTAAAGCTCTTCTCATTAGGTTAGCCATCCTGCTTGCAAAGATGCTGTTCCCTCTCTTCATTAGGTGGAGCCCGTGTAGCATGTTAGGGCTTCAAAATAGAGATTTGCATATGTCTACATTTATTATTATTATCATCATCATCATCATCATAATAGCATCTAGGAGCCTTAGTCATGAACGAGGACCCATTGTGCTAGGTGCTGTACAAACATGTATGTGTGTACACATTTTTTTTAACCTTAAAGATTGTGTCTGCACTGCCTCCCAGGGTCTCAAGTCACATGACAGATGTCCTGGCAACCTGGCACATCAGGAAACACTAACCTTGATACCAGTTGTGTAAACTATTATGAGAAAAGTCAGAGGTTAAATGCAGCACATGTGTGGCATCAATTAACAGAATTTGAAGGTCTCTGTTGGAGTTTTGGTTCAAATCTCTTGTGGCAGGGTTTGTTTTCTTAACTCCTTGGATGCTATCTGCTTAGCAAGGCTTGGAGTTGGTTCCATGTGGCCCCATGAGATCAACAGGCTGGAACTGAGACATGCTAATGCCAAAGGTTGGGCTCAGTTTCAAAGAGCAGGGATATCCGTATTTCTCCAAGGAGAACACAGAAAGTTCGGTGCTGGTTTCTGCATCAGGACTGATGTCATCCATCACACAGAGGGGACGCAACGTTGTGACCCAAAAAGTGATATGTCCCCTGGTCACGTGATTCCAAAACTATGCAAAACATGGTGCTGAGCTTCCACTGGTAGCATGTCCTCCTTCATTCTCAGTACAGAGTTGCCTATGATCACGTCAAACACAAAAATAAGCCAAAAAACCCCCACAGCATGTCCAAACCTTTCTTTAAACACGTGTAAGTGAATTGAATGCTAGTAAAAGATGGTGGATGGACAGTCCTGAGGACTGAAATTCTCTGTCCACCAGACAGGCACAACCAGGATGGAGTAGTGCGAGTTTCTCTCCATATCATCCCCTGCCAGTGGGTTTTCACCCTGACTTGAAAACATCTCCAACAATGAGAGAGGCCTTCCCTCGCCACGTCCTGCCATCCTGGGGCCTACTGCTGAGACTGCCCTTTTGCATCCATCATGCTGGCAGGTTTATTTTAATGTGGATGCTTGTCTGCAAATAACTGGCCTGAGGTTCCCCTGTACCACGGCCCAAATTGATTACACACAAGGAACCTTCGGGCTAGCAAACAGTGATGACTTTAGCCTGTACCTCAGAAAATTTGGGTTCAGTTCTAGTCCCTGCTATAGTCTCACTTGGTCTGCTGTCTGCAAAATAAGGATAATATTTTCCTTCCTCATAGCGGTGTAGGGAAGATCAATTCATTGATACAGATGAGGTGCTCAGATACTATAGAGAGGCTACATAGGAGCTTTGACAGATACAGTTGAACGAACACTGGTGACCTTGATTCCCTGCCAGTCCTCTGAGTCATTCAGTCCCAAGCAGCAATGTGCATCCGCTCTCTCTCAATGCAGCTGAAAATAGAGCAGGTCCCAGGCAGAGCTCTCCTGCCAGCGCTTGGGAAGCAGGAGAGGGGGCATTATTTACAGGAGCAGTGTCACAACGTGGCCAACTCTTGGTTTCTGACTCTACAGGGAATGTCATTCCACTGGTGGACTTGGTGCTCCCCAGGAGGAGAATCCAGCGGGGAGAGAGATGCTCAGCAGTTTGGGTTACAGTGCTGCCACAGCTCCTGGAGTCATGTTATTTCATGAGACTATCATTTTTCATTACAAAAAACAAAACAAAAGGATGTTTCTAGCACTCATCATTGTGGAGAACAGTGTGAAAATGTGACCTGTGACCTAAAGACTCAGAAACCAGAAAACAAAGAAAAATGACCCAATATTTTTAATTTAATAATTTGTAAACCAATCTCATGACTTTTAGGAGCCTGACTCATGATCTTGGAGTGCTGGAGGTTGGTAATACTGGGTTTAAGTTAAGGTTAGGCATGAATACTTGCCCAAGTTCTGTGGCACTGTGTAGAGACCATTCACTCAAACACTCTGGTCCATCAGAATGTCAATGCCGGGGCCCAAAAGGACATTATACATCTGTGACTTGAATGGCAAGAGCCGGTGGAAGTGTACATGTGCGCACATGTGGATTCACATATTTTTATGCGTTCATCTCAGGTACAGCTATTACACAATGCTTTTTTACAGAACATTTTTTTAAATAATCATTTTCTTTAGAAATTTCCTACGATGCTTTTCCAAAAACAAAAAAGTCTTCGGTCAGAAACTTGAAAATTGTTGAATAAATCAAACATTTCCCACAAAAAAATTAGTTAAGAAATTTTTCAACTAGCTCTAATCCTGGGTTTAACTGCTCCAGTGATGTCAGCTGAGTTACACCAAGGATGGATTTGGTCCATACAATCCAACACCGTTATTCCTTTGCTCGTCAGTATTTCTATTATTATCTTGGCTAGTCCCAGTGACTAGAACTCCATTTACTGTTACTGATTTTACTATCAGATACTGACGAATCCCATCACATATTTTGATTCTGTGCCTGAGAGTTTGTTTCAAGTCAGTCGAATGGGCTCTCTTGAGGCTACCAGTGAAGATACTGGTGACATTAGCGTTTGTCTAGCTACCATGAACTGAATCAAGGCCACTGACTCAATTCAAATAGGTCAACAAACAACCATCACGGGGGAATAATGTTTGATTTCCACTGACCTGCAGCTGCATTCAAATGGGCGATCTAAGTTGAATAGTTCTGCATCAGACCACTAACCCCCTCAAAAGTCCAGTTCCCCCAAGTTTGGCTTTTTAAAGACATCCTTGATATGACCTCCCCTGCTGGGAGGTGAGTCTTAATGGAAACTTTCCTGCCAATCACTTCTAGCAAGCTATCCTAAGTCAGGTCAGGAGGAGCTGAATGGGATGAGTGGTGGGAAATCCAGTTGAAATTGCTACAGCGGGAATCTCACTGTACTGCTGCCTTAGACCAGTGCCACCCATTCTCCTGTTCCTTCTGGTGCTGATGAGGGCACACTGGCCTGGGGAAGCCGAGGTGGCTCTTAGACACTGATGCTATATGGGGCTTGCACAATTCCATCTTTACCAGCTGAAGTGACCATAGGGCTACAGTCATGTCTGCCTCCACTCCACATAGAGCCCAGGAGACAGAGGTCCTAGGCAGGTATATCCTCTTGAAGCCAGTCCACCCTCAGCCTTGATGGACCACTCACTCCTTTCCATGTTCACTACACCAAACCATAACAATCAATATGTGCCCATCCACAAACAAGGTGAATTATTGCCTCCCCCTGGCTGTGGCTCTGCTCCCCTGAGCACTGCCCTCCCAGCTCCCTGACAGCTGAATGTAAAATTAGACCCCTCCAGAGAGGCAGCATCAAGTACATGAACCTTGGCCAGTTTTGTTTTGATTATACATTTGTTTCCTCTCTCCTGGGAGCCCCTGACATGGCTTTTACCTCTCAGTGCTTCACTCTGATTTTCCTCCAGCTTCCCTTACTTTCTCCCCTCCCATCCGCATGCATGAGTTAGCCCTGACCTCTGCTGAACCTTACTACCAGCAAAAGTGTCAACTGCTTTCACTTTCTGAGTTCTTTCCAGCCCAACACTGAGTCTGGAATTAAAAACACCCACATCATTTTTTCCAGCTCCCCACTCTTGGAGAAGGCAGCAAGAATCCTAGATTACTCAGCTGCTGGTTAGAACCATCTCTCATTTCTCCAGGATCAACTCTGTCCCAGTTGGCATGGAATATTCCGTATGTAACAGAACTCCCCTTCCCCTTGTCTTTCCACTGGGACAGATGGACAGAATTGGCCACCTCCCGGCCTTGCTCACACATTCCTGGTGAGGGCCACACACAGAACTGCTTGTGCGAGTAACAGGTCACATGCCTATGTGGCCAGACATTCCCTTGCTTCAAAGCAGTCTGAGCTGTTGCCATGTGTTTCTGGATGACAAGGGCATCTGTGGCATCTGCTATAGCACCATCGTCGTGGTGCTCGAGTGCTGAACTTGCTGCAAGGGGCGTGTGTATGCTTGTGCGTGTGTGTGTGTGCGCGTGCGTGCATGCCCATGCGCAAAATTAGTAGATGATGAGGGGAGGGAAACTGACTCTGACTCAGTGTGGTGGAGATAGTGACTTTGTGTGCATGCATGCGTGTGTGTGTGTGTGTGTGTGCATATGCCTGTGTGTACACGTGCAAGGAGGACAGGGTGTGGGTGGGAGTGATTTCTGTGGAGGGATCAGTGTGTGTGATCAGTAGGTGAGGGTGGGAGGGAAAATGACTGACAGTGTGGTGGGGATAGTGATTCTGTGTGTGTGTGTGTGTGCGCATGCGCACAAGTTTGTGTGTGATGTCAGCGCAACTAAGCACAGCAGACGGGAGGGTGGGAGAGTGTATGTAGTGGTGTTGGTGATAGGGAAAAATAAGTGTGCACATGGGAGGTAGCGGGGTGACTACATGTATGGGTGTGGGCTTGTTTATACTTGAAAAAAAGGCATGCCTGTAAACTGAGATAGTGAGCATGTTTTAAAATCCTAGTGTGGACTGGGCAAGCTTTTGCTTTAACAGGAGTTAGCTGGTGGACCACCGTGTGTGTGACTGGCTATCTGGGGTGTGGTAGACAGTGTGTGTGGGAGGCGGGAGGGGGCGGAGTGTAACAAAGAAGCCTGCCCCTTTAAAGGGTAGGAGGCCTATGCCAGTCAACCCTGCTGTACTGGCCCAGCCTGCTACACTGGATGGGGTGTTGGACTGAAGAGGGGAAAAGCTCTGCTGTTGAGGCTGGTGGGAGAGGACAGCTGAGAGACTGCTCCTGTGTGGTGCAAGACCACCCTAGGGACTGTCTGAAGGGTGTGGCCTCCCAGAGGCCCTGGGTAGGAGGGTAGCCTGGCTTGGACTGTTGTGGGGGTTGGGGATTGACACTGGTGGCTAGGCAGAAAGACAAGCTGGACCAAAGAGTCACTTGCTTTGTGGTTGGTGTTTTTGGACTTGGGTAAAGGGGCTCTGTTGCCAGAAGGGCATAAATGCGAGCTGGCCTGAGGCCCATGTCACCTCCACGGAGCATGGGCCTGAGGAGGAGGAGTGAGGTGGAGAGGCTTCAGTGCCAGATCTCCCCACGAGGAATGGCTCTGGGGGTGGGTGTCCCGTACAGGGAGAGTGATGGTATATACTGTGTGGGTGTACAATGTGGGGGACCTCGGCACAGTGGGGTAAAAGGGCAAAGGACAATATGAGCGTATTGCCTGTGTGAATCACAGGCCCTAGCAGAATAAGCATTAAGATGGTGGTGAAGCAATGGAATGCTTTGGATCATAGAATATTAGGGTTTGAAAGGACCTCAGGAGGTCATATAGTCCAACCCCCTACTCAAGGTAGGGCCAATCCCCAACTAAATCATGCCAGCCAGGGCATTGTCAAGCCTGACCTTAAAAACCTATAAGGAAGGAGATTCCACCACCTCCCTAGCTAACCCATTGCAGTGTTTCACCACCCTCCTAGTGAAAAAGTTTTTCCTAATATCCAACCTAAATCTCCCGCTCTGCAACTTAAGGCCATTACTCCTTGTTCTGTCACTTGGTACCACTGAGAACAGTCTAGATCCATCCTCTTTGGAACCCCCTCTCAGGTAGTTAAAAGCAGCTATCAAATCCCCACTCATTCTTCTCTTCTGCAGACTAAACAAGCCTGGTTCCCTTTGGTGGTGGAATATGCATCCTTAGAGGTTTTCAAGGCTAGCTTGACAAAGCCTGGCTGGAATGATTTAGCTGGTGTTGGTCCTTCTTTAAGCAATAGGTTGGACTAGATGACCTCCTGAGGTCTCTTCCAACCCTAATCTTCTATGATTCTATGATCTATGTAAGTGTCTCCCTGGTGACAGCCTTGCCTAGTGGGTGCAGTTCTTGAGTGGCAGTTTAACCTGACTGGCACAGTTCCCTGCAGCAATCCCACTTAATGGGTACAGTTCCTGGCTGCAACGTTGTCTACTGGGGACAAAAGTTATTTCATGGGGTGGGGGCAGTGCTGGATTAGCCACTGGACCCATGCCCAGTGGCCCCAGCCAGTTGGTGGACACTCAGAAAAATGGGCATCCCCACACCCCAAGCCGCTCCACCCACCCATCCTCCTGGCATTCCTGCCAGGGAGCAGGGAAAGCTCTCGCACCCTGACCCCACTCCCCAGCAGCAGCACCTGGTGGGCGGAGCAAGGCAAGCCCTCATGCCCCAGTCCCATTTCCCTGGGAGGCACACTAGGAAAGGTGTATGGGAGCTGCAGACAGAAAGGGTGGAGATGGACTCCCACTTGTTCTGGCCCCTAATCCACCTGTGGGTAGAAGAACCTGGGCCCTGCCACTCTTTCAGGTTCCAACCCAGGGCCCTGGAAGGATGGTTTGGCCTCACTCACCGAGTGGTATCTTACATCAGTGAGACACACAGCCAGTGAGGGTTAAGTAACCAGCAGGCTACGTGACCTACAGCTCAGCCTTTAAGAACATATTAGGGAAGTACTGATATGGTAAACAGGGCCATTTCTTGTGGATAGTTATCGAAACCATGTTAAAAGAATGACAAGTCTGTATTGTTAGAGAGTTAGAAGTAAATAGTAATTGTATTTGTCTGTGTTTACCTATTGCTGTTAGGAGCTTAACAATGTGATCTCATTAGCCGACAGATGATAAACTTCTATTCCTGTCTGTTACTATGTGCCATTGATTCAGAGATCAAAAGAGAATATTAATATTTAGATGAAACATGTGGTGCAATAATATCATTGTCTTTATTTCTCCTTAAAGTTTGTAGTAAACTACGTGGGAGACTCTGAATAAATAATTGCCTTATGCTAATTAATATGACTACTTTATCTGTGTATACATCAAAAAATAGAAGTTTAACTTCAAAGCAATGATATACGCTGCCTATTCTTCATCCAGGAAAACCCCAGTTCGGTTATCTGCTGTCAAGAGGCTAGCATAACCTGCCAGAGATCGATAAAGGAACTCTAGGGCCTGATCCTGTCATCTCAGATCTGCTTAAGTTTCATCAGGGGAAGGGTGAGTTGCAAGACAGAGCTCTCCAGGTGCCCTGGACTGTCCCTGAAAATTCTTATGGAAGGATTTGAACAAACTCTATACATGGATTGCCTATTAGATTATAACATGAGTGAGCAAACTTTTTGTCCTGAGGGCCACATCAGGGTTCCAAAATGGTATGAAGGGCTGGGTATAGGATATTAAATTGCTCCCCATCAGAATGTACTACTTATGGCTGACAGTACTGGTGGTCTGAGTGGCATGGTAAGAGGGCAGGGAGAGGACTGGATAAGGGGCAGTGGGTCCCAGGGAGCAGTCCCAAGGGGCAGTTGGATGGGGTGGAGGTTCTGTGGGGGTGCAGTCAGGGGACAGGGAACTGGGGAGGGTTGGATATGCATGGGATACTTGGAAGGCCTGTCAGAGGGCAGGGGTCTGGATAGGGGGCAGGGCAGTCAGGGGGCAGGGAGCAGGCGGGGTTCCGGGGGGGTTAAGGGTGGGGGGTCCTGGGAGGGGGCGGTTAGGGGACAAGGAGCAAGGGGGCATTGCATGGGTCAGGAGTTCGGGGGGGGCAGTCAGATGGTGGTAAGTGGGAGGGGGCAGATAGGGAGCATGGGCCAGGCTGTTTTGGGAGGCACAGTCTTCCCTACCAGGGTGTAGGGTATTAAATTGCTCCCTGTAGGAATGTACTACTTACCGTTGCCAGTCTTGGTGCTCGGTAAGTAGTACATTCCTATGGGAAGCAATTTAATACACTACACGTGGAGGCTCTTGCAGCCCTGCTGCCCAGAGCGCTGGCAGCCCAGCAAGCTGAGGCTGTGGGAGAGGGGGCAGGGACTAGCCTCCCCGGCAGGGAGCTCAAGGGCTGGGCAGGATGGTCTCTCGGGCCAGATGTGTCCCACAGGCTGTAGTTTGCTCAAATCTGATTACAACCTATGGAACTGATTCTGAAAGAACTTTCTACAAATGAGCACCTCACCATCTATGAAATTGGCCTAGGAACTTTATTCATATCTATATGTATAATGGCATTTAATCAAAATGTTCTCTCTCTCTCTCTCTCTCTCTCTTTTTAATAAATCTTAGATTAGTTAATAAGAATTGGCTGTAAGTGTTCATTTGGGTAAAATCTGAAATATTCATTGACCTGGTGGGTAATGTGTCCAGTCTCTTGGGATTGGTATAAGTTTATATATGGTGAAAAAAGATTTTCAGTAATTCGCACCATATTTGACTTGGCTGTCTGAGTGGGAGCCCAGGGCTGGATTGCTTAAGGAAAACTGTATTTTGGGGCTTCTTAGTACCCAGTTAGGTATTATAAATGTTTATTTTTCACTCGCTCGGTAAATGTAATTATACAAAGGACCACCAGTTTGGGGGATTGTCTGCCCCATTCTTTGCAGTTTGTCCTGCCTAAGCTTTCTCAGTGAGGCTCCTCCTGGCACCATGGTCACAATCAGCCTCATGTCAGCTTCCCTAGGTCACTTCCTACCTAATCCAGCATCCCTGCTGGCTACTGTCTGTCCCTGGGGAGTGCTTCCTTCCAGGCTTCCAGCCCTGGTCTCAGTCACTGGGTGTTGTGGCTCCCCACTCCCTGGCATGGTGCAGGCTTGGCTCACATCCTTCCCTGGAGCTCCGAGAGCACATCCTTCTCCCTAGCCCGCCAGCCCATGACTGAGCTGGCTGGTTGCTTTTTAAACCCTGCCTCTAACCCGAGCATGCTTGGCACTGGCAGAGGAGCGGGGCCTCCTTACCCCAGAGTTTCTCCTTAATCCTCTCCTGTCCAGCAAGGGGTTTATACACCCCATCACAACCTCGAAGTAGGATTAAACTCTAACCATATTTCAATTTAATATTGGATACATTCTCTTTCAGGGAAGACTAATCATGGTATAGACTTGATGATAGAGTCTGTCTTTTCCACCTCTATTATGAGCCTGTCAACAGGATATTAATGAAGTGTACTGAGCAGATCTAACCACTACCCCGGAATCATGGCCAGTATCTTCAGGTCTAGTTTAGAGAGTAAGAGTCAGTCTCCAGGAACCTGCTCTTCTTATGTGTAAGTGATACAATAAGCATCCTACATTAAATGGGGGTGTCTTTTGGCATGCAAAGCTGATGGGATGAGCTAAGTATGACAAGGAGCTAAAACCCTAATCCTATTCGTATGCTACCATTATAAGTAAAGCTGTGTGGCTAGTGGAAAGTCCTTCTCGTGGAGGATTTCATGCAAAAGATGGTTTTGTTCCAATTTGGAACACAAAAGAAAAATCCCCCAAATTGTTCATATTGGGTCGATTGAAACATTTCATTTTAACAAAACCAAATTTTTTTTTTAGTTTTTGACTTTATTATTTTATGTAATAAAAAAATGTTTTAAAAAATCAAAATGAAAAAGCCATTTTGAAAAAAAATATATAAAATTTTTATTCCAAAGGTGTTGACACTTTCTGCTTCTACATTGCTGGAACTTTTTCCTCCCCCTTTTTTCCTCTGATACAAAATTTCTGCAAAATTATGTAAATTTCACAAAGTTTTTAGCTGGAACTGCACATTCTGATGAAAAATTGTGCCATCTAAGTTTTTCCCTCCAGCTCCAATTTTAAACCTTTCCTTGTTGTATTCTAGAACCATAACTGTAATCCACCCCTTGATAGGAGAGTCTACTAGAGACATACATTACTGTCAGCCTGGGCAAAGGGAAGGGTTCAGACCATCAAGCATTATCGGATTAATGAAAAAGACAAGCAGTCTCCTTTGCTCTGGTAATTGGTTTCCTATCAATATAGAGTCATAGGGCTGTCAGGGTTCTCAAGAAGTCATGTAGACCATCCTCCCTGGCTGACACAGGATTAAGTATACTGAGAATATGTGGGCCTTGTGCTGTCATTTGTTTATCTGCCTTGCTAATAACATGGGGCCAAGTACTCACAAGAGCTCAGCTTCCATTGAGCCACCAACATAGGATACCAGATTCTGAAGACTGCCCAGCACTCAACAGCTCCCAGCGTGATTCTTGGAGCTGGATTCTCAGAAGATCTCAGCACCCAAATCTTTACTGAACTTTTTGGAAAATCAGGCCCTCAGTGTCAGCCTTATTACTCTTCCCTGGATGAAACTGCAGGTCATTTCCTCCACTTTACCACTGTGGACAGAACACAACTGCCCTCTAATGGAGATTCCCTGACCAAGGAATTCACTATTTAGTTGTAAGAGGGGCTGAACCAATGGCCTCAGGTGTGTCTTTGTTCTCTGCCTGAAGGTCAGTGTCTAGGCATCAGAGGGATAGGTGAGGAGTTCAATATTTAGCCTTAAATTTTTATTTCTATTTTTTGAAAGAGAAAATAATAAAGGGATCCACCTCTCTCCCAACAAGAAGCTCATAAACATACTCAGTCGTCTCTCAAACAAACCCCCCTACTTGTGTAGGACTCACATGAAAACAAAAGTTTTGTGCTCTTGGCTCCCTTTGCTGGCTGCTGTGGAATCATTATTAGCAAACAAGGTTCGTTTCTGAAAGTCTGGTGGTTCCATGTTGCTCTATGGGAAATTAGCTGGAGCTCCTCAACTCATTTCCATGTGAACATCTCAAGAATTATCATTACATGACACCCTGGCTCGCGATTTGAGCGGAAAGGCCAAGGAGTAAATTAGGGCTGTTACTGACTGATTTACATCCCTTTTGTAAACCTCAACGTGCTCTGCACAATAGAAAATCTATACATATCAAGATCAAATCATTTAATCCAACACCAAAATGGTTAGGGCATGGCACCCTTTCTAACAATAGCAATTTAACAATTCCCTTGCACAATGTGTCAGTAGGATTTGAGCCCTACTGTGGATTAGCTGTAATTTGCAATCTTTAAACCAAGATTTGAGGACTTCGGTAACTCAGACAAAGGTTATGGGCTTACTACAGGAGTGGGTGGGTGAGGCCTGTGGCCTGCAATGTGCTCGGGATCATACTAGATTATCATGATGGTCCCTTCTGTCCTCAAAGTTTATGAATCTATGAATCCAGGAGCTTCAGCACCACAGAACAGAGCTCTGTCATTCAAGCTAAAGAAGTAGCTGCTCTTAGATGAAACTGGTAGCAGTAGTAGGATGCTATACCCCAATCTTCACCCATGAGAGGAGGAGGAGTAATACACAGTGTTTTATGCGAAGAACACTGTAAAACATCTTAAGACAGGAAGTGAGGGACAATACTTCATCCAATTAAAGCAATAGGGAAATTTAGATCATAATAATGTAGTTACTGTACCTGGACTGAAATTTGGCCAGGACACCAAGGTTAACATGAGATCTCCAATAACCACAAATGATCAAGACCTGTGCGACACCTCCTCCCAAAGCATTGACTGAGCTATTGTTATTAAGGATGTAAAAGTTTAACCAGTTTACTGGTTAACCAGCAAGGGTTAGTCTTACCAGCTAACCCGCCTTAACTGTTAACTCCTGGACAGACAGCCACCTGGCCCCAGCAGCCCCATGCTGGCGGAAGCAGTGCCATCTGGCCAGGGTAGGCCCAGCCAGTCACCTGGCTGGAGCGGTCCCAGCTGGCCAGCTGGAGAAGCCCCAGCCTCAGCTGCCCCAGCTGGCAGAATTGGCTCCAGCCACTTAATCGGTTAACCGTTTGAATGACATATTTTAAACAGTTTAAACGGGGGGTAACTTTTAAAATGGTATTTACAGCCCTAATTATAAATATGTATTCGTATTGCAATAGTGCATACAGGCCCCAATCAGGGGTCATTGCATTAGGCACTGTACACACATGATGAAAAGATGTGCCCTGTCCCCAGATTAACACAAGAGACAGAAAACAGACAAACATACCGGGGGGAAAACAAGGTGACTGTGAAACCATGAAAGTTAACATGATAACCAGCCGCCATGACACACCAAGTTGGCACCACTGTTAAGAGCTGTCCTCTCATTCTAAGAGGTGACCTGGGGTATGTTGTTGGATAAACAAAGGGGTTTGGCTCAGCATTAATTCAGCATGTAAAACCCTTTCAAAGCACCCCTTAACTTGAGATCATGTAACCGAAAGAGCAGAGAACGCGCCACAAGCTAGTCAGCAAAGATCTTATTGTATCTTCAAATGGTCATCCATGCAACCCATTAAAAACTGCACGGCTAATATCCCAGAGACAATTCCCTTTGAACGCTCGCTTTGTCTGCTAGCTTTATTTAGACTTTTGATGCCAATGTTTATCCACTCTTTAAAAAGCCATTCAGTGCATATCCCAAATTAACTTCAGATGTGAGAGCAATGAGAACATTCCTACATCATATTTCATACACTTTTGTGTTATTTAATTCTTGGAAACGCTTTTTTTCTTTTTAAATATAAAAATATTTTTTTTAAAAATCTCCAAGGTTTTGGAGAGTGGAACCTCTCCATGTGTGGTCTGAAAACTCTGGCTATAAAGTTCACAAATGCTGTTATAAATCGTCTCCTTATCTTGCTTATTAAGTTTCTATTTTTACTGAGATACCTCCTGGATAGGAAAAGGCTATGAACCACCCCACAGCCAATCCACTTGCTCCATTTGCTAGAGCAGCTCTGGCTGGGAAAGTCTATCATTGGGGTAACTAGAGCGCCTCCTGCTGGCATAGACTAGGACTGCGGTAGCTAGTTTTTCTCTTGACATCCATTCCTTACTGTCATTTTGTCAGGTAGAGGCTGGGTCTGGCACAGCTGGGAGCTCTCCAATAGCCAGCATATCTACACTGTTTCTTTAGCACATCCTGCTTAAAAAGGCTCGGGGGCAGGAGGGCAGCCTCCGTCCCCCAGCTCAGCGCTTAGGGCAGCAATAGGGTTTTAAACCACTTTGGGGTTTCCTGTATTCTGAGGCCATCCAGGAGCAGCCAGCATCGGAGCAGCCTTAGAAATATGCCACATTCCATGGCTTCAAATATACCCTAGGAAACAGAGCAGTAGCACAATGTGCTACAGTCACAGGTGCTCTCCACCCGTGTACCAGAGGCTGGGAACAGCAGCCCTTATGGTAGCTCTGTGCTGGCTGGGGTGCTCCCTGCACAGGGGCTATTCTCAGGCAGCAGTTTCCACTCCGTTTAAGGCTCCTTTATGCTGCCAGAGAGGCATATTAAAGCCTTGGTATAAACTAGAATTAGGCCCTGGGCCAACAGTTCCTTCAAAACTAACGCACTTGGCTCAGTCTCTGTAGTCAGGGCCCATGACCACAAACCACCCCTTGGTGCCGAATTATGCTCCAGAATCTCAGCTTCCATTTACAGTGTGAACCACATCTAGAGGCAGTGGTGTCTTCATGAGTGTGGAGCCATAGCTCTGAGAAGTGTGATCTGTCCAGTTCATCTCTCCAGAGTGTCGACTCTTAAATCTAACAATGACAATTAAATGTCAGCATCATTAACTATTCACGGCTGATCCTATTAACAGAAACAGCCAGCTAATTTGCTTGTCCCACATTCCCCAAATCAATAACACAGGAGATATTATATTGATTGTTATTCATAGACTCATAGACTTTAGGGCCAGAGGGGACCATCATGATCATCTAGTCCAACCTCCTGCACATCGCAGGCCACAGAACCTCACCCACCCACCCACCCCTGTAATGCACTCCTAACCTCCAGCTAAGTTACTGAAGTCCTTGAATTATGGTTTAAAGCCTTCAAGTTATAGAGAATCCCCCATTTACGCTAGTTTAAATCTGAAAGTGACCTTGGCAACATGCTGCACAGGAAAGTGGAACCTCCCACCCCCCGCCCCAGGGTCTCTGCCTAGGGAAAATTCCTTTCTGACCTCAGATATATTGATTAGTTAGACCCTGAGCATGTGGGCAAGATCTGGCAGGCGGCTACCTTGGAAAGAATTCTCTGTAGTAATTCAGAGCCCTCCCCATCTAGCCGTTGGAGATATTTGCTACTAGCAGTCACAGACTGGCTACTTGCCATTGTAGGCAGTCCCATCATACCATGCCCTCCATAAATTTACCAAGCTCAGTCTTGAAGCCAATTAGATTTTTTGCCCCACTGATCTCCTTGGAAGGCTGTTCCAGAACTTCACTTCTCTGATGGTTAGAAACTATCATCTAATTTCTAAACTTATTGGTGTTTGTGACGAAGCAGGGGGTGTTCTTGTTGTTTTCAATGGTTTGCATGCAGTGGGTGTGGGACTCAGTTTCCCTGTGTGTTACTGATTTAATGAGAATCAGAGGGGTAGCCGTGTTAGTCTGGAATTGCAGAAGTGACAAAGAGTCCTGTGGCACTCTTTTAGTTAGTCTTTAAGGTGCCACAAGACTCTTTGTCACTTGATTTAATGAGGTGGTAGGAGAGGGTGTTTGTTGTTACAGAGGACCAGCGAATGGCCTGGAGAATGGATACCCCAGTGACTGATGACCTAGTGACCAGGAGGCCCAGCCTGGGAGTCACAGCCAGTTCTGGCCAGTGGAAGAACAATGGGCTGTGCAGAGAGGACCCTGATTATCTGACCAGCCGGTTCCAGCCAGAGGGGAAACAAAGGACAGATGAGAGAATCATAGAATATCAGGGTTGGAAGGGACCTCAGGAGGTCACCTAGCTCAACCCTCTGCTCAAAGCAGGACCAATCCCCAGGAGTCAGGAGAGGAGAGGGCTGAGAGGAGAGGAGGCCCAGGCAACCTGTTTACCTGGGAGAGAAGACAAAGGACAGAGATGGGACATGGGGGACATGATATCACATGTCTAGCTGGAAGGGTGTGGGGTTCTGGGCTGGGAGGAGAGAGCAGCCAGAGCCCACCTGGAGGCTGGAGAGACCTAGATGTACTGTGCTGAGGGATGCTAGACCTGAGGCCCTGAGAGTTCATACACTCAATAAACCCTCCTGTTTTATGCTGGCTAAGAGTCACTCCAATCTAGAGATCAGAGTTGCATTATTCACTCTGAGTATGGAGGCCCCAGGGATACAGAGTGATTGGACTTCATGAGATGGCCCACGGCAAGAGACGGGTGCTGAAAGCTCAGAGAGGTGTGGTTCCAGGAGGCAGAGGGGCCTACAGCTTAAGCCCTGAGACAGAGTAGACCCCTGAGCAGAACTGTCGCACTGATGGGGGTTCCTCCCAGGGACCATACAGAGCTGAGAGTGAACGAGTCTCGTGAGTGACAGTGTTTAATCCAGTCAAATCTTCCATTTTTAAATTAATCTAAAGCTGCTGTAGAATTTTGCACTTGAGGTCCCAGGAACCTTGATGCAGTATTTCCGTCCACCTTGCCACACAGAATACATGCCCACTGGTGTTTAGCGCCCCCTTCTTGAAAATCTGAGCTAGATTAGTTGGGAGCTCTACTACCAATGCTTGTGTATCAGTCTCTATGCAGTGTTCTGTTGGGCTTCTGGTCCTTCATGGTTGTGTAGCTTGCCAGGCTGCCATCAGAAATGTCGTTTGGCCACTGATCATGGCTTGCCTGGAGCTGCGATACTCTCAGTACCTAATAGAAAGAGAGAGAGAGATCTACATTAATGATCACTGGAGTGAAAGGAATAAAATAAACAACTGAATATGACAAGGTATTTTACCAACTCTCTTCCCCACACGGAAAATGTCCCTGTGTTCATATACTCTGACACAGGGATCAGCAAATGTCCAAAGAGCACCCCTTTATAGGTTGAAATATTTGCAAGAGATTTAGCTGGTAATATAATACAGGCAACTATTTGCACTGATTTTCAGAATGCCCCCTTTACTGTGTATGGTATTTTTCGTGCAAACTGTAAATCCAGAAGCCCCATGGCCTGCACATTACAGAAAAGAGTAAAAACTAGATATGGATCCAGCTCAAACCCCTGGATCCAAACATGCCTGAACTTTGCGATTGTCCAGATCTGGAATCCACTCCTGGATCCAAACTCTGCAGTTCAGGCTGAACTCTAATTAAAAAATGGAATGGGGACAAAATTACAGCATTTAGTCTAAGGTTAGTAACAGAAGGAACAAGAAATTAAGAGGGAGAAGAGAGATAATTTGTGCTGGGTTGGCTGCAGTAAATTGACACAGCTCAGTTCAGTTCACAAGCTGATTTACCTCAGCTGAGGACGTGGCCTGGCGCACTGATGTGGCAGAGATACAGGATGGCTGTGAAAAGGTTGTAGCTGAATCATGCTTTCATGTAGACTAGTTTAATTTGGAATTAAGGATCTCAGTTCACACTCTAGCTGCAGATCAGCAACAAAACACCTCTTTTATTATTGCACATTTCTGCCAGTCTAACTTTTTTAAGTTAGATTCTTAAGGAGGCCCAGTCATTCAATGGAAACCCACATAGATAGCAAAACCCCACAAAGTCCTCGGCATTCCATCTTCCATTTAGTCTAATATAATAACCAGCATTGCTGTAAATACAGATTTTTTTTAAAATTCCCCCAATCTCTGGATTTCTGAGCTGCATGTTGGGACCAGGTGTCATTTTGCTCTTTTCCCATTTAAAATCTTGGTGGTGGGGAGGAGAGGAATGGAGGGCTAGTCCCGAGACTGGATACAGTACAGGGCAAATCTTTAGATGTTGTTTATTGCCATGGGCGGCAGGTACCGTAGGCCGGGAAAGTTAAGCCTCCCTTAACCCAGGCCTGTGGCTCTGCCCATGCTCCATCCTGAGGCTCCACCCTCATTCCCCTGAAGTCACTGGGAGCCCTGCTCCAGCTTGAGGCCAGGGGATGGGGCAGCTTAGCTGGCTGGCAGCCCAGTACTCGGGCCAGTGCTCAGGCCGGCTGGCACAGCTGAGCAGGTGAGCCAGGACTCCTCCAGCCATGGTGGGGGCTCAGACCTCCAGCGGAAGGTGCAGGGCCAGGGGCTAGCCACCCCTGACCTTTTGCTTTAATGGGCCTGTGACAATTGACACCAGCTGATTTTCAAAGGTCTTTAAGTGCCTAAAGGTGCAGACAGGTGACAAGAGGGATTTTTTTCAAAAGTGCCTAAGTAGGTTAGGTGCCAACTCCCACTGAAACCAATAGGATGGCTAACTACCTAGCGTCAAAAGCAGGAGAGCTGACTCCTTTTCCCAGCACCACCCTGAATGTGTAGCAAGTCCCGTGTGGCCTGATTTTCAGAGGCGATAGTGCTCGACATCTCTGCACATCAGCTCACTAGCTTCCTTGTGTCTGGCTACATTTACACTATAGCACTTACAGCGGTGCCACTGCAGCGCTTGCGGAGGGGATACTCTAAGCTGACGGGAGAGAGCTCTGTCATTGGCTTAATAACGCCTGCCCCCGCTCTCCCACTGACATAGTGCTGTCCACACTGGCACTTAGGTTGGTGTAATTTATGCTGCTCAGGGGGTTGGACTATTCATATCCACGAGCAGCTTAAGTTATACCAAAATAACCTGGAGTGTTGACAAAGTCTCAGCTTCCCCATCCACAAAACAAGAAAACTTCTATGCCCCCAATGACCACGTATCTGAGCACCTCCCAGGTGTCTCTGGAGTTATCCTCTCAGTACCCCTGTGTGGCAGAGAAGTATCATTCCCAGTTTACAAAGGGGAAATAGAAGCCCTGAAATTACAGGTCACACAGCAAAGCTGAACCTGGCTCACCTGAGTTCCACTCCACTGCCTCAGCTACAAGATCCTCACCAGCTATTGTACAGTGCTATAGGATCCAAGTGCAAAGTATTTTTCTTCATTAACTACAACAGTTTCTGACCCTAAGATTTTCAGAAGTGACTGATGATATTGGTTGCTCATCTTGAGATGACTTACAGGGGCCAGGGTTCCAGTGGGCGAGTGCACAGCACATTCAGAAAAATGGGGTCCTTCTACGGTGTCTCAAGCAGGCACCCCAAATCACTAGCCACTTCTGAATACCTTGCCCAGGTTCCTTAATGCAGAGCGCATAAGCAGGCATGCTGCTCTTCAAGGAAACAAGCTCCATTTCTCCCTTTCAGACCACACAGTTCAGATGGAAGAAACCAGCTGGCATCAAGAACATGTTTATAGACCTGGCTACGGTGACTAAATCCTGCTCCCGGGCCAAGTGAGAGTCGTGTATGATGTATCTTCTGGGACGCTGCAGCTGTGAACTCACTTCTGGATAAAGCTAAGGAGGACTTGATGACAGCAAAAAGTTTAGATGAGGAAGAGGGAATACAAGAAAATTTATATCATTTGGGCTTCTACATAAGAGAGGATCTTTCCACATACTTAACCCCCAGAACTGTCATAATGCCAGTATCAGTTCTGGCATACGACTCCATCCCCATTCAGAAAGGTGAACTGTTGAAAAACCAAGCTTTGTCTTATCCACATATTCCTAGATTCATAGGCTGAAATCCTGGCCACCTTGAAACCAATAGCAAAACTCTTACTGACTTCAGTGAGCCAGGATTTCACCCATAGATGTTAAGCCCAGAAAACTCCATTATTACAATAATCTAGTCTTGGCTGATGAACAAAATAGTGTTGATGTAATATACTTAGACTTCGCTAAGGCATTTGACTTACAATCACAAGAATTTTAATTAAAAGACTAGAATGATATGAGATTAACATGGCACACATTAATTGAATTAAAAGCTGGCTAACTGATGGACTCAAAATCTAATTGTAAATGGGAAACTGTCATCAAAGAGGTGTGTTTCTAGTGAGTTTCCACTCGGATCGGGTTCTGGCCCTACAGTATTTAACATTTTTGTCAATGTTTAAGAAAACATTAAATCATGATGGCTAAACTAAAGCTTGCAGATGACACAAACATTTGGGAAGTGGTAAATGATGACGAGGACAGGTCACTGATACCAAGTGATCTGGGTTGCTTGGTAAATTGGGCTCAGGGAAACAATATGTGTTTTAATATGGCTAAATGTAAATGTATACATCTGGGTAGGGTGACCAGATGTCCGATTTTATAGGGACAGTCCTGATATTCAGGGTCTTTTCTTATATAGGCATTTATTACTCCCCACCCCCGTCCCGATTTTTTACACTTGCTATCTGGTCAGCCTACATCTGGGAAAAAAGAATGCAGGCTGTACTTACAGGATAGACGACTTTATCCTGGGAAGCAATGACTCTGAAAAAGATTTCAGTGTTGTGGTGCATAATCAGCTGAACACAAGCTCCTAGTGTGACACTGTTGCCAAAAGGACCAATGCAATCCTTGGATGCATAAACAGAGGACTCTTGCGTAGAAGCAGAGAGTTTATTTTACCTTTGTATTTGGCACTGGTGTGTCCACTGCTGGAATTCTGTGTCCAGTTTTGGTGCCCACAGTTCAAGAAGGAGGTTGATAAATTTGAGAGGGGTCAGAGAAGAGCCACAGGAATGATTGAAGGATTAGCAAACATGCCTTCTAGTGCGACACTTAAGGAGCTTAACTATTTACTTTAACAAAGAGAAGGTTGAGGGGTGGCTTGATTACGGTCTATAAGTTCCCACATGGAGAACAAATATTTAATAATGGGCTCTTCAATCTAGCAGAGAAAGGTCTAACACAATCCAATGGCTGAAAGTGGAAGCTGGACAAACTCAGACTGGAAATAAGGCATAAGTGAGGGTAATTAACCACTGGAATAATTTACCAAGGGGCATGGTAGATTCTGCATCACTGACCATTTTGAAATCAAGATTGGCTATTTTTCTAAAAGATCCGTTCTCGGGATTATTTTGAGGAAGTTCTCTGGCCTGTTCCAGACTAGATGATTACAATGGTTCCTTCTGGCTAACCTATGAAGCTAGTCTGGCCTCCTACATAACACAGGCCAGAGAAACTCACCCAGTAAGTCCTATATTGAACCCAATAGCATGTGGTCTGGATGCTTCCTTTATTTACAGCACTGAAAAAAATCTCCGATACTCCATCAGAGTCATATCCTGTAACCCCAGAAAACTAAGTAGCACTTACCCCCCCTGAATACAGAATGCAGAATCAGGCCTATAATTTGGTTAAATTACCAGTACCAGCTGTTTTCAAAATAATTCACCTGCCCTGTGACTGTTTCGTTCTCTCTCCCTCTGCCATCATTTAAGTCTGTAACTAATGCAGTGGTGAAAGAATGCTGCCTGGGACAAGGCCTACGACAAGTAGCACAGAGTTCTCTTTCTCAACTAGGCCATGAGCTCAATAAGAGACCTTGGGACTGTGGCTTCATCTTCCTTTTCCTCAGCGTCCCCAGATGTGGACTGGCGATGCTGGTACTTGCCTATCCCACAGCAGGGCTGGGAGGCTACATTCATTATTTACAAGGCACTTTGAGATGCTCAGAAAGAAGGCGCCACAGAAGCACAGAGTGTCATTACACAGTGGTATGATTTAAGTCAGTGAAGGATTGAGAGGAATACACTTTGCATGAAAGACTATACAAAATAAATCCTATACAAAAGGCTAACCGCCTCTGCAGAACAGTGTAGCGTGGTATCAGTCTGCCTGTCTCTGCCGCGCTCTCATTCTTCCTTTTACAGGCATAGATGATTTTCTCTGCATCTTTGTTGTAGAGGTTCTGCTGCATGCCAGCTGAGCAACAGCCAAGTGAAATGTCGGGAGGGGGAAAAAAACACTCGTAAGAGGTGGAATCAGCTTTGCATCTTCCAGTGTGTCTGCCACAATTGGAACGCTGTGTGGGCAGGGGGTGGCCGTTTGCACCATCTGCTCTACTACAGGCACTGTGTAAAGAAAAGGGTGCAGAAGTCATTACTCACTATACCCATCCATCTCACCCATCAGTTTATCCATCCCTCTAACCTTCCATTCATTATGCCTGCTATCTTCCATCTATCTACAACTATGCACCCATTAGTAGACCCAGTCTTTTCCCCATCCACCCATAAATTTTTCCATTCACCTCATCGTACCTCCGTTCTCTAACTATGCCTTCGTTCATATACCCCCGCATCCTCCCTCGAGCTAGCCTGCTCTGGCTTGTGAATTGAATACATGACCTGACTCTAGCTCACCAATCTCTGATTTCTGTGCTTTTGTGATGACACCCAGATTGTCCTACAGAACTGGTGGCTGAGCTCTGAGATCAATGTTAAAAAGCTTGGGACACGCCTGCATGCACATGTGAGCTGAGACTTTATCCACAAGTAGGGTGACCAGACAACAAGTATGAAAAATCAGGACAGAGGGTAGAGGGTAATAGCAGCCTATCTAACAAAAAGACCCAAAAATTGGGATTGTCCCTATAAAATCAGGACATCTGGTCACCCTATCTACAAGGTGGCCTGGATTCCAAGAAAATTATGATTACAGTACTGCAGAAATACCAATCTACTATGTAAGTTTGGGAATTAGAGGGAACTGTATGTGCGCAGAAATCAGAGGATACCTGCAAGTAACAACAATTTCAATGGATGGAGATGGCTACAAAGTCCCATTGTTAGAACTCCTTATGTTCACTTTAAACTGGGTATCAGGTGGGTGGTGAAATTTTCTTCTGATGAGAAACTGGTGCAGACAGAAGGGGATCAGTGAGAGTGTGCAAGCTAGTAAAGACCTGCAGTACTATAGACCAGAGGTGAAAGTAAACGGGTTCACTCTGGTATAGCATACCGGCAAGAGCCGGTGCGCCGTACTGGGGCAGACTGGCTACCCCAGGCAGCAATTAAAAGGGCCTGCGGCTCTCAGAAGCAGCAGGCCCTCCTTTGTAAAAGCGACAAAGAGTCTTGTAGCACCTTATAGACTAACGGATATTTTGGAGCATAAGCTTTCATGGATGAAGACTCACTTCATCAGGTGAATGTAAAAGCACTTTGAGAGCCACTGATGGAAAGTGCTCTATAAGAGTTGGATATTACTATTATTATGATGATGACTAGTCCCTAAAGGTGAAAACTCAATGCCTTAACACCTGAGATACCTGGCCTTCCATTTGATTTAATTTTATTTCTTTGGTCAAGTGACCAGTGACAGCCATGCTGAAAAAAACTAGGAGACAAGCCAATTTCTCTGCTGAAGTAAATGGGGTTTTCCAATGGGAATTAGATCAGGCCCATAACTACCAGAACACACAAATATAATGAAGCAAGTGGTTAAAATCTTAGTTGTGTATATGGAGGATGGTGTTAATTTTGAGGCAGAGCTCAAGTTGGTGTTAAAAAAATCCTGTCCAGATCCTCAGATGGTATAAACTAGTACAACTCCATTGACTTCAGCAATGTAGTTGGATTTACATTGCGGGGGGGGGGGGGGCATTGTCTTTCTGAACTCTACACTGTGGGACTGTGATGTTTGCAGATTTCTTGAGCCACTGCTTAAAAGTGTTGCCTAGCAGAGCGCCTGTGTGTGTGTTGAGGAATGCACAAGCTCCATCCATTGTGACTGAAGAGTTTATAAGCTCCTCAAACTCATTGTTTTGGCTTTGCAGAGTTTATAAACTCTGCAGATTATGGCAACAAGAATTATGCACTTTATGGCGGCAAGATTTATGCATTATCCACTTAGACTTCACAGAGTTCTCAGATGTTCAGATATTTGCCTTGAATAACATTAACATTTTCATCCCAGCCTTATCAGAAATAATGATGTGCATGAGTCCTCTGAGAGGATGACTGTATAAAACAGACCTGGAGATCTTGGACTCGCTGCTTTCAGAAAAATGTCAATTTAGAAAATAGTGGAGAGTTTTCAAAATACTGGAAAAACAATTCCTTTTTCAGTGTCATGCCTCCAAACTGCCTTGACCGATGAACTTCAGAGTATGTGCAAATAGACACAGACAAATACACAAGCTCAGAGACGGAAGAATGCATTTGACTTGAAGCTGATATGTGCATTTTCAGTCTCAAGGTTATAATGGAAACAGAGGGACTTGGTTTTTGAAAGGGGCCTATGGGATTTAGGCACCCAACTCCCACTGAAATTCTGTAGGAGCCTGGCACCTACTGACCTTAGACCTTTCTGAAAATATCAGCATAAGTTACTTCCAGTTCTTTCTGTTTCACTTGTTTGCTCTTTATGGGTTCAATCCAGCTTCTGTCGACTTCAGTGAGGATCTTCTCATTTACTTCAATGGGAGTTAGATCAGACTCCCATTTAATGGATCACCAAGTTATCGGAGTGCAGCTTTTACTGTGGAATTGCAACTGTGGTTCCTCAATAAAAGGGACATTATCTATATCGAAAAAGGGGAGCAGGAAGACTCAAGGACTACAGAATAGCTAACAGAAGAACCTCAATGATTCAGAGATCCTGCTGGCTTTGGATCTCTGAATTCATCCAAACCTCCAGCAGTTCAGCTGCTGATATGAGGCTTTTCCAAATTTCTTGGGGCTGCAAAACTGCTTTGAAAATCTCTGGAGAAGCAGGTTTTCTCCCATGATTTCTGGTATTTCCTACCACAGGACAGTCTGGGAAACACTGCAGGAAAAAACACTGCCTTTCTTGAGGTATTTTGGCAACTTTACTTCCAGCAGGAATCTAGAAAGTACAAAGGCTGCAAAACCTAAACATAATAAGAAATAAAGTTAACGGAACATTTTCAAACATTAGAAAGGTTGACTTGGGTGCAGTTCAAGTTTGAGGTTAAAGTTCAGGCAGGGTTCTTATTCCATTTGAATTAGTGTATCTATCTTTACTAGGGCTAAGAATCATATGATAGCGCTGAAGAGGATACAGTAAGTGGATCAGTGGAAGCTTGTAAACATCCAGAGACTAATAATAATTAGAGACAGACCCATAGCACAATGTAAAGATCCAGATATGGACCTGCCCAAAGTTTAGGGTCATGTGGATCTGAGGTATCGATTTGATCCAGTATAAGAGACTTACGTGCAAACTTTGGATCCAAGCCCAGATACAAATATCCCAATGTTCTGGGCATGTTTAGATCCAGGTTTGGATTGCGGCTTATTTCTATTAATAAATGAATAATACTCAGTACTAGAGCTGCGTGGAGATAGTTTTGTTTGTATTATGGTAGAAATTCGAGGCCCCTAGTGAGATGAAGGCTCTATTGCTCTAGGTGCAGTACATTCACATCGGAGAAGACAGTCCCTGCCCCACAGAGCTTACTGTCTAACTAGACAAGACAATGGCAGTATTATTATCTTCATTTTGCAGACGGGGAATGGGGAGATTAAATGAATTTCATTTAAGACCCAAGACCACAGTGACTCTGTGTCTGAGCTGGAGCTGACCCCAGGTCGTATAAGTTGAGGAGATCATTTCTGTTCTATTCCTCAACAGTAGCCTGCATTTTTCAAAGTGCTTGAACAGAGAAGAAAACAATATACTCAATACAAATTGCAAAGACAACAAAGCACAAGCAAAGGAAATAAAGTATAATAATTAACAGAGCAACAAAGTTAAAAACACATTTGGTCACATATTAATGACTAGTAGCTCATGGTAACCACTTCTGCATGGACTCTACTCAATATGCATTTAATTAGGGTTTAATAAAGCAACAGCATGTTCTTAAAGGCCAATTAGAAACATATTCACTGAGGTTTAGAAGCTATATACTAGATGCCTATAAGAACCAGATATGTGCTGATTACATAGCTATTAATCTTCAATAAAGGCTCTAATAATCATTGTGTGCTTCTCTAGCATGCAGCTGCTTTATTAAATCCTAATGAAATGCATACTTTGGAGCTTTCCTTCAAAGCCAGCCTGAGCTGTGGAGATGGCCTTAGAAGTGGCAATTTGCTGGGTGAAGAGATTCCTTCTCCTCCCCCCAGACATATTTAGGGCCTGACTGTGCAATCCTTACATCAGGGTGAAATTTATCCCTATGCAGAGGGCCAGCACCAAGGTTAGGAAGCTGTTATGTCCCAATCAAGTAAGTGATGTGAAATGAGGGTTGCATTGTGCTGGGTGCTGCACATATGCAGGGCTGAATATCAGCCCTTGGTGAGCCATGGGCCAATTGCCCCATTGATGTCAGCAGGAATTTAATGGGGCTACTCCCATTCATGCTACCCACTGTGAGTAAGGGCTGTACAGCAGGACGCTTAAGCAAAGCCCAGCTACAAATGAGGTACCTGCTTGCGGGGCTCACTAGCTCAGAGCCAGCTGCCATAATTCGTGGGTTCAGTCTCCATTAGTGTCTGCCCACACACTACAGGCACAACAGCACCCTCTCCTGAACTCTAATAATCCCCATCATGACACCTACACTCTTTCCTGTGGGATAGGGGCTAGCAGAGGTTCTGTTCCCAAAGCAGTAGGATTTAGGCTCTTGCTTTGTTGGGGTTACAGCAGCCTACAGGGGTAAGAAAAATTTGGGTGCAGGGAAGATGCCAAGTGATCGCTCATCCAAGAAGCAAACGCTGACAGTCCCAAGAGCTTAAAAATCATGAATCAGGCCTCAAAAAATCATGAGATTGGCTTAAAAATCATGAGATTTTGTTTTGTTTTTTTTTTATGTTGCGTTCTTTCTGGCTTCTGAGTCACACTTGGGTCATGATTACAAGCTTTTCTCTGCTACCATGAGGGCTAGAAACCATAGATGGGGGAAATAAGGGTGCTAGGGATGGGGTAGTACCCCCTGACTTGAAGTGGTTTGCCTCCTACACAGAGCTTGCAGTTTGGGTCAATGGCTCTCAGTACCCCCACTGTGCACATTGTTCCAGCAACCCTGTTAGAACCTTACTTTTTTTACACCTAATAACATGACTCCGAAAACTGGGGCTGTAGAAGAAGCAGCAAACCTCACACAAGTCAGCAGCACTACAATGTCCCCTCATTTGCAGCAAGGTCCCAGCAGCTGGGCCTTCACTTCCTCTTTAGAAAACCATCTTGGGAATGGGGACATATGTCTCTGCTTCCTTCAAGACAGGGCAAAAGTGTGTAGGCACCGGGAATGTCAGCACTTCATCCCCCGCTTCAGACCAGCCCCTGCCAGCAGCACCATTGTACGGGCCTGGAGAGAGCTGGTCAATTGGAAGTGGTGTAAGCAGTGTCAGGAATGAGATATATTCTGACATCGGGTGGTGAACTATGGGAATTGCAGCGAGTCTTAGAAAATAATTCTGGGGCTGATCAATTTGCATAGACACACCCACTGCGCCTAGCCTGAGCCCACAGCAGCCCACATGGCCACTTCGGCTGATGAGGGAGCCCCAGTTTCTATGTTATTGGGGCAGGAATGATAAAGTGATGTTACTGTGATTATGTGAATGAAGGACTATGGACATGTACTTGGCCCTTGTTATGATGGAGGGACTCGCCATCATCTAGGTAGCACTCAGTGGGCAAGGGCCATGTGTTTCAGAACACTGTGACATTGAGAGAGGTGGTGGACAAGTACCTATACCTTTTGGTGAGGGCTCTGTCTGAGGGCCTCCCAGGTCTATTGTATCCTGCCTCTCTCCACTGTAGAATGTCAGAATTGAATTTTTGCTTCCATTAGGAGCCTGGTTTCAGGCTGCTGAGCTGAAAATTCCTTTGGGATCACTGGTGCACCTGCACTAAGGCTCCCCTACTGTATGCTGAAATCACCTAAGAGCTAAAGAAATCACTGAGCACTGTCTTAAGTAGGGGGGCCTGAGAAAAGTGCAGAGTGGCTGGTGCAGCAGAGCAGTCTGTGTGTCGGCTAGCAGGACGGCTAGCGGAGTTGTTGGTGCTGCGGGCAGAGTGACCGGCACAGCAGAGCTGTCTGTCGACTAGCGGAGGCGTTGGTGCTGCGGGCAGAGTGACCGGCGCGGCACAGCTGTCTGTGTGTCGGCTAGCAGAGCAGCTAGCGGATCAAAGGGCAGAGCGGTTCGTGGGACAGCCAGCAGAGCGGAGCAGAGCCGATTGCGGTGAGAGCTGCAGCAGAACCTCACGGAGAGGCGGTGCAGTTGGCCTCGGATCACATAAGGTGCCCCGTGCCCTACCCTCCAATTCCACCCAGGCTGGAGGTAAGACTCTGCCAATTGACTTTTGAACTCTGCACTGACCAAGAACAGAGACTCTTGGGCTGTTGGACTTTTGGGGCTATTGAGTGACTTTTGGGGTTGTGGAACTCAAGAGCCAAAGGGAAGGCCACGGCCTAGTTGCTGGGGGGGGGGGGGGCTTCTGGTTCATGGTTTGGTTTATTAACCTTGTTTGTGGTGTTTCCCCAATATAATGCCACATTGTTTCTCCCTGTTATTAAAAGGCTTTGGTACACTCAGACTCTGTGCTTGCGAGAGGGGAAGTATTGTCTCTTACAGACGCCCAGAGGGGTGGTATATGGTTGTCCCAGGTCACTGGGTGGGGGCTCGAGCCGGTTTTTTTTGTATTGTGCTATTGGAATGGAACCCCTGGATACTGAACCCGGCCCTTGTTGCTGCCAACTCTGATGGGCAGAAGGGTTACAGTGGGAATAGACCCTGAAGACTCCACCCCAAAGTTTCCACACTGCCAGGGCAATTGGGGAGTGTCTCAGTAGCTTGATGTTTTCAGTGGAGCTGATGCTAGTGTTTTTACTTTAGAGCAGAGGTCCCCAAATTGTGGAGTGCACCCCACTGGGGGGGCAGAGGAACATTTGGGGGGCATGCCAGGCCTCCCAAAAGCCCCAATGGGGATAGGGGAGAGAGTGCCACTCATCTTCACTTCTGGCCCCAGCCCCTGGCTGCCAGCCCCAGCCCCAAACTGAGGCTCCACCTCTGGCCCCTCCCCCACTCCCAGCTATGGCTCCAGCCTTGGCCCCCTTAGCCCTGTCTGCCTTCTACATGAGGGGGGGCAGGGTTAAAGAGGGGGGCACTAAGTTAAAAGTTTGGGGCCCGCTGCTTTAGAGCTACAGTAGGGACTAAGACCTGGATCAGACCAGGATAAGCCAGAGTCTATGGACTGCTCTGTCCCCATTGCTGTGTCTGCAGGGGCAAAGGAATTGGGAAACCACTGATCTTCCCTGCTAGGCTTTCCTCCAGAATGGGGGATTACTCCCTAGCTGGTGTTGAAGTGGGACAGCAAGCTCCTACACTACCTTTCCTGCAGCCTTCCCTCGCGTGCACACAAACACAATGTGTCTTGAGGATGAGAACCTGCTCCAGTGCTCCAGCAATCTCTAGCTGGCAGATGGCCCATTGGGGGACCTGGCCAACTGCCACAGATTACAGCCGCCCAAGGTCAGGACTGGAAGAGAACCAGTCCCAGAATCAAGCTGCCACAGCTGCAAAGAATTGACGCCTGTATCCCAATAATGGTTAGAAACCTCTACATCTAAACACTAGTGCTGCCAACCCTGGTGATTTTATCACAAGGTTTGGGATATTTAGTGTTCTCATTAACCTCCAGCTGCTGGAGTCAGGTGATTCCATGTGACCCAAGCACTCCATAAGGACTCAGAAAGCAGCAGGCAAAGAAAAAGACCCTAGACTTTACTTAGTCATTTGCAATCTCATGATTTTTAAATCAAGATCTTGACTTTTTTAGGCCTGACTCATGATTTTTGAACACTTAGGGCTGGCAGTGCTCCCAAACTCTGTGGTTCAAAAAGGCAGTCTGAATTCGAACTGTCCTGGGGCCGGGAACAGAGAGAGGTAAGTACAAGCTGCAAACTTAGATGTGGAGTTAGGAGCCAGGGCTCAAGCTCATGCCATTTGCTACTTAGAATTGCTCCAATTAAATATAAGAGTTATTCTGGATCTTCAGGGGGCTGAATTGGACCCTTCATGTATTAATAAAAGGCTCCCAGTAACCTAGGGCACAACTCCCTGCCCTTCCGACCCCACCGTCAAAAGAAAGAAAGAAAGGGAGAAAAATTAGAGCATCTCCCTCATGCTAGAACACATGCTCTTTTGGGGCTCTGTTGAAAGGGTGGTACAGGAAGAGCATAAGAACATAAGAATGGCCATACTGGGTCAGACCAAAGGCCATCAAGCCCAGTATCCTGTCTTCTGACAGTGACCAATGTCAGAGGGAAAGAACAGAACAGGTAATCATCAAATGATTCATCCCGTTGCCCATTCCAGCTTTCAGCAAACAGAGGCTAGGGACACCATCCTTGCCCATCTTGGCTAATAGCCATTGATGGACCTATCCTCCATGAACTTATCTAGTTCTTCCTCTGGCAAAGAGTTCCACGGACTGACTGTTATATGAAAAAATGCCTCCTCTTGCTTGTTTTAAACCTGCTGCCTATTAATTTCATTTGGTGATCCCTAGTTCTTGTGTCATGAGGAATAAATACTGTTCCTTATTTATTTTCTCCACATTAGTCATGAATTTATAGACCTCTATCATATCCCCACTTATCTGTCTCTTTTCCAAACTGAAAAGTCCCAGTCTT
Source organism: Dermatemys mawii (assembly GCA_007922305.1). NCBI lineage: Eukaryota > Metazoa > Chordata > Testudines > Dermatemydidae > Dermatemys > Dermatemys mawii. The sequence continues at coordinate 31,444,059 of ML677381.1, forward strand.
ATTAATTGTTTCTCATATGGAAGCTATTCCACATCCCTAATCATTTTCGTTGCCCTTTTTGAACCTTTTCCCATTCCTATATATCTTTTTTGAGATGGAGTGACCAGATCTGCATGCAGTATTCAAAATGTGGGCATACCATGGATTTATATAGAGTTAATATGATATTTAATGTCTTATTATCCAGCTCTTGCTTAATGATTCCCAACATTGTCTACTTTTTTTAATACAGCTGCAAATTGAGTGGATGTTTTCAGAGAACTATCCACAATGACTCCAAGATCTCTTTTTTGAGTTGTAATAGCTAATTTAGACTCCATCATTTTATATGTACAGTTGGGATTATGTTTTCCAATGTGCATTACTTTGCAGTTATCAACATTGAATTTCATCTGTCATTTTGTTGCCCAGTCACCAGTTTTGAGAGAGCCTTTGGTTGCTCTTCGCAGTCTACCTGGGACTTAACTATCTTGAGTAGTTTTGTGTCATCTGCCATTTCACTGTTTACCCCTTTTTCCAGATCATTTATGAATATGTTGAATAGGACTGGTCCCCGTACAGACCCTTGGGTGGCACCAATATTTACCGCTCTCTGTTTCTTCCATGTTGCTCACTTACAGAAAGAATAGGTGGGAAATAGAATGAGCCATCAAGGGATGTGCTAGGAACATCCAGTGCACACAGCAGCATAATGGAGAGGGTTCAAATCTGGGGGACGGGAGACTCAATGGAAGGCATTGGACCTGCCCAGAGCCTTGAAGTTCCCCATTCTTTGCTCCTAGCTCCATGCCAGAAGCAGCTGGCAAAGGAAGAAAAACACCGTCAATTGCTCATTCCTCATCCCAAATATTTTGTCCTTTTGACAAATGTTAGTGCTTTAATTAGCCCAATTAAGCCTAGCTGCTTGGCTGGCTGGGCCTCCACTGAGTCGGCTGCTGGCCAGTGAGAGCTGAAAGGCAGGAGGGCTGGCTTCACACACCAGGATAATCACTACATCCCTGATCTTGGCCAACAAGATGAAGGTAAGGAGCCGGCTGCACATACAGTGCACCGCCCAAGGCCCCCACCCCAGGGAATGCTGGGGCAGACGAGGGTTTCAGAGCTGGTCACTCGTGTCTCACGGAGCAGGTCCCAGTGAGGAAGGCAACTCATTGCAAACTAAGGTTTTTCCATAAATCCCACCCCACCCCAATGCTATCAGAGGCAAGTAGCAAAGGCAAAACAGACATTGGGCTTTGCATCCTTCCCCACACAGTCATGCAATGCCCCTCAATCCTGGCCTACAGCACACCTGTCCCTCCCCGCACTATTTCAGTGCTGCGCCCATACACAGATCTGTCAACGCCGCACAGTCATGACCTGCAGCGTCCCCTACTATGCCTCTACTGTTTTTCTGCCACAGCCCCTTGTGTCATATTGCAGCACGGACAAAGGGCCAGCTAGGACTTGACTGATTCCACCAAATGCCTTGTTATTTGTCCCCCAGGCCCCACGTGACACCAGAGGCAATGCCTGTACCCTGGAAGATATCTGGTCTCCCATAGGGTTTCATTTTATTTCCCCATTCCCTGGGCCAAGGAGGTTGTGTCTTCCCAGAACTCAGGGACATGCCAACTTCACTGCCTATGGCAGCAATTGTATGGCCTTACCTCACCCTGATCTGCATCAGCACATTCTCTGCCTTTTCCTTCGCCCTGCCTGGCAGAGGTCCAGGGGCAAGGAGGAGTGCTTCAGAGGCAGGTCCGTCTCCAGCACTGATGTGCATGATACACAGCGAGGCAGCTCCCACGATGTGCTGCACAGCCCCGGTCCCCATGCACTCCACCACCCCACAGCCAACAGCTGGACTCGTGGTAAGAGGAGAGCTGGAGGAGATGGCGGGGGAGAGGAGGGGAGGAATGGCAGCGAGCAGGAGACAAGGTAGGCCAGCTGTTTTCTGTTAGCTGCTGTCAGACGTCACTTTTCTGCAGATGGATGAAATCGCAACATCTCTAGTGTTACTAATTAATGTGTTTTCACGGAAAATGGAAACGTCTTTCAAATCTAGGAATGAGTTAATCTGTTGCACAAATTGGCCCTAATAATAGCCCGAGCCAGGGAGTCTGAAGGGGAGAATGAGCTTTCACCAGAATGAAAGGTACAACACTTTGTTTTAATTCTCTAAGAAAAGCCAGACCAGGCCAGGTGCAGAATATACACTCGCCAGCCATCTGGCCGTCTGCTTTCTGTCAAGTGAAACTGGTTGGCTCCCTCACACCTTTCCTTTCCTCTTGATGAGGCAACTAAAGACCAATCAGAACCCATTTCTGGGAATACAAATGGATCCCACTTGGACACAGTATCAGCTCATGAGGAGCACTCTCCTCTGCTCAGGATTTCCTTCTGTTTCCAACATGACCCACTAGTAGCAGACACATTCCCTCCACAGTGAAAGAGCTCTTATTGCAGAGTATTGACATGGCACTGCTGTGAGGAAGCTTGCACAGCTCGGATTGTAGCTGGCCCTGAAATGGCACTGCTGGAGCTCTTGCTGGCACTGAGCAGCCATAGCTGTGGGAACCTGGCACTAAGCAAACACTGACGTGAGGAAACTGGCAACAGCAAGAGTGCTGCCTGGCTTCTGGCTGACACCAAACGGCTTCTGCTGTGGGGAAGCTCATCCTGCTGGGGTCCCAGCTGGCACTGACAGAGTGCTGCTGCGGGGAAGCCCACATCCAGCTAAATCCCCGCTGGCAGGGATGGGACACTGCTGGAGTCCCCGCTGGCACCGACAGTGGAAAGATGGCTTTGTTGTCATTAAAGTTCTGCATGAGAAAGTCACTCTCCTATAGAAGGGGATGGAGATGGACCCATTGACTGACAGAAGGCTCTGAACACTTCATCCCCTACATCTCCTGCAAATATGCACTTCCACTGGGTGGTGGCTATGCTGCACGCATGCAAAGTTTTCATCTCTTCACCACTAGAACCATCACTTGACCAGCAATGCACAACCTCTCCCTGCTCCATAAGCCTCAGAGATTTGAGTAGAATGGAGAACTGCTGCAGAGAAAGGCACATGAAGGGCACCTGAGTGGATATTGCAGCAGCCTCATTTACACTGCTCCAGCTGATCACAACTGGATTTTACTAGAAGAACCAGGAGCTCCAGACAGCAGCAGACCAAACTGACTCCTGGCTCTAATCTCAAAACTAGGTGCTTCCTGGAAGAAGCTGAAACATTTCAACTGGAATTTCCACTTGGGTGGAAACACCTGCTGCTGGCTATATATTAGAGAGTGCTTGGGGGAGACCCCTGCCAAATTACCTGTCATTTGCTTTACAAATGCCTTCCCTTCCCACCAGCAATACTCCTGATTCCAAAAATTGGTTTCCCCCACACACATTCCTGAGAGCCATATGATGGCCTGGATACAGTGTATCATGTGACCACACAGCTCAGAGACTTATGGGTATTTGGCTAAAAGAACACAGTACTCTAGAGTCCAGTCAAGCCACAGGACACCATGGAGGTGTTCTGGAGATGGATACAGCTTTGCTTATCCTTGCAGAGCAAGCCAACAGAGTCTTCCACAGCTCTCCCATTTTGTACGCCCTCTTTACAATATGTGAGACAAGACAAAGGTTTGGTAGGACCCCTCCACCATTTTGGGACTATGCCTTAGAAGGCCAGACTCCTCACTTCTCTGAATTGTGGGATTTGGAGCTGGCTGGTGGTTCAGATTCCAAACCCTGTGTAAAGTTTGAAGGAAAACAGACAGCCAATACATACCCATTCCGCAGTCCCTGGCACCACAATGCAATTCATGTTCATCACAGCGCATTGTACCACAACACAATCCATTGAACAAGGAGAATGCAAACAGTTATAGGGGGAAACACAGGAACAGTCTTTAAGGACATTTCTGAAAGTGCTAGTCAATAAATGAATGTTTCATGTTCCAGACAAATGGCAATGGCTGAAGGCCAGAGGGATCTTGATCGCAGATGGGGTGGCTTCTAATGATCGTGGGAGGGATCCCTCAAGAAGCTCATTGTTCTAAACATTTAAGCTAGGCAGAAGGGTTGATGCAATCTCCAGGATGCAGGAGGATGGCGAGATTGAAGAGCACAGTGCTTAAAAGTCCAGGCATGGAGATAGTTATGGACTTGCCCACGAAACCTCTCCCACTAGTACTGATGTCAGCTATCTGCTTCCTCACTCAGACAATGGCTAAGTGCTGGGAGTAGCAATAGGTCTGTGTCTCAAAGATGGGATCCAGTTCCAGATGCAAATTTCAACAACATTTTGGGACATGCAGACCTGGGTTTGGGGTCAGGCCCTTCTCTAGTTGGAACCGAGTGTCTCATTAAAGGAGGGAAGAGAGGTAGAAAATACTCAGAATGAAGGGGATTTAGCTCTGACATCTTCTCAAAAGTATCCCCTACACATGCTGCCCCATGCTGGCCATGCCTGGGTCTTAATTGCAGCACTGAAAGCAAGAAAAACATATTTCCCTTTACGTGAGCTCCCTCTCCAGGATTTTTTACTTAGGACCTCTGCATGTTGATTTTTTTGAATACTTCTCTTGTCTGCAACATTAGAGGGAGCAGGGATAGAAAAAATGAGAGATTTAGTTCCTTTCTTCAGTCAGGAGTCAGCCACGGTTGTGGTTCAATGTGGGTGAAAAAAGAACAAAGGGAAAGAGCTTTCATTCCTTTTATCTTGGACTCCCCCATTCTGCTCCAGCAAAAAGAGCGGCCTTCTTGGTCACTAGTTCTAGGGTGAGGAGCACTGGGTCTCCACAGGACTGGAGTTGTCTTCCTTCACACTGCCACACTACCTTCACACTTCACACTACACTTCCTTCACACTTCAAACTACCAGTGAACTGCAGCCTCAGATGGGTAAGACCAGTCCTTCTAGGTGGAAAAGCAAATTCAGCCACAGTCTGGCTGACTGGCTGAAGTCTGGTTTCAAAATTCCACTTGTTCATGCTCTCATGACACCACAGGAGAGGGAAATGCCCCCAGTTCCTTTGATTCTGGATTTGTCCACAATACAGCTGGTCAGGAATTTTCCATCAAACTGTCAGGGGGGCAGGGTTAATCAGGAAAATCAAACTGAAATATTTCAGGTTTGTTGAACCATGTTGACATGTTTCTTTTCAGGTCAGATCTACATTATCTCTCCCATGATGTGCCTGGGTCTCCCATCTGGTTGAACCATTGTGATCCATCATGGGAATCCCATGAGCAAGGTGTATCATGGCAGATGTAGGCCAGCTGGGGAACTACAGGAGAATGGGGGCATGAGACACCAGAAATATAGCTCCAATGAGGTATGATGATAGCTCTGAAGGACATAGATTAATGTTGAACCAATCTAAAATGACATGTTTTGACATTTTCAAAAAAAATTTTCAGAACTTTCCACGCTGTGATAAAATTAAATATTTTGATTTTTCTACCCAATTTCAGGACAAAAATAGCTTTTGAATATGAGAATTTCCCATAGAACAGAAATTCTGATTTTAAAACTGTGGTCCACAATCTTCCGCCAACATATCCACCTTCCCCAGAAGGAATCCTCCAAAAGAAGAAGTTGCTTTAGTAGTGGGATGCACTTAAGCTGCATGCACCTTGTTGCCATCTCTGCCTTGATGCAGTGTAAGGACAGTGAAACATAATTAGCAGCCACAGAATTGTATATGACTAATATAACAAAGATACCTGAGAATAACTCAAATGAACCAGGAATCCATGACCTCATGCCAAGGACTCTGCTTCACTACCTCTTCCAAAGTATTAAAAGTTACATGATGCATCTAAAGTTTCTGCTAGAGATTAGCCAAACTGAAACCCAACTGCCTCCATCCTGAAGTTCAAGGCCGACCGAATCCAAATTTGAGAGCTGCTGCCTGCATAAATAATGAACGAAATCACACACTGGTGTTCAGGGGTGTTCAAAATTCTGATTTCAGCTTTGTGAGTTAGGATTAATTCCAGTTTCCATGGTCTCCACAGAACCAAACCAAGCACTAATCCAACAGAAGAATGGTAAATATGAAGCATTATGCCATCCTATACCAAAAAAAAAATAACCCCAGGTGTGCCAGCTGAAAGACACAAACTCCATGCGATCCCTCAAAGTGCATCCATGCACAACAGCACATTTGAAGTGCTGGAGGAGGCTTTAGCTGTGAACACTCACTGCTGTGTTTTGACCACTGAATCACTCAGCCCATCAACTCAAAAACAGAAGTCCAGTGGGGGGTTCCCTGCCCTAGCTAGTTCCAAACTCCCACCCTTTGCCTTGGTTGAAACCCTCTGTGACAGGGCTAGCCAACCCCGCACTAGCCCGGAAGGGGTTAAGCCAGTAGCTCTGGCAGTGGAAGTCCCACTCCCGCTGTACTGGGCATGCCCGAAGTGCTCAGCCTGTATAAAAGGAGGGAGCCTAGCTCAGTCTGGGCAGGCAGCCGAGGGAGAAGGACATGCCTGGGAGGCTCCTGCGGCAAACCAGTCTCAGCCCCTGGAGTTGCCGGGATCCGAAGCTTCCCCAAGCCTGCCTGAAGCCAAGCGACGGGAGCAGCCAGAGGAGGCGACCGACCTGACGGCTCGTGGAGGAGGCGAGGATGCCTGGGAGGACCCCAAGGAGACACCGGTAGGAAGTGACCCAGGGTGGGTGGAAGAGTAGTATCTCCCACCTGGGAAGCCTCATCGTGTTTCGGTAGGACTCTCCCGCTGAGTCAGTGGCAAGGTGCTGAGCCACTGTTAGGGCCTTGGGTCGGGGCCCGGTGGAGGTGGGCGGGCCCCAGGCCCCCCTACCAAGGCCGTCACACCCCTAGGTGGGCGGCCCACCTTAGTGGACTCTGGCTGCTAGGCCGTATTACCCCGTGACTGAGGCAACCCTATGTACTTTGGCTGTTAAGCCACTTTGCCCTGTGACCCCAGGGCTGCTCTAATAGACTCTGGCTGCTAGGCTGTATTACCCCACGCCCAGGGGTACTCTAATAGACTCTGGCCGCTAGGCCATACTATCCCGCGACCAGGGGCACACTAATAGACTCTGGCCTTTAGGCCACTATACCCGGAGACCTCAGGGCGGTTATATGGACTCGGGCCGCTAGGCCACGTTGCCATGACACTCCAGGGCGGCTCTATTGGACTTTGGGCACTGGGCCGGGCTGCCCTGAAGTAAGGGCGAGCCTACAGACTCGGGCCATTAGGCCACGTTGCCCAATACTTGGGGGTGTAAACCCCGACACCCTCCTATAGCCTGTGTGGAAGCAGTTTACCTAGAAATCACTCCAACACCAAAGCTGGCCCACAACATTTTGGCACCTGAGGCAGGGAGCTCAAATGATTCCCCATGTGCCCGTGCTTGGGCAAAAACTTTGAAAGGTCTCAATTCTGCCTTCTTCCTGTTCTGCTCCTCTCATGGTACTGCTCTGCTACCTACCCCAATAAAGGTGAACTAACAACTTAAAATGCTTTGTTCAAAAATGTTAAGTAACACAACTTTCAAACCCCTGAGCAGCAAATGTAACTTTTCTTGACTGCATAGTAAACACTGGCATTTTTATTGGTTTGAATAATCAAAGTGGTGCTTTCTGTGCTTTCTTGGTTGCAAAGATTTGAACTGCTTCCTGAAGGTCCACAGTCTGGGCCAGCTCATGCTCTGTTGAGATGGCTGCAAGGCCGACCAGCCTCTCCTGTGTCATTGTGGAGCGTAGATGTGTTTATTAACTTCAGCTTGGAGAAGCTGCGTTCTCCACTGGCAACTGTTACAGGAAATGTTAGAAGTATGAGTAGAGCAACAAAAGCATTTGGAAAGAGGGTGGTCATCTCATTTGTGCACATATATTCCAGAACAGCCTTTGGAGTTGACCCTGCTGAAATGTATCTTGAAAGGGCTTTCAGTTCATCATCTAAATCACTCGCATCAATATTGTGCATGTCATCATCTGTCAGTGCTGTCTCTAGTGCCCTACATTGCTGTTGTAGGTCTTCTTTAGGTATAGTGAGGAGTTTGGGAATATCATACAACATCCCAAATATACTGCTGTGTTCCTTGAGCTGCATGAAATGTTCTTTAACTGACTGTATTGCACAATCTAGCACTGGTTAAAGAATTCAACTTTGAATTGTTGTTTGGAGTCTCTTATCCCATGCTTTGTTATCAAAATTTCTTCTTCTTTGGTGACTCTTGTATTCTTGAATGGGTGGGAAAATAGTTTCAGTGTGAAGTTCCTCTGCCAACTTCTGTGCATTCTTCAGCACATTTTGAAATCCCTCATGTGACTGGTAAGACTGCACGTATGACTTTGCTTTGTCCAGTTGTTCCATTGCTCCAGATATAGCAAGATCAACACCTTGAAGTCTCTTGCTTACAATATTTATTTCATACAGCATGTCATGCCATAACACTAAGCCACACAGAAATATGAAGTTATGTATGTTTCTGGTGATTCCATTTCCTTCTGCCACTGTTCTCCCACAAACAGTTCCTGTCATAGCATTATCCTCCATAATGGCAACTATGGCATCATCTATCTTCCCAATTTGGTGTTTGATAGGCTTTATCGCCTCCACTCGACTTTCCCATAGTTTGGCATTTCAGTGTCAGAGAGGATGTTCCCAGATGTTACTTCAAAATTTGCCATCGATGAGTTGATGCGGAGAAAAATACATAAATGCTTTGAATTACATTAAAAAATTCAGCAGCCTAACTAGAAGATGATGCTGTATCACTGTTCAATGAATGAGCGCTGCATGGGACAGTGAATGAGAACTGCATGGGACAAAAAAAGCTTGAGGATTTAACTCTCGGATCTGTGTCTGCACTCCCCTAGTCTTTCCTCTCATGTTGTCACCATTATCGTAGCTCTGACCTCTCATGTCAACTACCCAATTCCCATATCTTCCAGCTTTTTAAGAAGCCTATTCGTCATGCCAGCTCTTGTGGTATCATCAATGTCAATAAATTCTAGAAAATGCTCTCTGACGGTCACTATTGCAGGGACATTTTCACTAGGTTCTGTTGCTGTTACAAAACACACCATTAAAGTCATTTGTTCCGTATGGGTGATGTCAGGCGTGCAGTCCAGAATAAAAGAGTAATATCTTGCTGGCTTCAGATCTGACCCAATCTTCTGTTTGACTTTTGTTGCCAGTAGCTGTATGATCTCATTTTGAATAGTTCTTCCAAGGTAGTGGGGTGTGTACATTTCTTGGGTGGTGACTCTTCTTAGATGCTCCTGGAGTACAGCATCAAACTCAGCCATTAGCTCCACAATTTTAAGGAAGTTTCCATATTTTGGCACATACAGCTGATCAGAAGTGCCATGCAGTGCTAGGTTTTGGGCAGCAAGCATTCTCACAATGGCAATGAGCCTTTTCAGAACATTGTGCCAGTAAAGAGACTCTGATGTGATCTTCTCTTGACGCTGATCATCTATGGTGGCCTTTAGCCTTAGTCTCATCTCAAGCTCTTTCCACCTATGGAATGCTCTCTGGTGATTTGCTGCCTCCTCATGGGATGCTAGATTTCTAGCCAGATTTTTCCAATCCTTTCATCCTGTAGAACCCAATGTGGCTGGAATATTACACTGCCAGTAATGTGTTGGATGGAAACTTCTATTTTCATTGTTCTTGGGGAAAATGAAGTTTTTCACTTCCTGTGGCCCATGCAGTACAAGGAAGTCCCTCACTGCTGCTCATGTGGTTCCACAGTCCTGGATCACCTAGACTTAAGGAACTAAACTCAGCAGCAGCTGTTTCTTAGCCTCCACCCCACTCTTCTCTGATCTACACTGTTCTTCAGCAATGAGTGTGGTTATATCATGGATGCTGCAGTAGCTGCCAGGTCACCTGCACTCTGACTAACTGGAAGATCAGGCATCTCCTCACCACTCACATCCTCACTGGGGCCGGAAGGTTCACCGTGAACATTTGTGTCTTTGTATCCCAGGAGAGGGCTTTCCTGTTTAGGTAGAAAAGCTTCCTTTGCTTTCTTTCTCCTTCTGAATGCTGCCCCAGAGGGGCGTTTTCTTCTTTCACTCGTGACTGCTGTTCTGTGCCAGCTATAGCGGCTCTCGACATCAATTGAAGGGGACAAATAAGCAGGCTGATAGCAGAGTCTCAGTGAGGGAAGAATCAGCATCTTAAGGGCCAATTGACTCCTACTTCTTCACTTGGCTGCCTGTTCTCCTCAGGTGGGTTCAGGGAAGCAGCGGGAAACCGGAAGCTCCCTGAGAAGCTGGTGTTAATCAGTCCGGTCTCCTGGGGGTGCTAGAGAGGTACATAAGAGGGTCCTCCTCCTCTCTCTCCCTGCAGCTCCTGCTGCTTTCTGTTATTCCCTCTCACCTTCTCTCCTGCCTGCCTGTTATGTCTCTTGTGCCTCCTTCCTCCAGCACAGCACTCCACCATCTCTGTGCATCTAGAGTAGAGAGAACATACGCACCAGCAGCAGACACAATTCTCTACACTCTGGGTCCTAGTGGTGCCCCCAGCCCCAGTCTGGCACCTGAGGCAGCCGCTTCAGATCTTCTCATGGTAAGGCCAGCCCTGTCCAACACCATTATCAGCAAACACTCCAAGTGCCTTTAATGTCAGTCCACTTCCTTCCCTTTGGGCTCTGAATGATCTCCCGTATTGTGCAGACTCCAAGTGGCCATGAACCCAGGCAGCTCCATGGGCCTGGCCCAGAGCCCCAGACTCTGGCACTATAGGGGCCCTATAGCAGCAGCACCTGCCCTGCAGACCATTCTCCTTCAAGTGGAGAAGAACAAGCAGTGGGAAGTAAGGGTTGGATTTCCTACCAACTTCCCAGCCTACCCAGGACCTGGGGGCTGAGGATTGACACTTTCACACTGCTAATAGATGGGGTGGGTGTTCTATTTGCAACAATACTGCATGGATCTATCGATTTACTTCTTTGGGACTCCAGCCGTCACCTGCGGTAATGCTCTTGTAGCATTGGTAGCCAAACAGGAGCCACATGTGACATCCAATGGTGCTGTTTACACCCTGTCGCTATCTGAGGAAAATAAGGTAATAGTAAGCATAGCCCCATCACTCTCAGTGATCCTGACAGCATGGAAAGAGAGATGCTGGGTGTCACATGCAAGACAGGAGAACAAACCAGGTGACGGATGTCCTGAAGACCATGAAGAAGCTGTGAAAAATGAGCTACACCTAATGCGAAGAACTGGGGAGTGGGGGAAACCCACTTGGAGGTAGAAGGCCAGCAAAAGACCAATGCACCACTCAAGTCCCAGTTACATCCTCAAAATGGGGCAAAAGGAAGACTTCCTGGGTGCATAGGCTTTGTGTGGGTCCTCTGCCCCATGGTGAATTTCTCTGTTTCCCCAACTCCATTAGCACCCTAAAACATCCCTTGGATGGTCATTGCAGCTGGGAGAGTCACCAGCAATGAAGACAAAGAGAGGAGCTGTTCCAGCAGGACCCACACATTTGACTCTGGGCTGGAATGCCTCGGGATGTTGTAAGACACTCAGCCTGTCCCCATACAGCAACTGACCATGGCTGTGGTTAGGCTGTTGCTGTGGCAGATGGTAGTACCCGCAGTCGTGGTTTCTGACTGCAGCTGACATCTCTTTTGGGATGGGTTTCAGGGAGCCTGGGATACTTGTGACTAACACTCTGAGGCTAGAGAAATTCTGAAAGTGCCAGTTAATTCCCATGAATCCTGTGATATGCCTGAAACTCCCATTCTCCCCCACGCCCATTAAACTAGGCCCTCATCTGTTTAGTATGGCCAGCTGTTCCCTATTTTCTAGCCCCTCCTTGCCTTTGTCCCCCATTAATTAGCTCCAAATGTCTTTTAACTCTACTCTCCTTATCCGTAGGCCTGAAACATGATGCCAGCAATGGACTCATCTTCCCACTGACCCCTTCACTCGGCAGGTGACCAGCTTGAAATTGTAAACAATGACACAATCGTTACTGCCAGTGGCCACCCACTCAGAAACTGTTCCCCTCTGCACCTGCCTAGAGATCTGTGCTGCTGTGTGCCCTGTCCAGGCAGCTGACTGCTCTCTTGGAGAGAAGAAAAGAGATGCAGGGTAGATTTTGCCTTGGTGGCTCCAGACCTTGGCATAGTTAGATGGCTAAAATCAGCACAACACTTCTGGCTAGAGCTGGGGCTGAAATCACAAGACAAACAGGATTCAAACTTTAAAGGAAAACAGACAGATCTGCTGAAGCTCTTGGCATAGCTTGCAGTGAGTGGGTCACATGGAGGTCAGCTTTGCTTACCAAGGTCAACACCCACTTCCTAAGCAGAGCCGAGTGCCCACACATACTTAGTCATGAGGAAATATTGGCCCTGGCGCTAGATCCCAGGGCTCCAAACCCAGCCCTCTGCCACCGGGTTAAAAGGAGCAGCCTTGCCCAAGGAGAGTCGGAACCCAGACGTGTTGACAGCAAGCCTTGGCTATGTGCTGCTTCAGCTGCAGCATTAAGCCTCCTTCCCACTGGAACACATGGAAGGAACCAAATTCTTCCATTATTGACTTGGATCAGTGCTCCATTGAGAAGATGATCCAGAGGCACCTACGTCAGCAAACTCACAAGGTTTGCCAGCACAAGAACAAAGCAAACAAGAGAAAACCCTTTGATCTCTGTGTGTGTGATACTGAGAGCCAGGAAGGTGCTAAGTGTGAAGTAGTGCTGCCCTTCCAGGGTTTCTGATCAGTCTTTCTTGGCTGTTCTGTTTCTTTCCTCGGAAGGTAGAGAGCACCTCTCTGTTCTGCCACATTGAAATGGGTCCTCCGCTAAAGCAGTAATACATTGACAGTGTAGTGCAGTGTTTAAAAAGTCTGGTCCCAGCTCTGCCACTCACTTGCTGTGTGTCCTAAGGCCAGACACTGGCTCACCTGGTGCCTCAGTTTCCCCATCTATAAAATGGGGATAATTCTTTTTATAAAGTGATGTGAGATCTCTGGATGAAAAGCAATATGTGAGAGTTAAGTACCTAACCATAAACCTGTGGAAGCACAATATACTGACCCACTTTTGAGAGCTTTGGATGAAGGCTGCTAGATAATGAGAGCTCACTGAGTTGAAGCCAGAACATTTTGATTCAGCCCATTTGAAAATGACCAAAGCACATGGAAAATGTAAATTGCAATTTGGATTTTGAAATCCCCTTGATGTTCGAAAGGAGCTTGGGTTTGGGGTTTGGTTTGGGCCTCTCTCTATCTTTTCCTGGAACTCAATGATGGGCACACTTCAGATAGGTAAGAGAGTTATCCAGTCCAAACTTCCCTCTGCCCCAGAAGTGGCTATGCTATCACAGTCCATGACATTACCCCTGTGTGTGTAGTGAGTGGGCAAAGTGTGCTGGAATCCTTGGGATGGACAATCAAGATTGTTATCCTTGCAGCTATTCATTAAAATCTTCTCTGAAGTTCCAGATTCCCAAGCCTGCACAGCTGGTCTGGACATGTGGTGATAACTGGGTTTCTAAGGAAATTCTGGTAACTCCTGCTAAGAATTCAGGGAGAACAGCCCTCATTGCTCATCGTACTTCAGCAGGATTCTGGAAGACGAAGGCAGCAGCAAAACTGGGGGCAGAACAGCAAGGTTTTTAAGGTCAGGCTTGACAAAGCCACGGCTGGGATGATTTAGTTCGAGATTGGTCCTGCTTTGAGCAGGGGATTGGACTAGGTGACCTCCTGAGCTCCCTTACAACCCTGATATTCTATGAACAACACCTGGAGTAGGAGAGGTAGAACTAGGGACCTAGGATCTGGCAGAAGCTTGCTGGTCAAGTTTGAGCTTTGTCCAGCCAGGCCCCAAATCAGGAACAGTTCTGATCCAAAGGTCTAGGCTGATTGGATCCAGAATTTTGTGCCCATGTCTCCCATTTCATCCAACCTCCAAGGTTCAGGGGTTGAGGAAAGGATTCCATCCTCTTGGGAGAAAAAAACAGTATGTGGCGTACTCAGTATTCTCATGATAAGCACAAGCTAAAGGAGGGGCATGTACGGGGATAGGCAGAGGGATAGTGATGGACAAGTAGATGGATCGTCACAGCAAAAGGCCTTTGGAATCTCAAGGAAGGACTCAAGTTCCACAAGTGCAATAAATAAGAGGAGAAAAGTGCATGCATCTGATTATCCCCATTGCACAGAAGAGGGGAAATGGCCTCTCTAAGATGTATACAGAAAAGTGGCACAAAGGAGGCCAAAACATCCCACATGAGAGTGTGCAAGAGATTTGGATGCACAATGACTCCACAGTGCAGCAGGGTGGAACACGGCCCGCAGATCACATCAGAGAGGTGGATATGTCCTGGTGCACTCTGGAAAGTTCCTCCTCACATGGTGACCAAGGATCACTAGGAAACACAAAGGGGAATTGACAAGCTGCCATGGCCAAAACACAGCGATCAGCAAGAGGAAGGGGAAAGCATAACCTAGGCCCTGGAAAACAGAGCCAGGATAATGAAGGCTGAGCAGAGGGATATGGGGACTAAGCAGGGCTACATGTGGAGTCACTCCAGCACCCAGCTAAAGAGTGATTATCCCTGCTGCCAGCCCCTACAGGGAACAAAATCTGACCCAGCCATGTTCAGACCTGACCAGCTTCCCCACCTCCACAGCACAACTCTGAGCCACGACCCCTCCAGCCCTGTCCCAGTGCAGTGGCACCACAACTGGGATTGAGCTGCTGGTGGGAACCCAGAATGCCAAGGAGCCAGGAGCCTGGCTGTCAGAACAACGCTGGTCTAGTGGCTCCTGTGGTACCACTCCCAGCGAGTGTAATGGGCCGTGACTGGGGTCACACGTCTCCGGTTCTGCTCCCTGTCTCCCAACCCTGCAGCATGTGCTTTAATGTTGTCTGAGGCTGCTACGCTTTGTTCTCTGCTTGGCCTGTTGCTGTCCATGCTGCAGGCTGCTTGGCTGGAAGCCAGCCCACTCTGCCTATGTTGCATTTCAGGGGTTGTTCTTCAGGACTGGAGCCTCACAGACGGCCCCACGGGAGGCAGCATGGAGCTGTGCTGCCTTAGGGCCAGGGCATGGACAAGGCTGTTAGTTAGAACATCGCAATCTGGTTCCCTTGGTCGAGGAGGTGCATGTAATCTGTGACAGGCCCTTTGCCGGCTCTCCCCTTCCCCCTCTGTGCTGATTCAGCTGTACTGGCCAGGGTGGCCATGGGGGCAGAGTAGGGTGACCAGATGTCCTGATTTTATAGGGACAGTCCTGATTTTTGGGACTTTTTCTTATATAGGCTCCTATTACCGCCCAGCCCATCCCAATTTTTCACATTTGCTGTCTGGTCACCCTAGGGCAGAGCCAAGGCCCTACCCATTCCCCACCAGCTCCTTGCCCACCTGTGTCTGATGGGGAGCAGCAGCCAGGCAGCAGCTGTGCTCCCCCTGCATAGGACTTGGGACACTGGTTGTCCACACAGGGAAGTGGGAGGCCTCCCTATACTACACAGCTTCCCTCCACTGCACACAGCTGGGCCCGCAGCTGAGCTCTCTATGAATTTGAGCAGGGGAGGGACTGACTGACCTGGTAGGACTAGCCCAACCCAATCATCCATGTCACTGGCAAGGTGATTTTCTCTGGATTGGCATTTAGGCTTTAGGACTTAATCCATGACTTCTGTATCATAAGGCAAAGATTTCCTGACAGGGTAGTCAACTGGGCTCCCAAGGAAAGTGGGGAAAGCCCCATTGCTTGAGACAGTGGGAGCTAGACTGGACAGAGCAGTAGAAAGAGTCTTATTGGAACTAATCCTGTGCTGGCCCCTCAAGGATATGTCTACACTGCACATGAAGCCCAGGCAGTGGACTCTCACTCAGGCTTGAGCCCAATCCATCCAAACACAAATCAGGTCAGCAAGCACTCAGTTCCCAGATCTTAGGACCCCGCTAGAGGGTTTCTGGGGAAAGCTGCTTTATTTTGTCCTGCATGGTAGGACACTTTACCATGCCACACCAATAGCAAGTAGTCTGGAATCATTGCAGTACAAAGCATGGCCGCGTTTTTGGTTGCATTCAAGCAACATTCAGTCTTTATCCCTCTGTGTTAGCCTCAGGAGAGTGATATCATTCATTGTCACCTGGTTGAAATAGGGGAATTTTTTTAAGGGAACAGTCAGAGGAGCCCATTCAGGCTGAGCTGTTTGTGTTTGGCTAGCTAAAATGGAGCATCCCTGATAATAGCCATGCGGTGGTGTGGGGGGACGGTTGTGCTGCATATCCATTCCAAAACCACGGCCCCTCCTTTTAAATGGCCAACCCAACTGGCATTGCTTGCTGTGGGAAAGGAGGGCACCACAGTTTGAAACCATCCCCACATGTTATGAAAGCAGAAGAAGCCAACCCTGCATACTGTTTGGCTTACGATGGCTGCCTGGGAACCGAATTCTGTTGCCCAGCCATTGTCTCACCATACCGGCAGGAACTCAATATAAAAGGCAAAATGTGACCTTGTACCTAAAGCACATGTGCTGTCTGCTGCGAATTGCTTGAGTCACTGTGAGTCTTCCTTTTGTTCTCAGAAATGTGTCTTGTTAAATTCTACTCTCCTTTTTTTTCCTCCCACAGGTGCAAATGTTTCTACGCTCCTCCATCATCTCCGTCCCAGAGGTTATCACAGATTAGGAGGCAAAAAAAATACACATGCAATGACATGCTTTCTGAGCTCATGCAGTCTTTCTGCACTGACAGGGCACAGCTGAATACAAGGAGCCATACAGTGACAGAGTCTCAGAAAACATTAAGTGAGCATGAGGAGAAGAGGCAGGATGTGATGCTAAGCCTAATGGTGGAGCAAATGAACGTGCTCCAGCATCTGGTGGAGCTGTAGGAAAGGCAGCAAGAGCACAGACTGTCGCTGCATCCCCTGTATAACCGCCTGCCCTCCTCCCCGCGTTCCATATCCTCCTCACCCAGATGCCCAAGAATGCGGGGGTGGGGAGAGGGAGTCTCCGGGCACCCAGCCACTCCACTCCAGGGGATGGCCCAAGCAATGGAAGGCTGGCATTCAATACGTTTTGATTTATAGTGTGCAATATGGCCTTGTCCTTCCCTTCTCCCCTAATCCCACACCCCACCTGGGCTACCTTGTCACTTATCTCACTTTTTTAATCAATTAATAAAGAATGCATGGTTTTAAAACAATAGTGACTTTATTTCCTTTGCAAGCTGTGATTGAAGTGGGGAGGGTGGTTGGCTTACGGGGAATTAAAGTCAACAAAGGGGGCGGGTTTGCATCAAGGAGAAACACAACTGTCACACCATAGCCTGGCCAGTCATGAAACTGGTTTTCAATGCTTTTCAGATGCGCAGTGCACCTAGCTGTGCTCTTCCAATCGCCCTGGCGTCTGGCTGTGCAAAATCACAACCTCCCACCCCAACATAAATGTCTCCCCTTACTCTCACAGATATTATCGAGCACACAGCAAGCAGCAATATCAATGGGAATATTGGTTTCGCTGAGGTCTAACCTAGTCAGCAAACAGCACCTCAAGCTTTTAAAAGTCCAAATGCCCATTCTACCCCATTCTGCACTTGCTCAGCCTGTAGTTGAACTGCTCCTTACTACTGTCCAGGGCGCCTGTGTACGGCTTCATGAGCCATGAGAGCAAGGGGTAGGCTGGGTCTCCAAGAATAACTATTGGCATTTCAACATCCCCAACAGTAATTTTCTAGTCTGGGAAGTAAGTCCCTTCCTGCAGCTGTTCAAACAGCCCAGAGTTCCTGAAGATGCGAGTGTCATGCACCTTTCCCGGCCATCCCGTGTTGATGACGGTGAAACGTCCCTTGTGATCCACCAGTGCTTGCAGCACCATTGAGAAGTACCCCTTGTGGTTTACGTACTGGTTGCCAAGGTGGACTGGTGCCAAAATAGGGATATGTGTTCCATCTATCACCCCACCACAGTTAGGGAACCCCATTGCAGTAAAGCCATCAACTATGACCTGAACATTTCCCAGAGTCACTACACTTGCTAGCAAAAGATTAGTGATTGCATTGGCTACTTGAATCACAGCAGCCCCAACAGTAGATTTGCCTACTCCAAACTGATTCCTGACTGACCGGTAGCAGTCAGGCATTGCAAGCTTCCACAGGTCTATCGCCACTCACTTCTCAGCTGTCAGGGCTGCTCTCATCTTGGTATTCTTGCACTTCAGGGCAGGGGAAAGCAACTCACAAAGTTCCATGAAAGTGGCCTGACCCATGCGAAAGTTTTGCAGCCACTGGGAATCATCCCATACCTGCAACACTATGCAGTCCCACCAGTCTGTGCTTGTTTGCTGGTCCCAGAATTGGCATTCCACTGTCTGAACCTGCCCCATTGCCGCCATGATGTCACAATTGCCACATTGTGTGCTTTCAGGAACGTCTGTGTCTATGTCCTCATCATTATCATCCTCCTGATGGTGCCTCCTCACCAGGATAATGTGTGAGGTGTTTACAATGCTTACAACAGCAACGGTGAGCTAAACGGGTTCCATGCTTGCAGCATATGGCGTCTCTACAGGTAACCCAGGAAAAAAGGTGTGAAACGATTGTCTACCATTGCTTTCACAGAGGGAGGGAGGAAGGAAGGGAAGACTGACAACATGTACCCAAAACCAACCGCGACAATGTTTTTGCTCCATCAGGCCCACCTTAATTGATTGGTCTCTTAAAGTTGGTATGGCAACCCCCATCTTTTCATGTTCTCTGTAGATAGATAGATCTTCCTACTGAATCTTCCACTCCATGCATCTTATGAAGTGGGAGTTAGCCCACAAAAGCTTATGCCCAAATAAATTTGTTAGTCTCTAAGGTGCCACAGGTATGTCTCATTCTTTTTGCTTAATAAAGCAGAGCCACTTCCGAGCAATAAAGTTACTATTTGACAACAAGCAGCACCATCCATCCTGTACCATGGAATAGCAAACAGACACGGAACAGAGTTCAACCCTCTGCATGCAGTTTTGGTTCCCCCACTTATACTGAGTTGTTACAACGGGTCATTAGCTTACATAAGACAGCGTCAATGTGCCAACTTGTACATCAGAATAGCTAGAAGCTGTATTCTGAGGCAGGCTTCCAAAAAATGAATCTGGCTGAGGCCAGGGCTCAGAGGCCAGCAGCTCTAGCCATAGAGTCATATGCTAAATACGTTGCAATTTTTATGTCAATATGTCAATCTGTGTCTGTTAGCCCTGCACAGACTCCCACCTGATGGGGACCAGCATACCCCTAAGGGATCCCTTTCCCCATCTTCACACCCGCCAGCCTCTGACGTCTACAAATAGAGACACAGAGGGCATGGGAGAGAAGAGGAGCATGCCCTTCTCTCTCCTCTGTTGAAACACTCTGGAAAGGAGAGAACTCTGCTCGAAGAAATATGGGCTGCCTTCCCTTAGACAAGTGCAATGTTGTGTGAAATACCATACAGGCTATTGACACTATGGGAATCACTTTTAATCAGACGAGGAGGATAAATAGCAATCCAAGAGGCTCTGTACATTTATATATGGCACAGCGCACTTAGAGAGAAATAGATCCACTGTCTTTGTCACCTACAACTAGAATTCCTGTGTAATGCTTCTGCCCATCAGAGTTGGCAGCAACAAGGGCTGGGTTCAGTATTCAGGGGTTCCATTCCAATAACACAATACAAAACCGGCTCGAGCCCCCACCCAGTGACCTGGGACAACCATATACCACCCCTCTGGGTGCCTCTCAGAGACAATACTTCCCCTCTCGCAAGCACAGAGTCTGAGTGTACCAAAAGCCTTTTAACAACAGAGAGAAACAATGTGGCATTAT
Source organism: Dermatemys mawii (assembly GCA_007922305.1). Classification (NCBI taxonomy): domain Eukaryota; kingdom Metazoa; phylum Chordata; order Testudines; family Dermatemydidae; genus Dermatemys; species Dermatemys mawii. The sequence goes on from ML677381.1 coordinate 31,463,848, forward strand.
ATTAGGGAAACACCACAAATAGGATTAATAAAACAAACCATGAACCAGAAGCTCCCCTCCCAGCACATAGCCAAAGGGAAGGACACAGCCTCTTGAGTTCCACAACCCCAAAAAGTCACCCAATATCCCAAAAGTCCAACAGCCCAACAGTCTCTGTTCCTGGTCAGTGCAGAGTTCAAAAGTCAATCTGCAGAGTCTTATCTCCCAGCCTGGGTGGAAATGGAGGGCAGGTTAAGGGGCACCTTACGTGGTCCGCGGCTGTCCCACAAACTGCTCTACTCTGCCAGTTGCTCTGCCAGCTGCTCCACTCTGCCAGCTGCTCCACTCTGCCAGCCAACACCCGAACTGCACCAGCCACTCTGCCAGCTGCGCAAACTGCTCCTCTGGCCGCCCTGCCAGCCGACACCTGAACTGTACTGCTGTGCCAGTCACTCTGCCAGCTGCACAAACTGCTCCACTGGCCACCCTGCCAGCCGACACCCAAACTGCACTGCTCCTTAATAGTTTCAGGAACTGCTCAGCTCCCTCAGCAATAGACCTTCAAGCCCCCCTACTTAACACATTGCTCAGTGATTTCAGCTCTTAGTAGGAGGGGACCTTAGTGCAGGTACTTTACTAGACCCAAAGTGAACTCAGCTCAGCAGGCTGAATCTAGACTCCTAATAGAATCAAAAAGCAGCTCTAACATTCTGCAGCAGAGAGAGACAACATACAATAAATCTATAAGACCCTTAAACAAGGCTCTTACCAGAAAGTATAATTATTTACCCTTGACCTTTTTCTAATTCACAGCATTTAGAAATACCTGTCCCATGCCCAGTGAGTGCTATTTAGATGATGGCGAGTCCCTCCATCATAACAAGGGCCAAGTACATGTCCACAGTCCTTCATTCACATAATCAGGGTAACAACACTTTATCATTCCTGCCCCAATAACATAGAAACTGGGGCTCCCACATCAGCCGAAGTGTCCATGTGGGCTGCTGTGAGCTCAGGCTAGGCGCGGTGGGTGTGCCTATGCAGATAGATCAGCCCTGAAGTTATTTTCCACAACTCACTGCAGTTCCCGTAATTCACCACCAGATGTCAGAGTAGATCTCATCCTGAGGCTGCTTACACCTGCAATGAGCTCTGCACCTTAAATCAATCCAGAAACTTGGGCTTGGTTTACGCTCTTTTCAGCTAAACCAGTACAACTTTCTCACACAGCCACTGCCTGCATTTACACGGGCAAGCTAAACTGACACAAGTCAGACCACACCACTGTTTGCACCAATTTAAACTAGTTTAATTAAATCAGAGCAAGTTTGTGTGTAGACAAACCCTCAAACTGTGACAGAACACAGTGGCCCACTGATTTAGCATATCTTTGTAGGGACATATGGGACCCACTATCTATGATCAGCATTAGCTGCCCACTGTCATCTGAGTGTTAAAAGTGTTCCTGATGTCTTGGAAACTTCCTATCTGATAGCCTGTGGTGAGACGCCTGAGGCTGGATCCTCCTCTCTCTCTAGGGGCCATGCTGCCCAATCCCCATAGCTTCTAAACACCTCAGGCTCATGATGCATTTGGCCTCACTATGCCCCCATGAGACAGGGCTGTACTATAATGGTTTTACAAAATGGGGACTGTGTGACTGGGGACTTGTTCAAGCTCATGCAGGCTGTTTATGGTAGAGCTAAGAAATGAAATCATCTTGTCCAAACCCACTATCTTAGCCACAAGCTCAACCGCCTGCCCCTCCCAGGGTCCAGGGGCTGAGGGCAGCGCATTCTTTGGGAGGGGCCCTGGCTTTGGAACTTTGGTTCAAGATAGCCCAGCTTAAGTGATCTTCAAAGCAGACCACACACCCTATCTCTTCCCTTGGGAGTTTGGCAGGGGAAGGGCATGGATGTTCACGTTGGGGTAAGGAGCTCTGCGGGACAGGTTTTCATAGAATCATAGAATGTCAGGGTTGGAAACGACCTCAGGAGGTCATCTAGTCCAACCTCCTACTCAAAGCAGGACCAATCCCCAACTAAATCATCCCAGCCAGGGCTCTGTCGAGCCTGACCTTAAAAATCTCTAAGGAAGGAGATTCTACCACCTCCCTAGGTAACCCATTCCCAGTGCTTCACAACCCTCCTAGTGAAAAAGTTTTTCCTAATATCCATCTTAAACCTCACCCCTGCAACTTGAGACGATTATTCCTTGTTCTGTGATCTGCTACCACTGAGAACAGTCTAGAACCATCCTCTCTGGAACCCTCTTTCAGGTAGTTGAAAGCAGCTATCAAATCCCCACCCCACCCCACCCCACCCCCCGCCCATTCTTCTCTTCTGCAGACTAAACAATCCTAGTTCCCTCAGCCTCTCCTTGTAAGTCATGTGCTCCAGCCCCCTAATCATTTTTGTTGCCCTCCGCTGGACTCTTTCCAATTTATCCACATCCATCTTGTAGTGTGGGACCCAAAACTGGACACAGTACTCCAGGGCCTCACCAATGCTGAATAGAGGGGAATGATCACATCCCTTGATCTGCTGGCAATATCCCTACTTATACAGTCCAAAATGCCATTAGCCTTCTTGGCAGCAAGGGCACACTGTTGACTCGTATCCAGCTTCTCATCCACTGTAACGCCTAGGTCCTTTTCTGCGGAACTGCTGCCTAGCCATTCAGTCCCTAGTCTGTAGCAGTGTATGGGATTCTTCTGTCCTAAGTGCAGGACTCCGCGCTTGTCCTTGTTGAACCTCATCAGATTTCTTTTGGTCCAATCCTCTAATTTGTCTAGGTTCCTCTGTATCCTGTCCCTACCCTCCAGCATATCTACCCCGCCTCCCAGTTTAGTGTCATCCGCAAACTGGCTGGGAGCAGCCCCTGCCATCCTCCAGATCATTAATGAAGATGTTGAACAAAACCAGCCCCAGGACCGATCCTTGGGGCCCTCCTCTTGATACCAGCTGCCAACTATACATGGGGCCATTGATCACTACCCATTGAGACCGATGATCTAGCCAGCTTTCTATCCACCGTATAGTCTATTCATCCAGTCCATACTTCCTTAACTTGCTGGCAAGAATTCTGTGTTTTTAGGGGCTGTAACTGGAATCACACTGCTGGGTCCAGCCGATCTGTGACTGTGTCCTTTATGTTAATGATGCTTACAATGTTCCAGGTGCCTTTGGAAATGCACTTGTTATTGTACTCCTGAATCCCAGCTCATCCTTGGTGTGACATCAGTGGGATTTCAGCAGACACTAATTTTAAGGAGAGCTGATGATCTCTGGGACTCCCTTCTCTGATGCTAACACATGTGAGAGGATCAGGATGAATCTGCTAATGCCTTGACTCAGGACAAGCACACATCAAGTCCTAGGTCATGCACTGCTGATCTTTGCAGGAGGCCTAAAGTTAAGAAACCCTCTGTGATGTTTTATGACTAAAATATAACCATGTGGATCATTGTTATATAATTGCAACAAATCTTATATGAAGTATGTCAAGTAAGGTATCAATGGAAAAGTTACAATCTATCAAATATGATTATTCTGTTTATGTTCATGTATCATTTTTCTATCTGAAGTTATGAATATTGAGTATGTACCTGTATTTCAAATGTGTTTGCTCCTGGAGTAACACCCCCCTTCTAGGGCTGGCTCTACCTTCTTTTCTGCCCCAAGCAAAAAAAAAAAAAAAAAAACCCCCCCCAAACTGGAGAAAAAAAAAAAAAAAAAAAGGCCGCCCCAAGATTGACAGAAATGCCGCCCTGTACAATGTGCCGCCCCAGGCACGTGCTTCCTTGACTGGTGCCTGGAGCCGGCCCTGCCCCCTTCAGATAGTTGAAGGCTGCTATCAAATCCCCCCCTCATTCTTCTCTTCTGCAGACTAAATAACCCCAGTTCCCTCAGCCTCTCCTTGTAAGTCATGTGCCCCAGCCCCCTGATCATTTTCATTGCCCTCCGCTGGACTTGCTCCAATTTGTCCACATCCTTTCTGTAGTAAGGGGACCAAAACTGGACATAATATTCCAGGTGTGGACTCACCAGTGCCAAACAGAGGGGAATAATCACTTCCCTTGATCTGCTGGCAGTGCTCCTACTAATACAGCCCAATATGCCGTTGACCTTCTTGGCAACAAGCGCACACTGCTGACTCATATCCAGCTTCTCATCCACTGTAATTCCTAGGTTTCTTTTCTGCAGAACTGCTGCCTAGCCATTTGGTCTCCAGCCTTTAGCAGTGCATTGCGATTCTTCCATCCTAAGTACAGGAATCTGCACTTGTCCTTGTTGAACCTCGTCAGATTTCTTTTGGCCCAATCCTCCAATTTGTCTACATCACTCTGGATCCTATCCTAACTTCCAGTGTATCTACCTCTCCCCACAGTTTAGTGTCACCTGTGAAGTTGTTGAATGTAAAATTCATCCCATCATCCAGATTATTAATAAAGATGTTGAACAAAACTGGCTCTTTTGGCGTCAGTGGAGTTATGCTGATTTTCCCCAGCTGAGGATCGGGCCTGTTATGCCTCAGACAGGTGTAGAAACCCTCCCCTAGAGGAAGACTGAGCCACTGGTTTAACAATTTTGTGCCTGCTCACAAGTCTGGTCCGACTTGCAGACTCACATTGGATGGGAGCAGCTGTTGTCCTTCCAGAAACTCCCTTGGAGAAGATGCTTGGTATTTAATCCGTCAGAGCTCCAGGAGGAGCAAAAAGTAGCTGAGCCAGACTCTGCCTGGGTTCTAGGAATACTCCATGTATGGCTTCTCCTCTACAGCCTTCTGCTGTTGGCGAAGACCTCGCTCATGATCCGCTGACACAGGCACATCCTTCTTGTGCCTGATTTCTTAGGGATGATTATTGTAGCTAGGAGCTACCCAGTCTGGCTTTGAGCCCAGACACTGCCTCAATTTCCCTCTCAGACAGACACATCAGCTGCCAGCACTTTGTAAGTCACTGCAGTGACTTCTGTCGAGACTTAGTCACAGGCTGTCCACCCCCATCCAGAATGGAAGCAATCGAACACCAAGTTCAGCCTCCCACCCAGACTCACACCAGGCACAGGCCTTCCTCTCAGGGGTCTGTCCTCTTCCACAAGACTTTGTAGCCCTTATCCTGGGCTCAGCTTCCTACACTCATGGGTACCAGTACATCCCTTCCTCCCCCAGCATGGCCTGTTAATACCTCATAAGGTGGCAGCATAGGAGGAACCCACACCCACCCTCTCTACTCTAGGCTCCCAGCCCTGGGACCCTGAACAACTGAACTGTCTGCCCCATAGTCCCCAACAATCCTCATTCATCCTATGCAACCAACCTTGGCCTCCTCACTGGCCCTTTCCTAACTGCTCTGCCATCGTCAGCCAGCTCACAGATCTGCTCCTAGCTCCTGCTCTCCACCAGGGAAGTTGAGTGAAGTCAGCCACAGGCGCAGTAGAGCCCCAGCCACCCTCAAGGGCCAGCTCATCCTGTCACAGTTACCACTGGGAGCTGTCTCCAGCTCATTTGCTGTACCTCTGCCACTATTTTCTGCCATACGCAAGCAACTAGTTGAGTCTATGGACCAGATCCTCTGGTGTACATTGGCAAAGATCTACTGAAGTCACTGGTGCCGTGCCAATTTGTACTAGCTGAGGAAATCTCCCTATAGTTATTCTGACCAGGGCTCCTCTGGGGTTGTCCTTCCTCCAGTCTCCTTGGGAAGTGCAGCCACACCTGGACAATCAGCTAGAATTAACCTCCTCCCCTAAAACAGTCAAGCTGGCATATCCAGGCCAGACTGTTGGCTTTGCCCTGTTGCAATCATAGCATTTGTTACTGGTGACTGCCAACTGCATGAAGACGGAGGTTTTCTTTTGCAATCTGCCAGTGTCTCTCTGGTCCCTTGTCTCTCCATACAAACATTGTGATGACATGTTTAATGATTGAAAGGAGACTTTCCTGGTACAGTTCTCCCCACCCCATATTACTGAGGGCTCAGTTTCCTCCAAGAGCTTCACAGCTCTCTGAGATGATGTCAAGGAATTACGGCTGTCAAGCAATTAAAAAAAGGAATCACACGATTTTAAAAAGTAATCGTGCGATTAATCATACTGTTAAACAATAATAGAATACCATTTATTTAAATATTTGTGGATGTTTTCTACATTTTCAAATAAACTGATTTCAATTACAACACAGAATAAAAAGTATACAGTGCTCACTTTGTATTTCTTTTTGAATACAAGTATTTGCAGTGTAAAACCCCCCAAAAAATAGTATTTTTCAATTCACCTAATACAATAACTGTAGTGCAATCTCTTTATTATGAAAATTGAACTTACAAATGTAGAATTATGTACAGAAAAATTGGCCCAATCCTCCAGTTTGTCTAGGTCATTCTGGACCCTATCCTTCCCTCCAGCGTAGCGACCTTGAAGTGGAGTAACTCATTAGCAATTCCTCTAGCAGTTATTTCTACAATTAAAAATAAAAGAGTTTGTTAAAATGGTCCTCCCCGTGTCTCTAACAGCAAACAATTCCAAACAAGCAGCAATCACTCCTTTTTCCCCCTTGCGACAAGCAGGACAGAAAGTTCTTTGCTTTCACTCCCACATGTTGATTGATCTTATCACAGTTCTTGGGGCTCCTCCAGATTTTTGTCTTGGTTTTTAATTTGATCTGGTTTTAATTTTCCAGGATTATGCTATATCTTACTCTGGGCTCTCCTGATTAACTTTAACACACACACACGCACCAAAAAAAAATAAAAAATGCCAGATTCAATCAGACATGTTTGTTCAAGACTCTTTGGATTCAATCCAACTTTTCATTTCTTACATGCGTTTGTTGTACTTTATAGTTTATTTAAAATAAATGGCTCCTAATGTTTCCCTCTTCCTGTTCCTGAGGGGAGTGACTGTCAAGGTTTCTGTCTGTCTTGGATATTGTCAGTCTGAGATGTTGTCTTCTTTCTTTCACAAACTCTTTGATTTTTTTTCCTGTTCCATAAATATTTTTGATTGGATTCTACATTTGCCAGACACTGCTGAGTCTTGTACCAGCTGCTTCAATTTCATCTGAGGATGTTTTTCTCTCTAGTGGTTCAAGTGATCAAGAGACAAGGATCAAACAGAGACAGACAATACTATGCAATGCATGTTTGTGGAGCAACTATATTCCAGACTCTTTACAGTGTTACCTAATGATTAATGGAGGGGGCCAAGAGGGTGATCCGGGGATAGAACTCTGTGCTCGGAATCCTATCTCTGCCACTGACTTGCTATGCAGCCTTGATACTCTCACTTCATCTCTCTGTGCTTCAATCCACACTTATGGAACTTGTGTGCTTTCAGTTCTATTGAAAGAGCTCAGCATTATAATTCAATTAAGGTTATAGACAAGGAAAGAAAAGTGCTGAAAACTGACTTGATGGATGAGCCCTTTTAGCAGCTGTGGAAATGTATGTAGAGGTGGGAGGAGCTCTAGAGCTGAGAAGCCTGATTCTGATTCTCACTCTGTTGTGAGATAGGCTTTGATCTGTGAAGTTGGACGAAGCAAGTCCTTGGTGGGGTTTGTCACTAGCTGTCTGAGGCCTGAGATGATGTCACTGCTGTTCCTCATGGACCTGGAGGGTCAGGCAGCAGCATTCGGCACATGATTAAGTCTGGAGAGCTGGGACTTACGGATGCACAGGTGAGGGAATTTCAACAGCCAAGGCAAGAGGCCGGGCAGTGATGGTGATAGGCAGATGTGCACACACGATAGGGTGAGTCCCGGGTGAAAGATGACCCAAGATATGGACAGAGGAGACAAGTGGGAGGTAGGACTCATCATCACAATTCCACCCTCTCCTTCAGGGCTAGGGCACCTGGACACAGGACCCTTGCAGGTCTCCCTTTCATTCAGCGTCACTTGGCATTGCAGATGATGGATGTTATTCATGGTGGTTCTGTTCTCCTTTCACCACAGATCCAGCAGCAGAGCCTGTAGGGTGTGTGCATACACACTGGGGAAACAGGGGGTCCTTCCTCCCTGTGACAGAGCTTTGCCCCAACACACCCAGCTCACCCTTAAAGGTACAATCTCCAATACCCACATAGTGCTCTCCTGATTGGGATTCTTCCCCCATCCCTCCCAGCATTTTCTACAAAGACGGGAGATAGGCCCAGATCCACAGAGCTATTTAGGTTCCTCACTTCCCTTGATTTCAATGCAAGTGAGGCCCCAAAATAGCTCTGTGGTTCTGGTCCCTAAAGTACTGTATTGCTAGGCCATCTTTGGGAAAGGGAAGGCAGAGGGCCCTTCCCCTCCACCATCAATACCTAGGGACATCAATACCCAGCCAGCCATGAGGGCTGGGAGGTGAAACCTGGGCAGTCTCTGGCACTGGGGTCGAGCAGACATAGAGTTCACTTCTCCATTTATCTGATACCTCCCAGGGCTGCCTGGGAGCATTTTTTGCTAATGCACCTTTGTCCTCTTAGGGTGACCAGATGTCCTGAATTTATAGGGACAGTCCCGATATTTGGGGCTTTGTCTTATATAGATGCTTATTACCCCCACCCCCCCGCCCACCTCTGTCCCAATTTTTCACACTTGCCATCTGGTCACCCTAGTTCCTCCCCATAGATATCCCTGGTTGGCTGCCCATGGGTAAATCAGGGTGATGAAGCTGGCAAAGTGGACAAAGCAGTAGCTGGTAGAGTCCAGTGTCAGAACTGGGCATTCAACAGCTGGGGTCTGCTGGGGACACATCTGCTTTTTGGACTGGCTCCAGTAGTCTCAAGGTAGCTGGAATTCTGCTGAGGATTTTGCCTTCTTTGTTACTGTCCAGCAAGTAGAGCCAGATCTGAATGGACTTGGACCTATGTAGATGGGGCATATCAAGAAAAGTGAGATTGTGAGCTTCCCGTTCTGCTAGACTCCTGTTCCCGCATCTCTCACTCCCCCACTTCTACAACAGGATGGTCTATTGTAGGGAGGAAAATGTGAAGATAGGATCAAGGTAGGTGCCAGATGTCCAGTTTTTGACCAGAAAACCTGGTTAAAAAGGAGCCATGGTGGCTCCAGTCAAAACCCGCTGACCAGGCTGTTATCAGTCCAGTTGGCGCGGGGCTGGCAGCTCCCTGGACATAGTGACATGTCCCTTGGCTCAGAGACGGAGGGATAGCCAGGGGGACTCTGCCCTGAGTGCCAGCTCCACAGCTTCCATTGGCCGGGAACCACAGCCAATGGGAGCCGCAGGGCAGCACCTGCAGGCGGAGGCAGCGCACACAGCACAGCTTGCTGGCTGCCCCTGCACCTAGGAGCCAAGGGATATGTTGCCACTTCCAGGAGCTGCCTGAAGTAAATGCCACCTGGAACCTGCATCCTGAACCCCCTCCTGTGCCCCAACCCCCTGGCCCAGCCCTGAGCTCACTCCCACACTCTGAACCCCTGGACTCCAGTGTCCTGCACCCCAAACCTCTCATCCCTGTCCCCACCCCAGAATCCATACCCACAGCTGGAAACCTCATCTCCAACACCCCAACCTCCTACCCCAGCCCAGAGCTCCCTCCTGCACCCAAACTCATTCACAGAGCCTGCACTCCAAACCTCCTCTCGTGCCCTAACCCCCTGCCCCAGCCTACAGCCCCTTCTAGGACCCTGAACCTCTCATTTCTGGACCCATCTTGGAGCACCCACCCAATCCCCTGCCTCAGCCCAGAGCCTACGCACACACTCCAAACCCCTCAGCCCCAGACCAGAGCCCCGTTCTGTACCCAACCCCCTCATCCCTAGCCCCACTCCAGAGCCCTCCCCTGCTCCCACACACCAACCCTCATCCCAGAGGTCCCTCCTGCAACCCAAACCCCTCATCCACCACCCCACCCCAGAGCCCACACTCCCAGCCCAGAGCCTGTACCCCCTCCTGCACCGCAATCTCTTGCCCCATCCCCAAGCCCTCTTCTGGACCCCAAACCTCTCATCCTCAGCCCCACCCCAGTGCCTGCACCCCCAGCCGCTGCCCTCACCCACTGTCATACCCCAACCCCCTTGCCCAGTCTAGCGAAAATGAGCCACTCAGGGTGGGGGACAGGGAGCAACAGAGGGAGGGGGATGGAGTGAGTGGCGGGGAAGGGTCTCAGAGAAGGGGCAGGGCCTTGAGGAAGGGGGAGGGCAGGGGCAGAGCAATGGTGTTCGGCAACCCTAGACCAAGGGGCCCCTTCTAAAATAAAAGTGGGAAGGGAAGAGATCTTGGGCTTGGTTCTCCCTTGCCTTGTACCTCCTGCACTCATTTACACCAATGCAAAGTGCGTGTGAAATGCTACTAACTCAACTGGGAGCCTTTCACATCCCGTTTCACCTTCCTCTGCACTGGGATGTATAATTGGAACTCTGTACAGGGTGTAGTGTGAAGGACTTTGCCTTTAAGGGCTGATCTTCCCAGACTGAAGGTTTGTCTGCACAGGAGTTGGAAGTGTAATTTCCAGCTCAGGTACACATAGGCATGCTACCTTAGATCCAGCTAACATGCTAAAAAATAACTGTGTAGCCATGATGGAGGGAGGGATGGGCAGGGCTAGCCCCATAGCTATGGTCTCGGATGAGACTGTACTTGGGGTGTCTAGCCCCGCTCACACTGCTGGTTTTAGCACAGTAGCTCTGTCAAAGTGCGAATGTGTTGTCTGCTCTCCACCTGCAGTGCAGCCACACCAAAGAGTTTCCTCTTCTTGTTGTTCACAGGCAGTTGAAACTGGACTCAGAATAAAGCAGAGCTCTTGCATACTCCTCAAGCATGTGGTGATCGCTGAGACACACATGGGGCAATGGGGAAAATCAGCCTCCCGGTGTTCAGTCCCTGGCTTAGCAGTGGTTGCCTGATTGATTCGAGGACAGCTGCAATGGACTGCCCAAGGTGTCCTGTGCCATCCTGCACTAACCACATCCATAGGGAGGGGGAATGGAAAAGGGGCTGGGAATTGGTCCTTAGAGTCTTTGTTTTGAGCACGTCGACCCTGCAAACGGGGGGTGGGAGGGGATTAAACAAATGTTTGCTTGGACTTTCCCTCCTAACAGCGTCTTGGCAGCATTTCCCAGCGCTCAGGTCAATGAGTCCCATTTGTTTTGGAAGATCTGATTTGTTTTCTAACTCTCTGCTACAAATGGAACATTTTAGTTGCAGGGGTCTGGCATCCTTATGTGCTGACATGGCATCCGCTCCACTTGATGAGCTCAGAGACAGCTCAGGCGTCCGAGTGTTTCCAGGGAAGGACTTCAGAGCCGCCTCTGACTCGGGCATCTGCACACTGCATGGGAAATGCCAAAGCCACCCCAGGGTATGGCGTCTGATGGCTCAGCGGCACTGTGCACAGAACTGGCACAGGAGATGCTGCAGGAATACTGTGACTCCTTGTTTCCAGGCATGACTCTGGAGGAAGTGGAAATTGGGATTAGGGACATGCTGGTTCCCCTTTGGAATCGATTTGAACATGAATCCACTCAAGCCCTAAGGATTCCCATCCATCTATACACAGCCACACCCCTACCATCTATGTCAGTGGTTCCCAAACTGGGGTTCGTGAACCTCTGGAGGTTCGTGAAATGTTACAGGGGGTTCTCAGGAAAAAAATCCCTAATCCCTACGGATCCTGGGCAACACGGGGCCAGCAGCCCAGAGCCCCTGGACTTCCAAGAGCTAAGCAGATCAAAGCAAGCATATCTATTACACTGAGGAGATTTAAACTTTAAGACTCTTTATAAGAAATGGAAAGGGAGGTGGATATTTTTTGCTGTTTTTAAAATTAAATAGGAAGCGAGTATTGTTTTTAAAATTATTATGAAGAACAAATTTAAACTTTGTTGTAACGTGTGTTGTTTGCCTGGACTGCTCAAGACTGAATGCTTCTGTAGGAGGAATGATTTGAGTTGGTTTCTCAAATACTTTCATGCTGTTTCACATCTGATACTCCTTGAGGAAACATAGGAGCCTTGTCTTATCACAGACTTAATCAAAGTGATACAAGCTACAAAAGTGAGATCTTGCAAGAGTGTTGCCATTTGCATAATATAAAAAAATACTGTAATGATAAATAATAATTATAATAATAAATAGTGTGTAATAAGAATGTAATAAAACAAATTTTATATTTGAAAGATCACTGCTTTTATAATTAACACTCAGAAAAAGGAGAAAATCCCTGGAAATATTCATTTTTAGGAGGGGGTTCGTGAGACTGGACATTTTAGGGAAAGGGGTTCACAGGTTGTTAAAGTTTGGGAACCACTGATCTATGCTCACAAGGGGAAAAGCAGAGAGAAGGGGAATGGAGGTGAACCGCTTCCTGGTTTAGATAAGCTGCTCCCCTTCCTCCTTGGCTGGGGCACTGAGTGCTTCCCCTTCTGTTTCAGTCTGTGTTAGCCCTGCATATACACAGCTAAACACCTGTGTGTCCCTGCCTCTCTGCCTAGGCTAAGGCTGCCACCTGTGAGGTACAGAAAATGGGACCTCCGAACAATTTAATCCAGGACAACTTCCTCAAAAAGAAGATGATCCTGGGAAACTTGGCCAGTGGCACTCCAGTGTAAGCCTGTATACACACACAGACAGGCTGCTCATATGAATACATCTCAACACTCCTACATACACACAGGGCAATTCCCAGTTATACCCCTGCATGAAGGCATGGACCCAAACAGCAACATTTGGGTCTGGGTTGACATCAGCTCCCAACTATCCCAATGCCCATGGGGCCTGGACCCAGCATACCAGTCTTGCACTTCATAGAGACTGACTGCAAAGGAGTTTGCATCCATCTGGGTCCCAGCTCCCTCCCAAGGCAGCATTTTGGACCGGATCAAGGGCACAGGTGTGCGACTCTTCTCACCCAAGATGGCTGCCTGGAGTCCCTTTGCCCCAGCCCTCCGGAGAGTCTCTTTGGTGGGACAGAGAGGCTGTGAGAGGCCTGCTCAGAGAATTACCAACACTTGGCTTGGTCTCCTCTAGTTCCCTCAGCTCTGCTAGAAGCACTGCCATTGTGAGGCTGGGAAGGGGTGCCGGGGAGAGGGGCCGACTGTCTCAACTCCTTCATTGCACATAGCCAGAGCCGGGAGAGTCAGCACAATGCCAGAGCTGCCTCCTCTACCAGCATGTCTCATTCTCACTTCCTAGAATGCATCATGTCTGTGGCTCCCACCCTGCTTTATGAAAGCTAGTAAGCAGCAGCAGCCTCTCCCAGCACCTTTTTACCGATGGGAAACTGAGTCAAAGAGAGGGGAGAGGACTTACAGCGGGTGTAGACGTACAGCAGCAACTGTAGACATAACCTAGCTAGTTCAGAGACTCATAGCAGTGAAGCCACATGGCTCTATTTCTGCTGAGGCTCTTCTCCCCACACCCCACCTCGTGCAGAAAAATTCCTCTTCAGGCTTGTTACCAAGGAGAGAAAAGCAGAAGGCCTAGGTCTCCTCTTCCAGATGGCCAAATGGTCTCCCCATCTGACCTAGGAGCCTACTGTTGCAGTACTCCAGTGCTCAACAGCAATGGGCCAAACCTTAAGCTGGCACCAGTGACACTGCTGGGGCATTGTCCATTATTACAGGGTGCTGGGGTCTTTCTTAACAAGGATCTTTCCAGTTCTTACTTTCTTTATCTCTCCCCGGTCTTCCCAGTTCCCAGCTGTAGGTAATCCGTGCAAAGAGTCTTGGCATTTCACACATGCGTTAATAATTTGCCAGCTCTGCTACAGAGCAGGATCATGGCACACAAGCAGCATTCCGGGCCTGAGGGAAAAAGATGAATGGCAGAGCAAGCACACGCTCTGGTGGCTCGTGACAGCACGTTGGAGACAATGCAGGGGGACCTGCGGCTGGGAATTGCAGACAGATGTCCCCACTGTAATGATCAGAAAAGCTCCACAAACATGGTCCAGCAGACAGAATCACAATGGGCTGAATTAAACGGTGCTGTGTCAAAGTGTTCTCTGCTAGGGAGCAGGGCCACCAGCAGCTGTGGGCTTGGCAGCTCTGCTGAGAAGCGTACAGCAAGCAGCCCTTAGCAGGGCTGGCTCTAACATTTTTGCCATCCCAAGCAAAAACAAAAAACGAAAAAACAAGCACCCTCCTGAACCCTGTCCCCCCAGAAACAAACAAACAAAAAAAGATCACTGCCCGCCGAAACAAACCGCGCCCCCCAACGCCTCCCCACCGAAACAAAAACAACCCCCCAGCACTGCCCTGCTAAAACAACACCCCCCAGCGCCACCCCACTGAAACAAAACCAAACACCCACCCCGCAAGTGCTGCCCAGCCAAAACAACCCCCACCCAGTGCCACCCTGCTGAAACAAAAACAAAACACAACCCCCCCCGAGCACCGCCCCTCTGAAAAATAACAAAACCGCACGCCGCCCCAAGATTGACCACCCCTTAGAAGGTGCTGCCCCAAGCACATGCTTGGTCAGCTGGTGCCAGCCCTAGCCCTTAGCACCCTGTGTCGGCTCAGTATCACTTAGGAAAGGCTCCCAGCCTTTCCCTGTCCCCCTTTCTGCCGCTGAAATGCATCTTTCTGTCTTTGACTGTGAACTGTGACAGGCCCTCCCCTTCCTCCTGGCAAAGGCCTGTTCCTGCCACAACCTTGCCAGATCACACCACGAAGCCCAGTCACTAGTCTGAGCCTTTGCTTGCACGTGACCAGGGGATGCACCAGATTACACTTTCTTGCCCCCTGTTCGTACAGCCATAGTGCAGCTGCTTTGTGCTCTTGTAAGCTAACCAGTACATTCTGTGTACCTGCGTGGGAGACAGTGATGCTTCTTCACAGTGCCCAGGGCTGTGTCCCCTTGTTACCTCCCTGCCTCCTGAGAAAGGCAGGCTTGTTGGTGCTTAACTGGTGTCAGCTCCTGACCCACCAGCCTGCTAGTTACCCAAACAATTTCCTCAGGGCACTGCTAGCCCTTACTCTTTCTTTTAGGTTAACAGTAGGTGCACTCAAGGCCCCTGAAAGTGCTCCCCTGTGTACTCAGCCCCTTTCATAGAATATCAGGGTTGGAAGGGACCTCAGGAGGTCATCTAGTCCAACGCCCTGCACAAAGCAGGATCAATCCTCAATCAAATCATCCAACAGATTTTTGCCCCAGATGCCTAAATGGCCCCCTCAAGGATTGAACTCACAACTTTGCATTTAGCAGGCCAATGCTCAAACCAGATCTATCCCTCCCCCCTAAAAATTCCCCTTCACTCTAGATAGGACTTGAGCCCACAATGCCTGGCTAAGGAAGCCAATGTCTTATCCATTAGGCCACTGGGGCTGCTGCAAAGGGCTGTTCTTCATTCACTTCATTCCTGTCACTGGACACCCAGAAGGTACCAGATTTGCTATTGCCAAGGGCACAGAGTACCCACAAGCTTGCTTGCATCAGCTCTTATGTACCATCACAGCACTGAGATACATTTATAATGCAAACAGTTGTAAGTTTATTACCAAAGGCTGAGATTTAAGAGATCATGAATTAGGGTAATGATGGTAATGAAAATGGTTACATATAAAACAAAAGGTATAACATGCTTCCTACAGTCTAAACTTCACTTTAACAGGCTAAAACCCTTGGCTAACAACATCTAAAGCATCTCCCAGCATCTCCATCCAACAGGGCTAGGATCTCCCTCTCATGAATGCAAAAAACATTGTCCTTTTTGCTTCCTCACAAGAAAAACCATAATGGGTCAGATCAATGGTCCATCTAGCTCAGTATCCTGTCTCTGACAGCGGCCAAAGGGAATTAACAAAACAGAGCAATTATCAAGTGATCCGTCCCCTGTCATCCTCTCCCAGCATCTGGCAGTCAGAGGCTTAGGCACACCCTGACCTTGTTGGCTAATAGCCTATAATATGATTGCACTCATCTCCCACAAGTGGCCCCTGGCTGAGTGCGTGTGCCTGCATTCTCTCTCTGCCTGTTTGTGGTACGTCTTCAGAGGGCTGAGTCACACAGTCTGTGTGATAAAAGCAAAGCAAACCCATTCCAGGGGCCTATTTCAGCACCCTCTAAAGTCCTTCAATAACATAAAAAAGGCCAAACTGGGTCAGACCAAAGGTCCATCTAGCCCAGTATCCTGTCTTCCGACAGTGGCCAATGCCAGGTGCCCCGGAGGGAATGAACAGAACAGGTAATGATCAAGTGATTCATCCCCTGTCACCCATTCCCAGCTTCTGGCAAACAAAGGCTAGGGACACCATCCCTGCCCATCCTGGCTAATAACCACTGATGGACCTATTCTCCATGTAATGGACCTATCCTCCACCTAACCTCCTCCTATCCTGGGGCTTGCTCTATAATCAGTCCAGCAGGGCCTATCACAGTACCGTGGTCCAAACTGTCTCTCAGCCCCTTCTAGGCTCCCTCAAATTATCCCTGCTCTTTAAGCAGTCCCGACCCTGGTGTGGGGCCATGTCCCCTGGGGCTCTCTCCCTGGAGTCTCTTTGGGCCTTTCTGGGCCCAGCTCATCAGCCCCCCTTCTGGGGTGTATCAAAGTCCAGGCCACTTTCCCAGTAGCTGCTGGGGCAGAATCCAGGCCCACCCTCTACTCTGGGTCCTATCTCAGGCACCCTATAGATAGCTGCCATCGAGCACGTCCCTTTAAATAAACTGCATTGCTGCTACAATTTCCCGGGCCACTTCCCCATGGCTTCAGTACATTCTTCACCCATACCTCAGGGCTTAGTAAGGAACTGAACTTTCTCTGGCCCTGCAGCTCTTATTTTAGCCTGCTGGACCCTGATTGGCTGTTTCCACACAGTTGCTCTAGGCAGCTTGGAAGACCTCTCTACTGCCTTTTCTGGGATGGGATGTGGCAGGGCTACAATGCCTCCAGCAGTTGTCCACACCATCACATAGCCATTCCACAACCATCACAGCCATGGTGGTGGGCCTGCCCTCCATGGACTTATCTAATTCTTTTTTTTAATCCAGTTACCCTCAGTGAAGGAAAAAATGGTGCCCTTTTTGCCTTCTACTTATATCCCCAAAGTTCATAGCCTTTGCACCGCAGAGATCGGACAACTCTCATGGTTATTTTCCTGTTGTGCTGGCTCCAAACTGTCTTCATGCACTGATGTTGACACCATACGCAAAATGGGTTTCCATTATGTTGACTTACAACACTTAGTCTACATATGAGCCTAGACAGACAGGTGAATATACACAATCCCTTGTCTGGAAAACCCTGTTTGCTAACTCTACCTAAGAAACAGACTCTAAAATAGATTTTCAGTACTGTCATGGGAGGCTCTACTCACCACTGGACCGCCTCCTTGTGGCCACAGCTGGGGATTAGCAAAGGCCAGTTCCTGCAATGCCCTTCCTGTGGGGTCTCACTCCACCTCTTTCTATCAGAACTCGACTGCTCCCTCTTCCTGGCTCAGCCCTCTGGTCAGGTCACTGTAGTGTTCCCCTTCTGGGAATGGGTATATCAAAGTCTCTCTGCACTAGCTGTCCCAAACAGTTTTCCAATTCCCCGGTGACTGATTGGGGAACCTGAGCCAGTCCTCCTCTCCGGGTTCCAGCTCAGAGCCCCTACAATCAGCAGCTAAGATCTGCACTGTCCCACACCTTGCTACTGATTCCCTGGACTGCTTCCTATGTTACGTCTATCAGGCTCCTTCTCCACTCTCCACCAGGTACATCCTTTTCCCTGGGCCAAATTCCCTGCTCTTCCTAGCCTCAGGGAGAGGGACTGCAAACCTCCTCCCTGCAGCCCCATTCTGCCCTCAGCTACCTGGCTCTAGACAAGCCCTACCTGTTCCTGCCCAGGTAAGCTTCATCCTTTAAATAGTCCTCATCTCTTCATGGTTCCTCCTTCAGGTGCAGCCAATGGGGTTAACCAGCCCACCTAGCCACCTTAACCCCTTCAGGACTGGTGTGGGGTGAATGCCCATCACAAGTACATATATCCAGCTCCTTAAATATCATCCAAACATCTTGCAATGTTATTAGGGACCATTGTGTTACCACCTTTCCTTTGCTACATTACAAGACACTATTCAGGGAGAAGTCTCTGTCAGTAGTGTGTTAGGTGTAGTAAACTTGCCAGGCCTGGTAGGAGTTGCTCACACCTTAGTAGTGAATCCTTTGCCTGCTGGCACCCTTGGGCCTCTGCCTCATAATTCCTGCTGCAGAGTAGTGACCCACCAAAGGGCCTCTGTATCCCAGCAATTTCCCCTCGATCTGTACTGATCTGGGCCCCATCTCCATAGTATCTCAGCACCTCACTGTGACGGTGCAGTTCCTGGTGGAACTGGCTGAGAGTGCCAAATCAGGACAAATTGCTTCCAAAAGGGCAACTAGAGCCCAAAGCTGGGGTTTTTCCATCTCTAAGGCAAACCAAACCAGAAAACAGAAAAGACTTTGGTTTCGCTCCACTGGCTAGCCACAAGTCACATAAGCAATTCCCTTAGACACTCCAGCTTCCCAGTATCACCACCAGCAGCCGCCTGTCCTGGGGACAAATGGTTATGAAAACCAATACCCCAAATAAAAGAAAACGGTTCTTCACAATTCCAAAGAATCAGGTCCCAGACCCAGGTCAATATACAAATCAGATCTTACCCACAAATCAAGTTGTTGCCAATCCTTTAGAATCTAAAATCTAAAGGTTTATTATACAAGGAAAAAGATATAGGTGAGGGTTAGAAATGGTTAAAGGAAATCAAATACATGCAGTAATGATTTGCATCAGTTTGTAGAATAACTGTAGGTTCAAATCAAAGTCTCTGGAATACATTCCCTGGAGGAATGGGTCATCAATCCTTTGGCCAGAGCGCCCCTTCGTAGCAAAGTCCCATCCAGAAGTAGGAGCAAGGCTGGAGACTGGAGACTGAAGACAATATGGAGGGGCTGCCGTAGGTTTATTTATAGTTTCTTCCAATGGCAAGAACCCCTTTGTTCTTGCTGTGAAAAGTACAACCCCATCAGTTCTGGAGTCATGTGAGCATATCACATGACCATGCATGATTCAGCATTCACAGGCGGGCAGCCATTGCCCACCATCTCTTTTGCATGTCTTTGCCATACTTCTCATGTGGATTGGAGCATTCCGAGCTCCCAGTGAGTCCATTGTACAGCTGATAGTCCTTAATGGGCCATCAAGCAGCTTAAGCAAAGCTGACGCCCAGTATTCTGGAATGTCTCTACCAGCATAGCACAGTATTTGGAAAGACAGACAGTACAGAGCCAATATCCATAACTTCAACTACAAAATTGATACACACATACAGATAGCATAATCATAATCAGCAGATCATAACCTGGTCACAGACACCTTATATGACCCCCTTTACATAAGATTTGGTGCCACTACAGGACCTTGGTTGCACCAATGGTCTATATGATCCCAGATAATTTCAGTAACGTGACACTCACCATCTTTAGTATATTTACCCTCATGCGCCTGTGAGGCAGGAAAGCATCATTGTCCCTATTTTACAGACAGGGAACTGAGGCAACTGAGGCACAGAGAGATGGAGGCCCAGAGCCTCCAAGGTACCCAGGCAATTGCCATCACCCAACACCACAATCACCTTCAGAGGTCATGAAAATCAATGGGAGATAGGAACCTAAACACCTTCAAGGATCTGGGCCAAGTGACTTGCCCGAGGCCACCTAAAGAGTCTGTAGCAGAGCAGGAACGTAAAGCTAGGTCTCCTAAGTTTCAAGCTAGCACCCAACATTCGTCCAGCAAGGAATGGTTCTGGCGATTCAGTAGATGGTGCTTTTTCTCCCTCAGAGCCAGCGCAGGGGAATTGTGACGAGCTGAGGTTAGTGAGGTTTCTAAGAATTCTCTGGCCCGTTCTGTGGTGTAGGAGTGTTAGATCTCATGTTCTGATGGAGTGTAGATCTACACTGCGATCGGGGTGGGGGGTAGCACTGCAGCACACATAGACATACTCAAGTGAGCTTTGATCTGGCTAGCTCAGGTACTAAGGGCAGTGAAGTCACAGTAGCACAGCCTAGCCGCCTGAGCAATTACTTGGGATCCAGCATGCTTGCATAGCCCACGCTGAAAGCCATGGTACTGTAGCTTCACTGCCATCAGTCTTTGAACTAGCTAGGTTACGTCTACATCTGCTGCTGTATGTCTACACCCACTGCAATCACACCTCCTGATGGCAGTGTAGACGTACCCAGAGGTAGGCAGCCCATTTTCTACCTACCTCCCACCTGCAGCTGAAATTGCATGTGGTGCTCCTGTGTTCATCGTATGACTCATTATGCAGGGGGGCTGTTAAACAGCCGTGGTCTTTCACCCAAGAGGTGACTACATGTCACACGCAGGTAGGGGATTCCCAGGCATGCTGGTGTATCTTATCGATGACTGAGGAAATGAAGTTCAACTGGTGGTGTTGTGTGCTGGCAATTCAGGTTTCACCAGCATGACTTTGGGATGGCCCAGGACTGCTGAGTGGCAAAGCCATGCTTCACTTATGTCCGTCACTTCAAATGGGAATGGACTGGTGAGCAGAGCTGAGGCATTGTGAGATGCTTTGGGATGAAATGAGTTACAGCAATATAATAAAGTAGTGCTGTTATTATGAGTCCAAAGGGCCAGCACAAACCTCTGTCATTTTAATTAGCAGGGCCCAAGGGTGTGCAGAACTAATACAACAACCAAAATGTAACTGTGACCCAGGAATTGTCATGCAGCAGGTCTGTCTCCAGTGGGAATTGGCTCTGGGTCCTATGCTATTTAATTTTATTATAAACACATTTATTATAAGTTTGCAGATGGTAAATAACGACAAGGACGGGTCACTGACGCAAAGTGATCTGGATCGCTTGGTTAGCGGGGCACAAGCAAACAAGATGTGTTTTAATTTGGCTCAGTGTAAATGTATACAGCTAAGAACACAGAATGCAGGTCATGCCTACAGGACAGGGGCTTCTGTCGTGGGAAGCAGTGACTGAAAAAGTTTTGGGTGTCATGGTGGATAGTCAACTGAACATGAGCTCCCACTATCAATGGGTGACTTGATCACAGTCGATAAGTATCTACGCGCGGAACAAACATTTAATAATGGGCTCTTCATTCTAGCAGAGAAAGGTCTAAAACAATTCAATGGCTGGAAGTTGAAGCTAAACAAATTCAAACTGAAAATAAGGTGTAAATTTTTAACACTGAGAGTAACTAATCACTGGAAACAAAACAAGGAATACTTGTGGCACCTTAGAGACTAACCAATTTATTTCAGCATAAGCTTTTGTGGGCTATGCATCTGATGAAGTGGGCTATAGCCCATGAAAACTTATGCTGAAATAAATTGGTTAGTCTCTAAGGTGCCACAAGTCTCCCTCGTTTTGTTTATGGATACAGACTAACACGGCTGCTAATCTTAAATCTAATCGCTGGAACAATTTCCTAAGAGTTGTGATGGATTCTCCAGCACTGGCCATTTTTAAATCAAGATGGAATGTTTTTCCCAACAGCTCTGCCCTAGGATTATTGTGGGGCAGGTCTGGCCCGTGTTATACAGGAGGTCAGACCAGATGATCACAATAATCCCTTCTGGCCTTGGACTCTACGAACATCCAACACTACCAGAGACCTAGTTCCTGCTCCAGAGAAGTTACTGTCTCTTTAAGCTATGGTGTAACCAGGCCCACCAACAGCAATGCCGGGCCCCAAGGCAGAACAGTCAATGGCCCCCGAGAAAGGGACGGCTGAGGTGTACGACACACAATCAAAGTATGACTGCCTTTCTTACGGTTTTCAAGTTAGGCTTCTTCGTTTTGTTTTTCTCTCAGTTTCTGAGCTCTGGACTATGTTTGGAGTGGAGACCTCACACATTTATTGAGGCTGCTGTTGCTGATGCGCTGCCAGAACAGCAGATCAGCAGCACTCTGACAGAT
This sequence comes from Dermatemys mawii, assembly GCA_007922305.1. Lineage (NCBI taxonomy): Eukaryota > Metazoa > Chordata > Testudines > Dermatemydidae > Dermatemys > Dermatemys mawii. Next base: position 31,485,692 of record ML677381.1, read on the forward strand.
TGTCGCAATGAGGACAGTGCTCTGGGCAGAGCAGCAGCAGCAGGAACTGGATTTCTTTTTTTTAATTTTATTTTAATTTTTATTTTAAAAAAATACATCTCTCTCCCATCTGCCTGGACCCTTTTAAATGGCCAGGCCCCTGGGCAATTGACCCCTTTGCCACCCCCACCCCACCCCACCCTCATCAACAGACCCAGGTATAACCTTGCTGCTTCTTTGATCAAAGTCTTTAGAGATCCAGCATCTCCATTTATTCAGATTCGACCTGCCTACACCCATCCCCACTGGTAATCTATCTCCCACCTAGTCACTCACAGCCTTGGCCCACTCTTGTTACCAAAGATATTCTCAGGCCATGATGATCATCTAGTCTGATTTTCTGCATAGCTCTGGCCTGAGACCCTCACTCAAAGGGTAGCATCACTTTCACATCAACCAGCCATAACATACACTAACTTCGTGTAGCATTAGAATCAAGTACTTCTTGCAGCCCAAACAAGAGCCTTCCACTTAGGCCTGCAAGCCACCTGCAGATGGTCTGCTCCGTAATTTTACAAGGCGACTGCTGGGTGGACACTGCTCCATGCTCCTGTGAAGTTCCAAATATGAACTTGTTCAAGCAGAGCAAGGACGGGGGAGATTTGTTCATGAAATCATTGGCCTTCCCATGCGTCAGCCACTCAGGAGCTGAGCATGGTTCATTGGCTGGAGTGAAGACTGAGCTTTGGGCTCCCTAGGCTTTCTAGCAGCACTAGGGTTGCCAACTTTCTAACCACACAAAACTGAACATCCTAGCCCTGTCTCTGCCCCGCCCGTGCCCTAAGGCCCCACTCCTCACTCACTACATTCCCTGTCCCTCAGTGGGTGGCTTTCTGCTACCCTCATTCACTATCACTGGGCTGGGGCTGAGGGTTGGAGGCTGGGGTATGGGAGGGGATAAGGGCTCTAACTGGGGGTGTGGGCTCTGGGGTGGGGCCAGAAAACAGGGATTCAGGGTGTGTGTGGGGGGCTCTGGGCTGGAGCAGGGAGTTTGGGTATGGGAGTGGGTGAGGCCTCCAGCTGGGGGTGCAGGCTCTGGGGTAGGGCTGGGGAAGAAGGGTTTAGGGTGCAGGAGGAGGCTCCATGCTGCGGGTTACAGCCAAGGGATTCAGAATATAGGAAGGGGCTGTGGGTTGAGACAGGGTGTTGGGGCGTGGGAGGGGGTATGGGCTTTGGGCTGGGGGTGTGGGCTCTGGGATGGGGCCTGGAAAGAGGGGTTCAGGATGTGAGATGGGGCTCTGGGCTGGGGCAGAAGGTTGGGGTGAAGGAGGATGAGGGTTCTGGCGGGGAGTGCAGCCTCTGAGATAGGGCCGAGGATGAGGAGTTTGGGGTGCAGGAGGGGGTTTTGGGTATGAGGGGGTTCAGGGCTGGGACAGGGGGTTGGAGCTCAGAGTTGGAGCACAGGCTCCCAGTCAGTGTCACAGCAGAGCTGTGGCAGGCTCCCTGCCTCTCCCGATTCTGTGCTGTGCCCCGGAAGCAACCAGCAGGTCCAGCTCCTTGGTGAGGGGAGACAAGAGGCTCTGCATGCTTCTCTCACTTGCAGGCACTACTCCCCCAGCTCCCATTGGCCATGATTCTCTGTGGCCCTCCTGTGCCATCCTTTACCTTGTAGGAACACTCTACACCCCAGGTCCATCCTTACAATATAATTGTGTGGTATCTAATACAAGGTTTGTCATGTTGGGTGTCTTCAGAACATTCATGACATACTGAGCATTGTTGTTATGGTAATATTATAGTAATCATTGTCACTGTAATGCTATAGGTTGTAATTTCATGTATATAGTTATGAGGCTGAAAATGTGTCCTCATGGCTTAAAGCAAGCCCAGGAAAAGCTCTCCAAGAGCAGAGAGGCAGGTCACACCTCATCAGGGCAGGTATGGGACAAACCCAGCCCAGACTCACAGGAACAAAGGACACTGGCCAAGGCACAACAAATAATCTGTTGGATCTCAAATGAGTCACACCCCTTCCTATTGCCAGTTGGGGACTGTGATGAGGTAAGGCTCACCTGACTCTGAAAGTGGGGGGAGGGCATAGCGAGAAGGGAGAGACATTTGCCATGCTCTTCCTCACTCTTCCACCTACATCTACTGACATCACCACCAAGCGACTGAAGCACTGATCAAAGGGGACAGCCTGGCTGAAGGGCAACCAGCCAACATGTGGTGAGAAGAATATAAGTTTGTAAGGGCATTGAAAGTATTAAGATCTGCTTAGAATGCATTTTGCTTTTATTTCCTTTGACCAAATCTGACTTGTTATGCTTTACTTATAATCTCTTAAAAGCTATCTTTGTGATTAATAAATTTGTTTGTTTATTCTACCTGAAGCAGTGTGTTTGGTTTGAAGCATGTCAGAGACTCCCCTTGGAAAAACAAGCCTGGTACATAAAAATTTCGTTGTTAAAGTGACAAACTCATAGAAGCTTGCAGCATCCAGTGGGCATAAGTGGACACCGAACAATGGAGGTTCCTAGGGTTGTGTCTGGGACCGGAGATACTGACTAGTATCATTTGGTTGCACAAACCAAGGAGCAGCTTACATGCCAGAGGTTGTGTATGAACAGCCCAGCGGTGGGGGTTCTCACAGCAGAGAAGGGTAAGGCTGGCTCCCAGAGTCAAGTGGAGTGACTTGGCAGAACACTGGCCCAGGTAACACCAGAGGACAATGTTACACCCCCCACTTAGGAGCCAGACATGCTGGCCACTTCCGGAGTGCAGCACAGAGCCAGGACAGGTAGGGACTAGCCTGCCTGAGACCCACAACACCACCAACCAGACTTTTAATGGCCAAGTCGGCGGTGCTGACTGAAGCTGCCTCGGTCCCTTTTCAACCAGGCATTTTGGTCGAAAACTGATACTTGGCACCCTAAGCAGCATCATTCTATCCCTTCAGAACTGCTTCAGCCATTTGTCTGTCGAACAAGGGATGTGCCATGCAGCGGGGAACCCTGAACAACAGGACTGGTACTAGGGTCCCATTATTGGACGGGACTGGGTATTTTGGGGGCCCTGAATGTGGCTATTTGAAAAACAAACAATCTTCCAGAAGTCCAGGGGCTACTTAGACTGGAAAATCTTGGTGTTTAAGCGTTCAGATAAGTAATATTTGGCTTCTGGGTCAGTAGTTTCCTGAGATTTATCATTTCTAGAAAGGATGATGATTCTCCAATCTGCTGCTTAATACAGGATAAATCTGTACTTATTTTGGCCTTTATGACAATAACTTGGGCCCTTTGACGAACATCTGGGGAGGGCAAACACCCCCTTTTCCCTCCCAGTAGTGCTGGGCCTGCTTAACAAATCAGTTTAGCTGTAGTTATTGAGGGACACCAATTGCATGATGATGATAAGGAGTAAGAAGGAATAAGAAGCTCTCCCCTGCCTCCACATGTGAGCTGCTTTCACCTTGGCAGAAGGCCCATCGCCTCCCAAATTAGGTATGTAGGCAGTGGAAGGCTTTATGAAATCATGGGTCCCTCTCCACTCCCCCATGGCTAGTGCTGCTGATCTGGGGAGATCAATGTGCTGGTGGCCCTGGCTTGGAGCACACAGAGGTGGTTAAGTTTTTGTTAGGCCCTGGGACCAAGCAAGTGGGAACCCTTCCAAAATCCTTCCACCTGCAATCCACTCGCGCTCCTGCCGAGGAGTGGAGTCATGAATGGGGCTTGCCTTACTCCCTAGCAGGAGCACAGGGCGGGCAGAGTAGGTTGAGTGCAGGGACGCCCATTTTTCTGGGGACCCCACAATTGGCCAGGATCCCGGGCATGGGCCCTGTTAGCCCAATGGTTAATCTGCCACTGTGAGCACAGAACTGTCCCTCCACCTCCCAGAGCAAGACAGTAGCAGGCCAAGGGAGCCCTTGAACCCCAGCAGCCCAACCTTTCCCCTCAGTAATCTGCCCGTGTCCTGCCCATTGCTTTGATGCAGCTATCTGCAATGAGTCCCTCCCCTCCCCCGCCCCACCATTTGGCAAAGTCCTGTTCCTGCAATGCCACCGAGTCCAGCATGCACCAGCACCTCTAGCCTCTGCTTGCCCATCAAAAGGGTATTTCAAGTACAGAACAGGCAATCAGGAGATCTGAGTGGCAGTTGCCCACAATGGCACTGACTTTACTGTGTGACCACAGGCAAGCCATGTCCCCCCTCAGTGCCTCAGTTTCCCAGAGTGGTCTTGAGGACTACTGCTCAGGGTGTGCTTTGAGATCCTCCTATGGAAGGACAGGGTACTATTAGGCTTTCAGACCTAACTCCACAAAGGAGGTTTGGAGCCTAAATACCTCTGTAGATCACAGCCCCTCACTTACCCCAGCACCTCCCGCTTCATGTTCTGACTTGAATCCAGTCCTGTCCCACCACCAGGGTCCTGGCAAAGTGCTGCAGGCCAAAGGCATCTGATCAGCTGAGATGACAACAGAGAACTAAGGAGCATGGGGCCAGATCAGCGGGTGTGGGTGCCCTGGAAGCAAATGAGGTGAGAGGACAGTACGATTCATTTGCGTTACCAGTTCCCGTAACCTCCTCTGCTTTGCCTGATGCTGTGCTGAAACTGTATGCTGAAATTAATCAATGTAATTAAAGTACGGCATAGCTTGTCTCAGTCTCCACATGCAATGGCAGCTGGCCAGGGACCCAGGCGAGGAAGTTTCTGGCTGTTAATTTACAAAATAAAAATAAGACTTGTCTGTAGAACTGTTCCAAGTGGTGGAATCATCTGTTATACCCGCTGACTGTCAGGGAAGCATCACAGCACCTTTCATGCTACTACATCACCCCCGCAATGCCCGTCAAGTTCCCCAGCCAGATGAATCTGGTGCACGGGTCAGGGTGACCGTGCTCCACGGCTGGTGGATGTGGTGAGGCGGTGCCTCGTTGTTATTGCTGTGCATCGTACAGAGAGGCAAGGCACGTGATACCCATCAGGGGCCAGCCTATGAAGAGGTGTAGCGGGAGCTGCATGGCAGCCTAGTGATTCTTATTTATGGGGCATTTCCAGAAGGGCTGCGGCACCCCCACTGCCCCAGCAATGAAGCATTTTAGTCAACAAGCAGTGAGGCGCCATGTTGGTTGTAGTGCTGTCCAGGGAGCTCCAGGAGTTCCAAGAGGCTTCTTCCACCAGTTACCCTGCACTTCAAGCCTCTCCTCGCCCTAGGCCTGGCAGTTGCCAGGGTGCCTTTGTTTGACATGTGGTATAAATTCAACCAGGATCATATTTGCAGATGACACCAACTCCCCAGGCCAAGAGAGCCAACCTGGGAAGGGGCTGGGAGTTACCAGCGCAGCAGGGGCTGGGAAACAGGAGGGGGCATCTTTGGGAACTGGGCCAGATTAAGCTTTTCTGGGCCTGGTGCAAAACATTTGTGGGCCTTCATGGGAGTAATGGAGCATGGCGCAGAGAGATCAGTCCTTGGAGTGAGGGGCTGGACATGATCATGTCATGGCTGGGGTGGCCCTGCTCTGCCCAGCCCAGTGTGAGGGCAGTATTTACAAACTGGCAGTTGCCAGATGCACAATGGCCCACCCAGCCCTGTGCTGCCAGCATGCCCCTTGCCCTCGGGGGTGGGCCCATGCTGTGCCTCACGCCCCTGCCCAAAACCGAAACACCTCCCCACTCCCATTCCCTATGGTGAGAGGCTGACCCCGCCACCCCCAGACCCACTATGCCCAGCAACTCCCACAGACCTCCTCCACAAAAGCACAGCACCCCACACAACACCACCACTGCCCAGTGTCCCCCACAGAACACCCACTCCCTAGTGCCCCAACACACACATCCTCCCACCCTCACAACCCAGCACCCCCCCAGACCCACCAGAGACCCCCTCTCCTACAGCCTGCCTCCTGGCCGCACGCACTGGTGCTGCTGGGAGGTGACTGTGTACCAAGCTGTGCAGCCAGTGCAGCCAAGGCTGGTACCAGGGTGAGGAATTGCTCTGGCTCCTTTGGAGAGGCACAATCAGCCAGGGCAAGACCTGCCCTGGCCAGACTCCTTCAATACCCACTTGCCTGGAGGGGCCCAATCAAGCCCCCCACACTGCCCCCCACCCAACTGGTCGAGATTGGCCAGGTGTCTGCATCAGTCCCAGGTGCTCAGCTCCGGGGAGACAGGCAGGACCTTACAGGTGGTGAAAGCAAAGCCTGCCCAGAGCCAGAGGTGCACTGGGTCTGACCATGGGGCAGAGAGAAGTCGGCCAGGGGTGGAGAGAAGCCCTCAGCTGGCTGGTGGGCAGGCTGAGAGGAGCAAGTTGGGGGGAGGGGAAGCCAGCGAGCTGGCAGGGTCTCAGGGCACAGGGCAAGCAGAGTAGGCCGGGGCCCCTCCTGAGCATGAGCCCAGCTCCATGGCACTACTGGTAGCATTATAAACCCACCACTGCTTGGGAAGGCCCAGTCTGCACAAAGACAGGGGAGGATGTAACCAACGGTGGAAGCCCACAGCACTGAAGCCACTTCCGTCTCCTGCCCCTTACATGACTGCACCCTGGGAAGGGGAGTGAGCTGGGAGAGGAGCTGGCCTTTCAAGAGGATCCTGAGTGAACGCAGAGTTCAGGGGTAGCCTATTCTCTTGCTGTTACCTTCTCACACCCAAGTCTCTGTGGAGGGTAGGAAGGAGATCTCTCCAGACCTGTCTCCATGCATCCTACCTCAGATACACGCACTCATAGACGTACTGGGCCATTCTGAATATTGCCAGCCACTTCCCCATTGCTCTCATGGCAGGATGAGCCCCGGCCTTACTGGCAGAGCTATCATGGACGTGGACCCCGAGAGAAATGTTTAGCCTTCCAGGGGCTCTACCAATGCCCTCGTGATGGTCTGGGGCACAAATGATCACAGCCCGGGGTTCTGGTGCTCAGGATGCCTCTTTGTGTCCTGGTGGGGGGTGGGATGAAGTGCCCACGATTATGGTGCAGAGGCAGCTCTGGCCTCCAGGGGCATCGGGGTCTTGATCTGAGGCATGAGAGTAATTCAGCCTCCAGAGTCAATGAATCCTGGAATTCTCACATTGTTGCCTCAATTGACCCCCAGCACTAACCCTGGCCTCACTGGCCTGCCCCACCCTGGAAAAGGTCAGAGGTGAATTTGGTTAAATAAAGAGCACACACCTGTCCCCAAACTGGAGATACGGGTCTGTAACTCACTGCCTGGCATTTAGCAATTCATTGGCAGAGGGCACTATATACCCAGTGTTATAATTGGCATAGTGGTCCCCATCAGGGAATCACTGGACACTAGTCAGAAACTGCTAAAGACTAGGGACCAAACGGCTAGGCAGCAGTTCTGCAGAAAAGGATGTAGGGGTTACAGTGGATGAGAAGCCGGATATGAGTCAACAGTGTGCCCTTGTTGCCAAGAAGACTAACGGCATTTTGGGTTGTATAAGTAGGAGCATTGCCTGTAGATCAAGGGATGTGATCATTCTCCTCTCTTTCGCATTGGTGAGGCTTCAACTGGAGTACTCTGTCCAGTTTTGGGCCCCACAATACAAGAGGGATGTGGATAAATTGGAAAGAGTCCAGCGGAGGTCAACAAAAATGATGAGGGGGCTGGAACACATGACTTACACGGAGAGGCTGAGGAATCTGGGATTGTTTAGTCTGCAGAAGAGAAGAATGAGGGGGGATTTGACAGCTGCTTTCAGCTACCTGAAAGGTGGTTCCAAAGACGATGGATCTCTAGACTGTTCTCAGTGGTAGCAGATGACAGAACAAGGAGTTGCAGAGGGGGAGGCTTAGGCTGGATATAAGGAAAAACTTTTTCAGTAGGAGGGTGGTAAAGCACTGGAATGGGTTACCTAGGGAGGCAGTGGAATCTCTTTCCTTAGAGGTTTTTAAGGTCAGGCTTGACAAAGCCCTGGCTGGGATGATTTAGTTGGGGATTGGTCCTGTTTTGAGCAGGGGGTTGGACTAGATGACCTCCTGAGGTCTCTTCCAACCCTGATATTCTATAAGATGGACAAGTCCAGCATTTGGGATTTTCAGTCCGTCTGTTCTTGACCAGATCAAAAAGCCAAGAGGAGATTCAGGGGATTTGCCCACTGACGACTCAGCCAGTTCAGCCAGCTTGGGAGCCAGATATTCCTTTTTAAAGAGCAAAGGGCATTTTAAGGAACACTAGGTCTCTCTCTGTGTCTCTGCTCAACACCTGCTCTGGGTCACATGTGATCTGTGACAGGGAGGGAAGAAGGACAAGCCAAGGGAATGACATGGCTTCCACCTTAAACCAAAGCTAACCACCCCCAAAACGTGGCATGTCCTCCACGCCAATAATCCCATTGTCGATAATCTGGAAACCCCTCCATTTTACAGATCCAGTTCCCCCAAGTACAATGACAGATAAAGCGAGTGGTACCTACCAGGCTGGAATCAGATCCCTGGCCAGGAATCTCTCCAAGCTCTTTCTCAGCTTTATTCCCATGCAGGTCCCTGGAAAATAGCCCCAGGACACCCACTAGCCTAACCAGATAAATAGGCTGACCCAGAGCTTCCAAGCCCGCTGTCTGACCCTGTTCCTGAGAAGCTGACCCTGTCTCATGGTGTCACCCATTGGACCTGATCATCAGACAGGTCAGGGTCAGACTGACACCTGGGCAATGGTGGGTTCTGGGCTTGGGTAGTGCCAAGTGCCTGCTCAAGTTCCACGTAGCAGGATCACAGAAAGGGCTCACGGCCAGATTTGTGGTTGTACGCATGGCTTTGCAGGCTAACTTTGTGAGGCGCTCAATCCACTGCATGCCCACTACCACCTAGCCTTTCTGGGCTCTTGGGAAAATCCTGCCCCTGCACATACTCCTGTCAGAGGATGACAAGGGAATGGTGCATGTGGGAAAAGGGTTAAATGCCAAGGTAGCTGCCAGTGCATTTAGGGCAGATGGGAAGTTTGTATGGAGAAGCCCCAGAAGATACAGGGACAGGGAATTGTGGGAAAAGCTGTGGAGGACTATCTACACGTGAGCCCAAGTACCTGTGCTTTTGCTATCACCACACTGCAACATGGACAACAAGGGGAGTGTCACTGCTCAAGCCATTCATCTGCCCACGTGTGCCAGATGAACTCTCCAGCTTGGAACCTACTACCCCAGGCATGCATTTAAGGCTGTGTGGACTGTGGGGGTATGGGTACCTTCACATGCTCCACTCACAAAAAGCCAGCAGTATAGACACACCCTACCCGCATCAAGTAGCACTAGCCTACACGATGGGCTGAGCACCCAAAGGCAGGACTCCTAGGTCCTCCTTTACCACCTACATTTGAAAACTGGGTCTTTTCAGCCATTCACCGCTGGGTTTTACCCCCATGGGTCTGGATAACATCACAGAGGGGAGATACACCCTCGTAAATCCCAGGAGCCCGTGGGCCTGATTCTAATCACCACCCGCAGAGCAGCCCCACAAGAGAGTCAGCTAGGTCCTGCTAGTATAAGTGAGCCCTGACTCCGGCCCAGCATGTGGAAACCCAGACAGAAGCAGCCTTTAAACCAGGGACTCTGACACACCTCTGTTCCGATGCTAGGAGCTGTCTCTCTTCTGAGATGCAGCCTTGCTCATGCACTGTCTGCCTTGTTCTGTAGAAGCCACATTCCAATTCCTGTGTGCTCCTTACGCTAGTGGTTTATTTGCCAGACACTGTGGCTTGGCACGTGCCCCTGGTCTCCTCTGTAAGTGTGCCAGTGGCCCAGGGTAAACAAATAGTCTTTTTGCTATGGCTGCTGCCTCTTGCCACTGCAGCTGTCTTGGCTGGCCCCATCCCGCATGCAGCATGGCTGGGGTGGTTAGATTTCACCCCTGTGGTCACTGTGGAATCATCTTCTCCAGCTGCCTGTAGAAAATGAAACAAACAAACAAACAAACAAGAAGCATGTACAGTTTGGCTGGGTTTGTACACTGAAAGCCGAGATGGCTGCTCTGCGATAAGATGCTACCAAAAGCATACGCTCAAATGATGTGGCATGGGAAGAAGGAGAAGATCATGGAGCTGCAGAGTGCTGAGTTGAAGAGCAGATCTCCTGGTGGAGAGAGTAATCGGTTTACAGCTCCTTCACAGCTACCTCCAGGGAGTCCTGGGGGAGAGAATCAGGGTGGTCTAGAAGGATCCCCATTCTTCTACTGGTGAGATATGAAGCTATGGTCCTATGGCACCTCCAGTCCTATGGAACTGGATAAACTCATGGAGGTTAAGTCCATTAATGGCTATTAGCCAGGCTGGGTAAGGAATGGTGTCCCTAGCCTCTGTTTGTCAGAGGGGGATGATGGATGGCAGGAGAGAGATCACTTGATCTTTACCTGTTAGGTTCACTCACTCCAGGGCATCTAGCATTGGCCACTGTCAGTAGACAGGATATTGGGCTCGATGGACCTTTGGTCTGACCCAGTACGGCATTTCTTATGTTCTCCCAACCCCACCTTTACATTCCACCTCCACAGAGGCCTCTATCAGCTGGAGACTGTGGGCCTCAACCCACGAAATGCATTGAAGCTATCCCAGTTCACACCTCTGCAGGATCTTTCACAATGAGGCCCCAAGATGTAAAATGGCTTGTCCAACTCCGTACCCTATCCCCCAGTCCTCGGAGCTTATACTGTGGGTCAACCCCAGCCAGAGTAACCTACTTGCTGTACTTCTTGGGATTTGATTTTTTTTTCAAGCCAGCCTCCTGTTACTGTATGTAGCAATTTAAACTTATTCCATGGAACCAGCTTCAACAACTTCACCTGTTCCATTTTCCTTCCATAGTACTGAGCAGCCCCATTTTTCCATGCTCCTCCCAGACCAACTGTCCTTCCCAGCATCATGAAACCAGTTCTTGTCTCAGATCTCAGATTCCAGCACAGACTCAGCTGCTGCATCTCCCCGGAAGCTCATCTCATTCCCTTCCTCCAGAGACCCGTGCTCAGACTTGTACAAGACCCACTTTGGCCTGGATTGAAGGTTGCACACAGCAATGTGGACAGGATAGCTGGGGGCTGGCCCAAAGGGCATGAAACAATGGGCCTTATCCTGAAAAGTGCTGAGTGCTCTGGACTTCAGTGAGAGCTGAGTGCTGTTACTACCACGCAGCATCCGCACCAGAGAGCTGAGCCCTTAGTAACTGAACTGGTGGGTCAGCCCCAGCAGAAGCACCCATGGAACAGTACGTCCATACTAGTGTTGCTGCTGCAGGTGCAGTTTTAACCCTTGTCCATGCTGACTATATTGTGGCTGCATTGCATTCTCGGTACCAATCCAGTAGTATCACGCACAACTCCTTGAAGCAGGGGTTTCTGGGAAATTTCAGAATCCCTTCTGGGATGTTCTCGGGGGTATGTGGCAATAGAAATATGGTGAAAGGCCTGGTGTGTGGCTGGATGAGTGTCTCTCGGAGGTTAGGATGGAGGGGGGGTAGAGGTATGGTTGTTTTTAGAAACCAGAGCTGAAATTCTAGATTGTCACGTGGCAAAGTGGCCTTCCTCTTACACAGATTGGCTAGTGCTTTTCCTCCGGTGTTGCACACAGAAGTGGAAGTATCTCTATTCTGTAGCATGGGAAACACCTAGTGGTGAAGGGACCTGGCCAAGGGCACGTGGCAGGGCAGTGGCAGAGTGTCCTGAGCTGAGGTTCTTGATTTCAAGGTCTGGACAGAGCAGGGTCTAATCTTCTGTACCATCTGGCCTCCCAACAGGACACAACTAGTTAGAGAAAAGAAAAGGGGCATGTGAGGGACAGGAAATGCAATGGAGAGACAGACTGACAGGTACAGAGACAGACAGGGTCTGCCTACATTGCAGCTGGCAGCGAGCCTCCCAGCCCAGGGAAGATGGACGCATGCTAGCTGGACTCAAGCTACCATGCTAAAAATAACCTTGTGGATACTTGAACTTGGGTGGCATCTCAGAGCCCACCCGGTCCCTACTCTGAGCACAGTAGCTATTTCTCTGCCCAAGCCATAACAGCACACAGCTGTGTTTTGCCCTGCTATGAGTCTGCCTACTCTGGCTGGGAGGCCCACTGCAGCTGTAGCATCAAGATAGACTGAGAGAGGGAGGAGGAATGCATGAAAGAATCACACCCTGGGACCAGATTCTCCTTCATCAGGATACAAGTAACTTCCACTGACTTCACCAGTATTCCAGAGAACAGGATCCCAGGCCACTGAGCAAAATAGAAAGGGGCAGAAATAGGGAGTGCAGGAGAGACAGAGACCTGGAGAGCCTCAGAGAGAAACCTGCACATGCTTAGGCAGGCTAGCCCTTTGGTTAGCACTCAGGAGACCCAGGATCCATTCCCTGCTCTGCCATAGAGGCTGTGTATGACCTTCCACAAGTTTCTTAATCATAGAATATCAGGGATGGAAGGGACTTTAGAAGATCATCTAGACCAGGGGTAGGCAACCTGTGGCACGTGAGCTGATTTTCAGTGGCACTCACACTGCCTGGGTCCTGGCCACCTGTCAGCGGGGCTTTGCATTTAAATTTTAAATGAAGCTTCTTAAACATTTTTAAAAGCCTTACTTACTTTACATACAATAGTTTAGTTATATATTATAGACTTATAGAAAGAGACCTTCTAAAAATGTTAAAATGTATTACTGGCACGTGAAACCTTAAATTGGAATGAATAAATGAAGACTTGCACACCACTTCTGAAAGGTTGCCAACCCCTGACCTAGTCCAACCCCCTGCTCAAAGCAAGATCAATACCCACTTAAATCATCCAACAAATTTTTGCCCTATATCCCTAAAAGGCCCCTGCAAAGATTGAACTCACAATCCTGGGTTTAGCAGGCCAATGTTCAAACCACTGAGCTCTTCCTGGGAAGCCCCTGTCTGCCACCTCATTCATGCAGATTGTAAGGCCATAAGGCTAGGAGCATGCCCCCGTTAGTGCAACTACAGCCCTATAATTATTGCCAGGGAGAAAGAGAGGCAGCAAGAGATGGTGGAAACATACAGGATTCTGTGAAAACAAGACTGTCTGGCATATGCAAGTCTCACCTGCTGCCATGGCTGAGCTGATTGGAAAATTCCACCAAAAGGCATGGAAATGCACATTTTTCCCCTCCATTTTCCAACTGGCTGCAGTCAAAACGGAATCACATCTGCTCCAAGAAGTCACAGGCTCCCTCCTCAGTTACCGACAAACCAGAGGCAAGGCTGAGCCCAGGCACCCTGAGTCATTCTCCAGGAAGAGGAACAGCACCCTCTCCTGTTCATCCACAGGAAGTGACTGGCAAAGCTCAGCCAGATGTGGTCTGGTTCAAAGTCACCAGTTTTAGAAAAACCAAAAAAAAATGCCCACATGTGTTGCCAGTTTAATGAACTCAGCTCAAGGAAGTTTAAAAATGATTTACTTTTCAAAAAATATGTGAAGTTTGCTTGCTTTTGGCATCTCTTTCAACACAGGAAACAAAAATAAAAATATAATTACTAGTAAGAACATTTCAAAATGTTCACATATATCTGAGGATCTTAAAGCTCTTCCAGTTAAAGGGATGAGGTCAAATTAAAAATGTATTTTGCATTTTATAAAATCATAAATTAGATGGGTGTATGTGATGTATATTATATGTAAAATAGTGTAATTACTACACTGTAGTTTATGTATTATGACAAAGGTCATCCTCTGCCTTGGTGGATCCTGTACTTTCTTGCAGATTTGCTCACCTCAGAAGTTCACAGCAGTTCACTCAACTCAGTTCACCTTCAGTTCACTCAGCTAACTACATCATTGGCCAGTATGGGGAAAGGGAAAACAATCTCCTCAGCGCCTGACCCACCTAGTGGATCAGGGGATAGACCAGAGACCTTCCCCTCTGGTGGGACTCACAGTTCAGGTCAACTCCTTTTGTATCAAACAAGGAGTTGGGGGGAAGCCAAGCCCACCCTCAGGCCCTGTAGATTGCAGCTGTCTACAGTGTTTTCTGTGACAGCTACAACTTCCTGGACTACTTCTCCATAGCCTCCTCCTAATGCCTTCTTTATCCTCATCCCTGGGCCTTCCTCCTGATAAAGCTTGTACTCCTCAATCCTCCAGCAGTACATCTTCCCACTCCCATCTCTACAGTCCTTTTTAGACCACGTGCACTGATTAGCCTGACTGTCTTAATTGATTCTAGTAGCTTCTTAATTGGCTCCAGGTGTCCTAACAAGCCTGCCTGCCTCAATAGCTTCCAGCAAATTCCTGATTCTTCTGGAATCACCTGTTACTTTACTCAGGGAAAAGGGACCCTGCCTTAACTTAGGACTACTATCTTTGTTTTTGATCACCCTCCTGTAGCCCTCTGGCCTGGTAGGAGACAGAATGTTGCTGCTAGATCCTGGGCTCTCCCTACTGCTGCTGTTGCTACTCCCCTGGCTGGGCCACACACTACCACCCCTTCCCTGCTACGTGGCTGGCTGCTGGATATCCCCCTGCCCCCAAGCCTCGGTTGCTATTGCTCCTGCTGCAGCCTCTAGGGGGAGGGGGCCTGCTGGCTTGCTCCCTAGAAGAGGGGAGTGAGGGACCCTACTCCAGCCCCAGCTGGAGACTCCACCACCACTACTGCCTGTAAGGGGTCTTTCCTGCCTGGACACCAAAGTTGCTGGAGCTGCTGCTGCTGTGTTTGTCCTGTGGAGCTGCTGGAGCCTGGAGAAGAAGGACAAAGAGGACCATTTGCTGTTGAGGGAACTGTGCAGGGACTCTGCAGAACACTGTGGAGGGGGCCTTCAGGGCCTGAGTAATTTTTGAACTGTGTTCTTCTGGTGAGGGTCATGACTGTGTTTGTGGGGACATAGGGTGTGGTGTAGACCCTGCCCCTTGGTCCATGTGTGTCCCCTCACCACCACTGCTGCCCCCTTCATCACCCTTATTGGCTGCTTACCATCTGCCTCAACCTCCTGCCTCTGGGACTCAGTGGATTGCTTGGCTTGCCATGCTGTTACCACCATTTTGGGGCCAGAAGCAGCCCAACAGACTTCTGCAAGCACGTGTGGGTGCATGTGCCCCACCCCTGTAGCAGTCTCCCCTCTCCAATCACAGCCCTTTGCTGCCCCTCAGCTTTTTTTACCCAAGCCCCTTGCTAGCCCAGTTTTTTTGCCTTTCTGCCCTTCTCGCTCTGCAGCTTTGTTTGTTTGCCCCACCCCAGGCCTGTATCTAGCCCCTTGGTTTCTCTGCTCCACTCCTAGCTTGGTTCCCCATGCCCCCATCCATGCACTTGTGCCTCTCCCCTGTTTGAGTTTTGACCCTGTTCACTGCACCCCCCAACACTGTTGAATCCCCCGTCCCCTGCTGCAACTAGAGGAGCTAGAATTCCATCCCTAATCGGTGACTGATCTCCCCTCCCCGTGAAGCCTTGATAGCCCTCCCCCATAGGTGCCCTCCTCCCGTGCCTGCAGCCTAGCAGTGGACCTCCCTCCCCTTTCCCCTTCTCTCTCTGGTGTTTCCCCCTCCTGACTCATTATGGTGGGAAACACGGCAGGTGGGACCCCTTGGGCTGATTCTGCCACCCCTCCCTGCTTGCCCCTTCGTCGCCCTGCTTAGCCTCTACTTAAACCACCGCTGCTGAACTACCTGCCACCACTGGGGTGTTGACAGCAGCAGGGTGACCTCTGCTGCTGCCATGTCCCTCGCCCCCTCTGATTCTGGGGGAGCCCCTTCCAGCCCTCAGGAAGGGCCAGGGCAAGAAGAAGGGTAAGAGCCCCACCAAAAAGACCAGGCCCTCCATGGCAGGGGCTGCCCTTACTGCAGTGGCCCCACCACCGGCCACGGGATCCCTCCCCACTGCTCTCTCCATTAGCTCTGTGGGCGCCCCTCCCCCGGCACCCAGGGCATACACCCAGGTAGCGGTGGCCCCCGCGTTTGCTGCTATGTCCTCTCTCTCCACCACTACCTCTGTTACCATCTCTAGCGGCCGGGGTCCCTTCCCCACCCTGACTAGGGAGCATCTGTTGCCTCCTGTTGCCTGCCTCATCCCATATGGAGACCTACTAGTCCTGTCCATGCTCTGGTACTGGCTCAAAAACCCTGGTCCCAACCCTGGCTCTCCTGGCCAACCTCTGGATGGCGATTCTGGGGTTCTTTTGGCCAGGACTGCACTGGGGCTCTGCAGGGGTCCTCCACCTGCCCCTGGAGGAAGGGGGGCAGGCCCTGAAGTGCTTCCGCACTCAGGTCCATGTCTTCTGCCTCCAGGCCCTGCAGAAGCTCCTTTATGGTGCAGGCAGTCTGGCGTGGAGAGTGCTGGTGCACGCCTTCCTGCACCGCTTCCAAGGGCTCCGATACGACCGGCAGCTCTCTTTTCTCCACCCGAGGGGTCTTCCGCGAGACATCTTAGCGCTGCCGGTCTTCTACCGGGACCGCCTCCGGACCTGGAAGCTCTTTGCGGCGACCAGGTCCTTTGTGGCCACCAAGGGGGGCGGATCTCCTCGCGGAGGCCCTGCCACACAACTCTAACCTACATGTGCAGGTGGCAGAGTCTCCCTCGGGGTGCTGGAGGCTCGTCCTGGCAGGAACCACTAGGCTTGGAGACCTCCTGGACTACGACAGGGGGAACTGGGTGGATCCCCATGTGCTCGCTTGATGCATGGGGCTCTCCACCCTTGTGACCCCCCTGCGCATACTCCAGGAGGTGTGGAAAGCTCTGCCTCCTGTCTCTCTCAACTTCCTGCGGCAGACCCTGCGAGAGGGTTCTCCCTGCTCACCCCGGGCCCTCCGGATGTAGTACTTGGGCCCCTGCTTTGCAAGCCCTCCCAGCCTTCCCATTCCCACATCCTGAGCCAGCTGCCTACCTTACAGCCGGATTTGTTCCGAACCGCGCCGAGGGACCTTCTGTACATGCTTGTGCTCCACACGTTGTATCTCCTCACCCTCACGTCCTGCCCCAACACCAAGTGGTGGGACTACCTCCCACCAAAAGAGGGTGAGAGGCTCTGGTGGGCCAGCCTCTATTCCATCGTAGTTCCACGGCCCGCCAGGACATTATCTGGCGGCTCCTTCACGGAGCCCTGAGCACGGGCATGTACCTGGTGCGGTTCACCCCCATAACCGAAGACTGTCTCTTCTGCAGCGTGAGGGAAAACCTGGTGCATGCTTATCTCGAGTGCGCCAGGCTGCAGCCCCTATTCCAGCTCCTCCAGAACCTCTTACTGAGGGGGCTGCACTTCTCCCCACACCTATTTATTTTTGCACACGCCTTCCGTGGCCCCACAAAGTCGCAAGACCTCCTCGTCAACCTCCTCCTGGCTTTAGCCAAAGTTACCATCTATAACACTAGGAGGAGGATGCAAGACGAGGGGGTGCACTGCGACTGGGGGGCTTATTTTCGGTCCTCCCTGGTCTCATGCATCCGGGCAGAGTTCCACTGGGTGGCGTCCAGTGGCTCCCTCGACAGCTTCGAGGAGCAGTGGGCGCTGTGCGGGGTTCTCTGCTCGGTGTCCCCGTCCGGTACCCTCATTTTAAACCTTTGACCTTCACTCCTGTCCGTGTTTTTTTCATTAGTTGTCCCAAGTAATTAGTTTGGTCCCGGGTCCAGTGTCCCTCCAGCTTGGCTGGGGGAGGGGCTTTAGAAGTGAGCAGGCTTGCGCCCGCCCACCCCTGGGAATCCAATATAGGAAACCACTAAAGTCGGAGACCTTCTGGACTACTGTGGATCCCCATGCGCTCGCTCGACCCTTGTGACCCCCCTGCATGTGCTCTGGGACATGGGGGCTGCTCTGCTGCCCGTTTTTCTCGGCTTCCTGTGGCAGGCCCTGCGAGAGGGTTCTCCCCGCCCACCCTTCACCCCGGGCCCTCAGAATATTTTAATTCTGCCCGTTCGCGAGCCTCCCCGCCCCGGCCTCCCCATTCCCACACTCTGAGCCGGCTGCATACCTTGCAGCCTGTTCGGCTCCGTACCGCACCTAGAGACCACCTGTACACACTCGTGCTCCACATTTCCTCACCCTCGTGTCCTTCCCCGACACTAAATGGCGGGATTATTTACCACCAAAAGAGGGTGAGGAGCCCAGATGGGCCAGCCTATATTTCACCCTGGTCCCAAGGCCCACCGGGGACATCAGCTGGTGGCTCCTTCACGGAGCCATGAGTATGTACTTGCTGCGGTTCACTCTCCTCCCAGACACTTGCTCCTTCTATGGCGTGAGGAGACCCTGGCGTACATATACCTGGAGTGCACCAAGTTGCAGCCCCTCTTCCGGCTCCTCTTCGATATACTTCTGTGGTTTTGGTTGCACTTTTTCCCTCATTTGTTCATCTATGCACTCCCTATCTGTGGCCACACAAAGTCACAGGACCTCCTGATCAACCCCCTCCTAGCCTTGGCCAAAATGGCCGTCTATCAAACCAGGGACGGGAGGTTGGCCGAGGGGGTCTCCTGTGACTGTGGGGCCTATTTCCGATCCTCTGTCCATTCACGCATCCGGGCAGAGTTCCTCTTGGCGGCATCTGCTGGCTCCCTGACACCTTCGAGAAGCAGTGGGTGCTGTCCAGGGTTCTCTGCTCTGTGTCCCCATCAGGTTCCCTTTGTTTACCCTTTGACCCCACTCCTGTCCCTGTTCTCCCATTATTTGTCCCCATTTGGCTTCCAGGCCCTTAGGCTGCAGGGGCGGGGTCCTTCCTGGATCCCAAGAGGATCACCCACCTGTAGCCCTCAAGCCTGGAGGCAGCAAGAGGGCGGCTGTTAGGCCCTCAGCTCTCCCTGCTGCTGCTCCAGCTACTCCCCTGGCTGGACCAGACACCCCCACCCCTTCTCTACTACCTGCTTGCTGGCTGCTGGACCACTCCAACTCTCTGGTTGCTGCTGCTCCTGTTGTAGCCCCTACGTGGGGGGATGCTGCCCTGCTCCCCAAAGGAGGGAAGTGAGGGACCCCTTCCTCAGCTATTTCTGTGGACACCACCACTACCACCTGTGAGGGGTCCTTCCTGCCTGGCCAACAGAGTTCCTGGAGCTGCTGTTTGCTGCTTGGGAGCTGCTGGAGCCTCGAAGGGAAGAATGAAGAGGACCGCCTGCAGTTGTGGGAGCACACAGAGACTCTGTAGACCACTGTGGAGGGGACCTCCAAGGACTGAGTAATTTTCAAACTGTGCTCTTGTGATGGGGGTCTTGATTGCACTTCGGGGGACATAGCAGGTGTGGTGTGGAGCCTGCCCCTGGTTCATCTGTGTGTCCCCCCACCACTGGCTGCTGGTTGTTAATCCACAATGGCTCTTCTTTAGTTCTTTGTTTTTTAATTTGGGGTATACATTTAAGTTGGGCCTCTATTATGGTGTCTTTGAAAAGTGTCCATGTAGCTTGCAGAGATTTCACTTTAGTCACTATACATTTTAATTTCTGTTTAATTAACCCCCTCAGTTTTGGATAGTTCACCTTTCTGAAATTAAAAGCCACAGTACTGGGCTGTTGACATGTTCTTCCTACCACAGGAATGTTAAATATTATTATATTATGATTGGAGTGGCTACCTTGTTCTTCCCTGACCTACAGCCCAAGATGCTGGGGATCCCCGAGGCTGTGCCGGGCCGCCTTCTGTACCTCCGGGCCCACATGGAGGGGCTGGTGGTCAATCTCATCAGTGTGCCCCGACATCAGGCCTGGACAGGCTACGTTTTTTTCAACAGGCATCCACCTTCCTCGGCTCCTTGGATCCTCACAAGGTCTCCTGGGACTGTGGGGACTATTTTTGCTCCTCCATTCGTTCACACATCCGGATGGAGTTCCTCTGGGCAGCATCCACTGACTCTCTTGACACCTTCCAGGTGCAGTGGGGGCTGTTCAGAGTTCTCTGCTTGGTGCCCCCATCAGGTTTCCTTCGTTTAGCCCTCTGACCTCACTCCTGTCCCTGTTGTATCTTTAGTTGTCCCCTGTACTCCTTTGGAGTCCTGGACCTGTGGATACTCCCCTTAGGCTCGCCCACTTCCTGGATCCCAATTAGATCATTCTCCTGTAGCCATCTGGCCTGACCCTGTCACAGTGTATATATGTACATAGCTGTGAGTCTGTCTATTTAATATCTATATCTTTATCTATCTATATCATCTGTTTGCAGTATTGTAGCCATGTTGGTCTCAGGAAGGCAATGTGGATGAGGTAATACCTTTTATTGAACCAACTTTGGTTGGTGAGAAAGACAAGCTTTCAAGCTCCACAGAGCTCCTCTTCAAGCCTGGAAAAGATACTCTTGAGCGTGCCATGTTGTTTAGCATAAGGGGTAAAAATGTGGCAAGAGACCACTTCTGATATGTAATACTTGCTGGAATCTTCTGCAGCCCATCTGCCCTTTTGTACCATTGGGATGGGAACCCTAGAGCAGACACAAACACCACATCCCTCCAGGACTCAGAACATGCACCCATTGTTTGACATTGCACTCACCTGGGATGTGCCCAGGGTCACACAGGAATCGGGAAATCAGAAATGCAGGAATTACCAGGCCCATGCTGGCAGAGTCACACCAGGCTAGCATGGATTGCAGGTGGCCACTCGTTCAGCAGTGCACCTTGCAGGCATCTCATGGTTCCTACTCTCCAGAGGCGGTGCTGGCTTCCAGTTCATTTCCAACTGGGTTTGATCTTTAAAGCCTGTAGAGTTTGGGCCCTGGCCACCTTAGTGATCACTTTCTCCTTTCACTCTCATTCAGCAGCTGAGATTAGCTGAGGTGCTGGAGCTGACAGCCCCCAGATTTAAATGGAAAGGGACCTATTCTCAAATCCATCCCAGAATCTTTGCAGGACTACAACATTCCTTCTGTTAGTTCAACACAGGGGCCATAGCTGGAGCCAAGGAAGAGCAGATCAGACCCTGCACCCAGTGGTGGATTAGCCACTGGGCAAAGGGAGCCCATGCCTTTTGGCCCTGGCCAATTGGGCAGGGGCCTGGAAAAATGGGAGCCCTGACCCTCCACTGGCCCAGTGCTCCTGCTGAGGAGCAGGGTCAAGGTGTGGGGGCTTGGCTCATTCTGCCCACCTTCCTTGCACTCCAGTTTACAAAGAGAGCCAGCTCTAGAAAGTACTCCAATCAGTCAGCCATAAAATGGCTTAGATTCAGGGAGGGAGGGAGATACCTCTAAGGCAGGCATTCTCCTCAAGAGCCAGAATGTGGATGTGGGCCATGTTCCCTTTTGCCAACAAGGCTGCTGCCCTCATATCACGTCCCTATTATCCCCCGCCCTCATTTCCCTACCATAAGATCATTAGGGGTTGCCAAATTGGATCAGACCAGTGGACCGTGTACAGCAGTTGTCTCTGATGGCGGCCAGGACAAACTGCTACAGAGGAAGATGCAAGAAACCCTTCCGGCAGCAACAGTCCCGTGATAACCTGCTCCCAGGGAAAGTGCCCTCCTGACTCCCAAAACACATAGATTGGCTCACACCCTGAAGAAGGAGGTTTATTCCCTCTACCCCTTGTTCCTCTCTTCCCCAGTCTCGTGTCTGCATGCCTCCCCTGTGTCCTTGTTAATTCCATGCAGATTTTGGCAGAGATTGACTCATCTCCTCCAGGTTAGTTAAACACACAAGGTAGATTAGGTCCCTAAAGAGATTTATCCAAGTCTTTCCATGAGAGCTGGGCACTTATCTGCATCTTCAGGCACCCAGGTACACTGGCCCCTGAGGCCATCCATCTGATCTCAGTTATAACAGTCTGATACCAGTGTAACTCCGCCATCTTCACTGGACTCACCTCCCTCTCCCCCTGTTTTGCCCTATTGTGAGTGAGAAGAGGATCAGTCCTCCTGGCTTCTATCAGATTGAGATAAAGTCTTTGCATGCCGCTTGTACTTCAAGGTGTGCCTCAAGTCCAACCCCAAGTGGAAACCATCTATATCTTTTAGCGTAGCAACAGTCTGCCAAGCTATGATGACATTGCACAACCTGCCTATGACCCTGTCAGCCCAGTTTCTGGCCAGCCACTCAGGGGCTCGTGAACACTTCATAACAGGCCATTCGAAGGGGTCATAACTAATCCAGCAAGGGAACTTTGTGTGTAACCAGATAGCCTTCAAGGGACACCTCTGCAATTGCTGCCAATCACTCACTTTGCCTAGTGCACGCCCTCTCTAGCATACAAGAACATTTTAACATTCAGCAGCCCCTGCCTGCTGATGCACCAACTCTCACCTTAGTGGGACAGGGGCACAAAAAATCTAACAAACTCCGCACATCTTGTGACTTTAGGATATTGTGCCGTGACACTGCTTCAAACCTGAAGACATTCTGGGGTGTCTATCTCTAGAGGGATCCATCTGCAGGGACTGCACCCAGGACCTCCGGATCTTAAAGCACATACCGCTACTCCTGGAGCTAAAAGACCGTGTTCACAGCGTTGAAGGCAGTAGCAGATTCATAAATTTCTACAAGTGGCCCAGCCACTAGAGAGAGACAAAGAGCCATCCTGGGGAACACCTGCAATGTTCTGTCAGTTCCACGGATATAATAATAATGATAATTATTTAATGGTTGTGTGGCACCACAAGGGTGAATGGTGCTCTGCAAAAATAAAAAGCATGGCCTATGATCCCACCTAGCCACATACTCACTCCCTGTGACATGCCTGGAATAACCTCTCTGCCAGGCCACACACACCCTCCCCCTACTGGTCATAACTGATCAGGTAAAGGGCACTTAGCATGGAACAGACAGCCCAGGATAGCATCATCCATCTGTGACATTATTGACATAATCTGGGACCATATAGATCATTGTTGCAACCAAGGTCCTGTAGTGGCACCAAATCTTATGTAAAGAGGTTCATATAAGGTGTCTAAAACCAGGTTGTGGTTTGCTGGTTATGATTATGCTGTCTGTATGCATGCATCATTTTTGTTGTTGAAGTTATGAATATTGGCTCTATACTGTCTGTATCTCAAACTTATGCTATACTTCTGGGTGATGCCCCAGACAGGTTGGTGTTAGCTCTGCCTAGCCTGCTTGATGGCCCATTAAGGACCATCAACTACACAATTGACCCTTTGAGAGAAGGCAAACACACCTTGTGACTCAGCAAGATCATGCAGGGACTTGCCCATGTAACTCCAGACTCCATTTTGCTGTAATTTTCCACAGTAAGAACAAAGGTGTTCGTACACCTGGGAAAGGCTATAAAAGGCTGATGCCTCATCTCCATCTGGCTATAAAAGGCTGATGCCTCATCTCCATCTGGTTTTCAGTCCTGCTTCTTAACTCTGGGGGACTTTGGTACAAACCGAAGCTCTGAGCAAAGGACTGATGAGTACAGTACATCCCAGCTGTGGATGTACTCCAGAGACTTGATTTGAATCTGCAGTTTACTCTATCACTGTTATAAGCCTGAACCAAGAACTGCATGTAATTGATTTCAGTTAACCAATTCTAGCCCTCATCTATATCTTTTTCCTTTTATGAATAAACCTTTAGATTTTAGATTCTAAAGGACTGGCAACAGCGTGATTTGTGGATAAGATCGGATTTATCTATTGATCTGGGTCTGGGGCTTGGTCCTTTGGAATTGGGAGAACGTTTTTCTTTTACTGGGGTTTTGGTTTTCATAACCAGACGTCCCCATAATGAGCGGGTGCTGGTGGTGATACGGGGAAACTGGAGTGTCTAAGGGAATTGCTTGTGTGACTTGTGGTCAGCCAGTGGGGTAAAACCAAAGTCTTCTCTTTTTGGCTGATTTGGTTTGCCTTAGAGGTGGAAAAACCCCAGCCGTGGGCTGTAACTGCCCTGCTTTAAGCAATTTGTCCTGAATTTGTCCTCTCAGTTGTGTCCCGCCAGAACCAGCACTGTTACACCATCATATGCTAATAGCCTGATGTGGCAAGATGCCAAGCACTCATCAAATGAGTTTTGGTAGCAAAGGCCAAACATCTGGTGAGGTGGGTTGTGTCAGGTGTGTAAGTAACAGCCTCCATGTGAGGAGTCTGAGTCAACCATATGGCTGGTAGAAAGGAACCTTTGGACTGATTGACTGGATTTGGTGTCCTCAACTCGCAGCCAGAAAGGAGAAGTCCAAATGTGAAAGATATTGAATTCTTTGTGTGTGTGTGGATATGTGCACATGCACAGAGCATGCATGTGCTTGGGTGTGTGTATGTATGTAATGTGTGCATTTGGATGGGTGTTCATGTTCATAGTGCATACGTGTGGGTGGGTGTGCGTGTTCTTAAAGCTCTAGCTCCTAGAGTTGGGTGATTGCAGAAGAATTTCAGCTTTCACTAAAGAGGTACGGTTTTTATCTCTCATAGCTGCAAAGAAAGCTTGTAAATGTCACATGAGTATACTCCAAAGTCTCAAAAGCCACAGGGCAAGTAAATAAACACAAAAATGTATTATTTTTATATGTCATGATTTTTGAACACTGAGTATGGCAAGACTTCTGGGGAGGGAGCGGAGGAGGGAGTGGGTAGGTCATTAGGGCCTTGGTGACAGTGGCTTCAGAAGCCCAGGGGTTTGCTTTGGGTGGAGAGCTGTGCACAGGCAGGGATTCTGATCTGTACTGAGAAATTCTGCTGCATACAGCTCAGGGTTACTGTCTAGAGATGACTGTCTGAAAGTGATTGTCAAGGAGGTGACCTTCTGGCAGTCTCAGTAAGTTGTTATTCACAGTCATTTTCCAGTGTTTCACAAAACAGCTTTTTAATGTTGTAATCTTCTTGGTGACTTATAAGGAAAGTGTGTGTGAATGTGTGTCACTACCCAGACAGAGGCTTTTGAGTCTTTTATTCAGTGTCAGAAATGTTGAATCTGAGTTTCTGTGTATTCACTACGCTGGCTTTGATAACACTGGGGTGAGATAAGTCTTATGAGTGTGGGCAATAACAGAAGTGGATGCTTTCGTGGTAAACCCAGAGCAGACTGCTACAGGAGGGAGTGGTGGTAAGCAGTCCTAGAAGGGTAAAAGGCCCTCCCCTTGCCAAATCAGAAAAGGTAACCTCAGGTTAACTGGATTCAGCTGAGTAGAGGTTGCCAGAGACTCAGTTGAGATCAGCTGAGGCCAGTTAAGGAGACCTTTTTAAACCTTCCCCTGTGAGGAAGGAGTGGGGGAGACAGAGAGAGGTTGCCAGCAGGCTGGGGTAGCAGGACAAGGAGCCCCTCCAAGAAGGGAGGCAGCATTTCCCTGGCTGGAAGGGGAAAAACCCCAGCCAAAAAGCTACTGAAGGGAAGGAAAAGCTCCTCCTTGGAGAGTTAGGGGGAGTACCCTGCCCAAACCAGTCTCTCCCAAGCATAACAGACTTATACTGGGTAAGACAGGGAGGGTACTTTGCCACACTTTGGATTATTCATCACAGATGTTGTGCACTTGTTTGCTTCTGCACTAATCACTGTTTTCCTGGGTCAGCTCCTCAACTGGGGTAAATCAGCATAGCTCCAGTGTCAATACCCATTGACTCTGCCTGAGGATCCTGCCTTCTGAGTTCATTACCAGGAAGCTGACTCCTTTCCTGACTCCTATTTTTGGACTTACAGTAAATAAGATTGAGGAGCAAGTCCATAGAATTATTGCCATCATTATTACAAACCACATATGTGCACCATAAAGGGCACTATATTAACATACATGTTCTCACCTACCTGCAATTCCCATTGTGGGAGGAGCACCCAAGTAACAGTTGGGACGCTAGAATAAGGCATTTTCCCTGTCCCAAAGAATATAAATTGTGCCCTCCCACTGGTGTAAATCTCTGTGCCTCTGTTTCCTCATCTGCAATGACAATACCTTGCTTTGGAAAGTCCTTTGAGAGTCATGCATGCCAGACTCTGTACTCTTGGGCCAGATCCACAGCTACTGTAAATCAGGACAAATCCACTAACTTCAATACCACAACACCAATTTGCACATGCAAAAGATCCAGCCCAAGAAGTACAAAGCATTTTTCTCAAGACCTGTGCAATGCTCTTAGTCACCTTGGAGTTGGCCGTGTCCACCTCTGCTTTTGTATCTCAGAAAATGTGCTGGATTCTAATTTATGAATGTCATAAACATACAGCTAAGGATAGCCTAAAATTCCTCCTTTACCTGTAAGGGGTTAAGAAGCTCAAATAACCTGGTTGGCACCTGACCACAAGGACCAGTAAGGAAAGAAGATACTTTCAAATCTGTGGGGGGAGGTTTTGTTTGTGCTTTTTGTTGTTCTCCCTTAGACAGAGAGGGACCAGGGCAGGAAAAACCATCTCCTAAAACCCTACCTGAAATAAGCATCTAGGATTACAAAAATTGTAAGTAAAGGCAAGAAAATCTATTAGATTACTTTTGTTTTAGCTTGTGAATTTTCCCTGTTCTAACAGGGAGTTTTATTCCTGTTTTTTGTAACTTTGAAAGTAAGCCTACAGGGGAATCCTCTGTGTTTTAAATCTTTTATTTACCCTGTAAAGTTACCTTCCATCCTGATTTTTCAGGCAAAATTCTTTTACTTTTTTTTAAATGAAATTCTTCTTTTAAGAACCTGATTGATTTTCAGTGTCCTAAAAACCCAGGGGTTGGTCTGTGCTCACATTGTACCAATTGGTGAGGATATTATTCTCAAGCCTCCCTGGGAAAGGGGGTGAAGGGACTTAAGGGAATATTTTGGGGAAACCAGTACTCCAAGTGGCCCTTTTTCCTGGATTTTTATCTAAATCACTTGGTGGTGGCAGCAATACCATCCAAAGACAAGGAACGGATTTGTGCCTTGCAGAAGTTTTTATCCTAAGCTGGTAGAAATAAGCTTAGGGGGTCTTTCACATGGGTTCACACATCTGTACCCCAGAGTCCAGAGTGGGAAGGAACCCTGACAATGACACTGTCATCAAACCCAGACAGAGATTACTAACCTCTCGAAAAACTGACAGACCAAGTACAGTGAAACCTGTACAACAGAGGCAAGCTTTTGTTTAAAGAAACCAGCCAGATGAATCCGCACACATAATCCGTACGATGCCCTCACCCTTAATAACAAAAAAGCTGATGATTTTCAGGTCCTTTAAAACAAGTTTCACTGTAACAGTTTCCTGGTCCTTTTCCCCAGCTTTCTTAAAGCATTAATAGCAAAATCATAAGAAATATCAATCTGCTTTAAAGTGATTCATTTGTCCATTCCTGCACGTCGTCTGCTAATGGGAAGAGAGAAAAAGTTAATAAAAATTTAATGTTTTTTTCTAAGACCAGGTGAGAGAAAAGTAAATAAACAGACTTGGGAGCTTGGGAGACAAAAAGTAAGCAGCCCAATCCTGTCCTAGACAGACACTTGATGCATTGACTTTGGCAACATTTACTGCTTCCTGATGTCAAGCCAATAAATATATTGAAATTGATTCCAAGGGTAGGGAATGTCAGTGGATGTGGAGAGATTGGGGATGGAATCTAGATGTCAAGGCAGGAGCAATGCTAAGCACAGAGCGTGGGAGAGGAAAATCAGTGCTGCTTGTGAATAAGCAATAACCTGCCCTCTTAGACAGCACTCCATGAATGAAGGAAGAGTGGGTATCAGAATTTAGGGCAGCTAATTATCCCAAATGCTGGCTCATTCTAAGAAGTTGTTTACAGCAGTGCTACTGAATATTCTAGGAGGGTGATGCTGAGAGTTATGAGTCACTCTCAGGCTGCATTCCTCTCCATGCTGTGTTTCTTTACCATTAACTGCCAGGATGCCCCATTTCTCCACAGACTTTTCTGGGGGAGGAAAGAGTCTTCACACTGACCTCTCCTCCCCACATTCACCCACCTCCTGAAGCTGTTTCCTTGGGAGGTGATTCATTTCCAGCATCCCTGTGGAAAGTCTGAAACACCACTGAAAGCAAACAAGGCCAGTGTCAAAAATGCAAAGCAGGTGGAATGATAAAGCAGGACCATCTGCCCTGAAATGCAAGGAGCAATGGCATGCAATCAGTTCTATAAGGGATCTCTGCAGTTTAGTGTGTGCAATATAGGTGTCCAAGGATCATCCATTGCTCTCACTCCCAACCTCATCGCTGTGGTTACCCCATGTTTCTAGAACATCTCTGTTATAGCCTGAAATCTTTAAAATGGTGTTTTTCAAAGGAGAGGGCCCCTTCTCTCCCAGCTTCTCACACACCGACACGCCCAGACAGGGCCGGCTCTAACTTTTTTGCCACCCCAAGTGCAAAAAAATAAGCGGCCGGAGCACCGCCGCCGCCAAAGCAAAAAAAAAAAGCAGGAGCAGGGAGGGTTTGATGGGGCCTGTCAGGGGGCAGGGGTGTGGAGAGGAGTCGGGGCAGTCAAGGGACAGGGAGCAGGGGGGGTTGGATGGGTCAGAGGTTCTGGGGGGCCTGTCAGGGGGCAGGGGTGTGGCGAGGGGTCAGGGCAGTCAAGGGACAGGGAGCAGCGGGGGTTGGATGGGGTGAGGGGCAGTCAGGGCACGGGAAGTGGGAGGTAATGGATAGGGGGTGGGGCTACCTCCCCCCCTTGGAGTGTCCTCTTTTTTGAAAGTTCAAATCTGGTAACCCTACATTTACACCAGTGGAAATCAAGGCTTTGGGTATTTTTCTCCAGCACAGCCCTCTTGACTGAAGTGTTCTTCTACTGGTTTTTGAATGTTACAATTCCTGGTGTCAGATTTGTGTCCATTTATTCTTTTGTGTAGAGACTGTCTGGTTTGGCCAACGTACATGGCAGAGGGGCATTACTGGCACATAATGGACAGTCTCTACGCAAAAGAAGTAGGTGAACACATCAGTCTCCCTGGTCACTCAATAACAGACCTAAGAGTCGTAATTTTTCAACAACAAAAACTTCAAAAATAGACTGCAATGTGAAACTTCATAACTAGAATTAATTTGCAGACTGGACACCATCAAATTAGGCTTGAATAAATACAGGGAGTGGTTGGGTCATTACAAAACCTAAACCTAATTTCCCCAATACTAATTTCTTCCTACTGTTATTCACACCATCTTGTCAGCTCTCTGAGAGGGGCCACACTCATTACCTCTACAAAAGTTATTTTTCTTCCCTTGGTATCCTACTATTAATTAAATTGTCTCATTAGACTGATTTCACACTTGGTAAGGCAACTCCCATCTTTTCATGTATTTATATCTGCTCATGTATTTTCTACTCCATGCATCTGATGAAGTGGGTTCTAGCCCACAAAAAGTTATGCCCAAATAAATGTGTTAGTCTCTACGGTGCCACAAGGACTCCTCATTGTTATCCCTTTGTGATCTTGAGCAAATTGCTTTGTTTTGTCTCTCTTTACCTCAGTTCCCCCACATTGGTAAAACTAGGAATAATACTTCCCTATCTCACAGGTATGTTGTAAGGTACTCAAACACTGCAGTAGTGGGAGGCGTATACATATCTTAGTAATAGAACTTTTCACCATCAAACACTGTATAAACATATAAGAACATAAGAATGGCCGTACTGGGTCAGACCAAAGGTCCATCCAACCCAGTATCCTGTTTACTGACAGTGGCCAATGCCAGGTGCCCCGGAGTGAGTGAACCTAACAGGTAAAGATCAAGTGATCTTTCTCCTGCCATCCATCACCACCCTCTGACAAACAGAGGCTAGGGACACCATTCCTTACCTATCCTGGCTAATAGCAATTAATGGACTTAACCTCCATGAACTTATCCAGTTCTTTTTAAACCTTGTTATAGCCCGAGCCTTCAGGAACTCCTTAGGCAAGGAGTTCCACATGTTGACTGTGCAATGTCTGAAGAAGAACTTCCTTTTATTTGTTTTAAACCTGCTGCCCATTAATTTCATTTGGTGGCCCCTAGTTCTTATATTATGGGAACAAGTAAATAACTTTTCCTTATTCACTTTCTCCACACCTCTCATGATTTTATATACCTCTGTCATATCCCCCCTACCTTAGTCTCCTTTTTTCTAAGCTGAAAAGTCCTGGCCTTTTTAATCTCTCCTCATATGGGACCCGTTCCAAACCCCAATCATTTTAGTTACCCTTCTCTGAACCTTTTCTAATGCAAGTATATCCTTTTTGAGATGAGGAGACCACATCTGTACTCAGTATTCAAGATGTGGGCGCATCATGGATTTATATTAGGGCAATAAGATATTCTCTGTCTTATTCTCTATCCCTTTTTTAATGATTCCTAACATCCTGTTTGCTTTTTAGACTGCCTCTGCACACTGCGTGGATGTCTTTAAAGAAATATCCACGATGACTCCAAGATCTTTTTCTTTGATTAGTTGTAACTAAATTAGTCCCATCATATTGTATTTATAGTTGGGGTTATTTTTTCCAATGTGCATTACTCTACATTTATCCACATTAAATTTCATTTGCCATTTTGTTGCCCAATCATGTAGTTTTGTGTGATCTTTTTGAAGTTCTTCACAGTCTGCTTTGGTCTTAATTAACTTGAGTAGTTTAGTATCATCTGGAAACTTTGCCACCTCATTGTTTACCCCTTTCTCCAAATCATTTATTAATAAATTGAATAGGATTGGACCTAGGACTGACCCTTGGGGAACATCACTAGTTACCCCTCTCTATTCTGAAAATTTACCATTTATTCCTACATTTTGTTTCCTGTCTTTTAACCAGTTCTCAGTCCATTAAAGGATCTTCCCTCTTATCCCATAACAACTTAATTTATGTGTAAGCAGTGTCAGGAATGAGATATATTCTGACATCTGGTGGCGAACTATGGGAATTGCAGTGAGCCTTGCAAAATAAGTCTGGGGCTGATCAATTTGCATGGACACACCCACTGCACCTAGCCTGAGCCCACAGCAGCCCACATGGCCACTTCGGCTGATGAGGGAGCCCCAGTTTCTATGTTATTGGGGCAGGAATGATAAAGTGATGTTACTGTGATTATGTGAATGAGGGACTATGGACATGTACTTGGCCCTTGTTATGATGGAGGGACTCGCCATCATCTAGGTAGCACTCAGTGGGCAAGGGCCATGTGTTTTCAGAACACTGTAAGATTGAGAGAGGTGGGGGACAAGCACCTATACCTTTTGGTGAGGGCTCTGTCTGAGGGCCTCCCAGGCCTATTGCACCCTGCCTCTCTCCACTGTGGAATGTCAGAATTGAATTTTGCTTCTATTAGGAGCCTGGTTTCAGGCTGCTGAGCTGAAAATTGCTTTGGGCTTGCTGGTGCACCTGCACTAAGGCTCCCCTACTGTGAGCTGAAATCACCTAAGAGCTAAAGAAATCACTGAGCACTGTCTTAAGTAGGGGGGCCGGTGCAGCAGAGCAGTCTGCGTGTCGGCTAGCAGAGGCGTTGGTGCTGCGGGCAGAGTGACCGGCGCGGCACAGCTGTCTGTGTGTCGGTTAGCAGAGCAGCTAGCGGATCAACGGGCAGAGCGGTTCGTGGGACAGCCAGCGGAGCGGAGCAGAGCCGATTGCGGGGAGAGCTGCAGCGGAACCTCACAGAGAGGCGGCGCAGTCGGCTTCGGACCACGTAAGGTGCCCCTTGCCCTACCCTCCATTTCCACCCAGGCTGGGAGGTAAGACTCTGCAGAGTAACTCCGGAACTCTGCACTGACCAGGAACAGAGACTCTTGGGCTGAGGGACTTTTGGGTGATTTTTGGATTGCTGGGCTCCAGAGACTTTTGGGCTGTGGGACATTTCGGGACTATTGGGTGAATTTTGGATTGCTGGGCTCCAGAGACTTTTGGGCTGTGGGACATTTTGGGGACTTTGGGTGATTTTTGGGCTACTGGAATCACAAACCTAAAGAAGGGGACACAGCCCAATCGGCTGGGGTGGCGGTTTGCTCAGGGGTTGGTGTATGACCCTAGTTGTGGTGTTTTTTCCCAATTTCATGATGTCATTTATCTCCTGTTAATAAAAATTTCTGATACACTAATCTGTGCTTGCGAGAGGGGAAGTATTGCCTCTTTGAGGCACCCAGGGGGGGTGTTAGGATTTTTCCCAGGTCACTGGGTGGGGGCTCGAGCCAGTTTTGTCTTGTGTGGTTAAGAGGGGACCCCTAGGTACTGAACCCGGCCCTTGCTGCTTTAACCCGGCCTGGCAGAAGGGTTACATATGCAAGAGCCTTTGGTGAGGGACCTTGTCAAAGGCTTTCTGGATATCTAAGTACACTATGTCCACTGGATCCCCCTTGTCCAAGTGTTTGTTGACCCTTACAAAGAACTCTAATAGATTGGTAAGACATGATTTCCCTTTACAGAAACCATGTTGATTTTTGCCCAACAATTTATGTTCTTCTATGTGCCTGACAATTTTATTCTTTACTGTTGTTTCAACTAATTTGCCCCATACTGATGTTAGACTTACCGGTCTGTAATTGCCGGGATCATCTCTAGAGCTCTTTTTAAATATTGGTGTTACATGATTTAGCTACTCAGTTGCTTGCCTTTGTAGGACTACTTTTATCCCAACACACTTTACAAATTGGAGAAGCTGGGATGCAAGTGACTGGCCTGATCTTTATGAGCTGCTAAATGCTCAGCACTTTGACCCCCTTTCAAAATGCAAGCTAGCCCATTTCACCAACCCTTGAACTGCAGTGCCTGCTTCACAGCCCAGTTCTGCAAAGTATTGAGTGCCCTCAACTTCCAGGGAAATCAATGGGAGTTAGTGGCTTGGTCAGCACAGCACGTAAAGGGAAACCCAGAGGGTGCCAGTGCACCCCCGAACGTAGTCTGCTCCATCACCACCCTTCACTTCCAGAAAGTTTCTTGCAAATGCTGTGCCAGGTGCTGTGAAGCACAAGATGGTCACTGTCTCACTCAGCAATTCACACATGCCACCCTACTACATGCAACCTACAGGAAAATAGAAGTTATTGATCTGTTTCTGGTTGGAAGCCACTAATCAATTATGTGTAACTGATTCTGTTTCAGGTGCCCTGACCAACCATTTGCATTAGATTACCTGTTCAAAGGCCCTTCAACAACCCTGCTGCGTTTGTTAACATTGTGAAATCTGTATGCCTGGCTAAACACTGTAAATCCTTTGTTGCATCTTTGAACAGTGTAAAACTGTCTGAGTCTCATTAGTCTGAAAGAAAGCTTGAGTAAATTGCACCATGATTCTTGAAGAGAAGAGCTGAATCAAGAAAGAGGGAAGGAGACAAGGAATGAAGGAAAGAGTAGAATCCTCCACTCATTCACCTCCAGTTCTGGATTTGATGCAGCTTACTTGGAAGCAATTACACTGACTTTACACTGATGCTGCTTACACTTCAACTCTTCCATGATTTTGCGCAATATCTTAGGGTGACAGAGATCTGTTTTCAATCAAAGGGGGAAACAGACAGGTTAGGTGCAGAACTGAAATGCAGCAAAGGATTCCATCAATCCAGAGGAGGAGGCCAGTTTTTCCACCAGTGGGTGAAACCAGTGGGTTTTTGTGGAAAAGATCAAGTTTCCTGTCAGCTTACGCAGTAATAAGGGAAAGAGCAGAGCACTCAAATGAGCAATCAGTCTCTGTTCCAGTGCAAATGGCCTCCAGACATGACTCCATCCCAACAATATGCAATGATGGAGTGCCCCAGGACATGAGAGTTTTGAGACTAGAAGGGAGGTAGATAAAATCACAATATCATGCAGTCACAGAGTTTAAGGCCACCAACATCACACAATACTCACATGCTAAACCCAACAACCAAAATGTTACAGCTTATGTCAACAAGAACTGGGGTGAACTCTAAAGCACCATGAATCCCTGCTTTGGAGAAGGTCCTTCTGTCTGGAGGACCATGTCACCAAGCTAGGATGGGAGAAGCTAGGCATGGAGAAAGAGGGGACCGAGGGATGAAGAAGGTGGATGAGGGATTTCACACTCTTGCTCAGGTGGACTATGGGCAATCGTGGCAATTTACACATGGCAATGTTACACAGCCCTGTTGGCCACCCTGCCTTTCCCAATGCCATAGCCTGCCAAGCTGCCTCATAAAACCCAAAAGAGGTTGATTTTGATTCTTCTCGCATTCCATGGCTTTGCCTCCTTCTGCTTCAGGAACCCATGCATGCCACAGGGGAAACCCATGCCGGTATTCTTCAGCTGCCGGAGACACTTGTCTGTCATGCTGAAAAAGATAATTGTCTCAGTCACCATGATCAGCAGCCTGAAGTGGGTCCCTCCTCACCCCCATGGGCCCTCCATTCCATGCCTACATACTTTAAGAGGACAGAAGCCAGGGGGAGGAGAAAACCCACATGCTGTTGTTGTTGGTTTTGGCCCAAAAGCGGCAAGCTGCTTCCAGCAATACTGGGATGAATAATTGCCCAATTAACTGAAGGAACGGCCAGATGTATGTTTGCTTTCATACAGATCCAGCTCCACATGTCTAACGTC
Organism: Dermatemys mawii; assembly: GCA_007922305.1. NCBI lineage: Eukaryota > Metazoa > Chordata > Testudines > Dermatemydidae > Dermatemys > Dermatemys mawii. The sequence goes on from ML677381.1 coordinate 31,519,903, forward strand.
ACGGAGAACCTGGGGGTGGGGAAGGAGAAAGTCGGGCCTCTGCATGGGCAGGGCTGGCTGCTGGTTGATTGAGTGCCCCCAACCCTCCCTTTCTTTAAAGGGGGAAATGATCTGTTTAACAACCCTGGGGAGAGTGAAATTCACCCTGCCTGCCAGAGTACAGTTACACATGCCAAAAGCCAAACAGGCAGAGAGGAAAGTCAATCCCATGTTTTGATTTGTATCAGGTGTACATACAGTGAACCCTCTCAAGGCAGGTATGGTGTGGGGGTTTTCCACTGAAAAAGTTTCACACTAAGCAGAGGTTTTGGTGTAACCTGAAATGAAATCTATCCTTTGGGATGCACAGAGGCATTTCAGGACTTTGCTTTCCCTGCACTGTTGAGGGGGTTTGGAGTTCACTATGAGCCAGTCCCCACTCTATGACTGTACATCGCCACTGGACAAAAGAGATGCTAAAGGAGCATTTAAGAAAGATAAGGCTATTGTGGAGAAACTAAATGAATTCTTTGCATCTGTCTTCACAGCTGAGGATGCAGGGAGATTCCCAAACCTGAGTCGTTCTTTCCCAGATTAGAGGAGGTTTTGGAACAAATTGATAAATTAAACAGTAATAACTCACCAGGACCAGATGGTACCATTCAAGAGTTCTGAAGGAACTCAAATGTGAAATTGAAGAACTACTAACTGTGGTATGTAACCTATCATTTAAAATCAGCTTCTGTGCCAAATGACTGGAAGATAGCTACTGTGACACCATTTTTTTTACAAAGGCTCCACAGGTGACCCTGGCATTTACGAGCCTGTAAGACTAACTTCAGTACTAGGCAAATTGGTTGAAACTATAGTAAAGAACAGAATTATCAGACATATAAATGAACACAATTTGTTGGGGAAGAGTCAACATGGTTTTTGTAAAGGGAAATAATTCCTCACCAATCTACTAAAACATTTTCAGGGAGTCAACAAGTACATGGACAAGCAGGACTGGATTATGACATTCTGAGGCCCTAAACTATGTCAAGTGTAAGAGGCCTCATAGAATAAAAAATATATATTTTCACAGAAAGCACATTGAATGTATAAACATGAAAGCTTTATATTTGAATATACATAAAAGTGAAGTCATAAAAATAGAATAAAAATCTATCTAAACACATCTTGCAATATGCCTGTATGCATTATAAAAAAGTTTCAGATTAACATATTTTCGTCTATGATTTCTTAGTAGTTATGCAAACTTTATATCTACAGCAACACAAAAGCAGTTACAGTTACACAGATCAGCTTACTTAATGGAAGCAGTACAACCTACAGTATGTCTGTTTACATATCACATTACTTTTAACACTGAAATTTACAACATTTTCTTTCATGGTTTTTGGCGAGCAAAGTCATTGATAATGTCCTCAAATGATAAGCTATGGCATTTGTCACTTTCAATACACAGAATGTAGAGGGCAGATAGCTTTTCTTGAAGCATTTTCTAAGCAGGCATCTCTCTTCACAGACTAACAGATTTATTTGGGCATAAGCTTTCGTGAGTAAAAAACTCACCCTATTGTGGCTTTTTACCCACGATAGCTTATGCCCAAATAAATCTGTTAGTCTTTACGGTGCCACCTGACTCCTCGTGATGTACATGTTAGGAACTTCAGAGAACTGTTTTGGACAATATGTGTGAAGCAGGTTTCCTAGGAGGTACTTGGGAAGCCATTTGAAGCTATGCCTTGGGAAGAAAAATTGTCTACTCATTCCCTGCTCCTGGAAACTCCATATCAAAGATCCCTAAAGCATATTCTAAACTTTTCATGAGTGCTTGAGTTCTGACTCTGAGCTGAGGTTGTTATGAAGTTATCAAAGAGACCGCTTTGTAGGGTTTGAAGGACTAAACACCTGTCAGAGTCCATGTTGGAGTTGGGGTGATCTATGATAACCTTATTAGCATCCATGTAGGTTCTTTTATTAGTTTTACTGTTTTCTCTATAATTCTTTTACCCGAAGAATAAATAAGCTTGCACAGAAAGACTTGTGTGGTAAGTTAACTGTGGGCAGTTCCACGGTTATTAGTCTCTGAAGAGAAAGCAAGCCGGCCCACTTGTGCAGTCTGACTTTGCTGGTGAGTTAACAGTATAATGAGGGAGTTGTGCAGCCTGACTATACCCTGGACAGAAAGGAGAGATATGCAAGTCTCCTCTACCCAAGAAAGGCAATGGCTAAGGAGCCGGAAGCCAAGTGTGGGTGCCCTGCTGAACTACTATGAGGAGACATGGGGGGTGCTGCCTTGAACTGTGACACCCTCCACAAGCAACTATAACATTCTGAATCACAGTGCAGGCCACTCGGCAAGAAGCCCTGCTCTGTCCCTTGACTGCCAAACTAGATGATCTAAAAGGTTATCTTGAATAAAGCACAATCATTGCCACGGATTCAGACAAGGATCCCTCTCTGAAGTGTTGACGATTGACGGACAACGTATAAAGAGGACAGGAAGTGTGATTTATAGATCTCTTGGAAGAAATGTGGGAAAGGGCTGAGGGCCATCAGGCCTCCTCGAAAAGGGCTCTTCTCCATTTCTGTGAAACACTCAGCATACCTCTGGCCTGGGCAATGCAGCCTCATTTATCCACAGATCTCTTCCATGGAACAGTCAGCACGAATGTGTGTGTTTTTCCTTGCATGCATCGAATCACTGTCCACTGAACAAGTCCGGAGTCAAGCCCATCTGCTGTGAGGCTACAAAGATTTGCTTGCCCCTTACCTCCCCAACATACATGCCAGCCAAATCCAAAGTAATGTAGGGTGTAGGTTACATTTCTGTAAGTAAGTCTGAGAGATGTAGGGAGGCTGAGCTGGCATAGTGCCTCAGTTCCCAAACTGGGGATCTGCAGAGAGAGAGCTGCTTACATGGTGCTGTCTCTCCTCCTTGTCTCCAGGACGGTGCTTCTGCAGGTCTTCATGCTCTTCAAGGATGAGCCAGTCTAGAGGCCTCCTCTAGGGGCCACTCCTACATAACAGGAGGAGGGAAAAGAGACAGGATCCACAACCTCAGGGACCAGCGTCACCAATGAAGCTGGAGCTACCATGCACCAGGAGAAGAATGTCCAAGGATACAGGGGAGAATGGAATCAGGCCAGCACTATGTCCAGGGGAGCAGAGGGAGAAAAGGACTGGTTGTCTGGGAAGAGAAGACAACAGAGAAATAGGTGCCGGGGAGCAGTAGGAGAGAGGGGAATGGAACAGATGGGAGCAGGGAGATGGCATTAAGAGCAAAAGTAGAGAGTGGTTCTGGTTCTCTGTTGCTGCACTCTTTGTGCTGTCACCAATATAAACTGGGTACTAAGTGCTATCAAATCCAAATAGCAGTGTTTTCCCCTCCCTTTGCCCTTGTATAAATGACTGCATAAAGTGCAAGGCACTAAGAAATCAGGCTCAAAGTGATTAACATTTAACACAGTGAAGACAGTTAGTTACAAAGACCTAGTAGCCTGTTGCCATGCAGGCAATTGCTGGAATTGTCAGCAAATGCAAATGCAAAGGGAGGTGACCTGTCCAATCACAAGTGGGTAGGGAGTGCGCAGGAGGCAATCTTTTTCCACTATGCAGACCCATTGTAAGAGAATTTTGGGAACCCACAAATGTACACACAGAGGGAGCCACCATCCTCAGCCCACCGTTCAATATGGCCCACCCCTTCCTATTGTTGCCTCTAGGCCGTACTGAAGTGTGATGGGAGGCTGCTGAGATTGCCATTCCAATGGGGTTTCAGCACTTTGCTGCAGGAGAAGCAGGGCCATCCTTAGGCATATGCAACATATGCAGCTGCATAGGGCACCTGAAAATTTGAGGCACCACTGGGTCTTAGTGTCCACCCACGAGGCTTTCCTATCCCTTTTCTGACCCTTCCTGCAGTCTCCCAGAGCTGACTTCTGCAGCCTGGTGACTCTTCCTCAGGAGGGGATCTAGTAGTTAAAAGTTAAAAAGCCTCCAGCCTGCCGGACCTATTAGCACAACACTGAAACTGTTAAAGAGCCATTCAAGGGGTAATGAAGCTATTTAACAGGCATTTGCCAAACACCAGGTATATACTGTCAGTTTCTGAATTTACTGACAAAAACAGTTGTGAATTACTGTAATATTTACTCAGAACGTGTCAGTCTACAGGACTTTTGTTTAAAATTTGCTTTAAAAATATTTCATTAGTTAGTTGGTGAAGATTATAAAAATCACATCTCTAAAAAATCTTTGCATAGATTTTTAGATGCACAATCATCTTTAGCCTTAAATGCTTGGATCTTTAGACATATAGTTTTTTAAATAAATCTTTCAAAAGGCCATCCTTATATAAAATACACATTTTAATTACTATAGTAGAAAAAAACTTGCTTCTAAAGTCTTCCTGTCCTTTCTGTCCATCCCTTTCTCCCTTCACCACCTCTTTCCCCACCCCCACCCCCATTGAAGAGAGCCCTTAAAGGGACAACATCCCTTTCCTTCCAGATAGCGGGACAAAGTTTCCCTTTCTTTACTTTTATCTGATGAACTAGTTTTAAAAGAACCCTCCAGCAAAATCAGTACCTTAGTAAGATATAAAATCCTTTGTTATGCCTAAAATCTCTGGAAACATATTTTTTAAAGTTAGTGAAATTTCATAAACGTATTTATTGTTATGGAGATCACACAAAGTAAACTAGTGTTCCCTATTTCGAAAAGCAATGAACATTGTTATGAACAAACTAAACCTCTGTGACTGATTAATTTAAAATAATGTCTTTGTTTCAGTGAGTTAAATATGTAGTAATCCGGAATGATTACTTTATGAAGACTTAACAGAGAAGAGCTGCATCCTGTATTCCAGAACATTTAATGTTGTATTCAGCAATACAGCTGACTCACTACAAAGTTTTTGCAAGTAAATGTCTGACAAACTTCAGGGCATATCAAAAAACCTGTGACTGACATTTTTTATTCCCAAATTTAGTGCTTTCAATTAGGTACCTTCTGCATGTCCATTCTGTGTGAGCGGGAGGGTACAGGGGTTTCTGCTGGTAACTGTGACTCTCCACCAGCATGAGGCAGGCCGGGTGTCTCGTTATCCTTTGCTGTCTCATCCCTCCCCTGTCCTGAGGCTGCAATCTTGGGCTGCTGTCGGGCATAGGGGCACCAGTTTAATAATATTGCGTAGGGGCCCTATAAATTCTAAGGACAGCCCTGGGGAGAGGAGACGAAGCTCTCAGGGTCTGCAGCATTTTCTAAGAGTGGAACAACTGCTTTTCTCAGCTAAGCCCTTCTCTCTTCCCACCACCCTGCGGGATTGTAAGTGGGCCGTAAATGTTTTTGACATGGCACTTTACCAAGCATACGCCATAAATTACAGTCCCGTGCCGATAATAAGCCAGGTAATAAGGCCACTTTTTGGTCCCGCCAACTGCACAAAGGTGGCAATGGGGCGGGGGAGGGATGCCTATTAGCACTGAGCTGGTTTTACATGCCATGGAAACTGTTTGTTCAGCTGGAAACAAGAACTATCCTTAGCCCAAGAAAGCATGTTAATGAAAACAGAGTGTGTGGAGGAGGGGGTGGCTCTGGCACAGAGTGGCAATTCACTCCCAAGCACAGATGTGAGAGGCTGGGAGAGGGCTGGAGCCCAGGCCGGGGCCCCCATGGAACCTACATTTGACCGGTTGCTTTTTCACACCTTTTGTAAACAATAATTGGCGTGTGCTGGGTGAGAACACAGCCAGTTCAGAGACCAGCTCAGTGCCATGGAGGTTGATGCTATGGGACTCCAGTGCGAAGTCCTGCCAATCAGCGTGGCCTGATCATTGTATTTGGAAAGCCGTGAGTACTGTCCATTCAGAACCTATCTAGGAACTTTACCCTGAATTGTTCTAGTTCTTTGATAAATTCAGAATGTTTTAACTCTTCAGAAAGCAAGACACTGAGACTACAGGGTGCAGACTGGCATTGCACTAGCCTGCTCTTGCATCTCAGATGTAATCTATGGTGACTTCTGGCTGGTCTGTTTCTGGTCCATCATGAACGCACCTCCAGCCTGACTTGCAAACACCCCGCTGGTCATTACTGTGATGCCATACAGCCTTGCCAGTGAAAATGAGTTTTTAACACAGGAAAAACACTCACCGATATTTCCAAAGAGTTTGGCTTTGCCTGGCAAAAACAGCTTATCCTTAAACACCTGGTCATTCAGGGGGAAAGCAAGTGCTGTCATGATCACAGATCTGAAAGGTTGGGTTCAAGGCATGACATACAGGGTTTCAGAGGAGACTGGGATGCTTTTAAAGAGCATCTACAGCATAAATCAAGTGGTATTTATTTATTCTGATGTATAGAATGTGACCATAATATTGTTTCTGGGTGCATGTACAGTACTCCTGCCCCTGGGAATAAACTTAACTACCTCAAAATCACCCAGTCAGGCAAAACCTTGAGAAAACAAACAGGATTTACAGGAGACCATGAAAGTCAGAAAACTGCCATTCCACTGTGGGAGGCAAATTCCAAAGTGTGAGCCCCCTGTTCCAACCCTCACCCAAGAACACTTTCCTTCCACATCTTTGATATTCTAATCTAAGGGCTGTTAACAAGAGTGCCCAAAAGACCTCAGCTGATCAGACAGAACCGAATGGAATAGTGGACTCTCTAGCGGACAGGACCCAATCACATGGGCCTCTTCAAATCAATATTAACACCTGGAACTGCACCCGGAAATAAAGTGGATAGTTGGTGTAATATGCGAGCATCACCAAACTGATGGGCAGCTACTTTCCATGCCAGCTGCAGCTTCTCAGTGGCCTGTAAGATTAGGCTCATTGTAGAGTGCTGTGACCCAGGAACCTCTTAATGCCAACTGGCAAAGGGCACAAAGGTGGTATATTGGGGTTATAGAGATGTCCAGAGTCTGATGTATACATAGCAGTTCACCAAAGGGTGATATGTAAAGTCTCTAATGAAAGGCTGTTTCACCCTTATAATTATGAAATGTATGGACAGAAACTGTATAAGGAGATATGCATCTATACTGAAAATCACATTAATTAGGTATGCAACTTGGGAACTGATCACTTGGAAAAGTGAAAAGCAGGATTTTCCATGCTATATTCACCTATCTGTTGACATGTACATTTACTAGGTTCACATCCATTTACAGTCTGAGCTAAATGCTAATGAAGGATTGTGAAATCTCTGAAGAGAGGAAATGTACAGGAAGAAGTGAATCAGTGGGGTGGGGGAGTTCCATTTACCACTGAAAACAATGAAACTTTGGGCTATAACTGTAGGCAGAGAGACTAGGCCGGGGTGGGCAAACTACGGCCCACGGGCTTAACCTTCCTGTGGACTGGAGGTTTCAGCCAGCCTGTAAGTAATGGCTGCTATGACTTGGAAAGAGCATGTGACCAAGTCACATGACTCTGGACTTCACTTTGGGGTGCTGGTATTTTTCCACAAGCTGGTCTGGGAACTGAGGTTGGAACAAAGCGTTCCCACCATTTGCTAGAGCTATATAAGGCAGGGAGTGACATCATCATTGGTTATTCTTCACTCCCCCACAATGGAACACCTAAAAGAAGCTCCAAAAGAAAAAGACCTGGAATGGGGGTGCAGCTCCTAAGCTGCAAAGCAAATGCAGTGTATCCCTTAAGAATCTGCAAGCCAGCTTGTATCATCAGCCACGAAGAGAAGTTGCTAATTCATAGTCTATCTTTCTAGTATTTTAGGCTTAGCTTGCATATTTATTTACTAGGTAATCTGCTTTGATCTGTTTGCTATAATTTATAAACATTTAAAATCTATTTTTTGTACTTAATAAACATATTTTATGTTTTAATTTAAACCAGCAAGTTTGGAGTAAAGTGCATGGCAATCTTAGCTCAAAGGGTAGGGGCTGTTGCATTTCCTCTTCACATTGAGGGGGAAGAGAACTGGATGATAAATTCATACTGGTTGGGGTTTGGACTAAGACATGATGGTATCGCTCTGGCGTCCTAGGCTGGGAAGCTGGCGGTTATTTTGACTGTAGCCTCACTATTGTTAATTCATGCAGTGGCTGGTCAGAGCCTGCATGTAACTGCAACTGGATGTGTCCCTCCTGTGTATAGGGTGACCAGATGTCCTGATTTTATAAGGACAGTCCTGATTTTTGGGTCTTTTTCTTATATAGGCTCCCATTACCCCCCACCCCATCCCAATTTTTCACACTTGCTGTCCGGTCACCCTACCTGTGTAGGATGCGGGGAGAGGGTCTGCAGCTTCTCACAAAAGCACAGTGTGAGAGGGAGCGCAGGCTGGTGGGTTGGAAGGTTCAGTGAAACCCCAGTTGCAGGTGGTATCTCAGTAGGGACACATCTCACTAGGATTTCTGTAATTATCCAGTGAGATGTGTTATCCCACATGGAGACACTTTGAAAGGACTCAGGGGCTTGTGTGCATCTGTTGTCAATCTGCAAGGCAAAGGTGGGGCTGGTGTAGCCCTGAGGAGAGGGAATGGCCCCAAGTAGCATTACAGGTGCACTGTGGTCATTCAAGCTAGAGGTCACTAAACAATGATGCTTATAGTGAGTACCCATGTATATGCCAGGAGGAGCAGGTGGCACAAAGGATCTTGGAGTGAAGACTGAAGTAGCACCGAATCCCCAGGAGGCAGACAGCCTCACATCTAGTGAGGAAGAAGCCAGCAAGAAGTAAATAAAATGAATGGGATGAGAAACACAAGCAATACAATCCTAGCCTCAGTATACTGCAATATGGCCGACTGACCTAGAACAGCAGCTCCCAAACTGTGGTCCATGGAACATTTGCTGGTTATTCACAAAGAGCTAGCTGGCTGGTTGGCCGCATGGTCATGGCCCTTCCTTTTGTCTAGCTACTAAAATGTATTAAAAGAAGTGAAAAATACACACCTGCTTCCTAATTTTTGCATGGAAGTCCTTGTTGAAATTGCCACATGGATGTTATCCAATCACCGAGGAGAAGACAGGTCCTGTGCTATCACGGATTAGCATGAAGGCAGCCCAAAAGACTCATAGACTCTAAGGTCAGAAGGGACCATTATGATCATCTAGTCTGACCTGCACAATGCAGGCAACAGAATCTCACCCACTCACTCCTGCAATAAACCTCTCACCTATGTCTAAGCTACTGAAGTCCTCAAATCATGGTTTAAAGACTTCAAAGTGCAGACAATCCTCCAGCAAGTGACCTGTGTCCCATGCTGCAGAGGAAGGCGAAAAAACCCCAGGGCCTCTTCCCTGGAGAAAAATTCCTTCCCAACCCCAACTATGGTGAACAGCTAAACCCTGAGCATGTGGGCAAGACTCAGCAGCCAGACAACAGGAGAGAATTCTCTGTAATAACTCAGATCCTACCCCATCTAATATCCCATCACAGGCCATTGGGCATATTTACCACTAATAACACTGGTCTACAATTTTTTAGAAGTCGTCTGCTTCAGAGATAAAATGTGATATTTATTATGTATTTTGATGTGCTGAATTCAAATATGACAATTAAAACAACTGATTGGCTACTGTTTCTAAGATATTTAAGTTTTTACATTTTATGTCTATGTATATTGTGTAGATAGAGTTTTAATCATAAATTGTAAACCTAGGTCTTTTCATGTGTTTATGGTTGCTTTACATGATAATATTTCACCTGTCCTGTTTATGTAACACTTTAAAAATCAGCAAAAGGGTTATATAAATAAAATGTATTATGAAACAAAAGGCAAAAAACTATTATGTACATAGTTTAGTCCTATTCAGTGTCTACTCAGCGCTTCTTGGCTTGTCTCTTGTATTCATTAAATGGAGCATCTCTTGTCACTGTCCAGCAATAGTCTGCAAGCATTGATGGGCTCCATTTGCCCTGATAGTGTTTCTCCATTGTTGCAATGTCCTGGTGAAATCGCTCACTGTGCTCGTCGCTCACTGCTCCGCAGTTCGGTGGAAAAAAATCTAGATGAGAGTGCAAAAAATGTATCTTTAGTGACATGTTGCAACCAAGGCTTTTGTATGCCTTGAGGAGGTTTTCCACCAACAATCTGTAGTTGTCTGCCTTGTTGTTTCCGAGAAAATGTATTGCCACTGACTGGAAGGCTTTCCATGCCGTCTTTTCCTTGCCACGCAGTGCATGGTCAAATGCATCATCTCAAAGAAGTTCACGAATCTGAGGACCAACAAAGACACCTTCCTTTATCTTAGCTTCACTTAACCTTGGAAATTTTCCACGGAGGTACTTGAAAGCTGCTTGTGTTTTGTCAATGGCCTTGACAAAGTTCTTCATCAGACCCAGCTTGATGTGTAAGGGTGGTAACAAAATCTTCCTTGATTCAACAAGTGGTGGATGCTGAACACTTTTCCTCCCAGGCTCCAATGACTGTCGGAGTGGCCAATCTTTCTTGATGTAGTGGGAATCTCTTGCACGACTATCCCATTCGCAGAGAAAACAGCAGTACTTTGTGTATCCAGTCTGCAGACCAAGCAAGAGAGCAACAACCTTCAAATCGCCACAAAGCTGCCACTGATGTTGGTCATAGTTTATGCACCTCAAAAGTTGTTTCATGTTGTCATAGGTTTCCTTCATATGGACTGCATGACCAACTGGAATTGATGGCAAAACATTGCCATTATGCAGCAAAACAGCTTTAAGACTCGTCTTCAATGAATCAGTGAAGAGTCTCCACTCATCTGGATCGTGAACAATGTTGAGGGCTGCCATCACACCATCGATGTTGTTGCAGGCTACAAGATCACCTTCCATGAAGAAGAATGGGACAAGATCCTTTTGACGGTCACGGAACATGGAAACCCTAACATCACCTGCCAGGAGATTCCACTGCTGTAGTCTGGAGCCCAACAGCTCTGCCTTTCCCTTGGGTAGTTCCAAATCCCTGACAAAGTCATTCAGTTCAGCTTGTGTTATGAGGTGTGGTTCAGAGGAAGAGGATGGGAGAAAATGTGAGTCCTGTGACACTGATGGTTCAGGACCAGAAGTTTCATCCTCTTCCTCTTCCTCGTCTGACTCAAGTGAGAATGATATGGTGCATCAGGAACCGGCAGTCGTTCTCTGTGGGGTATTGGGCATATAGCTGATGGAACGTTTGGATAATGCACAGTCCACTTTTTCTTCTTTGACACACCTTTCCCAACTGGAGGCACCATGCAGAAGTAACAATTGCTGGTATGATCTGTTGGCTCTCTCCAAATCATTGGCACTGCAGAAGGCATAGATTTCCTTTTCCTGTTCAACCACTGGCGAAGATTTGTTGCACAAGTGTTGCAGCATATGTGCGGGGCCCACCTCTTGTCCTGATCTCCAATTTTGCAGCCAAAATAAAGGTGATAGGCTTTCTTAACCATAGTGGTTATACTGCACTTTTGTGATGCAAAAGTCACTTCACCACAAACATAGCAAAAGTTATCTGCACTGTTCACACAAGTACGAGGCATCTCTGCTCACTTTGGCTAAACAGAAATGTGTCCCTTTGCAAACTCAGACACTGACAAATAAGAGAGCACGACACTGTATGATTTCTAGAGCTGATATAGGGCAATTTGTTCAGCAGAGTGATGTAAGCTTCGTTATGATTGCATCATCCATGACTCTGCGGAATAACATGATGCAATTCATATCATGTATGATGCAATACCAGCTTCAGATTCATTGTTTTGCCTGAAAAGCAAGTACTGTCCAAACCCAGTCATAGATTTATTCATAGATCCAGTCAAAGATGTATTTTAGTCATTTCTGGTTTAAATTGAGATCCCTTCCCTTTATAACTCACTTATCCTCCGCCATTCCCATGTCAAGGGTCGTATATACTGACCCAATAGCATATCTTGAAAACTAGAGCCAGTCAACAATTTTAAGCATCATTTTCGTTCTCAGTGACCCAGAATTAGTAAAGTTTGCATTTTGGCTTCTGAAATAAATGTAGTCTAACTTTACTAACTCTGGGTCACTGAGAATGAAAATGATGCTTAAAATTGTTGACTGGCTCTAGTTTTCAAGATATGCTATTGGGTCAGTATGTACATAGAGCAGTGTAATCAAAGATCAATTAATTGCCAGAATCAGGTTATCCCATCATACCATCTCCTCCATAAACTTATCAAGCTTAATCTTGAAGCCAGATAGGTCATTTGCTCCCCACTGCTTAGGGTTAGGGTTAAGGCTAAGACAAGTTATCTATTAAGATGTGGTGCATACTATGAAAAATAGTGTGTCCACTTATCCACATGGTAGTTCCTATTTTTGCCCACAAGGGGCCACACTTCTCCAGATTTTTCTGCCTTCCGGTTAAAGGAGAGTTCTGTGCATGCAGCAAAGCTTGTTTCAGAGACTGCAGTCCCTATAGGCAATGCTTTCTGTAACGCTACAGAGACTGGCTAATTGTCTTTAGCTTTGTATAAACTGCCGCTCCCCCAGGCACTCAGTCGCAAACTGGAGCACACTCCAAGCTGTACAGAGCATTGCACCATGCTGTCTGCCTCACACACAGATATTTCCATACCACCCAGCCGGGAAGATCTCTGCTGGTGCTTCAACCACGCCTGTATCTATTCTAAACATCCCATGCTCCGCTTCAAAACCCATGTACCACTGTGTTGCCAACTCCCTCTATATCCCAACTCACACCATCTACTCTGCCATTTCTCATTTCATGCTCCTCACCCACAACTCCCTATTCGCCTCTGCCAGTGACTGATTTCATGGCAGCCACCATCTGGACCAAATTTTTACATGTTCCATGTTACCTTTCTAGTGCTCATGAGAGTTACCTGACTTAAATTCTTCATTTATCCATAGAAAAGGTAGTGGCATTGCAAACATCCCCCATTGTTCCCTGGGGCCAACATATGTTACTCCTGACCTGGGCTTAGAGGACAGTTGAGTCTCCATGGTGCACTCATCCCTTGGCTTCTGCAAAGCTGTTAACCAGGGACCCAATTACGGTGGCAATTTTCTGTGATTCAGACACTTGTCTACTAGGAACTAGATTTAGGTCCACAACCTCATTTCCCATTGGTCACCAAACCACTGTCAGATGTTATCTGCTTTTAGCCATTACAGCCAAACTATGTTCTGACTTAGACCTGAGTTCTATCTAGTGAGCTAGTGGTGAAAGGTCCCATGGCTCCTGGAGCATCTAGTTCCCTCATCTTGAATAGTAACATATTCTCCAGACCTTTTAAAAGCACAGTCAGAACCCACCTCTTTCATGTTGCCTTCACTCAGCAACCTGTCAGCTACTTCCCTGCAATAACATTTGCCAACTTGTCCTAGCCCTAGAATACTGTTCTGACCTGCCATCTCACCCCACTGCTCCATTGTCTGCATTGGTTCCCCCTGAGTTCCTTGAGATTGGCCTTATCTCCCCGAAGGACTATGTCCCTATCCTTCTCTCCATGACCACATCCTCCCACAACAGCTATGATCCACTGCAACAATGAAACTATCATCCAATAGGAAGGGACTCAAGAGAGATGATAGTGTCATTCCTGTTCCTGAGAGGTATTCAGGTACCTCCATGTCAAAAATTCAGGGAGATATCTAAGGTTCTTCTCTGATCCCCATCACCACAGTATCCAAACATCTCACAGTCTTTGATGTATTTATCCACAAAAAATCCCTGTGAGGAAGGGCAGTGCTATTATCTCCATTGTTTGGATGGTGAACAAAGAAGCTAAGTGATTTGTTCAAGGTCAAACAGGAATTCTGTGGCAGAGCAGGGAGTTGCACCCCAGGTCCCAGGATAGCCAATGACCACTGAACCATCGTTCCTCTCACGTAGACAGAGAACATTTTTGTAGCATTTTCAGTGCAACATTCTACAAGCTGTCTGTATACAGAACTCCTACTGAAGTCAATTGGAGCTCCATGTCTTGAGGGTTTCCAAGCAAGCCGGTGAATTGTCAGGGTATCAGCTGCATGCACCTTTAAAGAGCCAGATCATCTCTATTCCTAAGTGACAAAAAAAGCATAATGAGAAAATGATGACTCCCTAGCAAAATGTTAATTAGGGCTCTAACACCACTAGAAATTGCACCACAGTTCATGCCCTATCTCAAAGCCTGTTCCCTCTTTCTTTGCCACACCCAATCCTGTCAGTCCCCTGAGAAAAGAGCGACAGCGGGTTCAATACTTAGTGTCCTTGTGCCTCAATTCCCCGTGTGTACAATGGAGATAATAGCATGGCCCTTCCTCACCAAAATTCTTTTAGTTGGTGATTTAAAACATGCTGCAGACTATAGCAACTTAGCAGGGAACTACCCAGTTGAGATTGTCAGCGATTTCACCAATATCAGCCCTGTTGTGAGCTTGAGAAAGAACTTTAAGCCACTGCCATAAAAGCATTGTTCATTATGGGGTGCCTAATCAAGAATATCTTTTGCAGACCCAACACCTGGTAAGTAGAGAGATAAAGTTGAGGATATATACAGAATGACTCAGCAGGCAGAATTCTGACCTAGGAGACTGAAACATGGCCTCTCACCGTGAAGCACTATACATAACTTCACTCTGACCTCCATCTTTGACATATCTCCCTGTTTCCTCTCCCTTTCCTGCTACACTTTTCCTAATCCTCCTTCCTTTCTACTCCCTTCATTTTAACTCAGTCTGGGGCAGGGAATGCATCTCTTTCCATGTGTGTAAGTGCTCTGTGTGACACTCAAGAAATGAATATATAATTATAGTAAATTATATTTCTTGTATCACCAGCATTGGAAAATGATCAGCAAATGCTTTGATCAATTAATGATTTTTCACTATAGCTTCTGGAAATGGCCCTATCACACACTTAAATGACTGACATTTGTAACTTCCCACAGCAATACTCAGTGACTCTCAAGCAACCCCAGAAGCATCCACACATTACAGGTTTATTTTTTAATTTCAGTCACAGAGGGGATCTTCGGCACTCTTTCCAAAAGGAAATGGAGTGGGATTATGACATCTTCTTCCAACTGTCAGAGACAGGATAGCTGATTTGGACAACTGTGGCATTGTTTGTGAACCTCCATGCACAGCTAAACTCATTAATTTCTGGGTGTTGAGGATCCTGTAACTTCTAGTTTCACTTTACTGTCCGGTTGCATTTGGGTGGATATCACAAATACTAGGAACTTCTAAAACCCCACCCATTCCATGTAGCATTCAATGGTAACAGCAATTGCCTGTTCTGTTTATTTTTTATTATGTTCTCTTCCACTGTGTTTCTTGTCTGTGCAGTTAGATTGAAAACCTTTTAGGGCAGGGCTCTATCATCTGTTTGGCAGGGACTTACCAACATATCACAAAATTGTACACAAATAGGGTGCTGTACAAAAGATTAATAATGCCATGACTTTCCGTGACCTCTGCAGCAGCCAGTGCGGCTGGCTCTGGGGCTGCCCGAGCAGATCAGGTAGTCCCGGGGCCAGCTGCACCAGCCAGTGCTGGGGCAATTAGGGTGTGGGAGGGGGCTCAGAAATGGAGTAAGGGGTTAGGGTGCAGGGTGGTGCTTTCCTCAGGGGGGGCTCCGCCAAAGCAGCCAGCATGTCCCTGCAGCTCCTAGAGGAGGGGCTGGGGGCTCTGCGCACCACCCCTGCAGCTCCCATTGGCTGCCAATGGGAGCCATGGCGATGGCACTTCCGGCAGGGGGGTAGCACACAGAGCCCCCCTGGCCTTCCCTCCCCCTAGGAGCTGCAGGGACACATGGAGTCAGATAGGGAGACTGCCAGCCCTGTCAACCTTTCCACACCTCCAGCATCAGTGGAGATCCGATGGACACACTGCCACCTGGTCCCCTGTCCCAGTACCAGTGGGGATCCTGGGTCACACGCCACTGCACACTCCACCCAGCACTAGCATGGGTCCTGGGCTGCACATTGCTGCCCGCCTCCCCACCCCCCAGCACCTGCTGCGCCCCCCAGATCACTCTCCCAGAGCACCTGCGGCCCGCCAGCTCAAGTTTTAATTAGGGGTCTATAGTACAAGTCAAGGACAGGTCACGAGCTGTGAATTTTTATTGCCTATGACCTGTCCATGTCTTTTATTAAACATACCCATGACTAAAACGTAGCCTTATTCATAATGCCCAGCTCTCATATAGCTCTTTTCATCAGCTCTCAAAGCACTTCACAACCTTGCATGTATTTATGCTCACGACACTCCTGTGAAATAAGGCACTGCTATTATCCCCATTAGAAAATCAGGAAATGAGACCCAGAAAGGCTAATTGACTTACCCATGGCCATGTAAGAAGTCTACGGCAGAACTAGTGCTAGGCTGGTGCCCTAACCACTGGACCTTGGTAAATAGCATGATCACAGAGCTATCTGATGATTTACCAAACTCACATAGCGACTCAGTGGCACAGTCATTAACAGAACCAGGAAATTCTGATTTCCAGCCTGGTCTCCTTTGCACAGTACCCAGAGAGCTTCTCCTTACAGCCCCACTCCCAGATGTGACCACTTCTGTGTCTTAAAGGCCAGAGGCATGGAAAGAGTCAGCAGCTGAGACAAGTGGCCCATCAGGCCAAGAACTCTGCCTCTTGCTGCATGAAAAACCTAATGTCTCAGGGGAAGTCAAGCACCCCCACAACACACTGGGTCTGTGCTGCTGTGCTGTCCACTGGCCCTGAAACCAACTTCTTGCTCCACAGTGGAGCATATTTTGCCCAGCTCCACGCGTAACATTTCTCACTCCTCAGGGCTGTTGGAGCTGGGAGGGCATCACCAGCCCGATCCCCGGGCTCAGGACCCTAGGTGAGCATGGAGGATCAATGTGAGCGGGGCCCTGTCTGTTTACAGTACTAGGCCAAGGGTGGGCAAACTACAGCCTGCGGGACCATCCTGCCCGGCCCCTGAGCTCCTGGCTGGGAGGCTACTCGCAGCCCCTCCCCTGCTGGCTCCAGAGGAGCCTGAGCTCCTGCTGCTCTGAGCAGCATGGTAAGGGGGTGGGGCAGCATGTCTAGCTCTGGCAGGCCGCGAGGACTCCAGACACGCTGCTCTAAGCAGCATGGTAAGGGATTGCGACGGGTGGATAAGGGGCAAGGAGTCTCAGGGGCAGTCAGGGGACAGGGATTCTGGGGGAGTGGTCAGGGGATGAGGGAGGGGGTGTGGGAGTCCCTGGTGTCTGTCAGGGGGTGGTGATGTGGATAGGGGTTGAGGCAGAGGTTCAGGAGGTGTCAGGGGGGTTGAATAGGGCATGGGAGTCCTAGCAGTCGGGGAGGTGGATAGGGGACAGGGAGCAGGGGTGGGTAGCGAGTGTGGTCCTGGGGGGACAGTTAGGGTGGGGGAGTCTCTGGGGGGGCACTCAGGAGATGGGGTGGATGGGGTGGGGCTCCTCAGGGGACAGGAGGTGGGAGGGGGGTCAGGGCTCTCGCTGCTGTTGCGCGCAGGCGAAATAGCCCTGGCGGCCGCCTGCCCAAGGCGGAGGCAAAGCCGTCCATCCCCTTGCGCATGCGCCTCCCTTTTGTCTCGGGGTTGGGAGGTGAGCGTATCTGGCTCCTGCGAGTGGGAGCTCGCGTGTGCGCCTGCGCCGGCCTGTCAGGCCGTGGGGAGCTGCTGATACCCGAGAGGGCGGCGGAGGAGGCGCCGGGCCGGGTAAGGGAGCGTGGCGGGGCTCAGCATCCAGGAAGGGTTAGCAAGCGGGGCCGGGGGGCGCGGCAGCCACGCCCGGCCCAGGCTGCGGGGTGCAGCATTGGGACTATGGGGCACCATGGAGTGCTGTGATGGGGTGGGGGAGCAGTGGAGCACAGCACTGGGGACTATGGGGTACCATGATGGGCTGTAATAGGAGTGGGGGAGCAATGGGGTGCCCTGTTGGGGACTACGGGGAAGTATGGAGGGATGGGGTAGGGGGAGCAGTGGAGTGCGGCATTGGGGGTTGTGGGGTACCATGGAGGGCTGTGATGGGGCAGAGGAATAGTGGGGAGCAGCGTCATTTCTTTGGTGCAGCATGGGTGGTTGTGATGAGGTGGAGTTAGAGCATGGGGGAAGCAGTGGGGTGCATCTTGGGGTTGATGGGGTAGGGTGTAGTATTAAGGACTAGGAGGGACGTGACACAGGTATAGTATTAAGGAATAGGAGGGAGGTCCCATAGGAGTAGAGGTGCACCTTGTGGGAGCAGTGAAGTGCATTATGAGAGTTGAGGTACATCTTGGGGTGTGTGAGCAGACTGGGGGTACATCTAAGTGCATAGGGGTTGGAGTGTAGCAGTGGGGTTCAGTGGTTTTAGAGGTGCTGGTTGGGATGGCAGTTTGGCTAGTGACATAGTATACAGGGGGCACAGGAAGATGGGGAATGGTATGCTGAATAGTAGGATGCACTCAGCTATTGAGGAGAATGGAAGGGAACTGAAGAAAGGCCTTTAGTCTCAGACAGTAGGATGTAGGGGCTGGAGGTTTTAGTTGGTTAAGGGTTGGGGAAACTTTGAGTAGCTGGGGAAAGACAGGGAAGGTTGGGGAGCTTCTGTGGTCGCTGGAAGACATAGGCTCGGGCAGTGCTGGCTGCTGCCTCTATCAATTGGCATGGATGTTGACACCATAAGCAATCTGAACTGTTAATGGTTACTGAGTGGTTGTTTTGGAAACACAAGTGACAAGCATGGATTTAAATTTGAAATACCTGTCTCTGTTTTTTTTATTATTCACATGATGTGGGGTTTAATGCAGCAGACTGTTTGCTGTTGGATTAAAATTTCCGTTATCCTGTAGATTATGGGATCTGCTTGTGTAAACAACATTAAAGTGTGCTTGTTAATTTTTTAACATTTGTTTTAAATCCAGTAAAAACTCCACCTTGATTCTTCAACAATGCACACAAAGTGGAACTAGAAATAATCCCAGGCTCCAGAAATTAACCTAAAAACCTCTAACTTCAGATGGTGGATTTGAAGTTTATGGGTTTGACTCCTAGCTCGTCAGTTATAACAGAGAGTCTTCAAAACACCGTGTGAGTTTATATTTAATAGAGGTTGATTCAAATAATGAGTTACCAATTAAGTACTGGCAGTGATATTTCAGGACTGTTTTGCTGATAAACATTTTGTACAATATCTGATTGTGTGTAAGGGGATGTTAGTTGCTCCTTTTTTGCCACCAAAAGGCTAGCTGTGGGCATCTCCCAGATGCACAACATATTTCAATCACACACACACATAGCAAAACTTGATAACTTCGAATACGATGCTAAAACATATAATTCAATAGGATAGTAATGTTCAACAGATCATGACCTCTCAAATGCATATTGCACAAAGCATATCATAATCATATCACTGTGGTGAATATAGGGTTGCAGAGTTCTGTTTGAGGTCCAGAGTGTCACACTGGTTCATAACCAAAGACAGAAAACTAACAAACTAAAAAAAAAAAAATCACAAGCTTTAGGAAATATTAAAGTTCCCCAAATATTGAACATTTCATGTAAATAACTTGCAGAAATTAGTGCCCTAAAGGAAGACGAAGAGCAGTTTATTCTCCATATGCAGCCTTGTGCTATGACTGAGACCTAAAGACTGCAAGGCCGCATCCCTTTCATTCCTTTTGGCAGGTGAAATCCTAAATTTCCAAAGTCAGGCCTAGCAAGGCTTTCATTCACTGAGATATTACTTTACTGGTAAATTACATTATAATGTCCTGACCCATTTGCCCAACAGTTTCCCACCTTCTTAGTGGTGGTACATTCACAGTTTGAATAAGGAATTGCTAGTCTACAGTCATGCAGTTTTTTGGACTTGCCTGAACTGATCATATGACCACATTAATATAAAAATGGATGTGACTGATTGTGTTATATTAATGATTAACTTACTTGGATCACGTGTATTGATCAAAGCATGTACTAGTGATGTCCAACCGTGGAGTCAACTAATGTTTTGAATTACTTGCTCAGACACATGAAGGCTATCTGCAGATTTCATGCTCTTGGACTTTGCAATTCCATGTTTGTTGTTCTTCTGGCTGTCTGCTGCTTAAACCAATAGGCATAATTGCTGAGTTGTCCCAGGGAAGTTAGAAAGATAGCTGAACTTTAGGAACATGCTGGAAAATGCTCATCACTATTCAGAACCACTGTCTTAGGAAGAAAAGATTTCATGAACTAACCTAAAACAACAGTGTGGTGGATCATCCTGTTAGTGGGTTTCCTAGAAAACACAGAAACTGAAGAATGATTTAACTCATAGGCTGTAAATATCTGCTCTGATAGTCTCTTGCGTCATCAGTTCCCACTAAAGCAGGTCTTTGTGGTGTTTCTGAAGAAGATATCTTTATTTCTCAACCCATCAGACTTTACATTGGACATAGCTGAATATGGATACAGCAGGGTTGTTGTTAATATTAGCTTTATATACACTGCACAGGGTGCCAGGAGTGGTACATCAAGCTACAACAGATTTGCTGATCTGAAGCCACATAGCAGAGTCTAGTACATGTTTCTTCTGGTTTCAGGAACTGGTAGCACAAAATCTAAAAAAGAGAATGATTACTAATTTCAGAGCCAGTTTTCTAGAGTACTGTGTCTGTCACCTATGAAAAAAATTCTTCTCTGTGCAATCCCAAATAAGGAAGAAAGATGTCCTCACATTGCCTATAAGCTTTATATGTAATGTTATGAGTTCTACAAAGTTACTATGTTAATAGTAAGGCCAAAATTCTGAATAGGAGAGAAGGATCCAGGGATGGTCCATTATAAGAAGACATTAGCTAAAGCTGCATTATTTAGATACCACAAATTGCACCATATAAGTATTGCACTTTGATACGTATGATGAACGTGCTCATATGAATAACAAGATGAGCTACTTATTTCAATCTAAGCGATAAGAACAGCAAGTACTGTAATTCACTACAATACTGTATTTATGGGACTTTCACATTTGCTCATTCATGCTTTCATATACCTCAAGTGCAATTATTTTGGATAGGAGTTATTCTTTATGGGTGATTGAAGCCAGGAGGTGCAGGTATTTGGTATAAACCACACCTTTTAGAACTGTACATTAAGTGTTTAACAGTCCTAGTTACACATTCTTTGAACCAGGTCTCCCATCCACTGGCTTAGTACTTCCAGCTAAAGGCAACATCAGTGCAGATTTCTCCATGCTACTCAGCCAATATGCCTCAACCCTCATGTGCAAGGACAAATTTTAGGGGTAAGAAGGTAATTAAGTCCAATTTTGGTTCAACCCAAAGTCTAATAATTTGTGCTGCAAACACTGTGTTTTCAATCACGATAGCTGTCTGAATATAAGATCACACTGGAGACAAGGTACAGACAGTTTACTTCTAGGCAAATAGCTGAAGTCAACCCCATACTGCCTGCATGGAGTTAATCTTGACTTTAGCAGGCAAGCTCAAAAACTATAGTTCCTTGTCTCCACTAGGATTTTACATCAAGGTAGCAATATTGATATAAAAAATGTACTTTTTCTCTTTTTTTTTTGCATTGGGGCGTTATCTCTGTTCTTTCTGAGGGGACTGCCAAAAAAGGTGCAATTTGTGGTGGAGGATTTTTGTGCTGAACATTTTGCACTTATGTTTTTCTGAAAGGATTTTGCAGCCTTTTTGCTCACACTGTTGTTGAATGTTTCTACTCTCCAGCTTCACCAGTGGGGCAGAATTTTGGAAAGACTAGAGAAGAAAACGCTAAAATGTGGCAGTTTATTGCTTGAAAGGCGTTTGTATGCAATTGTTGGCAAGCTGCTTGAAATTACAATGAAAGGAGAAACTATATTTGCCATATTGGCTCATTGCCAGTGCCTGGCTGTCCTTCAAAGAGATCATCCTTTGTCACTTTTTTGGTGACACTTGCTATTGGGAATTAGCTTTTTCAGGAAAGGGATTATCCATTAATTATATGGTATAGATGTCCTCGATAAGGATGCCCTTCTGAGCAACCTAGCAAAGAATCTCATGTTAGGTTTTATTACTTTGGTGGGGTGGGAGGGTGCAACGAAGTGGCCTTTGGTGGGACACTACTGAGAGTATCAATTCAAGTCTAATTGCTTAGAGCAGGGCAGTCACAGCCCCAGGCTGGGGGTCCTTTACTATTAAGGCACACCAAACCAGCCAAACAGAGAGGACTTCGGTCTTACCCCACTGGTTAATCAGAAGTTTTTATACAAGCAATTCCCTCAGATATTCCAGTTCCCTTGTATCACCACCAGCACCACTCTTTATGGGGATGAATGGTTATGAAAACCAATATCCCAGTAAAAGAAAATCATTCTCCCCATCCCAAAGGATCAAGCCCCAGACCCAAGTCAATATTCAAGTCAGATCTTACCCACAAATCATGCTGTTACCAACCCTCTAGAATCTAGAATCTAAAATCTAAAGGTTTATTCATTAAAAAAAAAAAGGTGAGAGTTAATGAAAATTGGTTAAATGAAATTAATTGCATACAGTAATGGCAAAGTTATTGGTTCAGGCTTGTAGCAGTGAAGGAATAAACTGCTGTTTAAGTCAAATCTCTGGAGTACATCCACAACTTAGATTGGTCATTCAGTCCATTGTTCAGAGCTTCAGTTTGTAGCAAAATTCCTCTAGGGGTAGGAAGCAGGATTGAAGACAAAATAGAGAAGATGCAGCTGCCTTTTATCATCTCTTCCCATGCAGCCTGTGCTTCCTTTGTTTCAAACACATGCTGTCCCGCACATGACTTGAAAGCCTTACAGTTCCCTCCATGTCTGGGTTGGGCAAACATTTTGGCCCGAGGGCCACATCCAGGTTCCAAAATTGTACGGAGGGCCAGGTGGGGAAGGCCCTGCCCCCGATCCGACCCCCACCCACTTCCTGCCCCTGACTGCCCCCCTCAGAATACTCAACCCATCCTGTTTCTTGTCCCCTGAATGCCCCCACCCGAAACTACCCCCCAACCACTACCTCAGGACCCCACCCGCTACCCAATCCCCCTGCTCCCTGTCCCCTGACTGTCCCAACCCCTATCCATCCCTCTGTCTTCTGACAGACCCCTGGGACTCCGCCACCCTATCCAATCCCCTGTTCCGCATCCCCTGACTGCCCCCCCAGAGCTTCTGCCCCATCCAACCCCACCTGCTCCCTGTCCCTTATTCAACCCCCCACTCCCACTCCCTTACCACTTATCTCTGCCTCCCCCCTCTCCTGGAGCCTCAGTGCCCCGCGTCCAAGAGCGGTCCTGGACAACGCTGCAGCTGCATGGCTCGAGGGTGGGGGGAGCAAGCTCCTGCCACGCGGCCCGCTGGAGCTCGCAGCCCCGCCCCCTAACCAAGCCGCTCCCAGCGACAGCTCAGGCCCCACCGGAGCCACGCCACTGCAGCATTGTCCAGGGCCGCTCCTGGACACGGCACGCAGAGGTTCTGGGGGATGAGAGAATGGCGTGGTAAGGGGGCGGGACTGTGAGCTCTGGCAGGCTGAGCGGCAGGAGCTCACCCCCCACCCCCCCCAAGCCACGGCGCTGCAGTGCTATCCAGGGTTGCTCCTGGACATGGGGCGCTGAAGCTCCAGGAGAGCGGGGAAGTCGGGGGAGGGGAGACAGCAGGGGAGGGGCCGAGGGTAGCCTCCCCAGTTGGGAGCTCGGGGGAACCGGCCAAAATTAGCCCACGGGCCATAGTTTGCCCACCTTTGCTCCATGTCCTTGCATGCCTTGCTGAGTCAATGGGTCAGTTGAATAGCTGATGGTTCTTAATGGACCATAAAGCAGGCTAGACAGTGCTGATGCCAAACTGTCTGGGGTGTCACCCAGAAGCATAGCACAAGTGTGAAATACGGACAGTATAGAGCCAATACTTACAACTATAAATATAAAAGTGATAGCATAATCATAGCTGAAAATCATGACCTTCTCATAGCAATCTTACTTGACCTCCTTTGTGCAAGATTTGGTGCCACTATAGGACCTTGGTTGCAGCAATGATCTATACAGTCACAGTTTATGTCAGTAACATCACAGAGGGTGGGAGAGGAGGAAATAGAACTGGATTTATAAAGTGTTTATATAATGACAACTTTAATTTTTAAGTGTGTGCGTTCCTATAATGTAAATCATCTTTGCTTTTCCCAAAGAAATCTTGTGAATATATAGGGCCAAATAAAGAGAACAATTAGTTTGTCAAAACTGACATAATTTGAATATTTTTACAGGTGGATGGGACTGGACGTTGCATCAATTTACCTATCTACCTTCTTAGACTGTCAGATTAAAGCCTTATCTATGTACACATTGTTTTAAAATTGATTTGGCTCAATTGAGTCACTCTTAAATTGATTTTTAAACCTGGCTTCCACTGATTTAGTTTATCAACCGGTTTAATTGATTTAAGCATCCACAGAGGTATGTTTAGTCGTGGTTTAATTAAATCCATTTAAAAACACACTTTTAGTTAAATCCGGGTAACTTTTAATGTAGATGAGGCCTAATTTGTGGCTTGCATCCACTTGATCAGCTTGAAACCCTCTGAATTTGGCCCACTGGCTGTAAGGTGGTTTAAGCTGATATAGCTCACGTTTTGAAGAGGCCACAAGAGGAGTGCAATAAGAGACCCACTAGTTTACGGTCTCTTCTGTCTCTCTGGCTTGTAAATAGCACCAAGTTAGACACCTTTGCCTGTTAGTGAGGGGGTATAAATAGCTCAAGGAATATGAGTGTATGAGTCTTAACTTGCCACTTCACACATCACTGTGTTTGCGTTTTAGTTTATCATGCAGGCATGTGTTCTTCAGTATGTGTAGTGGGGCAAAGCAGGAAAATGAAAGGTTCTTTGGTTAGTAAACTTTTTTGGCGGGCGGGGGAAGGGGCTTGCATTGTATCTGAATAGTGAGTAGCTGGGGCAGCTCAGAAGCCCAGAGCTCTTGGGCCTGATACTCCAGGCTGGTGCACTCTTAAAGTGAAAATTGCATCAAAAAGATCTTATCTTATGATACTGGAAGATCAGAGGTCAGTTATTGTGGTTTAGCGCATGACTTGTAGAAAAAGTGGGTGAGACCTTCTTAAAAGCTGTGGTCTGGGCCAAATCCCTTAAAGCAGCACTAATTTTCTCCTTTGCCAACCTGTACAATGGATTCCAGCAGCTGTTGATGTTGATGTGGAATGTAGAGGCAGGGGGTTCAAGTTACTTGTGGAACTCACTTATCATATTGGTGGCATACTGACTATGTGTAAAGTGGGGCTGTATACATTGGGATTTGTACCATGTAGTGATCGGGTGTATGTGAGTGGTTGTACCAGTGCTCCCTTTTCTACAGATTTATCACTAAAGGGCTTGTGGTTTTAGTAGCGTGTTCCTATTATCTATTAATCTTCCCCACTTCGTAAAAATTGTCAGCATCAGTCGAAGCTTGTAATCAGCTACTGTTCTTTCTATGCTGGTCATAATGACGCTTCCATTGTCTCTAAGCTGGCTGTAATCTAAATTTGCAGATAATAGTAAAATATGGTGGCATGAACATCAGTAAGAACAGAAAATAATAGAGAGGGGTTAGATGAAGGGCAGGAAATGAGATGAGATTCAGCCTAGACAAATGCAAGCAATATATTTTATGGGAGACTAATCAAAAAGTGCAGACATTTTAATAGGAAAAGTTTTTAAAATTAGTAATGGAAAAAGAGATCTAAGGATGATAATGGGAGGAAATTGAAGATGAGCTTGCTATATGATTCAGCTGTAAAATAGTTCATTTTTATTTCAGGATGAATATGCCATTGCATCATATAGCTTTGAATAGACAGGTAAGCTCTACTGCATCTAAAATACAATATTCTTTTCTGGGCATTTGAATGTCAGAAGGATGCAGACAAATGAGAGGTGTTGGGGAAAGAACTAAACTTATTTTAAAGATTGAAAACACTGATTCTATGGTAAGGAAACATTAAAGCCTGAATAGGTATTGCTTAGCTGATGGAGACATTCCTGTCTGGGAACATGAATATTAACACGAAGGAGGGAAAGAGTAGTTGAGCACGACATAAGGGAGTAAATGTACAAAATGAAGGAAGGGAAAATGTGGGCTACGGATTAGAAAAAACGTACAGATCTCTACTTTTGGCAGCCTTTCAAAGAAACTTGTGAAAGCCTCATTTCTCTGGACCTTACAGAATAGCCTGAAGATTCTTCTATGTCAAAAGGGGGATGGACTAGATCAGTGGTCTTCAAACTGGGGTGCGTGAGACCCCAGTGCTGCCGCCAAGCCCACCCGGGAGACCGCCGAACTCCTGGGTGGGCTATGTTGGTCCTGCCGAAATACCTCCACGGAAAGCGGAAGCTTCCGCTTTTTACAGTGGCATTTTGGCGGACATACCCCCGGGGGCCACCAGACTTTTCCCTCCGCGGAAGGGGCCGCAGGGGGAAAAGTTTGAAGACCTCTGGACTAGTTGATTTGAGTATTTCCCGCCTTTGAATCTATGCTTCAATAGTATTAAATATTGCTAAAGAAATTTTAAAGCATTGGCTGTAGGGAATGCTGGTGTTCTCTAAATCTCAATGTTTTAACTTAATGGAAGAACTGAAAAGATTGTTATAATTCACTGATCTCTCTTGGTTTGATAGAGAGTGATTCTATTTTCATCTGCTGCTTTTATATTAATTTCTTGGAGCAGGAAGTTTAGCTTTCCTACTCCCAATGGCTTTCTAAAATTGGAACTAGTCACATAGAAGAAAGTATTCTCTATGTCTGCAGACAAAAATTGGAAATGCCACATCAACAAAGTTGGCGTCTAGGTGACTGACGAGCAACCTCCACCAGCTCAGTCATTCAACTTTGGCATCAAATGTACACATTTGGAATGGTTTAGCTACAGCTGTGAAGTTCATTACCTGTGCTAACCATCCTCAGGCGATTTGTGGATGCAGATATAGCAGCATCCATCTATCTCATTAGTAATAGGACTCTTGGCAAGAATCGAGCCATTAACTCTTGTTTTTTGGGCAAAATTACAGCATGAGTACTCTTCTCTCTGACTGCAGAAGTTATTTTTTTCTCTTTCCTTTCTTTTTTAAAAAAGTTATTGGTACAAAATGGCTGCCTCATTCTACCTGATCAGTGGCCACATCTCAGTGTTTAGTGAGTGATCTCTGTGTATTGTTTAGAAAGTGCTTTGTGATCCTTTGTAATGAAGAACAATGCTTGAAAAGCTTACCCAACACCTATTAGACAAAGACTAAACCTGCTACCCAGGGTGCAAAATAGCTGAGCTGCTCAAACAATCCTATACCCATGCAGGTCTTCAGTAGAGTTGGAAACTGGAACCCTTAATATAACAGTACAGACCCCACCTGAGCTAGAGGAGTAACTCTGTTGTCAGATAGCAATAGTAGGTTGCCATCCTGTGTGGCCTCCTCATTAGAAAGAGATGATTCAACTGCTGCCAATGTGTTACAGCTCTATGTCTCATAGCCGCTGTAACCTAAAGGAATAAAATAACTGTTATAATTTAATACAATGAACACAAACAATAGACAAAGTGTCAATCAAATTCATACTATTTTCAGCAAAACGTATATAGAACAATCTTGCAAATGTTTTTGACACTTAAAATCTCTCTTCTCTTCAAGTCCTTGTATTATGGTCATTATTCTGGCCAAGAAGTTCCTCAGTGGTGTGACTTGTTTGGCAACCTTTCGAGTAATTAGCAACAGAGAATATTTATTTGAGGCTACCTTTGTTGCGCTGTCATTCCCATGAAAGGAGGGGAAACTTGGGATTGCAGTAGCAGTCCAGAGATTTTCACTGAGTTATTGTGCCTGTGAATGTAGGGGTGTTTTTCAGATGCACAAATTAAACTCTGGGTAGGAACATATCTTGGTGTCCAATCTCTAGGAGTGGCTAGCACCAGATTCTTCACAGAAATGTGGAGGAACCCTGCAGTAGGCACATATGGAGTAATTCTCCCTTCACCCTCCACACGTATATTAGGTCTCTGATAGTTATAGGTTGACGTAAGCTCTGAAGCCTTTCCACAAAAATTTTGTCATTATTAATTATAACTCCGGTTATTCTCGGTACTTATATAAACACCCAGTCCCTTTTTGAATCTTTGAAAATTCTTGGCCTCAACCATTTCATATGACAGAGTTCCATTAAATTCCATTTAATTACACAGTTATTAGTTTTTAATTTCACTCCTTTTTCTTTTTCATTTACTGTCCCTTGCTCTTCTGTTAAGACACAGAGTGAACAGAACAGAAAGGTCCCAATCCACCTTTTCTACACAATTCATTATTTGACATACTTCTCTCATATCCCTTCTTATTTTTCTTCTTTCTAAAGTAACAACAATCCCAATCCTTGTGAGGAAAGACGGAAAAGGAATTTTTCCAGGCTCTTGGTCATTCTTATTGCCCTTCTCTGGACCCTCTCTAGTTCTACAATATCGTATTTGAGATGGGGTGACCACTACTGCACACAATATTCGGATTAGACTGCACCACTGATTTACATAATGATATTATAATATTGTCAGTATTATTTACTGTCCATTCTTTATGCAACCTAATATTGTTTGCTTTTTTGATTGCAACTGCACATTGAGTGGAAGTCTCTATTCAGCTATCTGCAGTGACTCTCAAGTCCATTTCTTGAGTTGATATGGTTAATTTAGAACCCTATAAGATATATGAATAGCTTTAATTTTCCCCGCCAGTGTACTTTACATATGTTGTAAATGTAATTGCTTGCATCAGAAATTATGTACAGATTTTGGTTTTAAGAATCATGAACATTTGAAATCCATTGTGTTTGGTTATTAGCAACAAGTTCTATATACAGTTTGACAGTATATTTAGCTCATCTGTGCGTCATCAATTGGAGAGATTCTGGAAATGACCTTACACTTTCTAAGAAAGAAATCTAGTTTCCTTTAAGTAATCTCTGATGCCAGTTATCTCTCTGGATCCCTGGAGACTTAACTCCTGCTGTTCGTGTGCATTTGATGGTAATTAAATGTATTATAGATGGATCACATTAAGATGCCATTAATGAGGCCTAAATAATTGAAGCATAGGGTCTTAATGCCTGTTTTGTATCACTATCCTTCATGTGCAGCCATGCATGCTGTCCCAAGGGACCTGGTTAAGACTTATGAACCAGCTCATCCTACTGAGCACTCTTATCCAGCTGTAAAAGTGAAACATGGAGTGTAGCAATTTTAGTTCATGGGAGACCTCCAAATCTTACAGAACTTTGTCCCCAAGTTATAACAGAAGCTAGAGCAGAAAGCAATCACCCAGCTCTCTGTGGCACCGGATAAACTAGTACTAGGTTATTACTCAGATCTACACTCAGGAAGCTGGCTCAAAAGCCCAATGTAATCCATGAGAGAGCTGGTGCAAAGCCTAGGGCAATTAGTAAGAAGATCGAATTGCATTTAACCTCATTAAGGCAATCCATTGAACTCGGTGCACTGCTCTTGAAAGAAAGCATTCTAATAAATTTCAAATTAACTGGACTAACTGCATCCTAGTGTGTAGAAATTGATTCCAGTGTTAGTATGGTATGTTCAGTTTTCCCTGTGGCGCCAATATCTGCGTCCTCAGGAAAGCTAGCTAACATTGTCGGTATCTCACATTTTACTAAAGAAAGTCCTCCTCTTCTGATTAGGATATGTTGATTTCTTTTGTCCCTGTATTGTTTTCAAATTAGAGTGTCCAGATGTCCCAATTTTGGGGGCTTTTTCTTATATAGGCACCTATTACCCACCACCTCTGTCCCGATTTTGTACACTTGCTATCTGGTCACCCTATTCCAAATTAATAGAGCAGAGTATTATTTATTAAGTCAGCTGCTATGAGTGTAGGGGTATAATGGGATGCATTCCACTCCCTGCTGGATTCAGCCCCTTCACCGTGCTCTTTAAATACTCAAGGACGTTCCAAGCTGGTGCAACACCCATACCTTCTATTTTGTGTCCATTCCCACCACCAGTTCCCCACTATTTACAGGCTGTTTACACAGTTTGCCCTCACACAGGCCTGATCAGCAACAGACTAGTAGGCTCATTCCTCCCTCTGAGCCTGCCCTTTCCCTCCTGGTCTCCACCCACCTTTCACTTCCTCCCAGCCTTTTAGGTGCTTCTAATGAGGCTGGCAGGTGCAGGAGTTCCCAGGCAAGCACTGGCTGTTTACCCAGCCCCAATCCATTTCCCCTGATTGGGGGTCGGGGTGGCAGGAGCTGATCAGGGACTTTCCTGGCAGCACCCTAACGTACCAGGGTAGAGAAGAAGCTGGAGGAGAAATTGAATACATTGAGGGAGTAAGAGCACAAGTATGTATTAGCTGACCTTCATTTCTTCTACAGTATTTTTGTACCAATAGGAAATTTCTGCATTCCCTTTTAAGTCACAGACCCCTTGGTGTATAAAACATCAACATCTCAGTTACGGTTCAGTGCTCTTGGAGACTGTGAAGTTATGTCGACTGAAAGTTGTGGGGAGGTTTTTTGTTTGGTTTTTAATTGGGGGTGGGGGGAATTAATAGCCAGTCACTTCTGAAGCAGTAGATGCGATAATCTGTACATGTAAACTCTACTTAAATATGAGTGTATCAGGGACGCAAAGGAGACAGGGATTAATAATAATGCAGCAAATGATAAGGAAACAACTAAACGTGAAACCAACGAGAGTGTAGGAATGGCTCTCCATTGCAGCATCAGGAAGTTAGCTGGTGGTCTTTGTGGAAGGGAAAGTAGACAATCTGTTTTCTGTTAACATGTTGTATAACATGTTTATAAAAATATATGCTGCAATTTAGTTTGACGACAGTTGTCTAACAATACCTGTGGAGTATAAATCAGGGTAACTATATGCAAGATCAACGAGGAGTACTTGTGGCACTGTAGAGACTAACAAAGTTATTTGGGCATAAGCTTTTGTGGTCTAAAACCCACTTCATTAGATGCATGGAGTAGCAAAAAACAGTAGGCAGATATTTATACACAGTACATGAAAAGATGGGAGTTGCCTTACCAAGTGGGGGGTTCAATGCTAACAAGACAATTCAATTAAAGTGGAAGTGGGCTATTCTCAACAGTAGAATACCAAGGGAAGAAAAATTACTTTTGTAGTGGTAATGAGACCAATGTAAACAGAGTGGCCCATTTCAAACAGTTGACAAGAAGGTGTGAGTAACAGTATGGGGAAATTAGTTTTTGTAGTGGCTCATCCACTCCCAGTCTTTATTCAGGCCTAATTTGATGGTGTCCAGTTTGCAAGTTAATTCCAGTTCCGCAGTTTTTGAAGATTTTTGTTGTAGAATTGCCACTTTTAAGTCTGTTATTGTGTGTCCAGGGATATTGAAGTGTTCTCTGGCTGGTTTTTGAATGTTATAATTCTTGACATCTAATTTGTGTCCATTTATACTTTTGCATAGAGATTGTCCAGTTTGGCCAATGTACATGGCAGAGGGGCATTGCTGGCACATCTCCTTCTTTAGAGGTTTTTAAGGTCAGGCTTGACAAAGCCCTGGCTGGGATGATTTAGTTGGGGATTGGTCCTGCTTTGAGTGGAGCGTTGGCCTAGATGAGCTCCTAAGGTCCCTTCCAACCCTGATATTCTATGGTGGCATATCTCACATTGGCAGATGTGCAGGTGAACGAGCCCCTGATGGTGCGGCTGATGTGGTTAGGTCCTATGATGGTATCCCTTGAATAGATATGCAGAAAGAGTTGGCAATGGGGTTTGTTGCAGGGATAGGTTCCTGGGTTAGAGTCTTTGTTGTGTGGTATGTAGTTGCTGGTGAGTATTCACTTCAGGTTTGGGGCCTGTCTGTAAGCAGGGACTGGCCTGTCTCCCAAGGTTTGTGAGAGTTAGGGATCGTCCTTCAGGATAGGTTGTAGATCCTTGAAAATGT
Source organism: Dermatemys mawii (assembly GCA_007922305.1). Taxonomy (NCBI): domain Eukaryota; kingdom Metazoa; phylum Chordata; order Testudines; family Dermatemydidae; genus Dermatemys; species Dermatemys mawii. The sequence goes on from ML677381.1 coordinate 31,551,739, forward strand.
TTGGGGAAAGAAGGTAATTGTCAGTTAAGCCAGTGAAACTTCTGCTACTTTATATGAATAATGTTGATTACAGAACCATGGTTCATTGTTATGTCACAAATGTGCAAAATGTAGGTGAAGTATCACCTTTGGCAAACTTCCCTACTTTAACACCAACCAGTTAATAGGGAATTGACAAGATCTTTAAACATAATATGGAACAAAGTTATCCAAATGACTCTTAGCATGTCAGGCTTATTAAAGAGGCAGTACCAGATCAGCATAGGATGTTTTAGTTTTTAAACAATAAAAACACTGGAGATGAATTTTTAAAATAATTTTTTAAAAATTCACTGAAAGCAGGTGTTTTCTTGTTTTTCAGGCGTTCTCCTGCAGTGATGTAACTCAGATATTTCAATGGTTGCCAATTCCAAAGTGCCAGAAAGTAAAACTGACTTGAAATAAGCATAAGCAAAAATTACACTGACTAGACTATGTTCAGTGTCTGGACTCATGAGGATGCAAAAAATTAATGCTTAAAATTTGTTGGTTTTATAATGTAAAATATTAAAAGACATTCCTACCTTTTATTTATTATCAACAAATGCTTTTAACCTGGAAGATTCTCCTTAAAATGACGGACTGATTTAACTCAAGATTACTCAGATCAATATTTTGCCATTTAACTTTTCTCTAAGGGGGGAAAAATAATTATCACAAGTAGAGATAAAAGAATTCTTGAGTCCTATTCAAGTGGTAAGAGAGTTTGATTCATTACTGTATATTTTATTCATATTCTTCTATTACAATTTGATGAAATAGGTTAATGTTATATTCATATAGATGGCAATTTGTTGAATTGGGGTCAAGATCCAAAGAGTTTTTTACAGAGACCGTAAGCTAAAGGAATCGTATTGAAATGCAGCCATTTGCAGGGTAGAATGTGACAACCATTAAGTTTTAATAATATTACATACCTCTTTAGAGAAAATAGAAGAATAACTTCTATAGTTGAACATCTGAGTGGAGGTCTAAGAAGGCAGAATATGATCACCCACATTAGAATTTGGCCAGCATACCTGGGTTAAAATCTCCTCTTCTCTTTTAATAAGTTCTGCTGAAAAGGGTATGCTACTACGCCATGGGTATCTGCTGGTCATTCATCAATGTCATTATGCGTTTCAGTTGACATCTTACTGCCAAAAGGGCACAGAAAGCTGAGCCTCTTCAGTTGCTGGCTCAAGCGTTTTAATTTTTGATGCACAGTTTCAGTGGAAAAAATTTGTTTTTGTCTGCAGTAACCTCTTCTGCTGGTATACAGAGAACATCCTCTTTCAGTTCAATTTTAAGAAAAATAGTGGAAGGAAAGTAGCCCAGATGATAAACAAACAAGAGGATGCAGATAATGTAAAGATGATTCTGTTCATGGAATAGAAAATGTGACAAAACTAATTAATTACAAAGATCTGTCCAGTTCTCCCCTAGTCAATTGGCTGAAAACATGGCAGTTTTCACATTCAGTGCATGGTTTTAGGATACATATAAGATTTCTTCATTTGGTCTTATTTAAGTGGTTTAATAGTAGAAGCTAACCCTTGAAAAGCCTCTAGTCCATGCCATTGCAAGCGCAGATAATCCTGACAGAGTAATTGACAGAGCTTTCATCACTTCCCTTTGACTATTTTACAGTGTAATAGATCTCACTCAGGAGCCTCTTCTGAGAGTCAGCAAAAAATAAATCCTTTTCTTAATTTCATTCTGTTCTTCTACGTATATCCCCTTGATGCATGCTAAATATTTCTATCCCTTCTTAACATTCACGGTTTCTAAACCCATTTGAGACAGTTGTGTCCCCTTAGACCAGCTGTGCATGGTTTTTTAATCTTTTCTCCCTTCATCACTTTTATCAGTTTTATTATTTTCTAACCTCCATCTCTTTCTGTTGCTGAAATACCCAGAACTTAATACAGTATTCTAGGTGCAATCTTGTCAAATCTTTATGAATCCGGATTATTGGCTTCATAACATGTTTCTGCATATTCAGCCCAGAATCACAGCTTCTTTTGAATCAGAGAGGTAGCCATGTTAGTCTGGAATTGCAGAAGTGACAGAGTCCTGTGGCACCTTAAAGACTAACTAAAATTTTAGAGCATAAGCTTTCGTGGGCTAATACCCACTTTGTCGGATGCATGCAGTGGAAGTATCCAGGGGTAGGTATAAATAGGTAGGCAAGAACCAGGTGAGAGATAACAGGGTTAGTCCAATGAGGCTGAACCAGCTTGTTATCTCTAATCAGGGAGGGTGAGGTGTTCCTCTAGCAGCTGAACTGGAGGTGTGAATAGCAAGAGAAGAGAAGCTGCTTTTGTAGTTAGCTAGCCACTCATAATCTTTGTTCAATCCTTGACTGATTGTGTCAAATTTGCAAATGAATTGCAGCTCTGCAGTCTCTCTTTGCAGTCTGGACTTGAAGTTTTTTTGCTGCAAAATGCTGACCTTTAAATCTTTTATGGTGTGTCCAGCGAGGTTGAAGTGCTCTCCTACAGGTTTTTGTATATTGCCATTCCTGATATGTGATTTGTGTCCATTTATCCTTTTTCGTAGGGACTGTCCAGTTTGGCCGATGTACATAGCAGAGGGACATTGCTGGCACATAATGGCATATATTACATTGGTAGATGTGCAGGTGAATGAACCAGTGATGGTGTGGCTGATCTGGTTTGGTCCTGTGATGGTGTTGCTGGTGTAGATGTGTGGGCAGAGTTGGCATCGAGGTTTGTTGCACGGATTGGTTCCTGAGTTAGAGTTATTATGGCGCGGTGTGCTGTTGCTGGTGAAAATATGCTTGAGGTTGGCAGGTTGTCTGTAGGCCAGGACTGGCCTGCCTCCCGAGGCCTGTGAAAGTGAGGGATTGTTGTCCAGGATGGGTTGTAGATCACTGATGATGCATTGGAGAGGCTTTAACTGAGGACTGTAGGTGATGGCCAGTGGTGGTCTGTTGTTTTCTTTCTTGGGCTTGTCTTGCAGCAGCAGGCTTCTGGGTACACGTCTGGCTCTGTTGATCTGTGTCCTTATTTCCTTGTGCGGGTATTGTAGTTTTGAGAAAGCTTGGTGGAGATCTTGTAGGTGTTGGTCTCTGTCTGAGGGGTTGGAGAAAATACAATTGTACCTCAGTGCCTGGCTGTAGACAATGGATCGTGTGGTGTGCGCGGGAAGGAAGCTGGTGGCATGAAGGTAGGCATAGCTGTCGGTAGGTTTTCGGTATAGGGTGGTGTTGATGTGGCTGTCATTAATTTGCACCGTGGTGTCCAGGAAGTGGACCTCCCATGTAGACTGGTCCAAGCTGAGGTGGATAGTGGGGTGGAAGCTGTTGAAATCATGGTGGAATTCTTCCAGAGTTTCTTTCCTGTGAGTACATGATACAATTCTGCGGTGATCTGGAAGCCTACTTTCGCCATCTCCGACTCAAAGAATACTTTCAAGACTACATAGAACAACGCACTGATACACAGACACCATCCCACCAGCAGCACAAGAAGAAGAACTCCACATGGACTCCTCCTGAGGGTCGAAATGACAGTCTGGACCTATGCATAGAATGCTTCCACCGATGTGCACAGGCAGAAATTGTGGAAAAACAACATCGCCTGCCTCACAACCTAAGTCGAGCAGAACGCAATGCTATCCACAGCCTCAGAAACAACCCTGACATCATAATCAAAGAGGCTGATAAAGGAGGTGCTGTTGTCATCATGGACAGGTCTGACTACCAAAAGGAGGCTACCAGACAACTCTCCAACACCAATTTCTACAGGCCACTTCCCTCAGATCCCACTGAAGAATATACTAAGAAACTGCACCATCTACTCAGGACACTCCCTGCACTAACACAGGAACAAATTAACATACCCTTGGAACCCCGACTGGGGTTATTGTATCTTTTACCCAAGATCCACAAACCTAGAAATCCTGGACGCCCCATCATCTCGGGCATTGGCACTCTCACTGAAGGACTGTCTGGATATGTGGACACTGTACTCAGACCCTACGTCACCAGCACTCCCAGCTATCTCCGTGACACCACCGACTTCCTGAGAAAACTACAATGCATTGGTGACCTTCCAGAAAACACCATCCTAGCCACCATGGATGTAGAGGCTCTCTACACAAACATCCCACACAAAGATGGAATACAAGCTGTCAGGAGTAGTATCCTTGATGATGCCACAGCACAAGTGGTTGCTGAGCTCTGTGACACTATCCTCACACACAATTATTTCAAATTTGGTGACAATATATACCTCCAGACTAGTGGCACCGCTATGGGCACCCGCATGGCCCCACAGTATGCCAACATCTTTATGGCTGACCTGGAACAACACTTCCTCAAATCTCATTCACTCACGCTCCTCCTCTATCTACGCGACATTGATGACATCTTCATTATCTGGACCCATGGGAAAGGAACTCTGGAAGAATTCCACCATGATTTCAACAGCTTCCACCCCACCATCCACCTCAGCTTGGACCAGTCTACATGGGAGGTCCACTTCCTGGACACCACGGTGCAAATTAATGACAGCCACATCAACACCACCCTATACCGAAAACCTACCGACAGCTATGCCTACCTTCACGCCACCAGCTTCCTTCCCGCGCACACCACACGATCCATTGTCTACAGCCAGGCACTGAGGTACAATTGTATTTTCTCCAACCCCTCAGACAGAGACCAACACCTACAAGATCTCCACCAAGCTTTCTCAAAACTACAATACCCGCACAAGGAAATAAGGACACAGATCAACAGAGCCAGACGTGTACCCAGAAGCCTGCTGCTGCAAGACAAGCCCAAGAAAGAAAACAACAGACCACCACTGGCCATCACCTACAGTCCTCAGTTAAAGCCTCTCCAATGCATCATCAGTGATCTACAACCCATCCTGGACAACAATCCCTCACTTTCACAGGCCTCGGGAGGCAGGCCAGTGCTGGCCTGCAGACAACTTGCCAACCTCAAGCATATTCTCACCAGCAACAGCACACCGCGCCATAATAACTCTAACTCAGGAACCAATCCGTGCAACAAACCTCGATGCCAACTCTGCCCACACATCTACACCAGCAACACCATCACAGGACCAAACCAGATCAGCCACACCATCACTGGTTCATTCACCTGCACATCTACCAATGTAATATATGCCATTATGTGCCAGCAACGTCTCTCTGCTATGTACATCGGCCAAACTGGACAGTCCCTACGAAAAAGGATAAATGGACACAAATCACATATCAGGAATGGCAATATACAAAAACCTGTAGGAGAACACTTCAACCTCGCTGGACACACCATAAAAGATTTAAAGGTCAGCATTTTGCAGCAAAAAAACTTCAAGTCCAGACTACAAAGAGAGACTGCAGAGCTGCAATTCATTTGCAAATTTGATACAATCAGTCAAGGATTGAACAAAGATTATGAGTGGCTAGCTAACTACAAAAGGAGCTTCTCTTCTCTTGCTATTCACACCTCCAGTTCAGCTGCTAGAGGAACACTTCACCCTCCCTGATTAGAGATAACAAGCTGGTTCAGCCTCATTGGACTAACCCTGTTATCTCCCACCTGGTTCTTGCCTACCTATTTATACCTACCCCTGGATACTTCCACGGCATGCATCCAGTGAAGTGGGTATTAGCCCACGAAAACTTATGCTCTAAAATTTTAGCTTTTTTTGGTGTCACATGCCATAATAAGTTCCCTGCTAGTTTGCTGTCTGCTACCATCCATAGGTGTCTCTTGGCATTACTGCTTTCCAGGTACTTGTGTTTCGTTCAAATTGGGCTGTGTCGCTCTTTTCTGGGTTGAATTTCATTATGGTATGGACAGGAGAAAAAAATTGTGACCCTTCATATTTTCCTGTCCTCACTAGTATCAAGCATTCCAGTTCTTTGATGTTTAGGACATTGTCTTATACGACACTTCCAGCAAGTTTCATAGGTTGGAGTGTCAGGTTCTCCAGGGTTGCTGTGGCAGGAAGGAAGATTTGTGGCTGCCAGGAGGTGTGTCTGGGACTCCAAAGCCAGTCCCTACTATATCTTGGTGGAACCCCCGACTTCCTTCTCCACCACCAAGTCTACTCTGAATTGCCCCCATGCTGGATCCCATCCCCTTCCTTTTGCATGGAAGCAGTAGAAGAAAACGGGTAGTCTAGAAAAGCAACAGTTGTTTGAGGGTTGGAGTTTCTGGCATGGAGGTGCCTATATGAAAGCTGTTCTGCCGTGGTTCTGTGCTAATCCATATCCTGCTCGTGACCTCATGAAACTGGAGTTTGGAACAGCCCAACTTCCATGGCAGAATAAAATATGCCCTGTTGAATATAGGACATGCCGTGGCAATGCACCATGTTCATTAAGGAGCAGGGGTAAAACCTAGAATGTTACTTACAAAGGCTTCACGCACACGTACTTGGCTGGGCACCACTGCACTGAAGAATTTTGTTTCAAAAACACAGATTGCATAGGCTTTGCAGACAGATCTGTGACCTGGTCACGCTTTGGACAGCCTTGACAGTGCCCCTTTGCTAATGTTAATCACCTACAGACTGATGGTTTTGTTCAAATGTGTTGTCCTTCCTGGACAAGCCTCTTTAGCAATGATCTGATTAGGGCTCTTTTGCCATCAGGGCTCTGCTCCAGAGTTCCCCAAGCTAGGAGTATCACCACACAAGATTCGTAAGATGGGAGAAGAACTGTGGAGCAGGTAAAGGTCTGGGACTCTAGATTAGTGGTGGGTAAACTACGGCCCGTGGACTGGATCCGGCCAGTTAGGCTTTGGATCCAGCCTGCAGGATTGGCACCCCCGCAGGCCCCACACTGCTCCTGGACATGGTCGGCACCACGTCCCTGCAGCCCCTGTGGGAACGGAAAGGGAGAGGACTAGTTAAATGTCTGTCTGGTGATGTTCTCCTCCTAATACAGCATGGCAAGGAAATCACCAAATATTAATGACTAACCTGGTGAGTTGAAGATAGTTCACCTCGCACTGACTTCATAAATACCTGCTTCAGTTACCTTTGGTAAATGAAATAACCAATCATTCATTTTCTGATATAGTATAGCTGTAAAACTAATCTGAAAAGTTTTCAAAATAAATTGCTGTTTAAAAATGTATAGTGTGTACCTTCTAAAAATGAAACCTACATCTATCTCTGAGTTGTGAAGAATATGTATGAATGTTATAACAGCCAACAAGAATGCACTTTTATGTAGAAAATGTAAAATCGAGTCTTCCTGACTAGTGATTTAAATCAAATCCACCTGTTAACTAATGTTCATAAATCTTTCTGAGGTCTGTGGTTGGAAGGTGATAGAGAAGTACAAAGTATTATTACTTTGTTCTGGAACTTCTAGTAACTGAGGATCTTCAGTCTGCAATGGACCATTGTCCTATAGTCGTCTCCCCAGGAATAAACTGGTGGAAACCCCAAAGCAGAAATTCACAGGAGAACTCAAAACCTCTGGTATTCATCCTTCCCGAATGTTGAAAGAAATTCTGTCTGTTTGAACAGGGTGGAAACATGGCCCCATGCAATTCAACCACACACTGAAAATTGGTCTCGGAATCAGAACAGAAGGGTGGGACTGAGAAGAGAGTGTGGCATAATCCACACTCTTAAGCAATGTCTTTTTTCCCTCCCAAAATTGATATTTTTAATACAAAAAGCAGAAGCAGGTTTCAAAATGAGAGAGCATATTTTTTATCTAAACCTTTAGTAAGAATCTTTTAGAAAAGCTTTGACTTTTTATCATACTGTACTTTCAAACATAACTCCTCTTTTAAAAGTTGACATGGTTCCAAGATATCCAGATGAATATTCTAGTAGGATCTAGAGCTATTTGGATCAGAGTTATTGTTATTCTAGCTAGCACTGGTTGAATATTTATAAACATGTTTGCCTTGGGTAGGGGAAAGGTTTTTGCTTCCCTTTCATGGACAAGCTCTCTAGCTTAGGCATTTCAAAATATTTGTAATGCAACTTAGTGAACTTGCCTGTAAATGTTAATTTCCTAAAACACTGATTTATGGAGCAGGGAGTTGTTTGTTTTCTGGAACACTGATAATCTTTACTCTTATTTATTAACATTGCTGTATAGCATCATAGCTGTACATTGTGCTTTACTATGGAGAGGTGAAATGACTGTCCCTTGCAAATGTAACAAATCCAGTTGCCTTAGACCACAACTGTAATTACTAGATAACTAGATAACTCCTCCTCCCTGAGGAATTGGGGCCCAGAACCCTGATCACTCAGCTCTAGCTCATGTGGCAAAGATCTGTGTTTTTAAAGAATATCTTCTGGTGTTAATAATAGGTGGTCTCTTTGTGGGGCAGCCTCTAGAGGGTGACTTGATCATACGTATGTATGTATGAAAACTCATGAACCCACAGGCTAGTGCATTACACTAGATGCTTACAATCCAGGTAATCTTTACCTTTCACTAGGATCAAGGGGGAGAGGCTGGTACTAGACAACACCTCACAATGACTGCCTTTGAATCAGTAGGACGGTAGCATCTTCTTCATTACACAGTTAATGCAACCATAACTTGAGCTTGTGCAAATGTGCAGAGAAGTCTCTAGCCAGAACATCCGTACTAGGGAAACTGCACATTGGAATGTGTTTAGAATCTACACTTGGGCTGAATTTGAATGTACTAGTTAAACGTGGATTAACAACATGCTGTGGTGTGAAAACGGAATTAAAATATTCTAAACAAAAATCTGCATCTGGGAACTTGCTTGCAGTGGGAAGCACCTTCATAGCAAAATAGCAACCTGAATTTCTTTTCCCTGAAGAGGAACTACTAAACATTCTTTTCTTTCTCTTCCAGGAAAAAGTACGAGTCCTCTAATGCCCAGATAAGGTCTTTATTCTTCTGTCTTTCTGCAAAAACATTCTCCACAGCTATGGATGAATATAGCCGCTTTGTGGACTGGGACAAGATGGATGCCACCATCCAGACCCAGGACTCCAAGGAGCTAATCTGCACAGATTTCCAGGAGTTCAAACAGCTTGCCCGACAGGGCTTTTGGGCCAAGAACCACTCTTTGAGAGCCAAAGTGTACCTGAAGCTAATTGGCAACATCCCATGCCGCACAGTGACACCAGATGCAAATGTGTACCGGGATATTGTCGTGAAGATCATTGGCAAGCGTAACACTGGCACCCTCCCATTGCCAGAGTTTGTGGATAACAATCTGGTTCCCAATTACTGTTTGAATGCCGAGGGCATTGGGGCAGTCAGGAAGATAATCTGCTGCATCGCAAATCAGTTCCCTGACATATCATTCTGCCCAGCGCTGCCTTCTGTGGTGGCTCTGCTCCTCCACTACAGCAGGGATGAGGCAGAGTGCTTTGAGATGGTTTGTCGCATGCTTGCTTGCAATGACCCATCCAAGCGGCTCATTGATCAGACATTCCTGGCATTCGAGTCATCCTGTATGACCTTTGGTGACCTGGTTAACAAGTACTGCCAGGCAGCACACAAGCTGATGGTGGCAGTGTCTGAGGATGTGCTGGAGGTGTACTCTGACTGGCAGCGGTGGCTCTTTGGAGAGCTGCCCTTGGTGTATGTTGCTCGGGTCTTCGATGTGTTCCTGGTGGAAGGCTACAAGGTGCTCTATCGGATTGCACTAGCCCTTCTCAAAGTCTTCCACAAAGCGAGAGCCGGGCAGCCCATGGAGTCAGACAACGTGCAGCAAGATATTCGAGCTTTTGTTAGGGACATTGCCAAGTCAGCATCTCCTGAGAAGCTTCTGGAGAAAGCCTTTGCCATCCGGCTTTTTTCCCGGAAGGAGATCCAGCTTCTGCACATGGCCAATGAGAAGGCCCTACAGCAAAAAGGCATCACTGTCAAACAGAAGAGGTAAGGCCCCCAGATGCTCTATTTACTTAGGCCCGCCCAACAAGAGCAACAGGGTGTTTCTAGCAAAGGGGACAGCCAACTCTGCAAGGTCAGTTAGGAGGCTGAATGTTCTGATAGCACATCGTTATCTTTATCCCAGAGGAGTCATTGTCCTGGGGAGTTGACTATGTCTGGGACTGCAGCTATGTAAACCTGGCTTCCATCTTTGTACTAAATTGTCTGAATGTTGCTGAAATTATAACGAGACATGTAACCTCTGTTATACCATTGTTGAAATGAAGCAGTTTTGACAGTTTGCTATTACAGGAGCAAACTTCTAACTATTGATATAGATGTTCACTACAAATATTAAGATGTACAAGATTTTCTGGCTTTTTTAAGTAAAAACAGATTGAACCAAAAAAAGCAGTCTGAGAACAAAGCTATATTGGGAGGGACAGCACCTAAACAAATTAGGTTTTTTTACTGTGATCATTTAAATCAGCTTCTGTACCAAATGACTGGAATCCTGCTATCCAGCTAATGTGATGCCAGTTTTTTAAAAGGGCTCCAATTACAGGCCAGGAAGCCTTCCTTAAGTATTGGGAAAACTGGTTGAAACTAGAGTAAAGAACAGTATTGTAAGACGTATAGATAAACATAAGTTGTTGGGGAAAGAGTCAACATGGTTTTTGTAAAAGGAAATCATGCCTCACCAGTCTACTAGAATTCTTTGAGGGGGTCAACAAGCGTGCAGACAAGGGGGATCCAGTGGATATAATGTACTTAAATTTTCAGAGAGCCTTTGGCAAGGTCCCTCACCAAAGGCTCTTAAGCAAAGTAAGCTGTCATGGATAAAAGGGAAGGTCCTCTCATGGATTGGTAACTGATTAAAAGATAGGAAACAAAAAGTAGGTATAAAATGGTAAGTTTTCAGAATGGAGAAAGGTAAATAGTGGATCCACCAGAGGTCTGTAGTGGGACCAGTCCAATTCAACATATTCATAAATGATCTGGAAAAAGAGGTAGATAGTGAGGTGGCAAAAATTACAGATAATACAAAGCTGCTCAAGATAGTTACATCCCAGGCAGACTGTGAAAAATTACAAAAGGATCTCTCAAAACTGGGTGACTGGGCAACAAATGGCAGATGAAATTTAATGTTAATAAATGCAAAGTAATGCACATTGGAAAACATAATCTCAGCTTTCTATATAAAAAGATGGGGTCTAAATTAGCTGTTACCACTCAAGAAAGAGCTCTTGGAGTCATTGTGGATGAAAACATCCACTCAATGTGCAGCGTCAGTCAAAAAACTGAACAGAATGTTGGGAATCATTAAGTAAGGGATAAGTAATAAGACAGAAAATATCATATTGCTTCTCTATAAATCCATGGTCCACCCACATCTTGACTACTGCGTGCAGATGTGGTCACCCTGTCTCAAAAAAGATACATTGGAATTGGAAATGGTTCAGAAAAGGGCAACAAAAATGATTGGGGCATAGAGCGACTTCTGTATGAGGAGAGATTAATAAGACAGGGACTTTTCAGTTTGGAAAAGAGACAAATGGGGCTGAGGGGATCTGACTGAGGTCTATAAAATCATAACTCATATAGAGAAAGTAAATAAGGAAGTGCTATGTATTCCTTCTCATAACACAAGAACTAGGGGTCACCCAATGAAATTAATAGGCAACAGATTTAAAATAAACAAAAGGAAGTATTTCTGCATACAACGCACAGTCAACCTGTGGAACTCTCTGCCAGGGGATGTTGTAAAGGCCAAGACTATAACAGAGTTCAAAAAAGAACTTGAGAAGTTCATGGAGGATAGATCCATCAATGGCTATTAGCCAGGATGGGCAGGGATGGTGGCCCTAGCCTCTGTTTGCCAGAAGCTAGGAATGGGCAACAGGGGATGGATCACTTGATAATTACCTGTTCTTTTCATTCCCTCTGGGGCACCTGGCATTGGCCACTGTTGGAAGACAGGATATTGGGCTAGATGGACCTTTGGTGTGATCCAGTATGGCTGTTCTTATGTCATATATTGGCTTATGAAATAACACCAGCCTCAATGGTCCTCTTATATGTAGCTATTCCTCTCTTCATAAGGCAGATCCTTCAACTGCTTGTTCTCAGAATCCAACATCCTATTAACATCCTTTCTGTATTTCTCATGTATTGACAAGGGAAGCATCAGGACCTTCCCTTGTCAGGCAATCCAAGCATAACTTTCAAGGCTTCTCTCTTCTGGAGTGTTGGATAGAAACTTTGAACAGGAAGGCTTTAGCAGTTACCAGGGCCTCTAGACCACTGTTTTTGATGCACCGCACTGGAAGCACTGAGTATGTGATAGTCCGGTATATCACTGGTTTCCTCCCAGTTGGGGAATTAAAAGAGCAAAAGAGTTAAGACAGCAGTGTGTATGTTCTTCAGACTGAGTGTGTTTGGGAGTGAAGAAGCCAGGAGTGCTACGTGGCTAAGAAATGACTTATCAATAGCCAGCTCAGAGCAACAAAAGTGCAGTCTTAGATTTCTTCCAAGCAAGGTTCAGTGTGATGCTCATACAAAGCACATGGAATCTTTTCAGGGAAAAAGGCAATATGCCACATTTATTGAAAGTACAACAGTTAACGTATGCATTCAGTTACAGAACGAACACACCTACACCCACCCACACACACACAGACCCCTCTGCAGGTCGTCTTTATAGTTACCAGTCTGTTGTAGCTTGAGTCAATCTACTGGCCAGTTAGATTGAGTATGAGTCAGGAGCGGGGCTCTGTCGATCAGGACCCGATGCTCCTGGTGTTGAGGCAAAATGAACCCAAAGTTCCATGACAAAACATCCTGTTCTTATAGTCCTTTTTCTTTGTTGAATTCTATGGATTTTGCTGTGTCAGTTCATGACTCCTTAATTGATGTTATCTTTTGATGTTAACATTCCAAAACACCTCGGAGAGGGTCGTCCTGTCCTGTATTGATTTAATCACTTGTTTTTAGAGATGCCAGCCTCCACCTCAGGCTCGTCAGTTTGCCCTTCCTCCGTCATGGATGCATGTTGATGATTCTCTGGCTTCCAATAAGTTTCGTTAAGCGTCTTCATTCCTCCTTTCTTGACCATTTGGTTAACAATGGCCTTCACACCTTATCTTTTCCTGATGCATGCATTCCTCGTTCACACAAACGGTCTTTCACAGAGATCTTCAAAGGTATACAAACAACAGTATTTATATTGAGCAGAACAATTGTAAATCAAGCCTTGCTAAATCTTGAAACTAAAACAATTCACATTGGGGCTTCAGCCCTTCAACGTTTCTCTAATCTACTGATAGATACAATACAAAATCCTGTCTCTTACTAGCTAAACTTTATAACAAAAACTAAAAGGACCTGGTAGGCCCTAATTGTAATGCATATGGGAAACAGGATCCCATAGTCTCAAAGGGTTATTCCTTTCTGTTGTTCAGAAAGGGTGGCTGGTAGGATTAAATAAAGTTTACATCAGTTCTTATAGTACAGTTGTAAAGTTCTGCTCCTACAGCAGTACTGTCATCACCAGGTGAGAGGAACAAGCAGAGTCACTGGCTAATGAAAAGTTTTCACCCTTCCTGGGCCATTTGCTGGAACCTTCCGTAATCTCTGATGATCTTTGGAAGGGAGACTGTGGAGCAGTTTTGACGGAGGAGGTTTGGTAGGCAAAAGTAGGTGCAACAGAAGCTCTCTCTCCAGTGTTTGAGAGAACTCAGATTTCCTTATCCAAACTTGTTTGATAGTGAATGAACCACACAGCAGATATGAATTGTTCCCCTAACATCTTGATAGATCTGACCACACAGCAGGAAGGAAACGGACTGATGGTTGATGGGAGAACAGGAGAACTGATGCTAAATGAGGAATGTTGTTAACGTGTCCTCCTCTTTTCTTTTTCGGGTGTTGTTTGATTCAAACCTTATTCTGTGTTTCTCCCTAGGCTCCTTCCATGCATTTTGCTGGGGATGTAGGAAATCACTGACCTCTTTTCCTGTCTTTTTTTTATGTCATTCTCCTTGTGCGTTCTCCTTCTGTCAATTCCATATCCGCTGCACTCCTCCTGTTTGCAGTGTTCCATCTCCCAAAAGGTAGGTTAAAAAACTTCGAATGTTTGTGCTTTGCTTGTTTCCTCTGCCTTTGCTTGGCTGCATTTTTAAAGGCTGCACGTCATCCCTGCCGTGCTGGGGCAGTAGCAGCAGTGCTGATTGCAGCAACAAACAGTAAGGTAAATAGTTCCTGAATATGCCCTTGCGAAACTAGTTGAAAGTAACCTATGGAGTTGTTCAAATGAGAGTTCATGAGACCATCCTACTGACCAAGCATTATTGTTCTGCACAGCCACACAGGAGCCAAGATTTCATTCATAAATATGAGTCCTCTTCCTGGTGTGGAAATTCTAGTGTTGGTGATTGGATTCCTTAGACCTTGTCTGCACAGGAAAAATGCACCATGTTAGAAAACATGTTAGCTGAACGTGTTTGTACAGTGCTTAGCCATGACCGGGGCTATGACAATACAAGTAATAAAGCTAAACTAATCAGTCATAATTTACATGATAAATCTGTACATAAAATGTGGAATACTTGTGGCACCGTAGAGACTAACCAGTTTATTTCAGCATAAGCTTTCGTGTGCTATAGCCCACTTCATCGGATGCATAGAATGGAACAACAGAAGTAAGATGCACTTATATACACAGAAAGCAAAAAAAGTTGTAAATTACGATACCAATGTCCCCCCACAGGGGACAGAATCACAGGGAATGCTGGGATGCGAAGCGATGCATCACGGAGCATTGGGACAGGACCCAGAATGCCCTGCACCCTCTGTCCCCTTCCCACAAGCCTCAGCTCCAGAATGGGAAGAGGTACTCTGTGGGATAGCTGCCAATAATGCACCACTCCCAAAGCTGCTGCAAGTGCCCCAAATGTGGCCACACCAGTGCGCTGCAGCTGACAGTGTGAACACACTGCAGCGCTTTCCCTACTGTGCTCTCCTAGGGCTGGTTTAACTCACAGCGCTCTACAGCTGCAAGTGTAGCCATGCCCTAAATACCTTGATGGTTAGATGAGAATTCAGGGCTGCAGTGCAAGTGGGGAACCTCATTCAACATTCCTTTCGGAAGGTTAGTGAGCTTCATAAAATGACTAGTGCCTAAACCATCACACGTTCAGCCTCCCCGTTAGTGATGCTGACAGCGAGGCAGCTTAGAGATGCCTCAGTTGCTACAGTAAATGACACAGGATTGGTGACTTTGAGCAGCTCCCAGCCTCTCTCTTTAGCAGGCAATTAGCAGAGAATGCTGCAAGTCCATGACTGACTATTCAGGACTCCCACGAAGAAATCTTCATAAAGTGATGTAGCATTTCTCACGCTATTGGGAGCTCCTAACTACACTAACATACTGAGTATGCATACTGATACTTAATATACTGATACTTAACATAGTGCATTATATATGAGGACCACTCTGCATTCTGTGAAGTTGTGGGGGAAAGAAAAGAACTAAACCAGCAATGGCTGAAATAAAAATACTGTAAAACCTAGCAAACACTTGGCACCATTTCCCACACTCAGGCCACCCTTGTAGAATGCAGAATTGATTCTCTAGCTCAAGGGTCTCCAAACTGCAGCCCGGGGGCCGGATCCAGCCTGTGGCTGCGATTTATCCAGCCCTCCAGTTAAGCAGGCACACTGAGAAGGCATGTGGAGAAGCCACCGCTGCCCCCCTCCCCACGAGGTGCTGCCGGCGGCCCCATGTGCGGAGTGTCCCTGTGGCAGCAGCCGGAGGAGCAAAGGGGGGGCGTGGCAGCAGCCGGAGAAGCAAAGCGGGAGGGGAGTTGCAGCAGCGGCTGGATGAGCAAAGGAGGGGAATTTTGCCTATATTTGCATATACTGATTTTTTTCCACAGTCACTTCGGCCCATGAAGCCCCTTAAAAAATCTAATATGGCCCTTGTCTCATAAAGTTTGGAGACCCCTGCTCTAGCTGACTGCTATCTAATCCTTTAACACCTTGTTTGAGCCCTTGTGTCTCTTCCACCAGATGTATGTGGCTGTGGCACTTGTACTGGTAACAGGCTTCACCTGCAGATGCAATAAGACTTTTTAAATCTTCTGTTAAATCTCTGGGTTTGAGCGGATTGATTCCTTCTTTAATCCAGGGTAATAAAGGGTGGGTGCATATATTAATCCTTGAATTGACAATCCCAAGGGCTCACAATTTATGTTAGGCCCCTGCAACTCAAGAGATTGGATTTTAAAATCACGAGATTTTTTAAAAAAAATACATTTGAGATCTTTTACTTTACCTTTTGGTTTCTGATCATATAGGGTGCACTCAGATCATGTTTTCAAGCTTTTCTCTGCAACCATGAGGATGCAAAGCTCTATTTTAACAAAAGCAAGAGATTCTCAATAATCCAAATATCATGAGACTCATGATAAAATTGTTGGAGATGGCAACTGTGTGATCTATGTAACTCTTGTGTGACTGGGATATTTGCAGGAATTCTCTAATTCCACAAATACACACGGGACTGAAGAGGCAGGCAAGTGCCAGAATATCTGGCTGAATCTGTATTTTCTCCCCTGTGGGGTGTATCTCTCTAGTGCTGGTACTAGTGGGGCTATCCTTGAGTGGCAAATCTAACTGAATTTGTTTTTTAAGGTCCTAATATTTCCCCTGTTCATTCAAACATTTATCTCCTCTGCACCAGCCAGTGATAGCATAGCTGAGTAAGAGCTGCAAAGTTCTCTCCAGTAAAGCGACTAATCATTATCAATTCCACCAAATAGCAACAGTGTTTCTTTCCTCCATCAAACCACGCTGTCCTCACCTCGTGGCCTGGAGCTTCAGAGAACAGGATACTTACCGAGGCATTTCCACCTAGGCATGTTCTCACGTTCAGCTGTCCCCTTTGTTTGTTGCTTGTCAGATTATCTTCTCTCTCTCAGTGGTGTCTCCCATGTTTCACAGACAGAATGTGCACTTGGCAGTGCATGCTGAGAACTTCAAGTCTGAAATCGTCAGCGTGAAGGAGATGAGGGACATCTGGTCCTGGATCCCAGAGCGCTTTGCACTTTGCCAACCCCTACTGCTTTTCACCACCTTGGAGCATGGCTGCAGCCTAAACAGGTGACCTCGTCTTTCCTTGTTGTACAAGTAGAAAAGAACAGCCAACCAATGCTAAATAAGTACAGAAATCCTCATCCAAACATGGCTCGCCAAAATGTGCATCCAAAGACTATTATGGGAGTGACAGATTGCAAGTGCCAGGGAAGTCTGAATCTCTCCTCCCCCATCTCAATTACAGTTACCACAAGGATCGCTTCCAAAATTAGAGGCTATTGTCCTGCCTCCAGTAAGGGCTGGACTCCCCTATCAGGGAGATCAATGCTGCTGCAATCGATGCAGCAGAGATCGATTTAACAGGTCTAGTGAAGACCCGCTAAATCAATGGCAAACCGCTCTTCAGTCGACCCCGGTACTCCAGCTGTCTGAGAAGAGTAAGGGAAGTTGACCGAAGAGCATGTCCTGTCTCCTCAGCTCCATGAAGACACTGTGGTAAATCAACCTAAGTTACGTCAACTCCAGCTATGTTATTCATGCAGCTGAAGTAGCATAAATTAGATCGACTTATCCCTCTAGTAAAGACAAGCCCTCAGTCCGGAATTATTACTGTTTGAGTGCTAACCATATGAATTGTAGTTAATTCCTAGAGTCATAGAAATGTCGGACTGGATGGGACCTCGAGATCTCATAGAGTCCAGCCTCCTGCACAGAGGCAGGACCAAGTAAACCTAGACCAGTGCTGACAGGTGTTGGGTCCAACCTGTTCTTAAAAACCTCCAATGACAGAGATTCCACACCCTGCCTTGGAGTCCTGTTCCAGAGCTTAACTATCCTTGTAGTTGGATATTTTTCCTAATATTTAATTTAAAACTCCCTTGCTTCAGATTAAGATAGTTTACTTCCTGTTCTAGCTTCAGTGGACATGGAGAACAATTGATCACTGTCCTCTTTAGAACAGCACTTAACATATGTGAAGACTGTTATCAGTCCCCCTCAGTCTTCTCTTCTTAAGACTAAACATGCCCAGGTTTTTAACCTTTCCTCATGGGTCAGGTTTTGTAAGCCTTGTATTAGTTTTGTTGCTATCCTGTAGACTCTCCAATTTGTCCTCATCTTTCCAAAAGTGTAGTGCCCAGAACTGGATGCAGCACTCCAGCTGAGGCCTCATCCTGCCAAGTAGAGTGGGACAATTACCTCCAATATCTTATACAGAACACTCATGTTAATACAACCCAGAATAATATTAGCTGTTTTTCCCAATCGTATCACATTGTTGGCTTGTATTCAGTTTGTGGTCCATTATAATGCCCAGATCCTTTTCAGCAATACTATCTCCTAGCCAATCATTCCCCATTTTGTAGTTGTACATTTGATTTTTTTTCCTTCTTAAGCGTAGTATTTTGTACTTCTCATTACTGGATTTCATCTTCTTAATAATATTTAATCCTGCCTTGAGTGCAGGGTACTGGACTATATGACCTCTCAAGGTCCATTCCAGTTCTATGATTTCAGACCAAATATCCAATTTCTCAAGGTTGTTTTGAATTCCAATCCTATCCTCCAACGTGCATCCCACCCCGAGATGGATTAAAATTTATTGGGGTCCTGAGGGGCAGGGACACACACCAGAGGTTGCTCTTGGGCACCCCAATACTCCACCCAGGGCAGGGTCTGGGGCTCCCCACAACAACCCAGGCTCCCTGGGCTGCTCTTACCATGGCCCAGCTTCGGCTTCTAGCCTGGCCAGGGGATGTGGCCTCAAGGGGAAAAAGGAGGAATAAGGGGCAGGGCCATAGTTCTGGTGCCAGTGGGCCTCTCCACACCCCCACCTCCACCCCCAGCCCCTCTGCCACACTTCTACACAGGTTACAGTTCTCCTGCAGGTGCCTTCAAATTGTCTGTGGCCCCTGAGCACAGGCTTCATGAGCACCATGAGTTAATCTACCATTTTCCCACCCCTCTCAGCTTGGTATCATATGCTAATTATACATGCCCTACTCTCCACTATGTCTATGTCTCTAATGAAAATATTTAAGTCATGCTAAGCCTGTTCATATGAAATTTTGACTGCTGTGACTGGCTGGGTTGATGATGACCAGTCACTCACAAAGCTCTTACAGTGCTGAAGCTCCCCACTGGGCACAGTCGTGCTCCCAGTGGGGAGCAGGGAGCTGAGAGCCTCAGGAGGGCAGCTGGACCTAGGAGATCTGCACCTGGAGTCTGATAGGGAGCCAAAAGCCCAGGTTGCAACCCCGCTGAGAGTGGGGAGCCAGGAGCCTGGGTGGCAGCCCAGCTTGGAGTTGAGACCAGGATTTAGTTGGTGTTGGTTCTGCTTTGAGTTGGGGATTGGACCTCCTGAGATCTCTTCCGACCCTAATATTCTATCGCCAGCTGGGGAGCTTTCTTGTCAATTACATGACAGAAATGACAGCGAAAGATGGAAGTAATGCGTATCACCCTAACTACACCAGCATAAGCCCCATGCCTCTCATGGAGGTAGTGTTATGTCGGTGTAGTAGGGGACATGGGCAGGAGCAAGGCTGTAGTGTGTACACTGTCATAATTAGGTCGGGATAAGCAGCCGTACATTGACCTAACGCTGTCATGTAGATCAGGCCTAAGACTTGTCTTAACCTGGGAGATAAGCCCGAACCGCCAGTCCCTTCAGAGCAGTGCACGTTGGCTCTCTGCAAGCTTCGCATTTCACGATACCAATAAGCAGAGATTGCCCATCTCTACTCTTGGGAAGAAAAAGCCAAAGAATAAGCTGCAAAAGGAAAGAGGCACTAAAAAATATGCAGGATGAGACCATCAGGAAGAGTGTAGTAGCAGGAGGTTAGTTTTGGGGGAGACCTGTCTTGGATTTTTAAAATCCAAGTATGTGGCTAAAAAAATTCCTGAAAATAAAAATAGCCTAGCAGAAACCACTTTCCCCAGCTGTCTCCTGTGAAGTTGCTTTTATCCCTGAAATGTATTAAAATGGTACAGCCTAAAAATTAAGTCAAAATACGTCAGTCTTGCTCTGTTCCCAAGACAAATGAATTTGTTATAGCAATAACTTGGCATCAGATGAAAGCCATTATCCTTGATCTGATCCTGTGTTGTTCACAGAAATGACAAATAAATGGGATGGGAAGTGAAGCTACAAAGAGTGAATTACCAAGAGAAGGGTTCCTTCATCTTCTACCCCAGCACAGAGTGCCTGTGAGAGTGACACACATCAGTGAGAGGAATGAGCCTCAGCATTTGCCTGTGGAGGCAAAAAGCTCTTCATACACCATGACACCAGCACACAGGCCCCGATTCTCTGCTGTCTGGTACCTTGCATAGCCATTTAGCCCTGTGCAAAGTGATTGTAAAATGATGCTGTTCCAATTCAGTAGTTTCTTCCTCCCACTCTGCTTAGGTGTGTCTGCAAGGAGTAAGACAATGGAGAATCAGGCCCCTAGTCTTTTTCAGAGCTTGCTGCTGTCCTCTGCCTTGTATTGTTGAAGACACTATCAGTGGTACAGTCAGTCCCGAGCAATCATTGTACCTCATGCCAGCAAACAAATCTTAGGCTGGAGAGGTAGTGTGGACACTGCAGTTCGCATACAACAGTTAATGTAAGCAGTGCGCTGTTTGCTTAAGGATTCATTTCTTCACATACTAGGTTCTATTCTCACAGCGAAGGACATGAACCAACTCTCCTTGTGATCAAGACAACAGCCAAAGAGGTAAGTAGGGTAAAAGGTAACTGAGGAAATGGTGATGCCATGTACCACCTGCTTGCCTAAAATCCATCCTGTCCTACACCATTGGATCCTGTAGGAGATTTAACTGCATGCCTAACCTAGCACGAATTTTGCTGAATGTGTGAAACCAGGCTTTCTGACAGAGCTATCAGAGCTATCCTAGCAGTTAAACTGGGCTCAGCACCAGTTCATCTGCACCTGTTCCTGATGTCCATTGTTGGCAGTGGGAAATCTTGGTGGTGTGGACAAGATTGTTGAAGGCAGCAGACATGCTTGTAGTTCTCTGGGATTATTGCCTGTTCGCAGGTACTGCACAGCCAACAGTCTCATGTGCTCTGATATGAGTGTTGATGCTTTTGGTACCAAAACAAGGAAGTGTCTGTTTGGCTTCCATCATTTTATTTTCTTCTAACTGGGTCTCTCTATGATGCTTCTTCCTGTGGTACTTACATGGCCCACCCACCCGCCACAGTATCTGAGCACCTCACAATGCCCTGTGGGGCTAGGCAGAGCTATTATCTCCATTGTACAGATGGGGAACTGGGACACAGAGAGGCTGAGAGACTCACTCAAGGTCACACAGGAAGTGTGATCTGATTGCCAGTTGATCAGAATTTAGCTCTAGCTTTAGGTCTAAATTACTTGTGCCCTCTTAATCCACTGATCTTGAGACTTTCAATATGAAACTACATTAGACCTTGAGCTGTGGGCTCCAAAACTTTTTGGTATCAGTGAATTTAAAATTCCCCTTTTCTTATTAGTAGTAACTGGTGAAAAGCCTCCTGACCTTCCCCTTTGCTCTAGGTCTGTGGTGCTTATTTGTCAACTGACTGGAGTGAACGCAAGCGAGGAGGGAATAAACTGAGTTTCTTTGGGACAGGAGAGTGCTTTGTATTCAGGGTAAGTAGTAATCGCAGCTCTGCCTCAATATTGAATGGAGATGACAGGATTTTAATAGCTAATCAGTAACACCCCTTTTCCATTTAGAGTGGAATATGTGGGCTGACAAGCTTCTGGCCTTAAAGTCTGTGGAATCCCTTATGAAAGGATGTGGTAGGAGATTTCCTATTCAACTTTATGGGGAGGGCCTTTCTCCTGAGTATAGAATGATTCTCACAAGACTTGGGTGTGGATTCATGCCATATGTAGTAAGGTAATTCAGAAACCACTACGTATTACCAAGTCTTATTCTCAATCCTCTACAAGACGGAGGTCTTTCTGGCACCATTCCTGTCCATTATGCCAAAGGGTTCGTCTGAATGACTCCCCAGTGTACTGGCAGTGTCTGAGCAATTCCAGGGCTGCTTCGTATTCAGAACGCTCAGTGGAATGGATGCTCACTGATTCCCGGCTGTCTTCTCTTCTTCTCTTACCCAGTTGCAGCCAGAAGTGGAACGCTATGAGTGGGTGATAATCAAGCACCCCGAATTGGCCATGACTACTACTGAGCCAGGGGCTAAGTCCACGCAGGTTTCCACTGTCCTGTCCTCCAGCAGCATCCCCTCGGACTCCTCGGATCGTCTTTCCCCTTTCCTAGCTGCTCGTCACTTCAACTTGCCTTCCAAAACCGCTTCCATGTTCATGGCTGGCAGCAGCGAGTGCATCATTGTAGGTAAGTCTGGGCAGAATCCATGCAATTATCCTGCCAGCTCTTCCTGCCTATCACAACAAAAAATCAAGCAAGCTGTTTGTAGCATTTATGCCATTCCTATTGAGGCTAGAGTGAGAAAAGTGACTGTGAAAATATCCTGCTCTGCCAAATTTTGTGTCAAAACTTGGATATCACACTTCTAAAGAGAAAACATTGTAAGGACTAGATGCTGCAGGCACAGCTCCACCTATGTTCCGCTGCACAAGAGATTGCGAATAATTCTGGAACAGGGACTTAGCTGTCAATGAACTGGTGTTGAAGCACGAGGTGAACTAGAATACAGCAGCTTGCTCTGCTGCAACTGGAGCGAGTCTACAGTGCTGCTAACTGGAAAAGCCTATTGGCTAATAGTCAGTTATGATTGGAAATGCGGGCAACAGTTACATACTGAGAAGTTTTCCCCAGAACAGTTTTTCTGACAGTCCCAATTTTAAAGTGCATCTACTAAAGTCTGATAACAGGGTTGGAAGAGACCTGCTTTGAGAGCATCTGGTCCGATGGTTACCAGATCAAGACTTCAGCTGTAATATTTAGTGCCTACTGATTCCTATTTAGTAATGTGCAATATAGTCAACTGTGGGATGGGCTGCTCCAAACTCAACCAGCTCACAACACAAGCTCAGTTGAAAGCTAGAGAGCACATGACAACTGGAGACCAGTGATGGTGTTTCCTGGCTCATCACAAACTGTTACTAAGGAAGGCGATACTAGTTACATCCATCTTAGTGCATCAGATTTGTATGTGGGAATCACTGCCTACTCCGATCTCTGACACAGAACAGGATTTCCAATGCACTGATCCCTCAAGTTAGTATGTTATGCCTTATCTAACTGCTTTTCTTGTGTAACTGCTCTTCAGACAACACCCTTCATTTTGTTTTGACTGGGAGTCTTTGTCATCTCTCACTCAACAAGTATGTTTTTCATTGATCTAAATTAATATAACTGAATTTCTTATCCCTCTAAAATCTGTGCAATATTCTATCAGCTGGTCTCTTGCAGATCTGATCAACATGCAGTAAACTTTGGAATATCTTTTACAATGACCTAGAAGATTCTACCAGTCCCTTTTATACCCTGCTTTGTCCCTTTCCCCAGTTTGATATTGCTCAGTAAGTTGTCTGAGGGAATTCTATCTTGATTTATCACTTGTTCTATTTAATTCAAGTTCAGATAACCAGTTAGTAACTTTCTGGATCCTTTTTTAAAAACATGGAAATAAAAAAAATCAATGAAGGCAAGCAGGTGTGGAGCCAATCCGCCTGGGTTGTCTTCCATGAATTTGCCAAAATGGTCACTTGCAGTTCTGCTAGCTTCATTAGAATCCATGCATAGAAATGGGTGTCCTTGGTTCTGAAAGATAGCAGCTGAATGTTGTGGTGGGTCTTCCTACATTCCAGCTGTCCCTGCAGTTAAACGGCATCAAACCCCTTTTCTGTGTAGCTGTAAGTTTCACATCGTGAGAATTGCAAAAGCAATGTTACATTTGTGTTCTTCCTCTCTCTGTAGGAGGCGGTGATGGCCAGGCCCTCTACCTTGATGCAGACCTGAACCATGGGAGAACCAGCCACTGCAATACTTTCAATAATCCACCATTGTGCTCTGAAAACTTCCAGATCTCTGCCATGGAGGTGTGGGGCTTCAAGGACACTATGAATGTCTGAGGCTATAACCATCATCAAAACAATGAGCCTGTCAGGCATCTCAGAATTCTCAAGACATAATGCAAAAGCCAAGCCAGTATAAAAAGTCCATTAGGCTCCTAGCTTAGCTATTAAGGAGCACACTAAATGCAGGACTTAATTGTTTACTGTTGCTCCTTATACGCAACATGTAAAGGGCTAGGTGGTGCATCTAGTTAATTCCTTTTCCTCTGGCAAACTGGGTTCAAACCCTGATTTGGGTAACAAGTGGAAATGTGAGTATGTCATTCTAGTCCTGAGTGGGCATGTATGCATTCAGTCTCTGAGGTCAGGACTGGAACAGCAGTATATTGCTCATCAGGATGCAGGTATATTGGCAGAGCTGTGTGTGGCTTGTACAGTGCCTGGCTCATGCCAATGACATCAGTTTGCAACTTGCAGGAGCAGAACATTGGTTTAGAAAATATTTGACACAGAATATTGGTTTATGAAATCAATGGCTTTCCATAAGTGCATATGGGTCCACCTATCAGGCAGATCCATGTGTCCATTTTCAGCACCCTTTCCTGAGCAAGTCAGCACAGCTTCTGTAAGGAACAAAGTTGTCTTTCCCCACATCTGAAAGCTTGTGTTCTTAATCTGCTTGCAAAGTCTGCCCCTCTGTAGGAAGCATCAAGTCTGGGAAAGCACTTCCTCAGAGTGCTGACTTTCTGTTTACATTCGTATTACATATCAGAATCATGACTTCCGATTGTAATATTATGACTCATGGCTCAGGCAGCTAAAAGCCAGCAGGCTATATGCAGGGCACAAACTCTTCTCCTTCTTCATGGTTTCTGGCAGCTAACTTGAGACTTTGCACAGGGAGTAATAACTAGCCAGGCAGGAAATTAGCAACTGGATACAGAAACTCAATATCTTCTCCAAAGAGAAGCAGATAAGAAGTGGGATACCTACAGAGATAGAAAATGATTACATCTATCAATTCAGTCTTGTGTCTGGGAATGTGCTAGTTCCACAGATAGGCTCTAGGGGTTGCTGTTTCTATAGCACCTAAATCTGCCTATTGCAGCAGTTCTGAAACTATTGAGAACCGCGACTCTTTTTCTCTTTCTTCGTGCGGCGGACCCTTCATGTCCGCCAAAAAGCTGCCAAATTGATTACTTCCGCATCTGGCAGCTATTTTTGGCGGACATTCCAAGCGCTCCCGAAAGCACTCAGTATGTCTGCCGAAAAGCCACCGAATCCAGAAGTAATCAATTCGGCGGCTTTTCAGTGGCACCAGGGGCTCACGAACCCTCGGGAGGCGGTTGGCGACCCCCCCTTTGAGAACCGCTGGCCTATTGACTGGAGATACTAGTGCTCTCTCGGCCTAAAATGCAGCCACGCTTTGCCAGTAATGCCTCATGGTGTAAGTTGGACAAGTGAAATAGTCCTTTCTTCTTGCCTGAGAGTTCTGGCAGCCCTTCTCCACAGACAAGCTTGGTGACTGGAAATGATTTCCCATTGCCTGACACCTGAAGTTAGCAGTCCAGCTTAGAGATGTGTCCTTTCCTGGCTTAATCTGTGCGTCTTGACGGAGAATCAAGAGATTCCTCTGAGTACTTCAGCAGAGTGATCACTAGTGAGGGGGAGTTCTGTAGCCAGATGGAGGGGAGAGAAAGCACTGTTTCCTCATCAGGTATATAGTGACAACAATTGCATTAAAATAGAGAATTTTGATTATTACCTTTTTTAAGATGCATTTATTTCTTATAAAGAGAGATCAAAATATGCAGTGAAAATCAGTGGCTCAACTCTTAACTAGGCTGGGCAAGGTCCCCTCAGAATCCATTGGCTCAGATGAAGCTGGCTAAGACATCTAAAGGGACTGGCAGATAGTTCGGTGACTTTGGCAGGGCACTACCTCTCAAGAACCCACTGGCAAAGGTTATCCTGGAAGAGGAACAGCTACTTGTGATGATATTGTCAGAAGCCCTTCCATTAGAACCCAGGTCAGTAACGGATCGTGAATGCACCCTTTTAAAATGATAGATGAACATCAAACAGTCTGTCTGTAATCAGAATCTTTCGCTTGTTGGAGCAACATCACTTAGTCCTGCAAGAGCTAGTAACACCACAAGCGCTCGTGCTGGAACAAGGAAGCTCTGTCCTTGCCCTGTGCCTCCTTGCAGTGTGTTGAATATGTTTAGAGAGGACAGCTATGGTGTAGCTAACCCAGAATCCTGGGCTCTGACCTTGCTGAGTAATGGATGCAGGAACAGGCTGTTCTATTCTGTCTGAAAAATATACATCTGTCAGAGTTAAATCTGAACAAATATTCTGTTAGAATCTTAAGCAGCTTTGGTTCCCGCTTGTTTTGCTGCTAAACTTGAAAAGGCCTCCCTGTGCCTGTGAGTATAGATGCCATTGACTGACAGCCTATACCGTCTGACATGCTATGGACTTTGCAATACTGTATTCTGTGCATAGCAGAAGCACATGGGAGGTGAGTGAGTGAAGTTTGCCCCTGCTTAAAGGGTCAGTTTCCAGATTTGAATTGACTAAACTAAGCCCCTTTTATCTTCCAAGTGATAGTGTGCACTAGTCATGGGGCACATGTCCACCCCCATAGTTGCACCTTTGGAGTTCTTAAATGTCAGTATTAGCACCTGGCTCAGCTAGTAAAAAATAGTTCATTTCACTACCCCCTTAAGATCAGTCAGCAGGTTTCCATCCCAGATGGCTTATAACAAAACTGATCTGAGGCGCTAATTGTCCCTTCCAGGCAGGGTTCTGGCCCTGGATCAGGGGTGGGCAAACTTTTTGGCCTGAGGGCCACATCGGGGTTCCGAACCTGTATGAAGGGCTGGGTAGGAAAGGCTATGCATCCCGAAACAGCCTGGCCCATGCCCCTTCCTACTTCCCGCCCCCTGACTGTCCCCCTCATAACTCCTGACCCATCCAATTCCCCCTGCTTCTTGTCCCCTGACCATCCCCTCCTGTGACCACCTGCCCCAACTCCACCCCTACCCGTCTCCTGTCCAACCCCTCCATCCCCTGACTGCCCCAACCTCTGTCCAAACTCCCTGTCCCCTGACTGCTCCAACCCCTATCCACACCCCTGCCCCCTTACAGGCCCTCCAGGACTCCCATTCCTATCCAGTCACCCCCTCCTCCCTGTCCCCTTACGATGCCACTCAGAGCACCAGGAGTGGCAGCCATACATACTACACTGTAAGTAGCACATTCCTACAGGGGCAATTTAATACACTGCACCGGCGGCTCTCAAAGCTGTGCTGCCTGGCAAGAGTTTGCAGTCTTGCTACCCAGAAAGCTGGCTGCAAGGCGAGCTGAGGCTGCAGGGGAGGGGCTGGGGGCTAGCCTTCCTGGCTGGGAGCTCAAGACCCGGGCAGGACGGTCCTGCGGGCTGCAGTTTGCCCACCTCTGCCCTAGAGGGTTTGGACGATTTTCTATGCCAGGATGGAATATTGACATTTTTACCAAAGTAATTAGGCTGCAAAGAGAGACTAAGCAAACTGAGAGGATTAGATGTAGCAGGTCTGACTCCACTGTGGCCTGGCTGTCCCTATTTGTATATTGTTAAGAGTGATAGTTAAGTCTGCTGATGAACCCATGGCAATGCTGCTAAGCACAGGCCATGGAGAACAAGCTCAGGTCCAAGATCTGTAGACAGTTACTTCATTAACTGCTCTGGTGTGGGTGGATCATCTCCTAGTAGCTGTCCCTGTAAAATTTTTCCGGTGCCTTTAACTTTCCATACACAGCTCTCATGCCTGTTTCTCAAAGCAAGTTCTTTTCATACTGAAAGAAACCAGTGTTAATTCCTATCCATGTGTCTATTACTTGAGCTGGTAACAGATTATATCATCCACCTGCACCAATGGCTGTTGGCTGAAAAGAACCTTGCGTGATTGTACTTTGCTCTCTATAAGCACTATCAGGTGTCCATCTATCTGGAGGATATTGAAAAGCAAATGTCATATCACTTTTAATGCTTAATGCATCTTATCAACTTCCTTGGGCAAAGGATTCATTCAGAAAATGCATTGAGTACCCTGGGCGGGGAGGTCCCTTAAATATTTTCTCCCCTTTACCTCATTCTTCCAGCTTGTGTACAGTTTGTTCTTAGCAGTAACTTTCAGGTAATTAAGATATCACCTGTCCCTTGAGCTCTGGGTTGGCAAGAGTGGGAGACATTCACATTAAAGCAATTCTCTTCATTTAAGACTGTCTACAAAACATATCCAGAGACATTTGGGTTTTCTTGCCTTCCCCCACCTCTCCCACATGCTAGACTTGAGCACTGCCCCACTCCTCCCCCACCCCCAACTGCTAGGGTGGAAACATAACCCCACAAAACTGCTTGAATAGAAGATGACAGCAAACTTAGCTTTTAGAATACTCGGCTGGTTTTTCACAGAACGCTCAGGGGATAGGCACCCAAATACTACTGAAAGTCACTGGCATTTGGGCATCTGCCTCTTAGCAGCAATGAAAAGCCCAGTTTTGACCTTTGCCAGGATTGCATTGTATAGAAGTAGCAGATGTCCCAAATCCTTCCAACATATAGGGCCCACAAAGAACCCCTGAAGGTATTTATACACTGCAGCTGGGAGGTGATTTCTAGCACACATAGACAGACTTGGGGTAGCTCAGCTCAATCTAGTGCACTGATAATAACAATGTGTATGTTGTGGCACACGCAGCAGGTCAGGCTATCTACCCATGTTCAGACCGGCAGGCTTGGGTAAGCTTGAGTGGCTAGCCTGAGCTGCCACCTCTCCCACAGTGTTCACACTGCTATTTTTAGCACATGCGCTCAAGCTGAGCAAGCGGAAATGCCTGCCTGGGCTGGGGATCACACTTCACAGCTGCAGTGTAGACACATCCTAAGAAACCTATGCAGATGGCCTGTTAATTTATTTCTGCAGTGACCATAACGGAGTCTTCACTTCCTTCTCAAAGGAGCTCACCACATTGGGTAATGGGAGTCTGTGGTGAGGAGCTTCTCATGAGGCAGTCTGTGTCTAGGCATAGGCCTGGCAATTTGAGGGAAGCAAAGTATACTTTTATGACTTGGAACAAACAC
This sequence comes from Dermatemys mawii, assembly GCA_007922305.1. NCBI lineage: Eukaryota > Metazoa > Chordata > Testudines > Dermatemydidae > Dermatemys > Dermatemys mawii. Next base: position 31,580,854 of record ML677381.1, read on the forward strand.
TACCTCACCAGGGTAATTCGGGGTGGAGGGAGAAGTGGCAGGGAAGGGGAACTGATATTACAGGATGATCCATGTGCAGAAAGGTTCCACTGCATGAACCCCACTTCTGGAAGCAATGGCTGACAAGAATCAGTGAAGCTTTGCTAGAAGTAACTTCTCCCCTTGCCCATATGGGTGGAGAAACTAGTGACCCCTCTACTGACTGCCATCTGTGTTCATATCACTCTTAGGAGGAATGTATTTCTAGCAGCAGTTTGTTTTACCAGGATGTGGTGCTAAAAGATCTCATTAGGGTGAGTACTTGAGAAATAAAATCACGGAAGACCAATTTAATGTACACAGGTCCATCACCTGGATAACCCAACCTGACCAAGAAACCACAACAAGCAAACAAGAGGAATTGTGTTAGACAAAGCTGTCTTTCGCATTCTCCTTTTGTAGTTATTCCATAAAAACTAATGCTCCTTTTATATGTAAATGTTCATGTATAATATTTCTTTGTAAGCCTAAGGCAGCTCAGAGTTGTGGCACTATAAGCTGAGGACCTGTCTCTTCCTCTCCAGTGGCAAAGAGACATCTTCTGTCTGTGATTAAAAATTGATGTTAAAGAGAAATCCATCCAGGTTCATGGGTGAGCAGTGTTGTGCATGTTACATGCAGAGCTCCTGGGGCTGGGTATATAGACCAGTTTTTGAGAAGACTGCTGGAGTGGGTGACTTCTCAGAGATCAGCTCCAGCTGGGAAGTGTGCAGTATGACGAGTTTCTTTACTGTAACTCTGAACAGCCTTTGACGACATGTCCCTTTGGTGGTGGTATTGCGTGTTATCAGTGCCCTTCGATTTATGCTTTTAGTGTGGAGCTACGGTTCTGGCTGTTGAGGTGCAGCTGCTGCTCTTTAAGAGCATCTCTGGCTTCCTGGGAACCTATTTCTGAGTTGTAACTTTCTATTAGAAGCTTTCTGGGGACAAGGAAGGCCGGAGAAGACTAGAATCACCACCTGCCTCCCCTAGGCATCTGAAAATGGGCTAAACTCACTGTAAATAGCCTCTGACCTACTTACAGCACAGAAGCTAAATTACCCCACCCAGGGTGGCTGTGTCACTGGAAACCTCTGGAAAGCTAATTGATCTCTGATAATCATGAACTTTTTTGTGATAGTCATCTTCCATCTTCTGTTCCTCACCAGAGAGGTGACAGACAAGGAGCCTCCTTGTGTGTTACATTCTCTTCTGTGGAGAAAATAGACTGAATGTTACTGAAAGGGTTAAACTTGTATCAGCAAAAGTGTCTTTTGGCCCACCCAAAATAATTTTCTTGCATATCAAATCAGGTGCTAATCCCAGCATTGGTGTGTTTGAAAACCTAGTACCTACTGATTCACCTCCTGATTCACCTCTTTCTGGTTTGGGTTTTAAATCCTGGGGAATCGGAGTTTACACTGCCTTTGTGTCCTCAAAGCTATACTCTGATATCACAAATGAACAGGGACCAAGACCTTACCTGAAGCTGGGGCAGAGGGAAAAGTCAGTTGCTGCAATCCACATCTGGAATCCCCCAGGGCACAAAATGCATAGAAGGCTCAGATACTATCTCAGCACTGTGATATAACAGCTCTGTCTTCTGAGCCAACTCTTGTTTTGAGATGAATTGTGTACGAGTCTGTTTGTAGGTAATGTGAATGCAAATTATATTCTGAGTGACATTTTTTTCCAGGTGATTGTAGTGCTGTCTAATTGTGACTTTCCAGGTCATGTAACTATGCCCTCCATTCATGTCAGTGTTGAGTGTTTATGTGACTGCACAGAATTTGGGTTGAATTATTAAAATAAAATGTAAACATATAAGCTGTTAGCTTTACCCTTTCAGCAAAGATGTCTGGTACAGATTTCTTGTTCTAAAGCCAGATTTTCTAGTAGGCACTTGCTCTGCATCATGAGACAACCACTTTCAAAAGCTACAAGGAAGAGTTGGTATCTCCATTTTACAGATGGGAAACTGAGTGACAGAGATTAAATGACTTGACCAAGTCACATAGGGAGTCTGTGGCAGAGCAGACAATTGAGCCCAGATCTCCCAAGTCCTGGTGCAGTGTGTTAATCACAAGATCATCCTTACTCTCCCTCTTTCCAGGTGGTTTATCCTTGGCTGCACTTGCAGTTAAACAGTGTTCAGTGCCCGTTCAGTTCTTTCCTGGATGAGGTTTGAGTCCAGCTGTACTCTGAGTATTTCATTTATCGTCACCACTAAGTGATGTTCTACACAACACGTGCCCTCGTTAACACCTGGGCAGCCCCATTGTCTTCAGATTGTTCTCAATCAGTGCTGTCTAGAGCCTTGTTAAGTCTTTAATGGGTTTGCACAGGTGCAACTGGCATCATTGGATAGTGTTCATAGAATATCAGGGTTGGAAGGGACCTCAGGAGATCATCTAGTCCAATCCCCAATTAAATCATCCAACAGATTTTTGCCCCATATCTCCAAAATGGCCACCTTAAGGATTGAGCTCACAACCCTAGGTTTAGCAGGCCAGTGCTCAAACCACTGAGCTATCCATCCATCCCTCCCCCCAGTGTCACTTATGACATAATTTGGCTTGCGGAGCCTCAGTCACTGGTGATGATGCATGAGACAGAAGGAGCTCATTTGAAACTCTGAACTAAGGGTGAATCTCTGGAGCTGGCAGTTAGAAAAAAACTGTGATAGCAATGCATTTTATACAGAGAGCAGAGACAGCACGGAGCCTTAGAGTGCCATTTTTACACACTAATTTCGTGGGTAAAGCTGTGCTTTAAATGTATTGTGAAGAGCAGGACGGGGACTGTCTGTCTGTAAGGGATCACTGAAACAAGCATCTCGGAAGCACTTGCTCCTGCCTATCTGTTCAGCGATGAGTAAGAATGCTATGGAGAATGTTTAGTGTAAAGGTAGGGTCTGGCCACTAGAGGCTACTCTTCGGCTGATCTCAAATGAGATGAGTAAGTTACCTATGGCAGATGCCAGCTTAAAAGAAAAACTGCTTCTACTAGCCAAAAAGCCCAAGATTCAGTAAACAGTGATGTTAGTATAAATGTATCAGTGGCTAATGAGGTCTCAGTAGGAATAGGGGTTTCTCTGAGGTTAGCTAAGAAGGTATCACAGCAAGTTAGTGCTGGGTAGCAGGAAATGTCCCAAACCTGAAGTTTCTTTAGTGCAGGGTCTTTTACAGATCAGTAACCTGGGGTCAGCAAGGCCAGAAAGTCTAATCTTGGGCTTTGCAACAACTGTGAGTGGTATAGAGCTTTATGTGCAAGTAGCAGTAAGAGTTAAAGCTGTACTGTTTGGGAACTGGGAGGAGGTTGCATGCTTGACTGGCAGTGTCAGAAATTAGAGGCTTGCTCTCCTATGATGGATCTGCACTTGCCTGTGCCTGTAGGGGTTCATGAAAAGGCCCTGTGCTGTGGAAGGCAAGTGTGATATCTCCAAGGAATGCTAACATGTAACTGGGTATAATGGAGATGAACAAGTTCTCCTGAAGAGACAAAGGTTGGAGGTGCAATAACAGGACAGCTTTTAGAATGGCACATGCTGATTTCATGCTAGTTTTTCCCACTTTGTTCCACCCCACACCCACTGTCCTTGGAAGCTGCGAGCACTGTCACACACAGCAGTAGGACGTTGATTCTGGTACCATTTCACAATGTCAGCTAACAAAACAAATCCTCCCCCCAGCAAATCAGGGGTTACAGTAGGTTCCTCCAAAGGGCAGCAGAAAAGGTGTTTGCCTTTGTAAACATCCCAGGAGGGGTTTCAGTCCCATTCCAGCTCTCACTCCCTCCTTGTATCTTTTCTAGGTGTGCTAGTGGGTGGGCTGTCACTTGACTGTTCTTTGCTTGTTTCTTCCCCCTGCAGCTTTGAGCCGGCTCTTAGCAAGTTTTCAAACCATGCAGAGGACTGAACTGAGTGTATTAGTCTGCACTTCCTCACAGCAGTACCAACCAGGACTCTAGGACCTTGGCTTCATGTGCAGAATTACTGGATGCTGACAACTGATGTCCAGAATGGAAGAAATTGACCCAGTTCTGAACACTAATTGCAAATGTAGCCCAGGACCAAACTGTGCACAGTGCCCATTGCTTGGGTTAGTTATTCTAATGTAGACAAGGCTCCAGTGTTGTCAGTGCACTAGTCCTTTTCCTGGATAAATCCCATCATGGTTAGCACTGGGAGTCCTAGCCTAGACAAGGCACCAAGTGGGCCATTTCACCTGAACTTGGCCAGAGCAGGTCTGTGACCCAGGCTAGCACCTGATCTGTGCTAGCGCTCCCTCCCTGGCTACTACTGGTGGAACTGTACTCCTATTATAGTCTAACAAGGCTTAGCCAAAGATGCTTCCTTATTACTCCAGTACCTCGTCCTTGTAAGTGTAAACACTAGGGGTGGTAGGTACAGTTCATGGCACTGCTGCTCTGTTCTTCTTGGCTTTGCCTCCTCATTTTCTCTGTCTGAATCATCCTCTCAAGTTTAACAGCAACCAGACACTCCTCCCTCCCCTCCCTGCTAGAGATAAGAAGGGTAATTCCAGCTGGCTTTGACTTGCTGTCCCACGTGAGTGGAGTGGGGAGCGGTGAAGCCAGACAGCAGCACAGCGTGCTGGGGATCACAGTGTTCTTTCTTCCTATGTGTACTCAGACCCTCCACACTATAAACAAATCAAACTCCAAACCCTCAGAGCTGGGTCTGCTCTAGTCCAGCCAGTACCAGTATCATTTTGACCAACTTGGCAGAAGAAGCTGGCTGATGGCAGTACTTCCCTGCTGGCCGCTGCTCAGGTACGGAAAACACCAGCTGCTGCACAATGGCCTCTGTAGCAAAGACCTGTCCTTGTTCTCTCATATTAACCCCTTCTCTCTGGAACTAGTTCCTACAGCATAGAAAATGCATCAAACATGTCTCATTCCACCACTGAGATCCAGGCTTGTAAATCTTTTATACTTAGCTGGAGTCTGGCTATGCAGTGTGATAATGGACTGAACTTGCTGGTCGTCTGCATTGGAATCCTGTTTAGATCACAAGTGGAATGAGTTTGACCTTAGCATGGCCCACCCATACTGCAAAATGAACATGTTGTCAGACTCTGCTCAAGGGAGACCCAGGACAAAAATCGCTGGCATGACTTGAGTCACGTTTTGAGACTCCTTGGCAGGACTGGGTGGAGCCATTTACCCCAGCACCTGCCTGGGTGATCTTGTCCCTTGTCATGGTCACTGAAATTTATACAGTTGGGAAGTTATAAATCATAGAATATCAAGGTTGGAAGGGACCTCAGGAGCTCATCATCTAGTCCAACCCCCTGCTCAAGCAGGACCAATCCACAACTATATCATCCCAGCCAGGACTTTGTCAAGCCTGATCTTAAAAACCTCTAAGGAAAGAGATTCCACCACCTCTCGAGGAAACTCATTTCAGTGCTTCATCACCCTCCTAGTGAAAAAGTTTTTCCTAATATCCAGCCTAAACCTCCCCCACTGCAACTTGAAACCATTACTCCTTGTTCTGTCATCTGCTACCACTGAGAACAGTCTAGATCAGGATGGGCAAACTTTTTGGCCCAAGGACCAAATCAGGGTTGCAGAATTGTATGGTGGGCTGGGTAAGGAAAGCTGTGCCTCCCCAAACAGCCTGGTCCTGCCCCCTATGCGATCCCCTCCCACTTCCTGCCTCCTGATTGCCCCCCCCCCTTAGAATCTCCGACCGATCCAACAACCCGTGCTCCTTGTCCCGTCTGCCCTCTCCAGAGACCCCCACCACTAACCTCCCGGGACCCCACCCCGTATACAAGCCCCCCTCCCTGCTCCTTGTCCCCTAACTGCCCCCCTATGACCTCACCCCTGGCCCAACTCCCCCGTTCCTGACTGCCTCCCCGAACCTCCACTCCATCCAACCGCTCCCTGACTGCCCCACCCTCTATCCACACCCCCACCCCCTAACAGGCCCCCCGGGACTTCCACGCCTATCTAACTGCCCCTCCCCCCGTCCTGATTGCCTCCCGGGACTCCCTGGCCGTTATCCCCGTCCTGACTGCCCCCCGGGACTCCCTGGCCCTTATCCAATCCCCAGCCCCCTTACCATGCTGCTCAGAGCAGCATGTCTGGAGCCAGACATGCTACCCCATCGGAGCATGCAGCCCCTCCCCCCGTAGTTCTGCCTGCGCAGCCGTGCGGCTCCAGGAGAAGGCAGTGGAGGGACTGGGAGTAGTCTCCCCACCTGGGAGCTCAGGGGCTGGGCAGGATGGTGCTGTGGGCTGGATGTGGGCCACCGGCCATAGTTTGCCCACCTGTGGTCTAGATTCATCCTCTTTGGATCCCACTTTCAGGTAGTTGAAAGCAGTTATCAAATTCCCTCTCATTCTTCTCTTCTGCAGACTAAATAATCCCGTTTCCCTCAGCCTCTTCTCATAAGTCATGTGCTTCAGCTCCCTAATCATTTTTGTTGCCCTCCACTGGACTCTTTCCAATTTTTCCACATCCTTCTTGAAGTGTGGGGCCCAAAATTGGACACAGTACTCCAGATGAGTGTGACTTCTCAGCAGAGACACTATAACTTCAGAGTATTTGGCAGGAGCAATGTTATAGCACATCAACCACATTGTAAAGGATAGTGTGGTTTGTTCCTTCATTGAAAGATTGCCTCTGTCAATTTGAGTCATGGCAGTCGGCTGACTCTGAGGTGATTCAGACAACAGGGAGTATATTAATCACTTATTCCCCATATCACAGAACCCAAAAAAGATCTGCCTTATACCAGCTTTATCCTCAGCTGTGATTTAAAGAGAAATAGCCTCTCCTCCACACTAGAAAATGTATAGCAGGATGAGCCATTCAAAGACAGTGGAACAGGGGACTCCGCACTTCCTCATCACTGCTGTGTGTGAGCATTTCAGGGTGTTAACTCCACATAGCAAACACTGCCTGAAGATAGAATATAGTGCACTTTAAAGTCAGACTCTTTGATCACCTGCTTCTTTTAAGAGATCTTCATGCTTGTAATTCAGATAATAGTGATATCTGACCCAACTGATGAGATCTTTAAAAAGTAGGGCAACCATATGTCCAGTTTCGGCTGGAATAGTCCCCTTTTTAAGCTCTGTCCCGAGCATCCTTCCCCTCACCCCGAAACTGGGCATTTGTCCCATTTTCTCAAAAAAGTGGGGTGTGCCCCCCAGTGGGGTGCAGAGGAACATTCAGGAGGGGGAGCAAGCAGCTATGACAGTCCCCCAGGGCTTGTGCTGTGATGCCAGGTGGCTTGGACCAGCCCCATGTGTGAGAGGAGGAGGCCTCTCAGGCCAGCCCCTGCAGTGAGCCCTGAGTGGGGGTGGGGGAAAGGACCTTAGGCTGGCAGCTCAGGATGCCTTGGGCAAGCCCACGCAGTGTCCCATTTTCCCTTTGGGAAATATGGTCACATTATTAAAAAGACTACAGCAATGCTGCTGTAAAGGGTGCACTTTATCAATGCACTTTAACCCTTCATCAACACAGGAGTATGTATGAATTGCCCCAGACCCAGCAGTCCTACCCCATTCCCAGGAATTAATCCTAGAGGGCAGTCTGGATTAATTGTGGACTGTAGCATACTCAGTGCTATTTAACAATCTTCACAGTGCCTCCTGCTGGATAAGAGCTGGAGCTGATGTGTGTTTGTGTGCTCCCTTGTAGCCTGTATTCCTATGTTGTTCCTTAGCAGAGCCATTTTAACTTCAGAGTGTTTGACAGGAGCAATGCTACAGCACACCAAAAACATAGTAAAGGATAGTATGGTTCGTTTCTTCGCTAGAAAAATTGCCTGTGTCAATTTGAATCATGGCAGTCGGCTGGCTCTGAGATGATTCAGATTACAGGGTGTCTATTAATCGCTTATTCCCCATACCACAGACCCTACAAAAGCTTTCCAGGCTGCAGCTACCCTGACAATTATAATTACTAACAGTGGCGGCAGTGGATACTGGCTCATTGAGAGAGGCAGTGAGGGAGCTGTGAGTTCCCACTACCACCCAAGCTCCAATGCCATTCCCAATATTAGCCTTGTATCTCTTCCCTGCATTCTAGGCCTTGTCTACACTACAAAGTTTTGTCAGCAAAAGTTTTGTCAGCTATCAAAAAGCACTATAAGCAAATGAGTATTGCATGTTCACACTATGCTCCTCCTGTCGGAAGAGCGCATCCGCACTAGCATTGACAGTGGGAGCAGTGAACTGTGGGAAATTATCCCACACTTCAGTTCACCACCTTCTGTGGCTAGATCTTGTGAGAAGGCGGAGTGCAATGCAGCACATTGTGGGTCTGGGCTCATCCCATGATGCATTGCTTTACGTCCCAGCATTCCATGTTCTTCCATCTTCAATTTGCTGCATTTTTCAATGGTCCTTGTTTGCTGTTTGCCCTGTCTTCTCTGTGTGAAAGGATGGATCCTCCACTGCTTTCCAGTCATTAACACATCACAGATGGCACTGTCATTAATCATGAAATTCCTAACTCAACAGAATTCACAATTGCCTGATGTGCTATCTGACATGTACAGGAGGAACATTAGATTACTTTTTGCATTCACAGAACAGTTGTGCACAGTGGGCTGTCGTTTTGGGGCTTGGGAAGCTAGCACTGAGTGGTGGGATCATATCATCATGCAAGTCTAGGATGATGAGAGGGGGCTACAGAACTTTCAGATGAGGAGAACCAACTTCCTGAAACTGTGTGGAGCTCACCCAAGAATTGCTCCACAAGGACACCAAATGAGAGCTGTCCTCTCCGTGGAGAAACACATGGCAATCACTGTGTGGAAGCTGGCGATTCCAGATTGCTACTGGTTGGTCGCAAATCAGTTTGGAGTCGTGAAGGCAACCTTTGGGGCCATGTTAATGCAAGTGTTCAGGGCCATTAATCGCATCCTGTTATTAAGGATCATGACTCTGGAAAATGTGCGTGAAATAGTCGATGGCTTTTCAAAAATGGGCTTCCCTAACTGTGGAGGTAGATGGTACACACATTCCAATTTTGGCATTAGACCACCTTGCGATGGAGTACAGCAAGAGAAAGGGGTACTTCTCCATGGTGTTGCAGGCGCTTGTGGATCACTGTGGGCATTTCACTGATGTCAGCGCGGGATGGTCCAGGAAGGTGCATGATGCACGCATCTTCAGGAACACCAGCCTGTACGGAAAGCTGCAAACAGGGGCTTTCTTTCCAAACAGAAGATTAAAGTCGGGGTTGTTGAAATGCCCACAGTGATCCTGGGAGATCCAGCATACCCCTTAATGCCGTGGCTCATGAAGCCTTACATGGGAAACCTAGATAGTAGTAGGAAGTACTTCAACAATAGGCTGAATAGGTTCAGGATGTCCGTGGAATGTGTATTTGGCAGATTAAAGGCACGTTGGTGATGCTTTTGTGGCAGGTTAGACATCAGTTAGGCTAATATTTCTGTGGTCATAGCTGCGTGTTGTATATTGCACAATATTTATGAAGATAAGAGTGAAAAGTTTGCTCAGGGGTGGATTGCTAAGACAGACCACCTGGCTGCTGATTTTGAGCAGCCAGATACCAGAGCTATTTGAGGGGCACAACAAAGGAGAGTAGGACAATATTTGAAATTTTCCCACCCTTTTCCACAGGCAGGGGACATGGTAGCAGATACCCCATCCTGAGAGTAAGCAAGGAAGCACGGGTGCATTGTCACTTCCAACCTGGTCCCTAGGCTGCTCGCCTGTGTGCTGCTTTTGTCCCTGCACAAGTGATTGCAGAATGGTGTGGTAAAGTTTCTTTCAATGGGGGAAGAACAAAGCAGCTCTGACAAGAACCCTTCAGTAGAGGATTGCCAAGTACCTCCAGGAAAGTTTCCTAGAGATCTTTCTGTAGGATTCCTGTGAAATCTCCTGCTTACCTGCACGGGAAAATGTCCAGCCTAGAAGCACAGCCAGCCTTGTACATTTCTACACCTTCAACCACCTCGGCACTTCACAAAGCAAAACCGTGTACCAGAGGTATCCTCTCCTGCTTCTTGCTTGCTGGAGTGTGACTGCCGAGGCTGGCTAGACACCTCTGGAGTGGAGAACAGCTCTTGACTGGACACACCACCAGGCGATCCTGCCATGGCCTTCACATCATCATCTAACTCCACCTCTTCATCAAGGACTTCGGCCTCTGAATTAGGTCCGCTTTCCACCGGCATCAGCCCTGCTGAAGTATCCATGGGGCTTTTGGTGGTGGAGGTGGGGTCACTGCCGAGGATAGCATCCAAATCCTTATAGAAACAGTAGGTCTTCAGCGCAGCACTGGAGTGATGGCTGGCCTCCTTTGCCTTCTGGTAGACCTTCCACAGCTCCTTTGCTCTGTACTGCACCGTGTCCTGCTCATAGACCTTTTCACACAAGCTTTGAGAAATCTGCCTGTAGGTATCGAAATTCCTCTGGCTGGAGTGCAGCTGGGACTGCACAGCTTTCCTTCCCCAAATACTGAGCAGATCCAACAGCTCTGCAGTGGTCCACGTGGCAGAGCATCTGCCGCATGGAGCCGCGTTGGTCAGCTGTGAAGATGCAAAGTGAGTCCACACCAAGCAAACAGGAAGTGGAATTTCAAAAATTCCCGGGGCCTTAAACGGGGAGAGGTTGAAGGTTGTTTATCTGGCTGCAGGGCAGCGGAGTTAGGACTTCTGAGCAGAGCAGTCAGGATGGGCATTGTGGGATACCTTCCAGAGGCCAATTAAAGTGATAAAATCAAGCATGGTAGTTACACTGGCACTTTGTCCACAAAACTTTTGCACAAAAAGTCTGTCTCTCTCATTAAGTTGGTTTTATTTTGTTCCCAAAACTGAAAAGTTTTGTCACCAAAACTGGCATTGTGGTTTATTCACTTCCGTGGTTTGCTAAAAAAGCTGCCTTTTGCCAACAAAGCTGTGTAGTGTAGACAAGACCCTAGTTCAATACCCCTGATGCTCTACTGACTGTGTAATGCTTACAGTGCTTCTCTGCAACAGCAACGATCACTGAGCTCGTTTTCAAACTCCGTTCTCTCCAAAGATCAGTTCCTTCCACATATTCATGATCTCTCTGCTATTTTATTAATATTGTTTAAGGAGAGAAGAGTTGGGAGGATTCTCCCTCTCCCCCAAACACCAAGATGCCCTTTTTACTCTTCTGCCACATGCCTCCCCCTCCACTCCCTTTACCTGTGTGCACAGGTGCAAGAGATGGTACCTGACCTTGGACTCGCAGTTTAGTGCTATGCTGGATTGTGCCTAGACTGCTAGGGCAGCTAATTGGTTATTAGTAAGAAAAATACCCTTGCCAATAGCCACAGTCCTTTCCCAGGGATTCATTCACAAAGGCAGCTTTTTGCCTGTATAATTGTTTTATCTTGGTCTGTGGGGAAGCCAGCAAAGGGTTTGTGACTGACACAGCTGATGCACACTATTCCAATGCAGCTGTCTGTCGAGTGTCTTTGCCATGCTTCACTAGTTAATGAAACTTCACTTACACCTTATTTAATGGCCCCTTTAACACAATGACATTTTAAATTCACTGGGCACAAGGTGTGCAGCATTGAATAGGAAATGTACTGGCCTCCATCAAGCCTGTAGCCTCACTTTCAGTCAAATCCACCCCCTAACATACTGTACAAACAGAAGTGGAGGCTTATGATTGTTCCCCCCCACACACACTGTAAAAGGTCTCTGGGGAGAGTGGGAGCAGTTTTAGGACCACAAGGCAAAGCTTAGTCCAAGGAGCACTCTCAGCCCTTTAGAACATCATCCCCTCCCTTGGAGACACACTAACTATATACAGAGTTTTGGAACTGCAGACAGGGAAGCCATGGGGGAATAATTGACGGGCAGGGTAAGTTGGGTTAGCATGTGTTTAACAGGGCCCATGGGTCGGGCGGTGCAGGGGGGTCATAGTTAGGTGTGCAAGTTTCCCAAGCAAGAGTCTGGTTATTTTTTCAGGAAGGGCTAGTGGCCGTATTTTGGGCTGTCTTTTAAATCCTCTGGGTCCTTTGGTGCTGCTTTGTACTGAGGTAAAACCCCCTCCAACCAGTAGCATTCTTGCAACTGTGTGGGGAGTTGGACTGCTCTGCTAGCCAATGAGAGTGGACATTTTATCTGAGCCATCTTACTGGCCACTAGTCAGAGCAGGTTCCAGTCAATGTCTGCTATTCCTGAGCTGTGGGGTGTTGAGCTGTTTGGAGTGAGTTCCTTCTCAGCAACTCTGCAAGAAGGGAGAGGCAAGATCTTGGACAGATAACAATCAGACTACACAAGTTTCAAGGAGTCTTTGTCCTGAATGATGGAGCATAACCTGTCCTCGTCAATCCAGCCAGAACCTACCGGAAGGGTCTGGATCTCTGCTTTCCTTGTACACAAAGCAGAAGGAATCAAAAACACGGAACACCCAATGCCAACCAGTTCCCCTCCTGCCTTTAAACTGGTTTTAGAGGCAGAGGATGTATGTGGAGCTTGATATTTAATCAGTTTCCTAATAACTGATGATCCTGCACTGCTGAAGTGAGAATGGGAGATTGACAGCAGTGGTGACTCCCAGAAACACTTTTTGATGTCAGTGCTCATGCAATTCAGAAATAATGGTGACCCACTCAATTGCCTCTGAGCTTTTAAAAAGCAAAGGGACATGAAATCTCAGTAAAAGTAAATGCACTCTGAGCCCAGAAAAAGATACACACCATACCGAAGGGCAATAACATTCAGAGCAAGGATGAGAAGCACTGATTTGTGCAAGGGGCATGAGGAAGAAACAGAAGAACTAGAAAACTAGATCTTCAGTTCTTAGCTTATCTGCAGTAAAGAACCTCTTCTGGCAAACTGTCCCCTCTCCAAGACACATATATGGCCTTCCTTCACCAGGAAACCAGGAAAGGACCAAAGCTTGACGGAGGTTCTCAGACTGCTTCATAGCATGGACCACATCTTAATAGAGAGATTGTTTTATAAAGGCATCCCTTCCCACATATGATTGTGATGCACAGGCCCATTGGTGGTTCACTGCTCTGACAGCAACTCTTGTGAGGTCTGACATACTCACTACATCTAACACACTTGTCATAATCTGTCTCAAAGAGGCATCATGTAGGTATGCAAAAAGGTAACATGCTGGTCCCAAAAATCATTGTGTCTGGACAAGGTGTGTCCAGAATTATGAGTATGCTAGAATTGTGTTCTTAAACTGTTTGGCAAGCAATGCATAATCCCAGTCTGCCTTAGACAAAGTAATATGAATTTGCTTGTCTGATCAGCCTGGTCATCCAACAGAGATGATGAAGGGTCATTCACATGTAATGTAAACAAAGCGGGGAGAAGAGAGCCTGGCTTCTACACTACAGCAGAAGAGAGAAACTTTGGGCTTATTTTTCCAATACAGTTCAGCAGTTTACTGGACTATAAAAAGAAGCAGGAGAGAACCCCTGAGTTCTCCTTCACCCAGGGACACAAGGAAACCAAGTGTTTTGACTTCTGTTTTGGATCCTGTCTAAGGACTAGCCAGTTGTGCAGGAAGAATGACTATGGTGAGACACCTTCTACGAAAAAAACACTCCAGTTTGTTAAATTGAGTTTCAGTCTTAGTAACATATTTTCACTTGTGTTTGTTTGTAACCATTTCTAGCCTTATTCCTGCCACTTGGTATCACTCATACTTGTGTTCATTTGTGTAAATGGGCTTACTGGTTCATCACCTGCAGTTGCTCCCTTTGGGAGTCTGTGACCAGTAGTGAATATAATGACCAAACAGCCTTCTTAAAACAGAATGGTGGTTGTTCTCATAGTAGAAACAAGGCATAAGAGGGAAAAAAGGCTTTGAAACAAACAGTCACACCTATGTCTCTCTTAATTAACTTTCTGCTAGCTCCTGCTGGGACACAAGGCTGGCCCAACGTCTTCAGACATGCCAGGATTCCTCTGTCAGTCTGGGTGTCCTGACCAGCTCTCCTTTAAACAAGCCAGAGTTCCTTTGTGCCTGAACTTTGGCCCTGTTTGTTAAAACCATTTTGGATGGCTCAGCCAGAGGACAAGCTGGTTTCTCAGGCCTGTGGCTCTGCCATTGTCCTGTAACAAACCTCAAGTGTTTGCTGAGGAGTGGTGTATCTTGAGCTATTCATCCCTTCGGGCTTGTTTTTTCACACTGAACCCCAACACAGTCATACGCTAAACATCCCAATAGCCAGGTAAAATTCCAGTATCCAGCTGTTCTTGGAGAGCTTCCCATACATCATACAGACCACCTCTATTTACAAGTGTATGAGGGGAGATTTGGGGCCATTCAGTGAAGCCCCAGAGCTGAGCTCATCGCACAATCACAGCGTAAGGGCTTCAGTGGGACAGAGGTGGAGCACTTTATACTGGCTCCCTGCACCAGGGTGAATGTCATGGTGTGTGTGAATCTGGGGCCACAGTGAGGATGGGAACTACGATCAGCTCCTACGTGTCTTCATACATTCAGCAAACAGCTGTCAAACAAGGATGGCTGAAGCAGATGTGATCCAATTCCTGATTCCAAACTCCATTGCTCTCCACTGCCTGTATAATGCCCCTTATACTTAGCATCTGTCCCAGAGACAGATGCTAAGCCCTTTGCCCTTCTGTTGGTTTACTACACACCTTTCTTCCAGCTGGCACTTTCCTCCATTCCCTGCTAAAATCCTTCACCATGCCCCATGCTGAACTTCTACAGTAACAGCACTGCTGATTGAAATGGTCTCTGTGTTAATTCTCCTAATACACATGGCCCCTTTTCCCATTCTCTTTAATTATTTCTCCCCTCCTCTCCATCCCCTCTGTGCCAGAGAGAGTATTGAACTTCTGCCATACTCTCCCCACAAAGACACCTGCGCCCCATTTATTAAATAATGCACAGGGTCTTGCCCCAATCCCTTGCTGGGGAGGCCAGGATGGGTCTCTCTCTGTCACCCATCTCCACTAGCAGAGGATTCTGGATGCATTAGCTCTCTGCCAGCTGCAGACAAATACAAAATTGAAACAGGAAGGGTGGGTCTGCTCTGGGCAATTTACAGTCTGAGTGACTAGAGAGCACTAGCATGGAGTGGGTGTTATTGTTGTTAATAATAGTGCCATAATTTCAACCTGGACTCATTACACTGTGGAACAGAATATTATGACCAGAGTTTGCTTTCTACAGTTGGCCAGCGTACCTTCCCAGTTACACCATCACCTCCAGTAGAACAACACCAGCATAACTAGGGGGAGAACTTTTCCCTGATCAAGCAGGAAATTCCTCTACAACTTCAGGGAGTTATCAGGATATCTTTAGGAAAGGCTGTGAACTGGGTTTTTTATAGTCAGTCACGTGGGAATGAGTGGAACACCATTGCCTTTATTTATATAGAGTCGAGGCATTATTAAATAGTGATGAGATATTTGCTGACAATCAGGCTACCCCCATGTGATCCTGACTGGGTCAGTTGATTGGAAAAAACTGTCCTTCAGGAAGAAGCAACACGCTCTTAATATAGACCATGGGATATGTGCATCTTTTCCCCCAAGCTGCTCTCTGTTCATTCTTCTTATAGCAAGCTGTGCTATAGGGGGAGAGGCTCTAGAAATGCATCTCTCAGCAAAGGGTATCAAACTATTTAGGTCTACACAGCAAGTTATTGCACTGCAAGCCAGGGTGTGAATGTGGCACCAGCTTGCTCAGCAATAGCATCCCATGCAGATACTGGGTACAGTGCAGTGTACAGCCTACTTGATGCACTATAGATTCACAGCCTGGCTTGCAGTGCAGTAACTTGCCATGTAGACAAGCCTCTAAGACTCACAAACTGCGTGAAGTGGAGAAAACCAAAGTTGAACTGACCTGAGATGCCTAAAATCCAACTAGTAGATGGTCTATAGCACGGATCTTTACTAATGTTTTTTTAAGCAGTCAACGATCCCATATCAGTCTGACACTGCAGTTTATGGGAGCTTCTCTCAGAAGCCATACACTTGGGATGTTCACACACAAATTTCCACCAATGAGAGCCCTAGTGGAGACATTTCTAGTGGTTTCTGGTCTTTGTACTGTTATGACCAATAAACTTGAAACAGACTCACTGCTCTCAAGTCTGTAAGTCACTTCAGTTTCTATCCATGGAAGGTGAGTTTATTGCAGTAAGCTTGGTCCAGGCCCTAGAGGTAAGAGTATAGAACTCGAAGTCAGGAGATCTGGATTATATTTCTGGTTCTGGACAAGCCCCTTCCCCCTCTCTGTGCCTTTGTTTTCCCATCTGTGAAGCAGTGATAAGGATCCTTCCCTTCCTCTCTGGGGTAGTTGTGAGGCTGAATTTATTAATGTGTGATCTTGAAAGCATTTAATTTCCCCAAGTCATTGTCTGAGCTGCCACAGCTGCAGCTGTTATAAATGCCCATAACTTCATCCAGGCCCTTTTGAAATCAAGCCAGTGAATTTCACAGGCTGACTCTGTCATTGCAGAAGGCACATTTCCTTTTTATCTGCAGCACAAATACTGTGCCAATATCTTCCTTGTTCTTGGATTATGGGGCACGGTTAAAAGAGGAACAGATACGTTTCCATTTACACCCTATACATTTAGATACCTCCTTCAAATCCTTTTCCCTACTCTTCTTCCTAGGCTGAAGAATACTAGCCTGTATAATTCTTTATCATAAGCAAACCCATGGCTTTCTTCGTCCCTCTTTACTGAGCCTTGTCATTCTCTGCTGGTTCTCTCTTAAAGCGATCCATCTCCTCCCTGAGTAAAGGAGCCCTAGAGTGACCAGATGTCCCGATTTTAAAGGGACAGCCCTGTTTTGGGGTCTTTTTCTTATATAGGGTCCTATTACCCCCCACCCCCATCCTGATTTTTCACACTTGCTGTCTGGTCACCCTAAGGAGCCCTAAACTCAAGACATTCCTGGCCAGCCAACATCAGGGATGGCTGGAGTTCTCCTGCATCTAAAGGGGCCTTAGATCAGGATGAAGCCTGCCAAACAAAACCAGCAGATGGGTACAGGTCCTTCTTGTAGGGCAGGGATTCCCAAACTGTGGATCATACCCCTTGGCATCATCAGGGAGCCTTTGGGCATCGTGGCTGGGCTGATACCCCCTGTTGAGGGGATGCAGAAAGGGAAGGAGAGGGAACAGGATTCCATTCTCAGGTTGCAATGTGCAGCAGCCCTCCCTCCGCCCACACTGCCCAACAGCTGTTGAGTGGTGCAGCAGCAGGGAGGCAGTGCCAGACTTAGCTGGCATTTAGCTGGCAGGGAGAATCAGAGGCAAGAGAAAAAAGCCCCGCTTCCCTCCTGCCAAGGTTTGTGGGATGTGCACAGTCCCAGGAGGATGTTTGGTGGGCGCAACCCACAATGAGATTGCCTTATCTGGCCCAATCACCATGGTACCCAAACGCCTCGCAATCTTTAGTATATTTATCCTCACACCAGGCAGAGAGGGCTATTAGCCTCTCTGTGCCTCCGTTTTCCACTTGTACTAAGGATATAAGTGACTTGCCTGAGGATGGACAAGAAATCTGTGGCAGAACAGGAGCTTGAACCCAGGTCCTGGGTTAGTGCCTTAACCACTGGACCATCCTTCCTCTTTATTGTGAACCACTGTTCGAAAGGACTCCAGATCCAGCAGTCTGCTGATGCCTGGATCATGGGCTGCAAGACCTGGCATATTATTGTCTACAGAGCAGCTGTGCTAACCCCTTAGTGAAACTGTACTATTTATTTATGATAATAACGTAGGAAACTTTGGGTGCATTGCATTTGCACAAGACCCTGCTTACACTAAGTGTATCAAACTGCCTATAACTGAAGACAGAGGTTCAGGAAAGAGAAGTAACAGAATGCTGATAACAGGGCAGGAAAACAGATGGAGGCTGTGACAGTATTGCTCTTGTAACTTGCTCCCTAAATCAGAGACAGGCTCCCTCCCAAAGACACCCAGACTGTACTAGCAGCTGGCAGTGAATACATGGGGTTGTGAGCAGTGCTGGAGTCATTTTGGCCTACCAAGCCTGTACCTGCTGAGTCTAAAAAATAGTCTGCCATTGCTGCATCTTTCAATGGTCCTTACAACAATTTGTGTACTGCTGCATTGTCTGCCATTGCTGCATCTTTCACCAGTGTGAAATTCATTGGGCTTTTTGTTAGGGCACAGGAATGGGAGTTGGGAGTTCAAATCCTGATTCTGGCACACATTTCCCCTGTGGCAGTAGACAGGTAGTAGGATTTCCCTGTGCCTCGGGACCCCGTCTGTGAAATGGGGATAATAATCTCTCCTTTCTCCTGTGCTGTCTCACTTAGCTATTTAGATTATAAGCTCTTCAGGGCAGGCACTGTCTCCTTCTATTAGTTTGTACAGCACCTAGCACAATGGGGCCTTTACCTCGGCTGAGGCCAGTAGGGGCTGCTGGAATGCAAATAATGAAGAATAACTTTTAAGAATATGAAAACAAAAATATTAGCAAGCAAACAGCTATTCCCTCCCTGACCTGCAGACGTGTTTCATGCTTGGCTTGACTTGACTTCAACCATCCCACCATGTTCATAGAAACATCCTTTTCATGTCTGTCATGTGAACAGGTAAGATTCCCTAGTGCGGTGAGATCTGAGAAGGAAAATCTTTGAATAGCTGTAATGGCCACTTTCGGCAAAGCCAGACTGGTTATATGATTAGTTGTGCTCAGCAGGGGTAAGAATGGGGGCGGGAAAGAGGAAACTCTCGCACAGGCAGTTCTCTTCTATATTTTTTCCTTGATCATTTGAAGAAAAAAACCCAATCTTGCAAATGTTTCCACCCTTCTGCCCCGAATTGGATTGTAGAGACAGGGAGTGTCCAAAACCAACACCCAGAGCTGACACCACCTTTGTGACTGGGTCCTTGTTGTATCTTAAGACAGACAGGGCCTCTTTCCAGACCCAAGGATTTTGTTAGACCAGCTAATCCCATAAGATCTCCGCCACTCACGATGGCAGCAGTCTCCCTCTATCAGGTTTGCTTTAGAAGACCCCAAACCTAATCCGGATCTGACTCATCTCTATTTCCCCTCACCCGCAACCTAGCAATAGACAAAGCGTTCTTCACCAGTTCCTCTCTCTGTAAATGAGGAGAGAGGCAGGCTCTGACATCAGAGACCTCAACTGCTCTTCCCCACTGGTACTCTCGGAGAGAGAGGAGCACAAATCCCACTGCAGTGAAGGCCCTGTGGGGGAATCACCCCTTCAGGTACAGTGCCCCCCTCTGATATGTGGGGGAACTTAGGAGCAGCAAGGTCATGATCTGACATACAAAGCAGTGTTCTATTTTTTTCTAGCCAGGTTCAATGCTAGGATGTTCAGAGGCCTGGCCCAGTCATAGCTGAAAGCATCAGTGCTTCTCTTTGGAATCAGAGAGATGAGATCTAATGAGCATGGGGCATGTGAAAGAGAAACTGAGAGACAGTGAAAGGTCAGGACATGAAACACCATCTCAGGAAGTAAACTTTGCACAATATGTCTTTTCGTGAACAGTTCTTTTTCTGCTGTGCAAGGGGAACAGAAAGTCCCAGCCCCGGCTGGGGGGTGAGGGAGGAGGGTTAGGGGTGGGCAGGGAGCAACCACTTGTTGAGTTTTCTTTGAGATTTTATGTTTAACATGCTGTGTTTGAAATGATCTCATGAAATTCAGAGCCCAAGCATCTGAATTCACAGTCATTCATATAATGTGACGGCTGGCCCCATGCCAACATCAAGCTGAAAATTCCTTTCAGCAAGAAACATTGTAGGCAAAAATCCCCCTCTCAGATCCACACAGCTGCTATGAATGCTGATTTCCTGCTCTCCCTGCATGTGCACAACTCCCAGTGACATCAAATGAAATATCTGCATGGGCAGGAAGGAACAGACCATGTCCATAATTCTGTGCTATTCTTTGCAAAATATGGAGCTTAAGTTTTTTGTTGTGGATTTTTTGTTTGTTGGTTTTGCAGAGCTAATCAGTGTGGCCTAGTGGCTAAGGCAGTGCACTGGGGTGCAGGATATTGCTAGCTTTGGCTCTACCACAGATTAGTTGTTTGACCTTGGGGAGGCCATTAATTTCCTCATTTTCTCCCATTTATAAAACAGAAATAGTGATACTGACCTGCTTTGTAAAGTGCTATGAGATCTATGGGTGAAAAACACTTCATCAAGACGTATGAGAGAAGACCAAAAAAATTGGGTTTGTTTAGTCTGGAGAAGAGAAGACTGAGAGAGGACATGAGAACAGTTTTCAAGTACATAAAAGTTTGTTACAAGGAGGAGGGATAAGACAAGAAGCAATGGTCTTATACTGCAGCAAGGGAGGTCTAGGTTGGACATTAGGAAAAACTTCCTAAGGGCAGGTCTACGCTGACAAAGTTACAGTGCCAGTAGTTACAACGCCTCTCAGAGAGTGCTAAAGGGAAACCGCTATTGTGTGTTCACACTGTCCGCTGCCTGCAGCAACGGGTTCACACTTGTAGCACTTGCAGCGGTATTCAGAGCGGTACACTCTGGGCAGCTATCCCACAAAGCACCTCTTTCTCACTGCCACTAAGAGTTGTGGGAAGGAGAAGGGGGCTGCAGGGTATCCTGTCCCGATGACCCATGATGCATTGCTTCGCATCCCAGAAATCCCTGTGCTTCTGTCTGCACTTGGTGCCATCTTTCAGTGGTTTGTGTACTGGGCGCCCTGCCTCTTCAGGCTGCAGAAATGGATCCCGAACATCTTGACCAGTATGCTGCTCACTCTGACTAACACATCACGAGTGGCAGTGGAGTTACTCTTTAAACTACAAAGGCAAGAGGACTACAACATTGATATCACAACACAAGATTGCTTCTGGGCTTGGGAAACAAGGACTGAATGGTGGGATCACATTGTGATGCATGTCTGGGATGACGAACAGTGGCTACAGAACATTCAGATGAGGAAAGCCACATTCATGGAACTATGTGATGAGCTTGCCCCAGCCCTGCAGCGCAAGGACACGAGAATGAAAGTTGCTCTGCTGTTGGAGAAGCATGTGGTGATCACACTGTGGAACCTGGCTCCTCCAGACTGCTACCAATCGGTCACTGATCAGTTTGGAGTGGGAAAGTCGACTACTGGACTCGTGTTGACGGAAGTGTGCAGGGCCATTAATTGCATCCTGCTCCAAAAGATCAGGTCTCTGGGCAACGTGCATGTAGATGGCTTTCCACAAATGGGCTTCCCTAACTGCGGAGGGGCTATAGATGGGACGCATATTCCAGTTCTGGCACCAGACTACCTAGCCACCGAGTATATTAATTGCAAGGGGTATTTCTCAATCATTCTCCAGGCACTAGTGGATCACTGTGGGCATTTCACAGACATTAACGCGGGCTGGTCTGTAAAGGTGCATGACGCATGCATCTTTTGGAACACTGGCCTGTTCAGGAAACTGCATGCAGGGACTTTCTTCCTGGACCGGAAGATCACTGTAGGGGAAGTCAAAATGCCCATTGTGTTCTTGGGAGACCCCGCCTACCCCTTAATGCCATGGCTTATGAAGCCATACACAGGGAAACTTGACAGCAGCAAAGAGCGGTTCAACAACAGGCTGAGCAAGTGCAGAATAACCGTTGAGTGTGCTTTTGGCCATTTAAAAGACCACCGGTGCTCCCTCTATGGGAAGCTGGACCTGGCCAATGACAATATTCCTATGCTTATGGCCGCATGCTGTACGCTCCATAATATTTGTGAAGGGAAGGGTGAAAGCTTCACTCAGGGTGGACCACAGAGGCTCAGTGCCTGGAGGCTGAGTTTGAGCAGCCAGAGACCAGGTCTATTAGAGGGGAACAGCAGCGGGCCATAAGGATCAGGGATGCCTTGAGTCAGCAACTCGAGATTGAAATCCACTAATATTTGTTGCTATGCTCGGGATTGCAGTGCTTGTAATGTAGGAGGTGATTGGTGCACATGATGCAATAAGGGGATTTAACATAATTGTATGTTGCTTTGCAGTGCTCTTTTTGCTTTCACTTAATAGAATAAAGATTAATTTCAAACCAACACCGTTATTTTATTAAAAGACAACAACCAGAGGAGTCAAACAAACAAAAAAACCCATCAGCAGTGAGGGGGATGGGGAAAGGGAAGGTCCCGGGAGGAGGAGGGGTCCTGAGATGGCTAAAGATATATGTATGTCCAGGGATTATATCTAGCCTTCTCCTTTGGAGTACAATGCAGCAGGTACTGTACTTCAGCAGGGCCAAACTGCAGAGGGATGGGTGGTGAGTGCAGTGGGTAGTGGGAGTCCACAATGCTGGACTGTGAGGGGGGAGAAGTGGAATGCAGCAGATTGACTGGAGCCAGGAGGTTGATCAGAGTGTGTTGGTGGTATCTGGGAGGCATATGAGGAAAAGTTTTGCGAGAGCGGCTGCAAGGGAGGGCGGGTGCGGAGCTGCTCGGTTTGAAGAGCTAATCTCACGTGGAGTGTGATCATTATGGAAGATATCTCGTCGCTAAGGGCGACCAGGGAATCAAAGGAGGGTCTTCTCCAAGCCTGTGGCTTCCACTCTGGCCTCTATGCGGCTCACCTGTGTGCAGCAATGGTCATGTCCCCCAACCCCTCCCCCGCCATGGTGGCATAGTGGCACCGGAAAGTTACCGTTAATGGAGCAAGAAATAAAGCAGCTCTGTCAAAGAACCTGCAGCAGCAGATAGCCCAGTATCTCCATGAGAGTTTCCTGCAGATCTCTGAGGGAGGTTACTGTGAAGTGAGGAAGTCAATCAACAGCCTGTTCTGCCGCTCAGACTAGGCATGCAGTGGGAGACAAGCCTGCTTTCTGCAACCCTCCTGCCCCCAACAACTCGCTTCAGCAATTCCCAAAATCAGATCCACTTACCAGGGACCTCTCTCCTGTTTCTGCTTCGTCAATCTCTGACAGCTGTGACTGGCTTGACTCCTTCGGGGTAGAAAAGAGCACCTGGCTGCCTGCATCTCTGGCCTCTGAGTCATCCTCTGCCTCTGGGTCCCCACCCCCTCCACATCCTTGTCCAAGATTTCCTCCTCCTGTCTCAGTCCACTCTCAACTGGCATACAAGCCACCAAAGTATCCACATTGGTCTTCGCAGTGGAGGTGGGGTCACCACTGAGTAGCACATCCAGCTCTTTGTAGAACTGGCAGCTTGTGGGCACAGCCCCTGAGCGCTAGTTTGCCTCTCGCGCTTTGTGGTAGGTATTCCGCAGTTCTTTCACTTTGACCCTGCCCTGCAATGCTCTCCCCTAAATGCAGATGAGGTCATGGCCCCTTTCTATCATGCATCTAGAAATCTCTCCATAGGTATCATAATTCTGACTGCCTGGCTTCCTCTCCCCAAATGCCAATGAGGTCCAGCAGCTCGGCGTTGCTCCAAGCAGGGAATTGCCTAGTGTATGGAGTAGGCTTGGCCACCTGGAAAGATGCACTGAGACCAATGCACGCATCACTGAGCAAACAGGAAGGGGACTTTCAAATTTGCAAAGGAATGTATGGGGGAGGACTGACGGTTGGTCATTTGAGGGCAGGGCAGTAGAGTTCAAACCGATGCCCAGAGAGGTGAGAACAGACAGCGTGGGACACTTCCCGGAGGCCAGTCACAGCTCTGTAATCACCACAGTGTCTACACAGCGTTGTAGCCCCAGCACGGACTGCTATACGCCTCTTGTCAGGGTGGTTTTTTAAAAGCCCTATAATTGCACCATTTCTGCACACCAAGGGGCTTGGCAGTGTATACACCTCGGGAGTTACAGCACAGAAAGCTGTTTTACTGTGCAGAAACTTCCTAACTGTCAGAGTGGTTAAGCACTGGAATTACAGTGGAGCCCCGGTATAACGCACCCAACTATAACGCGAGTTCGGTTATAGCACGGTTATACCGTGGCTCCCAAGTCCTGAGTTCTTTGTCCCCAGCAGGCGCGGGGGCCATGGCTTCTATCCCCTGCTGGGCAGCGAGGAGAGAAGCTGCAGCCTCCGCTGCCAGGGACAGAGAACTCCAGACTGCAGGTGAGGGCTATGGCTTCTCTCCCCTCTGCCCAGCAGGGGAGAGAAGCTGTGGCCCCCACCTGCAGGGACAAAGAACTCCGGAGCTGCAGACTGCAGCCCGGGAGTTCCCTCTGGAAGCCGCGGCTCCGCGCCTGCCGGGACCAGGGGATTCCAGGCTGCCGGAGCCCCCTGTCCCAGCAGGCGGGGAGCCACAACTTCCCTGGAAGCCGCTGCTCCGCGCCTGCTGGGACTGGGAGACTCTGGCAGCCCGGAGAGTTGGGCAACCAGACAACTGGAAGACGGGTTGGCAGCGGCTTCTACAGAGAACTCTGGGGCTGCAGGCTGTAGCCCCAGAGTTCTCTGTCCCTGGCAGGCGTGGGGCCGCAGCTTCTCTCCCTTTCTGGGCAGCCGGGAGAGAAGCGCAGTCCCCTGCCTGCCAGGGAGTGGGGCCCCGCTATAACGCGACCCCGCATTTAGCACGATGGGATTTTATGGATCCCATCTGTCGCGTTATAGTGGGGCTCCACTGTAATTGCCCAGGGAGGTTGTAAAATCCCCATCATTGGAGATTTTTAAGAGCAGGTTAAACAAACACCTGTCAGGGATGGTCTAGATAATACTTAGTCCTGCCATGAGTTCAGGGGACTGGACTAGATGACCTCTCGAGGTCCCTTCCAGTCCTATGATTCTATGATCCATAAGAGTTAGGAATTCATATTGTTATCATCAGTGTTCACATAGCCTAGAGCAATAAAGTAGAAGAATCGGAGCTGAGTTTCAACACCCATGACGAGACCGAGAAAACAAATTGCTAATCTGTAGGATGGTAACAAAATTCTCCAGCAATGGTCCAAGAGCTGGAGAGATTGGAAATCATAATAGCAGAAAATAAATATCTGCATTTCATGGCTGTTGTTGGACGGAAAGGGCTGACTCTGTTGGATTTAATTTACAAATTGATATCCTGGCAATTTGATCCAAAGAACTGAGACAGAGCAGGCAGGAGAAAGGTGTTACAAAACAGTCTATTAGTCTGGTACAATCTAAAGCAGAACCACAGCAGTTTTCACTGGCATGATCAATGCACAGCAAGGACTGCATACACCTCTGCAGAAACAGGACATGTCCTACAAGGAAGCCATGATTTTAGTTCTCCCGATCTGATGCACTACCACACGGCTGCAATTGTTGGGTTGCAAACACTGCGTGGGATGATTAAAAAATACCATCTGTTTTCCCTGAGATTTTTAGCATGAAGATATTTCAGTTCCTGCCAACGGCTATAAAATCCGCCTCATACAAAACCTACATTTTGAGCTAAAACTACTTCCCAGTGTTCTGGTAAGGGAGTGTGGTCTACTAGTTAGAGCTTAAAAACAGTATAGCACCCCCACCCTCTGGATTTGCAATGAGCTCTCCTCTGCCAGCCAGGAGAGTGAAGGCCAAGATCGATATAAAACATTAAAATACTAACAATACTTAGCCCTGATTATATCTAGTGCTTTACAGATCTAAATGTTAGTTGAATGCATTAAAAAGCCACATCTGCCCACTTCCAGCACAGGGTACCTGAGAAGTTTGGATTTCCTTGTTTCTAAGATTAGCCTCTTCAGAAGTGTCTCTCTCTGGGTCATAGCAACACAGCTATTCTTCACTGCAGCAAAAATCCAGCACCCCACTCACTTCTGTCCTCAGAGGGTTACTGGATCCCTCTCTAGTCCAGCTGTGGAAGTTTCCCCGCAACGTATTATCTCTTTTGTGTTGAACAGAGACAGGAAGGTCCCACTGGAGGAGGCAAAGGGATTAAGGGGCTACTGCCAATTTAACATCACGGGCAGGATCCTGGCATTAACGCAGCCTTACACTGCTTCCCACAGGTCAGCACAACCAGCACATTCCACGATCAGACCTGTCTGTAATGGAATGTGATGGTCTGAGGACTTAACTCCCAAGCTAAGTCATCACTTGTACCCTGGTCTCGTTTCTGCTTTCATATAAGTTTAGACCACCTCTTCTTTTACAATTCCTCTCCCTTATGAACATATCAGGGGGGGTCCTAAGTGCATAGGCTATGGGGAAATGGGCCATTCTGGGATCTGGATGTGGAGGAGGCTAGGAGTCAACTTTAAGTCAAAGTTGAAGAAGCTCTCTGAAGTCTGCATCCCAAGCAAGGGGGAAAAATTCATAGAGAAGGGCTGCAGACCAAACTGAAAGAATAAGCCTCTCAAAGAGGTTATTAAGAGAAAGCAGAAAGCCTACAAGGAATGGAAGTTAGGAAGGATCAGCAAGGAAAGCTTCCTTTTGGGGGATCAGGAAGTGTAGGGATGAAGTGAAAACTGCCGAAAGCCAAGCAGTGTTGGACCTGCAAAGGGAATTAGAACCAATAGTAAAAGGTTCTACAGCCATATAAATAAGAAGAAAACAAGGAAAGAAGAAGTGGGACCACTAAGCACTGAGGATGTGGGTGGAGATTAAAGATAATGAGACATGAGCCAACACCTAAACAAATACTTTGCCTCAGTTTTTAATGAAGCTAATGAAGAGCTTAGGGGTAGTGGCAGGGTAGCTAATGGCAACAAGGATATGGGAGTAGAAATTACCACATATGAAATTGAAGTCAAACTCAAACACTTCAGTGGGACTAAATCAGGGGGCCCAGATAATTTCCATCATACAATATTAAAGGAAATGGCACATGAAATTGCAAGCCCAATAGCAAGGGTTTTTAATGTATTTGTAAACCGGGGGATTGTACCTTCTGACTGGAGAATTACAAACATAATTCCTATTTTTAAGAAAGGGGAAAAATGTGATCCAGGAACTACAAGCCTGTTAGTTTGACCTCAGTTGTGTGCAAGGTCTTGGAACAAATTTTGAAACAGAAAGTAGTTAAGGACATAGAGATGAATGGCAATTGGAATAAACTACAACAGGATTTTACAAAAGATAGATTGTGCGAGACAATCTGATCTCCTTCTTTAAGAAGATACCTGATTTCTTAGACAAAGGAAATGCAGTCGTTCTAATCTACCTGGGCTTCAGTAAGGCATTTGATACAGTTCTACCTGGGAAATTGTTAGTTAAATTGGAGAAGGTGGGGATTAATATGAGAACTGACAGGTGGATAAAGGATTTGTTAAAGGGACAACTACAATGAGTCATACTGAAAGGAGAACTGTCAGGCTGAAGAGAGGTTACTAGTGGAGTTCCTCAGGGATCGGTTTTGGGATCAATCTTATTTAACATTTTTATTACTGATGGCACAAAAAGTGAGTGTACGCTAATAAAATTTGTGGATGACACCAAGTTGGGAGATACAGTAACTCCTCACTTAAAGTCGTCCCAGTTAACGTTGTTTCATTATTATGTTGCTGATCAATTAGGGAACATGCTCGCTCAAAGTTGTGCCAGGGCCAGCTCTAACTTTTTTGCCGTCCCAAGCAAAAAAAAGGGGGCCGGAGGAGCGGGGGGGGGGGGGGCAGCACAGCTACGGCACAGCCAGAGGAGCAAGCTGGCGGGGGCAGGAGGGGGGGCACGGCCAGAATGCCGCCTCTTACAGACTGCTGCCTCAAGCACCTGCTTGTTATGCTGGTGCCTGGAGCCGGTCCTGAGTTATGCAATGCTCCCTTGTAACATCATTTGGCAGCCGCCTGCTTTGTCCACTGCTTGCAGGAAGAGCAGCCGGTTGCAGCTAGCTGGTGGGGGCTTGGAACCAGAGTGGACCAGCAGCCCCCTTATCACCTTCCCACTCCCCTAAGTTCCCTGTGCAGCAGCAGCCCAGCAGGCTATCCATTGCCAGCAGTTCAGCTGTCCCTCCCTCACTGCCATGTGCTGCTCTTGCCCTTTGCCTTGGTGCTGCTCCTAGGAGTCTCCTGCTTGCTGTGGGGGGAAAGGAGCACCTTATGTCAGGGTGTCCCCTTCCCCCCCCCCTGCTCCTGCACCATATACAGCAGGGTGAGACATGGACAGATGGAGAGAGACAGAGAGAACTTGGGGCAGCAGCTGCTGTCTCGACTTCCTGATTCACTTACAAAGATAATGTACTTAAGAGTGGGGTCAGTGTACTTAAAAAGAAAATGCACATCTCTCTCTCTCTCTCTCCCACATACAGGGTATGTGTGCCTGTCTCTGTCTGCCGTGCTGTCTCCCCTCCCTCCATTCCGGCTGCCTTATAGAGTGTAAGGCTACATTAACAACAATGTGTTAACCCTTGAGAGATCAGCCAAAAGCTAGCTCATCATTTAGCAATAAGGGAAATATCCCACCCTCTTCCTGGGAAATATCCCACCCTCTTCCACCCTCTAACTTCACCTCCACCAAGCTTCACAATCATCATCACTGTGTACAGTATTAAATTGTCTGTTTAAAACGTATACTGTGTGTGTATTGTGACAAAGCTCCAAGTCTGTACTTGTGGGTCCTGCGCTTCCTGGCAGATTTAGGGGCCTCAGAAACTCATCTAGGCCCCAGAGTGACCTCCCTTTCTCAGTATAATTGGCAAGAGTCACCGCCTAGTGAGTTGCCTTCATCACAGGCCAGTATGGAAGATGGAAGAAAAAGGGGGAGCCCAGGCCCGCCCTCTACTCCGGACTCCAGCCCAGGGACCCTAATAGTATCAGCTAAGATGGCTGACCTTTTAGGCACAAAACACAATACAATTCCCTGGGCTACTTCCCCACAGCAGTCCCTGCTTCTTCAAACTCCACTTCACCCTTACCTCAGGGCCTCCTTCCTTCTGTATGATATGTTGTCCTACACTCAGTCTCACCAACAGCATAACTTCCTTCCACAGCTCCTGACACCCACACCCACCTGACTAACTGGGAGGTTTTTATCTGGTTTCAGCCAGTCCCTGATTGGCTTCAGGTGTCCCAATTAGGCTAGCTGTTTCTACTCCTTTCTAGAAGGTTCTTAATTGGCCCCAGGTGTCTTGATTGGCCTGGAGTAGCCTTTGTTTGGCTATCCAGGGAACAAGGACCTGCACATCCTGAGACTAATATACCTGCCTTCCAGCACTCTCCTATATCCTTCTGGTCTGACTCCATCACAGTATATATTTATAAAATATATATATTTTTGTCTGGTGAAAAAAATTTCCCTGGAACGTAACTCCCACTATTTACATTAATTCTTATGGGGAAATTGGATTCGCTTAACATCATTTCGTTGAAAGTCGCATTTTTCAAGAACATAACTACAATGTTAAGCGAGGCGTTACTGTATTGCCAACATGGAGGAGGACCGAAATATCATGCAAGAAGATCTGGATGACCTTGTAAACTGGAGTAATAGAAATGGGATGAAATGTAATAGTGCAAAAGCTAGGACTTCCCACAGGTCAGCACAACCAGCACATTTTAGTGGGATGTTTTGGAAATGCAAACTTGGGGCCAACTTGAATACCAAGAGCAGGAAGCCATAGATTTGGGCTCTCATTTCCCAAACCACCTGGGAATGGGAAAGCTCCAGTTAGGAAAGGGAAGAGCTTGTATTGCTCAGCATAATTTGGGTTTAGTGGCATTAACTGAGCTCCCAGCCTGAGGGGAGTTATGGGAAATAAGGCCTGGGAATTGGACATACTGAGCAGGGAAGACGGGAGACATGGCAAGTCTTTAAAAATACTCCTCAAGGCCTTGCATTTATTGTCCACAGGACCTTGCGGCCAAAGAGATTTACAGGACTGTGGAATGAAATCACTTCACTCTCCATTAACATGCAGTCCTCTCTGGGACCGAGCTTATTTAACTGCACTACATGACAAGTTAGGACAGGAAGTGAAGAATACTATCTCAGAGAGAGCAGCTGAATGCAATTAGTCTAGCTGGAAAGAAGTCAGGACACCAGAGCTGCTGTTAGTGCCCCAAGACTAGGTGATCAGATGTCTTGATTTTATAGGGACACTTTCAATATTCAGTGCTTTTTTGTCTATAGGTGCCTATTACTCCTCACCCCATCCCGATTTTTCACATCTGCTATCTGGTCACCCTACGCAAGACGACATTAGATGGCAACAGCTCAGACACCAGCCACAGCTTGTTTCCATCTAGCAACCCACTGAAAAACGCCATAGCTTACAGCCAGTGCCCTGAGCCATCTGGTCTTGAGAAGTTCGTCCTTCTAAGGATGTTTAATTGAATACCCTCTTGAAGCCACTGCCCTCTGTATCTTCCACACACAAGCCAGATCATCCCTGGGCCTGAGTCTCATGCTAAAGGATATGAGTAACTCCCACTGAAATCAGTAGTTCTTACTACCAACCTATGCAGCAGGAATCGAGTCACTGGGTCTGCAGCTTCCTACAGACAATGCACCCAGTGCTGTTTATCAGGGCTTTCCGTGTCTCCTGTGACATTGGGCAAGCAGGTCTTTTGTGGCTGCCTCTTCCTCCAGAATTCCTTTGCTGCGCTTTACTAAAGCATTCAAGTAAACTAAGGCCAGGTCTACACTGGGAGGGTGGGGGCAGGGTCGACCTAAGATACGCAACTTCAGCTACGCAAATAGCACAGCTGAAGTCGATGTATCTCAGGTCGACTTACCTGGGCATCTTACACTAGACGCGATAAATCAGTCCTCAAAAGATCGATCACTACCCGCCAATCCAGCAGGTAGTGTAGACTTACCCTTTGAGAAAGAGACAAGAGGCTGCCTGGCCAGGGAGTAAATGTATGTGCATGGCCAGAGATGGCTGGGGGTAGCTTACAGAGTCTCTACAGAGCTTCCTGAGGCACCAGAACTAAATCTAGGCTGGGCTTTACACCTCACTGAGTTTCAGTGGTGCAGAGAGAGCTTCCACGAGGCTGGCATCTGGAAGGAGAACAGTCAATTAAAGACACATTTGAGTGAACCTGAAATGTGCCTGAGACCATCTAGCCTTTGCCTCTCTCCACTGTCCTCCCACCCTCAGCCTTCCAAGAGCCTCTCACTGTAAGCTCCTCTCCCCTTTCCCCACTTTCTGGATGCTTGGAGTGACAGGAAGGGCCACTCCAGGGCAGCTGGACTCTCACCATGGCACTAATCTGTTGAAGTATTTGTGATGTGATCACAGTTCCCTCTAAGTTGTGCGTGTGTGTGCGCACACACAGATCCTAAACCTTATGCACACAGCAAAATACCGCATGCACAAAATTTGCACAGAAGCACAAACTTTGCACAGACGAAATTTTTTGTGCATGCAGTCCATCAAAAATTTGCACAGAAGAAATTTTTTTGCGCACAAGGCCTGTCAAAAATTAGAGAGAACATTGGACGTGATGCTCCATATTCTTTATAGCAGTACACTTATGATATGGATATTGCATAACTGAGATGTACTTTATGCAACATGGGTATGTGAGGCATCATTGGAAAGGTTATCATTTACTGAATGTGTTTATCCAATTTGTATGCATGTCTCATTTCTGTATCTGGAGTCAGGAATATTGACTATGTTACAACTGTGGTTATACTTGGAGACACCCACCAGACAATAAGCAATCAGTGGGCCATTAGAAAAAAGACAATGAGTCTCCAAAGATGTGGATTCCCCTATCTTCCAGGCGTACCTTCCTGTAGACATTGTAAATAAACCTGGTTTCATGGTTGCTTTGACACTGCAAGATAATATCACCTGGTTAAAAAGGTCTGTACCACCTTGGATGCTGCTGGTACTTTTTCACTGGAAACAAAGGCTTCCCACCATACGTAAATTCTATTTAAGGCTGGGGAGTAAGGCAAAGAGGACTCTTCTCCATTGCCTTTCTGCCCACGAAGAAAGACAGCTGAACATACCTGAAGAGACAAAGAAACTGAGCTGAGGGAAAGGCAAGGGCTGAATCCAGATTAAGACAGGAGTCTAGACTGTAAAAAAGGAATAACTGGAACTCTAAGCTACAGAAACTCTGCAACTTGCCTAAAACAACATTGAGGGTGAGAAATAACATTTTGTAACTTGTTTCTTGGGTGTATTAAGCCTAGTTTGCATGTTTTGTTTTATTTGCTCAGTAATCTGTTTTGTTCTGTTTATTATCCCTTATAATCACTTAAAATTTACCTTTTGTAGTTAATAAACTTATTTCTTGTTTATAACATAATCCACTTCATGCAATTCATATCAAGGGTGGGAGGGAAGCGGTGCATCTCTCTCTCCACACTGAGGGAGAGGGTGAATGAGCTTGCGCTGTGCAGATCTTTCTATACATCAAGAGACCATATTATTTTGGGTTTACTCCCCAAAAGGGGTGTGTACGTGAGTGCTGGGTGAATCCTCTCACACAGAGCTGACTTCAGTCTGTGTCTGCAGCTAGGTGTGGCCATGTGTGTGTCCCTAGCACAGCAAAAACAGGATGAGAAAACCCAGGCTGGTGGAAGAGGGCAGGCTCAGTAAGACCCCAGCACCTCAGAGGGCAGTCCAGATGGGGGATTCAACCCATCACAGTACATGTTCCCCATAATGGTAGCGTCTGATCAAGGCAGTAGCCTCCACAAGAGCTTCATGTGGATCACTGAAGAGCTATTTCTAAGGCCAGAAGCTGGGCATCATGTTTCAAGAGTGTTTCTGACAAGCCACATGCAATTAGTGCAGCATGTGTCACATTTCTGGGCATTAGAAGAGGAGAGATCTGATTGCCTGGAGGAGGCTCCCACTGTGCAGGTGTCCAGGCTGTCTGTGTGGGCCAGGGCAATTTTAACCTCTGCCCAGAAAACCCCCCGGAGTTTTCAGTGCACACAGTTCTCCTGCTGCCTCCAGTTACAGCAGGGATCCAATAGGGGACGTTCCATGAGGAGCTGGATGCTTGGGTCACTTACCGAAAATCTCAGCTGGGGCAGAAGTGATGGAAATCCCAGCCCAGAGTAAAGATAAAGCAGCAGCAACGGGGCAGCAGCTGTAAGCGGAGAAGAAATAACACAATGGAGGAAAGCAGAAAGGGGCAGAATGCTGCAAATCCAAGTGGGTGGCTGCGAGGGCCTGAGACTGGCTGGCGGGTGAGAATCTCAAATCTGACTAACATACTAAATGCTGACATTATTATTCAGAGTGGAATCTCAGCTTACTAGAAGAAAAAATGATATGGGTCCTTTGTCTTTTAACCATTTAATTTATTTAAAGCCCTAAACTCAAAGCCCCCCTAGTTATCCCCTTGTTATATAATATAGGCACCTGAGAGAGAGGAAGGTCCAGTGGTTAAGGTGCTAGCCTGGGGTTCAGGAAATATGGGTTTGATTCCTTGCTCTGCCACAGACTTCCTGTGTAATCTTGAGCAAGTTACTTAGCCACTTTCTGCCTCAGTTCCCCATCTGTACCATAAGGACAATAGAGCTGCCCTGGCTCAAAGGTGTTATGAAGATGAATATGTTATAGATCGCAAGGTGCTCAGAAACAATGGTGATGGGGCCAAAGTGATCCCTGGGATATTACTAGGTCTATTTAGGATGCTTGCCAGTCTGTACAGCTGGTATTATCTCTCCCTGGGATGAGGAACCTACAATGTGACCCCCTGACCAGCTCTTTTCTGAATCTTTGTTTACCTGAAGGTTCTGTCCCTCTGATAGCTTTGGATAAATGAGGCTGTATTGCAGATATATGCAGTAGTAGAAATACCAACCCCCTCATCTGATTGGCTCCAACACAGTTATGTGGCCTACGGTAGTTTTATGCCATTGCCCTCACTTAGCTGTACAACAGGCCGGGTGTGGTAACAATTGGCTGAGATGGGGTCACATGACCTTGTTGGGAGCAAATGAGGCAGCTAGTCAGCTGTAAATGGGATGTGGAAATAAAAGAACATGAAAAACATTGCATCATCCCCTGGAGCTGCAAACTGCTGCTGGTGTTCGAAGAAGAAGCTGTGAAAGCAGAATACAATTTTCCATTTACATTCATCCATGTTGACAGTCTGGAGCAGCCCATTCCTCAAAGGATATAGTGGAACATATACAGAGCAGGAATTTTAGTATGTTGTGGGAAACCGTTGCTTTCTCGTGCTGTGGGAGATAAGATCCACTACTGTTAGACAGAGACAGAACAGAGAAAAATTGATTGGATTAGATTAGACTGAAGCCTCTCCATCAGGAAGCCTAGGAACCACTCAGTAGAGAGAGACACTGTTAAGAGCCTGAGTGACGTAGAAAAACCACCAGTGATCTGCGATTCTGAAGTCTCCATCCTCAGAGGAATAAGTTGCTCCCCTACAGGAAAAATTCCCTTCCTAACCTCAACCCATGACTCTAGAGTCATGTGCTTTCCAAGAGACTGTGCATGGGGCACAAGAAGGAGGAAGTGACCTTGCTGGATGTACAGTATTTACGGGATGTGCTTGCTGAGAAGGGCAGGGCTTGCTGAAAAGGTTGAATCCCAGATTGCTAACTGTGACTTCCTCTCACCACAGTCAAGATATGGGCCAGATCCTCTGCTGGTGTAAACCGGCTTCACTCCATTGATGTCAATGGAGCTTCTGCAGTTTATTTATTCCTCTGGCTCAGGGCTGGCCTGCAACCAGCGCAATAACTAGATGAAAAAAGTGTGTGTTAAATGATGTGTCACGCCTGCCCATTTCATGGAAAGAGCCAATAGACATGAGCTCCCAGTTATTTGAGATATGCACATTTCTTTGGCTGCTTTATGGTCATTTAAAAATAAAACTCCACAAAAGGCCTGGGTGCACCTGGACCCTGTGTCTGCCAGAAATCCCATCTCTATCCAGCCTGTCCCATTGCTCTCTCCTCTCCCTGCAGTTGAATCCTTGCATTTATGAAGGAACTGATAACTTTTAAATGCCCTTTGCCTTTGATGATCACATGTGCAGGAGAGCAGCCTATGCCAAGATCGTTTACAAAATCGTGGACTTTCATACACACAGTTGCCTCTGTGAATCAAAACAAGCAACCTGTTGTGATGTGTAAGGATATTTTCCTCCCTGGTCTTAGCACCTGTCTTCTTCCCAATCATTTATTTTGAACACATGCACTAATTGCTGGTGGGCCGTGGGCATGCCTCTACACTTTTCTTCTCCTTGTGATATTGTGAGCTGGTCCCTAAATGGGGTTGGTTTGCTGACTGGCCACACCATTCACAAAATCGGGAATGCATGAATTTTATTTTACTCTGCCAGAAGCAGCAGCATCACATTTCATCCAGCCTTCTTCATAGACCCCTTTCTCTCTGCTTCTACATGTATGGCTGATGGAAAGCACAGATTTCTTCTTCTGTTTTTTCCCCAGCACCCACTATCACTATCAGACGGATGGCTTTTCATATTCAGTGACAGAGCTGTTAAACTGCTGTCATCTGAGGATCGTTGTGCTGTTGCTAGAGAGATGGTTGTATTTATGGCTGCATTTGCTCTCCATTCCACATTTCATATGGCAATACACACTGACACACATATATCTGTGTTAATGCAACATAAAATTAAATGCACAAAGCCAGAAAATGAAACTTATAATCCCCAGAGCAAACATAGTGCATCCCCACTTCCTTGTGCATATTCAGCACAGCTACTGTTAAATATATGCCTCAAGCTGCAATTTAGCTGAGTTACAGTTGCTGTGGGAACGACAGTACAGACTGGTTTACGTGCGGATGTTGGGAGTCAAGCCATCACGATCGCATGTTAACGGACTGCGGGTTAAGAGAGCCATGCTGAAATATCTTAAGATATCTATACATCATCAAATCAATAAGAATCAAACAATTTCAAAAATTATTACCATAGACTACATATTTATTACATGTTCTAAGAGTCCACAATGCTATATAGTCCATGGCTCTAAAAAGTGTCTATGATTCACTTAGAAAAAAATGCCATTATTTTCTGCTCTTTCTGGCTTGCATTTTTTTCTTTCTTACAAAGTCTGTCATTCGCCGCAGATGAATGATTTCGATAGTTACTCCTCCATAAATCTTACAACAGTTCTACAGCACTCAGGGCTTCTGTAGGTGAAATTTTGACTTTTTCAACGACACCCTCATCGTTATTAGAATTCTCGCCATCACTTTCGTGGTCCAACGTAACCTGCACCCTGTTAATATTTCTTCCTCGCACAGAAATTCTGAAGTCGGGCAATCTTCAGCTACCTCCAGCCACTCGGTAATGATTTCCAGCAATGTATCCAAACTAAAATCTTTTATAATTTGAAAGAGAAGTTTACCTTTATCCTCTTTTGTCTGCATGTGTATTTGTAAGACATCTTCCAAAAACCCTTCAAAGTCTGGCTCTGAATCAGTGCCACTGCTGGAGTTTTCCAAGTCTGAGCAGTCTTTGACAGAAAAGGCATCACCAAGAGCCTTCATCCAGCAGTTTTCAATGGACTTTTGTTTTACTCCATCCCAAGCTTTTTTGACTAAATAATTTCATTCATTTTTAACTATTTCAGGAATTTGGAAATTCCTGAAGATGTGCATGACACAATCGCAAAAATCAGCTCCCATTGATAATTGTTTTTAAAATTCTGAATAATGCCCTGGTCTAAAGGTTGAATTATTGACGTTGTGTTGAATGGTAGGTATAGCACTCGAATTTTTCCATCGCTTGATAACAGTGATTCGGCTGGAGGATGGGTTGGACAATTGTCAAGTAGCAAAAGTGCTTTGGCTGTGAGTTTCTTCGACTGCAGATCCTTACGAACAGAATCGGCAGAATCAATATTTTGTACAAAGCCATTCAGTTTAGATTAGTTTTTTAGCCATCCTTGAAGAGTAGATTCGGCAATCCCAGTATCTTTTGAAACTTTGGCCTGGGTTTCTCCACTATTTACTCGACCTATTGGAGCTAGCGTTTCTTCTCCAGCAGGCCTGCACAACTCAGAAAGCAGCGAGGGCCATATTACTGCAAAAAAATCAGCTGTGGGCCGAAAAGCCCCGCCCTCACCCCGCCCCATCTGCTTCCCCCCACCCAACCGCTTTGCTTGCCCCACCCCTGGGCTGCATGTTGTGCAGACCTGTTCTACAGTGTAGGAATGTATAATGGCCCTCTGCCATTATATTAGGAAGAGGAAATGCCAGTAGGCCTACAACATGTTTCCACTCTGCACTTCCTGTCGATTTCTAAGTCAGTTCCTGTACCATGTGTTAACGAGTCTTGCATGTTAAATAGGCAGCACTGGGAGGCATGGAGCTACCACATGTTAATCAGATTTGCATGTGAACAGGTCGCACATAAACTGTATAATTTTGAATTCTATATACTTTTGGATTCTCTGTATAATTTTGGATTGACTGTCTTCCAATTGCTTAAATTCTCCACCCTTGATGTTGCATTGCCTTTTTTTGTTAAAAGGAAGAAAATATTTCCCTTAATTGCCCCTTGAAACGTACATGCACATAAAGACACTGATGCATTGATTTCTGTGGGTGAGGTTAGACTCACATGATCCTTCATTCAACCAAACCTGGAACCTGAGATTAAGGGGAAGGAAGATGGCTAGCCAGTGTGCAGGAAGAATCCAGAGCAGTCAAGGTTAAGAGATGGGCCAGAGGATTAAAACTATTAGTGCAAGACTGAGGTGGGACCCTTGGAGTACCAAGTTTGGGCTGCGAGTCGAAAGGGGAGGTCTGGATGTGGGACTAGGGCTCTTGACTCCAAGGAACCACTAGCTAGTGTGGGAGCAGCAGTTCCCACTGCAGGTCTGTCTGGAACCATGTTTAGACTAGGAAAGCAGATCGTGTTTAAAAATGTGGTACTGTAGCTACATGTTAGACAGACCAGGTTTGTAAACACCACTGTAGGCCAGGGATAACTCTTTAAATACCATAAGCTAGTTGGACAACCCTAAACTTCCCTCCCCCATATACCTCAGTACACATCCTCCGATATCAACACCCCATGCACCCCCAAACACCCACCAGCATCCACCCAGCTACTCTAGCATCCCAGACTCCATCCAGCATCCACCTACCCTAGCCACAACTGCTAAATGTTGTGCAGCTCCATGTTCTCCCCTCCTCATCCCCACGGCATTTGGGGGGGATCAGTGAAATTCCCATCTGTGAGAAACATCCCATCTGGAACTGCAAAACACTTGGTATCTCTTTTACCATTGGCATCAGCTGAGTTACTCCTTACAGACACTAGCATGAGAGGAGAATTGAGCCGAGTAACTTTCTATCCATTTTCAGAGTGTTAGCCGTGTTAGTCTGTATCAGCAAAAACAACGAGTCCTTGTGGCACCTCAGAGATGAACAGATTTATTTGGGCATAAGCTAGAACCCACTTCATCAGATGCATGGAGTGGAAAATACAGGAGCAGGTATAAATACATGAAAAGGTGTGAGTTGCCTTACCAAGTGTGAGGTCAGTCTAAAGAGACAATTCAAGGGAGGAAAAATAACTTTTGTAGTGGTAATGAGAGTGTCCCATTTCAGACAGTTGACAAGGAGGTGTGAGTAACAGTAGGGGAAAATTAGTATTGGGGAAATTAGGTTTAGGTTTTGTAATGACAACCAATCCCAGTCTTTATTCAGGCCTTATCTGATCATGTTCAGTTTGGAAATTAATTCCAATTTCTGCAATTTCATGTTGGAGTCTGTTTTTGAAGTATGGGTACCTGCATGGCCCCATGCTTTAATTTCTAAGGTGCCACACAAGAACTCCTCACTGTTTTTTCTATCAGTTATAACCCAGAGACTTATAACTAGGGTGGAATGTATCATACACACACATTTCCAGTGTGCACACATCACAGAGCGCATACACATATCAGAGGGCTATGTTAGTACTCGGGTCACTAAAGTTCCTTTATACAGAGAACAATGCCAGGCCTAGGGTGACCAGATGTCCCGATTTTATAGGGACAGTCCTGGTTTGTGGGTCTTTTTCTTATATAGGCTCCTATTATCTCCCACCTCCTGTCCTGATTTTTCACAATTGCTGTCTGGTTACCCTAGCCAGCCCCAGGATTAACCAATTTCTGGCCTCGATCCTACAAAGCCTGACAGCCATGGGTGATGGATAACTTCAAAGAAGCAACACATAAGGACTTGCAGGACTAGGCCTGCTGATACATATCAACTTTGAAACAAAGAGGCCCGTTGTGTACCCGCCGACGTAGACAGCCAAGTTCCCGATGCTTTCAGTGGATGTAGAAATAGGCAAGGAAAGCTTGCTTACTTTGGCGTGGCCGAAATGCAGCTCATGGAGCTCCACAATACCATCATGTTCCTTCTTAAAGTAGAGCTGCAGCTAACAGAGATCAAGTGTACATCTACACTGTAATAAAAAACCTATGGCACTAAGTCCCAGAGGCTGGGTCAGCTGACTTGTGCTCACAGGGCTCAGGTTGGGGTGCTAACATGTGCAGTATAGATGTTCAGGCTGGGGATGGAGCCCAGACTCTGACATCCTGCAGTGATGGGGGGATCTCAGAATCAGAGCCCAGGCTCCAGCCTGAGCCCAAACCTCTACACTGCAATTTTATAGCCCCGCAGTCCGAACCCAAGTCAGCTGACCTTTTATTGCAGTGTAGACGTACTCTTAGGGTAAGATTTTCCAAGGCACTCAGCCTAAGTCAGCTCCTATAGTGTTGACCTACCCCTGTTCCCCTGATGTCAATGGGAGTTTTACCACTAACTCTAATGGGAGTGGAGTTAAGCCAACACTGAATGCTTTTGAAAACCCAGCCCTGCAGGATCACTGCACACAATGCTCCATCCGGATCGACATGTCCAGGTCAGGAATGCTGCAAGGGGGATCATAGATTCATAGAATATCAAGGCTGGAAGGGACCTCAGGAGATCATCTAGCTCAAACCCCTGCTCAAAGCAGGTCCAATGCCCAATTAAATCATCCAACAGATTTTTGCCCCATATCCCTCAATGGCCCCCTCAAAGATTGAATTCACAACCCTAAGTTTAGTAGGCCAATGCTCAAACCACTGCTCTATTACATGCAAATGACATGCATGCCTGTCATAGAATCATAGAATCATAGAATATCAGGATTGGAAGGGACCTCAGGAAGTCATCTAGTCCAACCCCCTGATCAAAGCAGGACCAATCCCCAACTAAATCATCCCAGCCAGGGCTTTGTCAAGCCTCACCTTAAAAACCGCTAAGGAAGGAGATTCTGCCACCTCCCTAGGTAACCCATTCCAATGCTTCACCATCCTCCTAGTGAAAAAGTTTTTACTAATATCCAACCTAAACCTTCCCCACTGCAACTTGAGACCATTACTCCTTGTTCTGTCATCTGCTACCACTGAGAACAGTCTAGATCCGTCTTAAGAACCCCCTTTCAGGTAGTTGAAAGCAGCTATCAAATCTCCCCTCAGTCTTCTCTGCTGTAGACTAAAC
The DNA here is from genome assembly GCA_007922305.1 of Dermatemys mawii. Lineage (NCBI taxonomy): Eukaryota > Metazoa > Chordata > Testudines > Dermatemydidae > Dermatemys > Dermatemys mawii. Next base: position 31,621,106 of record ML677381.1, read on the forward strand.
AATCCCAGTTCTCTCTGCCTCTCCTCATAAGTCATATGCTCCAGGCCCCTAATCATTTTTGTTGCCCTTCTCTGGACTCTCTCCAATTTTTCCACATCCTTCTTGCAGTGTGGGCTCCAAAACTGGACACAGTACTCCAGATGCGGCCTTACCAATGTTGAATAGAGGGGAACAATCACGTCCCTCGATCTGCTGGCACTGCCCCTACTTATACAGCCCAAAATGCCGTTAGCCTTCTTGGCAACAAGGGCACACTATTGACTCATATCCAGCTTCTCATCCACTGTAACCCCTAGGTCCTTTTCTGCAGAACTGCTGCCTAGCCATTCGGTCCCTAGTCTGCAGCAGTGCATGGGATTCTTCCGTCCTAAGTGCAGGACTCTGCACTTGTCCTTGTTGAACCTCATCAAATTTCTTTTGGCCCAATCCTCTAATTTGTCTAGGTCCCTCTGTATCCTGTCCCTACCCTCCAGCATATCTACCACTCCTCCCAGTTTAGTGTCATCTGCAAACTTCACGAGGGTGCAGTCCACGCCATCCTCCAGATCACTGATAAAGATATTAAATAAAACCGGCCCCAGGACTGACCCTTGGGGCACTCCGCTTGATAATGGCTGCCAATTAGACATGGAGCCATTGATCATGACCCATTGAGCCCAACGATCCAGCCAGCTTTCTATCCACCTTATGGTCCATTCATCCAGCCCATACTTCTTTAACTTGCTGGCAAGAATACTGTGGGAGACAGTATCAAAAGCTTTGCTAAAGTCAAGGAATAGCACATCCACTGCTTTCCCCTCATCCACAGAGCCAGTTATCTCATCATAGAAGGCTATTAGGTTAGTCAGGCATGATTTGCCCTTGGTAAATCCATGCTGACTGTTCCTGATCACTTTCCCCTCCCCTAAGTGCTTCAGAATTGATTCCTTGAGGACCTGCTCCATGATTTTTCCAGGGACTGAGGTGAGGCTGACTGGCCTGTAGTTCCCAGGATCCTCCTTCTTCCCTTTTTTAAAGATGGGCACTACATTAGCCTTTTTCCAGTCATCCGGGACCTCCCCCCATCGCCATGAGTTTTCAAAGATAATGGCCAATGGCTCTGCAGTCACCTCCGTCAACTCCTTTAGCACCCTCGGATGCAGTGCATCCGGCCCCATGGACTTGTGCTCGTCCAGCTTTTCTAAATAGTCCTGAACCACTTCCTGGCAAGCTGCAGTGGAGCCTCTGGTTGCTCAACATTTGGTAAAGGCACAGGTAAAGGCACTAAAGTAAACCATATTGGAAGTGGAATAGGGCTAATCCTACCAATGGCCTCCAGCCCTGGCAGTGCATAGATTCACTGTGGCTCTGCTTTGCCAGGGACAGGGAATGAGGCCAGTGGTCTGTAGCCCCTGCGTGATGTGCTCTATGGCTCTCCCTGCACTTCAGCAGTGGGCTTCACCAGCCATTCTCCTCCAGGGAGGTGAGAGTCTAGGAACTAGAGCAGCGGTGGGCAAACGTTTTGGCCTGAAGGCCACATCGGGGTTCAAAATTGTGTGGAGGGCCAGGTAGGGAAGGCTGAGCCTCCCCAAACAGCCTGGCCCTGCCCCCTATCCAACCCCCACTCACTTCCCACCCCCCAATTGCCCCCTCTCAGAACCCCAACACATCCAACCCTCCCCCGCTCCTTGTCCCCTGATCGCCCTCTCCAGAGACCCCCAATCTAACTGCCCCCCAGAACCCCACCCCCTATCTAAGCCCCCCTGCTCCCTGTCCCCTGACTGCCCCCTCCAGAGACCTCCTGCCCCAATCACCACCCCAAGACCCCACCCCCATATAAGCCCCCCTGCTCCTTGGCCCCTGCTCCTTGGCCCCGATCGCCCCCTCCAGAGATCCCCTCCCCTTAATCACCCCCCAGAACCCTAGCCCCATCCAACCCTCTGCTCCCTGTCCCCTGACTGCCCTGATTGCTATCTCCACCCCCGCCTCCCGACAGTCCCTCTGGGACTCCCATGCGCCATCCAACCTCCCACTTCCCCGTTCTCCATCCCCTGACCGCCCCGCCCCCCGAGACCCTCTGCCCCCTTAGCTAACCCTCCGGCCCTTCCCTGGTCCTGGCCCTGGCCCTGGCTCTGGCCCCGGCCCCGGCTCTCTTACCTCACCACCGCTCAGAATAGTGTGTCTGGACAGGAGCCAGACACACTGGCACGCAGCCCCCCTGCCCCCTGCACTGCTCATGCGGCCCTCTGACTGCGGGGGAGGGAGATAGCAGGGGAGGGTCCGGAGCAGCCTCCCCAAGCGCTGTCAGCAGAGGAGAGGCTGGAGCAGCTTCCCCAGAGTGGCACACTGAGGCCGCGTGGGAGGGGGACAGTGCAGGAAGGGCCGGAGCAGGCTCCCCAGCCAGACCTCGGGGACTGGTTAGGAGGAGCCCGAGGGCCAGATCTGGCCCGCGGGCCATAGTTTGCCCACCCCTGAGCTAGAGGGCTCAGTAGCCTGTGGAAAAGATTCCATCCACAGAGCCCTGCCAAGTTCTATAGGACGCAGACCATTTCCTCAGGCCATGGCTAGACCCAGGATTTGTCCCAAGGGACAGACAATGTTGGGGAATGTTTGTATCTTCATGGAGGGAGGGAAAACAAAGGAAACTAGCATATAATCCAGCCTGTGGGAAGGTCAGATCCTCAGCTGGTGGAAATCAGAGCAGTTCTTTGGAAGTCTGTGGAACTAAACTGATTTACACCTGCTGAGGAACTGGCCCTGTAACTAAAGTCCATGGATCTGATTCTGACCTCGGTGTATTTCTATTGACTTCAATGGAATCATTCCTGATTTATATCTTTCTAAATGAGATTAGAGATAGACCCATGGCCAGGGTTTAAATAAGACAGAATATGGCCCTTTGAATCTGGGTTCTCTTTAATCACTGAAAGGGGGGACATGATATGTTCAGAGCCCTCCTATATTATGATCCCAGCTAAAGATGGTATTTTTTCTGTCTCACTACAAACAATTTATAAAACTGAATCCAGCTATAAATAATATTCCTGACTTCCCTGGAGATAGTCTGAGCTTTGCAAAGTGAAGTGCTAGGGTTTGTTTTGCTTTTAGTGATTAATATGCTATCTTACTCACAATTAACCTCTTTTGTCCAGTGTTACGGACAATCAAAACATTTCTTAGCTGTTTCCTTATTTCTCCAGACTTTGGAAAATCCCTTAATAGCATGAATATTAATAGTCTCATGTGCTCAGTGCAATGAAAGAGTTCAGGGATCAAGCAATGAGGTGCTGGGACTCAAGCAGGTTTTTTTTTTACATTTATAACTGATGCAGCAAGCCAAGACGTCCTGGGGCTCTGAACTACTAAACCTAGGGGAACCCGGGCTCAGCCCCAGCACAAATTAACCACGGAGTGTGCTGCTTCACCCTGACAGTTGGACCAGCTGCCTGCAGTGAGCTGCTGCAATCATCTCCATACTCTTGAGACACAAGCAAACAGGAATCAGAGATTAAGTTTCTGGAAGATTACAAAAGTTATTATGCAACAGTTTCTGTGCCCATTCCCATTAATCACCATTCACATACAGTCACCTCTTCACCTCGCCTCCTCTTCTGAGACAAGAGCCTTTGGTCACTGCCATCTTGTGCATTTCAATGGCCAACCAGATGTGCTGATGGCCCATTAAAAGGGAATCCACACTCCCAACTGTCTGTCCAATGCAGGCTGCCTGATCTCCATATTATAGGAAGGAGGATCTTTCCAGCAAGCTGGAAGAAAGTATAGAAGAGGGGAAGTGACATCTCCTCTCCATCCCCCTTCATCTCAACACCTGGAAGATCCTCTGTACAAAGACGTGGATCTAGGGAGATTGGTCCCAGGCTGCATAGGAAGTCCAGTCTGTGCACTGAGGAACTGCCACCTGCTTGTGCCATCTGTCAGAGTGGGACACTGCTTGATTCAAATCCTGCTTAGCTTGTAGAACTAAGACTGTGTTTACTTTTTGTTTTCTTAAGGTAACTAATTCTGATCTTTATGCCTATCACTTATCACTTAAAATTATCTTTCTATAATTAATAAACGTGATTTATATTTTACCTAAAACGGTGTGTTTTGGCCGAAGTGCTTGGGAAATCTCAGCTCAGTTTACAAAGGCTAATGTATGTCCACTCCACAGTGAGGGGTGGCAAACTAATGAACTTGCACTGCCCAGGGGAGCCTTGAGCAGTGTAAGATGGTACAGTCCTGCGGCGTAGTGCTGGAGCTGGGGGGAATTGGCTGGATCCTCCTTATGGATGGTTCATGAGTGGCTAGGAGATAGTTCATGTAACGCAGTTGAGTGTGTCTCTGCCTGTGGATGTCTCTTTAAGTGCCATACCTGTCAGAGGTTTGTAGTATGACATCAGAATCACCATGTGAGAGGCAGGTTGGTGGGACAGGGCTCAGCAGTCCCACAGTCGAGGCTGCAGGCCAGGGACCCCATAAGAGACACCGTCCTAGATTTTTCATTCTTTGGCCCCTGTAATCCCTTAAATCCTGTGTTATGTGGGTCCTCTCTCATCTGAGCAGACAGGCCTTCTCTTGCTTCAGGAATTAAATAGGCTGGCACCTTTCCCCACTATGACACTGGGTCAAAACTTTGAAAGAGGAAAAAGTTACTCACTCTCCCTACATGCACACACATGCACACTTTGCTGTCAGAGAGATAGAATCTCTCCTTTACTCACATCCAGACCAGTGTGCAGAAAAAACAGTGGCTCCTACCCATAGAAAGTGGTTTAACTTGTGGCCTCTACACTAACATTGGTGGAGAAATATGAGTGGCATGTGTGAAACTGGAGCTTCATGTCGAGGGCCTTCACCCATTCATTCTGCTGCTGACCTGCTGTGTGATCAGAGGCAAGTCACACCAACTCTTTGCCTGTTTCCACCTCACCTGGTGTCCGTCTTGCCTATTTAGCTAGTAAGCTGTTCAGGGCAGACACTGTCTCTCACTCAGAAATTTCAGCTGGAGCCTCCAGGAGCTTCTGCAATAATAAAAATAATTAATAAATAAGTATTTTCCAACAGAAACAACATGATTATGGTCTCATGTGGCTACCAGGTTCATTGGCACGAAGTGCAAGCTGGCCATCTCTCCTATTCCGCCATAGTCCTGTGCTCCACCATCTTAAACTGGGCTTAATGGGATGCCTGCACTGATAGTCAGCCAGCTCACAGATAGCCAGGGAAGCTCTCTCATCAGTGCAAACTCCATGCTGACATAGCCTATGGCCTCCTGCCACGCGCCACGCCTACTGCAGCCTGGGAAGCAGCCATAAATGAGTAGTGCTTCAAGTACTTTCCATTGGCCCCCTGGAGCAGGAGTGCTTACCATATGCACTGCAGCCTGCACACCTTGTTGTGTGGTGATGATAGGGTGCAGTTAGCTTTACTCTCCTTCACTGCGTGTTTGTGTGTCTCTTCCCTCACCTCCATGATAATAGTGCCCCATTTGGTACAAGAGGAATGGATATAAATGATATCCTGTGTGAGTAACAGTTGAACTAGTCTTTAGATTGAGACCTGCCATAGTAGAGGACAACCTAGCTGTGGATTCTGGTGAATGGAGGGTCCATACCACCAGAGCAAAATGGCCCATGGTATCATCAGCCTCCTCCCTGGTCTCCATTCTGCAACAAAACTCACTTTTAGAGCCTTACTATTTATTAGTATTACAACAGCACCTAGGGCCCCTTTCCCACCAACTGATATCAGGGCCTCCTTGTGCTAAGCATGATACAAGCATAGAGTGAGAAGCAGCCCTTGCCCAAAGAGATTACAATCTAAATAGATAAAACAGAAAAAAAGGTGGGATGGGAAAGAGACTTGCCCAAGGTCACATAGAAGATCAGTGGCAGAGCAAATAGAACTGAGTCCTAATCCAGTGGACCATACTGTCTCCAGCTGCTGTGTATCCTGCACACACCTGGTGCTGTGTTCTTCCCAGGTGTCTGAACATAATCAAAGCCCAGAACGACATAGCCAAATCTGTAATATAAGTTTTTGATTTCACACACATGTCCCTGAGCTTCCTCATTCCTTACAGTGTCATTCACTCTCCCACTTTGGTTGCTTGCAGAATCTTTGTGAAGGTCGTTATCTCCAGCAGGGTGAAAGATCAGCCAGGGAATGTAATTACACAGTCACTACAAGTTCCAAGAGTGGCCTATGTTATTTAATTTATTTATTTATTATATTACAGTATTGCCTAGAGGCACGTCAGGGTCCCATTGGACTGGGCACTGTTCATACACATAGCAAGAGACAGAGAGCTCACGATATGAATGGACAAGACAGATAAAGGGTGAAAGAAGAAAATATTACTTTTAAAGCTGAGCAGGAAATGGCTTTCCTGTCACATGAACGTTTTCAAGATTTCAAAGGGGTTTTTTTGGTCCCTAATTAGGACAAAAATTACAAATCTCAAAAATATTACTGAGCCAAAAATCCAAAAACATTTGATTCAGGGCAATCAAAACATCTATTTTTATTTTTACTATAAATAGCTTAAATGTCCAAATGAAGTCATTTCAAATGGAAAACCAGAATTTTTTCATTCTGAGAATGTCAAAATGAAACATTTTGACAAATGAAACATTTTGACAATTTAGGGATAGGGGAATCAAAAATTATTCATAAAAAATATGTCTGAACCAACCTTTTCCCACAAAATATTTATATTTCAAGAAATATGCATTTTCTGGTGAAAAAACATTTATTTTGTACATTCCTGACTGACTTTAACTATTATCCCCATTTTACAGCAAGGGAATGGAAACCAGGAGATATGAAGTGACTAGTACAAAGTCACAGAAAGAGTGTACGGTAGAGCCAGGAACTAGGCCCAACTCTCTAAAATCCCTGAGAAAAAAACAGAGTAGTTTTCCCATTATAAAAGTGTCAATTGTGACCTGTAAAAAGAGCTCATGTACCAGATCAGCTGGGGTAGAAAGCTCAAATTTGGCAGGAAAATATTGCCAGTCAGAAGTGCCTTGAGTGCTGGATTTGATTTGATATTGAATGTGGAGCCTTTGAAAATCATACTGTAACACTGGTATAATATATGAACACTTTGTAGTAAGATTTGGTGTGGCTAACTAAGGACTCAAGGCAACAAGACTCTTGAGCACATGCTTAACTTTAAGCACGTCCCACTGGACTTAAGCACATACTGGCATGTTTTACTGAATCTGGGCCTTAGCTGAAAAATGTTGTAAACATGTAGGGAACAGGGCAGAGCTCCACAGGAGTCCTTGTCTTAAGGAACTTGCATCACAAATGGTGAATACTGAATAAAACAAGGACAACTGTGCAGTAGAGAACTTGTTTCAGCATCAATCCACACTCATATCACACTGCAATGGTAACAGGTGCCTTCATTAATGGTGGGGCTAGAATTTGTTCTTGCCTCACAATCCAAGAATTGAAATGGCAGGATCACCGCTTACATTACTGCCTCCCAAGTGGCCTCTCCCACTTCAGCTTAATTCCTGGAAAAATGATTTCAGAATGGACATCTCCCATTTGCTTTGATTACAGTATGATTACAGTTAAGAAATGGTCTTCTGGAGTTTACACCAGGGCACATCCTGACCATGGTGAGCCCCTAACCTCTCCACCTGCAAGCTCTGTTTTGGGAGGCCCCTAAATGAGCCCTCAGACCCTATTCCCTTGTACTCCCCTGTCTGTCTCCCTGCAGGTTTTTCTCACAATGCTGCAGTTCTGAGGAGACGGTACACCCCATGTACTCCATGAAGCTTTGCTCTGTATTAACCTCTTTCTGGGGCAGCTAGAGCACGGCAATACCTTGATTGGACATGCTGATGTCCATGCAGTTAGAACTTGCCATAATAATTTGGCAGCTTGTCTGGAAAGCAGTGGAAGAGCGGCCAATGGATTAGCTACCACTCATGTCCATGGGGCAAAAGGAACCCCAGTCTATCATTATCTCTTTGATCGCCTAAGTACAGACCATGGGCCAAATACAGCCTTTTGGAGCCCGAACAGCCAAACCCTCTGTTTCATTTTCCTCACAGTATAAACACACTCTGGCCTCTTTAGCTGCTGCAGGGATAGGATACAGAGGGACCTAGACAAATTAGATGACTGGGCCAAAAGAAATCTGATGAGGTTCAGCAAGGACAAGTGCAGAGTCCTGCACTTAGGACGGAAGAATCCCATGCACTGCTGCAGACTAGGGACCGAATGGCTAGGCAGCAGTTCTGCAGAAAAGGACCTGGTGGTTACAGTGGATGAGAAGCTGTATATGAGTCAACAGTGTGCCCTTGTTGCCAAGAAGACTAATGGCATTTTGGGCTGTATAAGTAGGGGCATTTCCAGCAGATCGAGGGACATGATCATTCCCCTCTATTTGGCACTCATGAGGCCTTATCTGGAGTACTGTGTCCAGTTTTGGAGCCCACACTACAAGAAGGATGTGGAAAAATTGGAAAGAGTCCAGTGGAGGACAACAAAAATGATTAGGGTGCTGGAGCACATGACTTATGAGGAGAGGCTGAGGAAACTGCGATTATTTAGTCTGCAGAAGAGAAGAATGAGGTGGGATTTGATAGCTGCTTTCAACTACCTGAAAGGGGGTTCCAAAGAGGATGGATCTAGACTGTTTTCAATGGTAGCAGATGACAAAACAAGGAGTAATGGTCTCAAGTTGCAGTGGGAGAGGTTTAAGTTGGATATTAGGAAAAACTTTTCCACTCAAAGGGTGGTGAAGCACTGGAATGGGTTACCTAGGGAGCTGGTGGAATCTCCTTCCTTAGAGGTTTTTAAGGTCAGGCTTGACAAAGCCCTGGCTGGGTTGATTTAGTTGGGGATTGAGCAGGGGGTTGGACTAGATGACCTCCTGAGGTCCCTTCTAACCCTGATATTCTATGATATGGGTCCTACCACATTTCAGTGATAAATAAAATATTTAAAACACTTGACTAAAAACTGAATGGAAAACATAGAGAGACAAATATGTAGGACACTGCAAGATAGGTGTCAGGGCAGAGGTAAAGGAAATCAAAGATGGCTGCACAGTAGTAGTTCTACCACAGCAGTGAAGAATACAGGCTGAAAACAGTGCTAGCACTGGGAAGATCATGGCACACATCCAGGAAAAGGAATACACTCGCCAAGAGACAGTTCAGAGCACCTCAGAAGTCCTGTGGGGGTAAGGGTATATTTTGTGCAGAAATGCCAGATGACTATTATTATCCCTATTTCATGGATAGGGAAACTGAAGCTAAGGCTATGTTTACACTATGGACCTTACTGCAGCACAGCTGTACCGCATCACTGTATGGTCTCCCATGTAGCTGCTCTATTCCGGAGAGGTGGGAGGGAAGCTCTCCCACTGGCATAATTAAACCACACCCAACAAGCAGCGGTAGCTATGTCAGAAGGAGACACTCTCCCACTAACAGTACTGTCCACACCCGCACTTTTGTCAGTAAAACTTTTCTTGGTCGGGATGACAAAAGTTTTACCAACAAAAGTGCTAGTGTAGACATAGCTTAAGTGACATAGCCAAAGTTGCATACACAGTTAGTGGCAGAGTTAACAATACAGCCCAGAATACAACCCACTCAGGAGTGAAGAGAAGTGTTTCTTGGAGAGAAGAAACTTCCATTTCCTTCCCACTTCTACGGTGGCATCCATTAGCCTGATTTCCTCCCTACTCCACTAGCAGGATGGGAATAGGGGAAACATTATAGTGATGAGGGCAGTATAAGAACCTGAATATAATAGAACAAAGCTCTCTAACCAATTTCTTCCTTGAACTACTCTTGCTTGGAGTCTCACAACAGAGTCAGTCCCTGGTTTGAGGGATTTATGTACGGTATTATTTGCCCAGCCAGATCCCTTTCCCTTGTGGCCACTTTCTGTCAAGCATAACTTAGGCCTGGTCTACACTAGCGGGAGGGTCGACCTAAGATATGCTACTTCAGCTACATGAATACCGTAGCTGAAATCAACGCATCTTAGGTCGACTTACCTCCTGTCCTCATGGCAGCAGCGGTCGACAGCAGGCTCCCCCGTCGACTCTGCCTTGCGCCTTTTGGTGAGCTGGAGTTCCGGAGTTGACGGGAGTGCCTCTGAGGATCGATTTATCACGTCCTGACGAGACACGATAAATCAGGGGTGGGCAACTACGGCCCGCAGGCCACGTGTGGCCTGCCAGCCATTTTCATCCGGCCCACGAGCTTGGGACAGGGGCACGGTGACAGAGGCCCGCACTCCCAGCCCAAGAGCTGGGCCGGCGTGCCGCGGTCCCCACGCTACTGGGCCGGGGGCCAGGCCAAGCACAGGAAGCTGCAGGGCCCGCCCTCCCTTGCCGGTCTAGCGCGGCGTGCCACTGGGCCCCACGCTCCCTGGCCGGACTAGGTTTAGGAGCACCCGGCTGATTAAGGTAGTCAAGGGTGGGAGGGGGTTAGGTGGTGGAGTCCCAGGGGGTGGTGGTTAGGGTGTGGGGATCTCAGGAGGGGGCAGTCAGGGAACAAAGCAAGGGGGCTTAGATGGGGGGTGGGGTCCCGGGGGTGGTGGTTAGGGTGGGGCGATCTCGGGATGGGGTAGTCAGGGAACAAAGCAAGGGGGCTTAGATGGGGGGTGGGGTCCTGGGGGTGGTGGTTAGGGTGGGGGGATCTCGGGAGGGGGCAGTCAGGGAACAAAGAACAGGGGGGCTTAGATAGAGGGTGGGGTTCTGGGGCGGCAGTTAGAGTGGGGGGGTGTCCGGAGGGGGCAATCAGGGGACAAGGAACATGGTGGGGGATCCTCAGGCCAAAAAGTTTGCCTACCCCTGCGATAAATTGATCTCTAATAGATCGATCTCTACACGTCGATCCAGCCGGTAGTGTAGACAAGGTCTTAGTTACCCAACGTAGTTCGTAGGGGATAGGGGAATGTGCATGTACCATCCAGCCTCAGTAGTAAGGGTGCGGGAAATGGGGGTGGGGTGTTATCTAGTCTCACTAGTAGAGGTGAAAAGAGCAGAGGCTCCTGGGGAGAGATTATGGGGGTACCCAGTTTAAGTAAAAGCAATAAAGTCAACAAAACCTTGTATTGCATTGTAATCTTACCAGGGAAGTTATATCTTTGGATAATGATTATCCTTTGTCTGCATGCTCCTTATGGGCACTGTAATCTCATCAGGCTTCCCACTGGACCCACTGGGTGGCTGGGCAACAAAATGGCAGATGAAATTTAATGTTGATAAATGGAGAGTAATGCACATTGTAAAACAAAATCCCAGCAATACATATAAAATGATATAAAATTAGGTGTTACCACTCAAGAAAGAAAATCTTGGAGTCCTTGTGGATAGTTCTCTGAAAACATCCATTCAGTGTAGAAGAGCAGTCAAAAAAGCGAACAGAATGTTGGGAGTCACTACGAAAGGGACAGAGAATAAGACAGAAAATGTCATATTGCCTCTGTATAAATCCATGGTACACACATCTTGAAAAAGATGTACAGAAAAGGGCAAATAAAATGATTAGGGGAACGAAACAGCTTCCATATGAGAACAGATTAAAAATACTGACATGGGTGGCATGTGAACAGCCGGCTGGGGAAGGTTAACCCCCCAGCCCTGCCCCGGCTGCTGAGTCGGGGGGGGGGGGGGGGGGGGGGGGGGGGGGGGGGGCGCCCTTCCACCTCCCCCCAAAGCCCAGAGGTCCCCCCGTCCTCAGCCACCAGCCTAGTCCCATAGCTAGCCCTGCCAGCCTCAAAGGAGTGCCGGGAGGGCAGGCGGTACACGGCCCCAACCTCCCCAGCCTGGAGCACAGGAGGTGCACAGCCCCAGCCACTGCAGCCCAGTCCCCACAGCCCTGGAGCTTGGGAGGGAGGTGACGCATGGCCCCAGCCTTCCCAGCCCTGAGTGCAGGTGGCATATGGCCCCAGACCCGTAGCACTAAAAAGGTGGCTGGTACATGGCCCCAACCTCCCCAGCCCTAGCCAGAGCACTATGAGTTGGAGCTGGAGGACTGGAGCTGCACACAGGGAGTGGTCATGGCAGGGGGTGGGGCCACACCTGGCTGTTTGAGGAGGCAGAGCCTCCCCCTGCCTATGTGACCCATCACCTATGAAGACTGGGACTTTTCAGTTTGGAAAAGAGACAACTAGGGGGGTTATGAAAGAGGTCTATAATATCATGACTGATGTGGAGAAAGTAAATAAGGAAGTGTTATTTACTCCTTCTCGTAACACAAAAACTAGGAGTCATCAAATGACATTAATTGGCAGCAGGTTTAAAAAGGAAGTATTTCTTTATACAATGCACTGTCAACCTGTGGAACTCTTTGCCAAAGGATGTTGTGAAGACCAAGACTATAAGAGAGTTCAAAAAAGAACAAGATAAATTCATGGAGGACAGGTCCATCAAAGGCTATTAGCCAGGATGGGCAATCCCTAGCCTGTTTGCCAGAGGCTGGGAATGGGTGACAAGGGATGGATCACTTGATGATTACCCAGGGCCGGTGCAAGGGTATTTGTGCCCTAGACGAAACTTCTACTGTACGCCCTCCCTCCCTCTTCCTTCCCCCCAGAGCATCACTTACAAACTTTCAAAATACAGTGGGACCCCGGAATACCGTGCCCCGCTATAGCGTGAATCCCACTGTACTTTAAAAATACACCCTTTTTAGTCACGTATACTTCCTTCCTTCATTCTTTCATATCAAAATCTACTACATTTTATTCTGCCTTTAGAATATCCAATTATTGTTCTTAATAAAATTTATAAAATTAGAATAGTGGATACTCCACTTTTCTACACACTCATCAGCCCAGCATCTCTAGCTCCCACCCCCAGGCCTCTGGAGCATCCTGTTGTCCAGGAGGGCTCCGTGTGCTACATTTGCTCTGCTTATATAGATCATTACCCTCCCCCAGCTCTCTGAACCCCAAGAAAAACACACCTGCCTAGCAGTCCTTATGCCAGTGGTTCTCAAACTGGGATTCAGGAGCCCTAAGGGGGTCACAAGATTATTACATGGCGGGGGTCACAAGCTGTCAGCCTCGACCCCAAACCATGCTTTACATCCAGCATTTATAATGGTTTTAAATATATTAAAAAGTGTTTTTAATTTATAAGGGGGGGTCACACTCAGAGGCTTGCTATTTGAAAGGGGTCACCAATACAAAAGTCTGAGAACCACTGCCATATGCAGTCTGTATCTCCCCGCAGCTCAGAAAGGGGCGGTGCTTGCTGTGGTAGACACGCCCCATATGCTAATGTACGCTGAATCACGCTCAGCTGCGGCCGACGCGGCGGACCCTCCTCGGGGAGGAAGCGAATTAGGGAGTAGACTAAACCATCTGAGCAAGGAAGAAGGGGGAGGGTGATATTCGGATGCCCCTTCACGCCTCTTAGAGACCGACAGATGGGACCCTGTTTGGTTTGTAACGGGGGATAATGTGCTTGACGGTGTGTAGGATGGAGAATGGCGTTTGCTTGTCCACTAGTGAGGCCTGAAACCCACCTGGCTGTGAGTGGTCTGATCCCCGGGCGGTGGGGGAAGGAGGGAACGCCAGCGGGTGGATCACGTGACCCGTTGGCGGCCGCCATTTTGTCCTGCGGTGGTTGGGTATTTAGAGCGCAGCGTCCGCAGGCAGCGCACGTCAGTAGGGAGCCAGCTCAGTGTCCCGGCTGCTACCACTCCCCACGTCAGACCCCTGCAGCTCGGCTTGCGCTCCGACCCCGTCCCAGTGCGGCCTCCGCCGTTTTGCCCCTGAGCACTGCCTCAGGAGGAGCCGGAGCCCCGAGGCAGAAAGACACCGTCCGCTCCCCGCAGCGCGCAAGCACCGGCCCAGCACCGCTCAGTCATGTCCGAGGACAGCGCTCCCGAGTACGCCTCCTTCTTTGCCGTGATGGGCGCCTCCGCCGCCATGGTCTTCAGCGGTGAGACGCCCGGCTCCTTCCCTTCCCGAGCCCTCGGCGGTCCGGGAGTTTCCTCTCGCTCGGGGGGGGTGGGGGTGGCGTGGTGCCGCCGGCGATGCTTGCGCCCTTGCCTGGGGGGAATGGGAGGCTCTTTCTGGCTCTCGGGCGGGGGCGCAGGGTGTATTAACCCTGCGATGGGGTGCAGGGGAGGCTTGTGCTTCCGGGACCTGGGGAGTGACAGCTACTGGGCGAGTGAGTGTTGGCAGAGGGTTTGCTGTTCCGTAGTGCTTTGGGGGTAGAGGGAGAGCTCGCCCCCGGCTGGGGGTCCTTGGCTGCGCTTTGCGAGCGCCTGGGAGAACCGCCGCCCGCCGGGGAGTTGACAGCTCGGGGTGTCCGGGGAGGTACGAGCGGCTCCGCTGCAAGGCAGCTAGGACGCCGCTGTCCATTCCCCGGGTGTGGTGGGGGTGGCCCGTGCACGGGACTTTCGGGGTGTTACTGTGGGGGCGGAGCCCGCAGTTCCCGTCGCTTGCTGTGGCTCCCCCCTTGCCGAAGCTCTTCGGCTCTCTCCGCCTGTACCCTTCCCAGCTGCTCCATCCGGGCTACTGTGAGCGTTCGGCAGCTTCCGGAGGGAGGAGCCTTCAGAGCGAGACGCATAGAGTCTGAGGATGACGTCACTGGGGAGACTCTCAGCTGGTGGAGGAGCCCTCGGCTCATCACCTGATTTCAGGGAGGGTGGGCAGGCTGGTAAGGAAGAAGTGTGTGTAGCAAAGAGCCTAATGTGGATGGCTTGAGCCAGCAAGAACCATCTTGCTAAGGTGCTTGGTGCAGGTGCTCTCCTAAGAGGGCTTTTCGTAGCAAATGTGTTGTAAAGACAGTGCTGCTGTCAGTGGGGGGCTGGTTTCCGTTGGACTGAAAAGGTTTCCACATTTCTGACCAATGGAAGCCTGGCAAAGAGGGCATGTAAGTGGTTGATCTATAGTAGCTGGCTTCCTCAATTCAGGAGACCAGTGCAAATACTGCTTATTGTAAATCTGACTAATGAGCTAACCCATGGTCTACCAAGAAAACAGGGCTGTTTTGAGTGAATTTCTGACTTAGTGAGTGACCCCAGAGCTGTTGGTGGGTACAGGGTCAGTTGTAGAAGCCCATATGACTACTGGTAAATGTCTCTGACTTATGAAGCTATGGTCTACTTGAACAAGTAGCTAAAATTCCATCCAACCTAAATGATGTGACATTAGATCACTTTTGGATATGGATTAACTTTGGCTGTTGGTACTTGACAGACTATATTGACAAATTCTAAATGTCAGTGTAAATGTAAACCTCGCTTAACTAACAAGTTCTTCTGAGGTATGTCGTCTCTAGTTCTAATTACTTAGATTTCTTAATGATAGCATAAAGCAAATCTGTCACTGTGTGACCTCCTAGGAACTTTCTTCATTTTGTAGAATAAAAAGCTAGTGGAACCTTCTCTCCCACTTCATGTATGGGAAAATCTGAAGGAAGCCACTCTGAGTTTAATGGCTGAAGATAACCAAAGCAGTGAATCCTTCACATGCTTGCACAATCACCCAGTCCCTTTGCATGCTATACACAGTATTGCGCCAGTGTAATCCTGTGACTTGTTTGAAAAGTCTGGATTTTGTTCTGTTAAGTACAGCTGTAAATATGGCAAAGGCCACTGACAAAATAATATGTAAACATCAACTTTTCCTGGCTATAGCTAGCCATTTTTACTGGCACTTACAATAGAAATAAGTCATCCTTGCATTATTCAAAGTATATGTAGATATTCCTTAAGTAGGCAGTTGAATTAATCTTTTAAAACAAAGCATTACACAAGCAGAAACTAGCAAGCCTCTCCTTCCATTTGTAGATGGGAGATTGTCTCAAAAAAATTTTAGATAAAATTATGCTTGGATGGATTAGGTTTTTATTAAATGTCACATTGATTTCACTGTGTACACAAATGGACAAAATTCTGTTGATTTGAAACTTGGGCAAAGTGAAATGTTTGAGACCTTACCACTTAAATTTAAGGATATTGACTGTATTTTGACATAACTTTAACAAATTTTCAACTTTTGAATTTCATGTGCTGCCATTTTATTTTGACCCCCCAACTTTGTACAACTGAATTTAAATCAATAAATGCTTAAGTATCTGTTAAGCTCTTCTGCAATGTACACAGCACACTGAGCAACTCGTCAACACTACAACATGATCTGGATGCTAAACACCTAGGTCTCTGCTGTATTGGTAGGCTTGTGGCAGGTCAGCCTTGCTGGAGTGGAGACTTTGTATAAAGTAGTCTAAAATGTGTCATACCTACACTTGCAAGCAGTAGACAATCCTTACTGATTCATTGGTGGTGTCCTTTTCATATGCTCATGGGTATAATTACCTCCCTTGAATTAAGGAGAAGACTTTCTTTGGTTTTCTCTGTTGGATACTTTCATGGGCTTCTGCACATAGTGTTATGATGTAGGTCAGTGTCGCCAACTGGTCGATCACACTCAAGTGGCACAGTGGGGCTGCTGCGAAGACAAGCTCCCTGCCTGCCCTAACCCCACGCTGCTTCCAGAAATGGTCAGCACAGCCTGAGGGGCAGGGATCTCCTTCTGTGTGCTACCCCTGCCTGCAAGCATTGACCTGCAGCTCCTGTTGCCCAGGAACAGGGAGCTGTGGGGTTGGTGCTTGCAGAGAGGAGCAGAGTGCAGAGCCATGTGCTATTCTCCATCTTCCCCTTCTCTCCTTCCTCCCTCCCTCCCAAAAAAAAGCCTGCAGTGGCACATTGCTCTCTTCTGGCAGCCACACTACACTGACTGGGAGCTTCAGGAGGTAAGTCCTGCCCAGAAGGAAGTTGCATCCCAGCCGTGAGCCC
>ML677381.1:31637899-31711655 GCA_007922305.1 Dermatemys mawii
TGGGGTTGATCCTGGGTTACACTAAATTCAAAAAGTGATCTTGGGTGTAAAAAGGTTGAGTCAACTGATGTAGATGGTTGATACTGCTCCTCAGTCATTGCTTGCTGCAAGGCAGGGTAGGCCAGTGGATCATCTCCAAGTCCTGAACACTGCTGATCCAGATGACAGTGATAGTCATGGCAAAGTAATGTACTGCAATATTGGGTATATAGAAGCAACTCTGCCCACAGTCAGACTCCTGCATAATGTAACTCTAGATGGCTGTCTAACCCTCATCTGCCAGAGAATGGCTTATAAGGCTGGAGAAGGAAAATGATGGGCATGTCTTTTCTTGGGGAAAGAAGCTGAAGTGCGGTGAAGGATTTAACAGAAGTTGAATAAACTGAAGGTGGTGGTCTTAACAGCTTGGGTAGTGAAACCCACTCAAGCTTTGTTTCATTTCAAAACCCATACTTTTTTAAACCATTGACAACACTTGAAGAGTAGGTGGTTTTTTTGAGTTGGAAGGAATTGAGCCCTTAAAACTACTCAGCTGTGCCTCTGCTACTGAAATGCTACAGTAGTAGAAGGCTTTATTCTGTGTCACTAGTAAATCCACTCAAGTGGTGGTACAGTAGAACCTCTGTTTCAAACTGATGTTTCAACCATAAAGCTCATTTGGAACCTGATATATGCACTCAGGCAGCATTAGAGACCAAAAAAGCAAATGTAGTACAGTAATGTTTAAACTACCTACATTTTTTGACAAGGTAAGGAAATTGTTTCTCTGCTTGTTTCATTTAAATTGACAGTACTGTGCAGAAGAAGAAATGCCATTTAAAGTTTCAAAACTATATTAAGGCAATGTTCAATTGCAAACTCTAGAACAACAATAGCATGGTGTTCAGAGTTGCAAACAACTTCCCTTCCTAAGAGTGTAGTAACAGAGGTTCTAGTGTAGCTACATTGACAGAATTCTTCCATTGACTTGAGTATCTATACTAGGGCTTAGGTGGCAAGAGACACTTTTGAGCTTGCAGACCTCTTCAGGTCATTCTGTGTAAGCTCAAAATTCTCTCTCCACCAGAAATTGAGCCAGTAAAAATTCCTCACCCACCCTGTCTCCCTAATTCAGTGGTGGGCACACTTTGGCCTGAAGGCCACATCTGAAAAAAGAAATTGAATGATGGGCCATGAATGCTCCCAAAATTGGGGTTGGGATGTGGGAGTGGGTGAGGGCTCTGGTTGGGGGGTGCAGGCTCCAGGGTGGAGCCAGAAATGAGTTGAGTGCAAGAGGGGGCTGTAGGCTGCAGAGTGGAGTGCTGTGGGATGTGGGTTCTCAGGCTGGGATCAGGAATTTGGGGTGTAGGAGAATGTTCTGGGCTGGGACCATGTGGTTTGGAGGGCAGGAGTGGGGAATCAGGGCTGGGGCAAGGGGTTGGGGCACTGAGGGAGGCTTAGGGGTGCAGGCTCCCAGCTGCACTTTTCTCAAGCAGCTCTGCATGCTGCCCCATCTGCAGGCACCACCCCTGCAACTTCCATTGGGAGCTTCAGGGGCAGCTCTTGGGGTGGGAGCAGATTGCAGAGCAAAGGCCCTGGCTGTCCCATGTGGAGGAGGGGCATACAGCTGCATGCATCCCCTGGCTCTCCTACCTGGTTGAGGTGCTGGAGGGTGGCATGCCCCAGACTCTGCTCCCCAGCAGGATCTGAAGGATTAGAATAAAACAGTTGATGGGGCCAGATTCTGCCCACAGGCTGTAGCTTGCCCACCCCAGTCTAATTGCTTCACTTTTACATTTCAGCTCACTAGATAAGCCTCACTCCAAGTAACTTCTTAATACCTAATGTTAGTATCCTGAATGCTAGATGTCTACTGCAGGAAGATATTGTGGCTTTGAGGTCTTCACTTTTACATAATGACTGGATCTTGAAACATGTTCCTGACTTGTGAGCATATACAACTGAAGCAAGAGTGAGTATTGGGCACTGTCTGTCTGTCTGAACTAGCCCTGTCAACAGATTAAAGGGATTACTTGCTGTAAAGACTAGTAATATTTTTACATCTGACTAAGCTTTTATATGAATGAGTCCTACAGCTAACAAATTCAGACTGTTAGTTTCTTAAGAAATTGGTAAAGTCTAGCCTAAACTTGGCTCTGGAAAGCTGCAATCATTTATAGAGACTTAAACTGTGCGTAGGTTTGTCACTAATTCAAAGTTACTTTTCTAGTTCCCTGATTGCTAGTTCCCTGCTGGCTATCAGCTGAGTCTAGCTCACATTCCTGTCAATTCAGGATAAACTACATGAGGCAATATCTTGTTCATATGTGATCTGTTACTGAAGATGCAGACTTAAAGATAGCATTAAAATCTGCAGTGTCATGTAGCACTTCTAACTGTAGCACTACAGTATGTTCTAGTGCTTCTTGCCCAAGTGTTAATGATTTTAGAATAAACTGATTTTAAGGTGAGAAGCTACTGAGCCCCTCTGGCAAGGGAGGGCAGTGGCTTTAAGATGCTGCATAAAAAACATCTGAGCTTAGTACAAACTAATGCAGTAGACTTGATATGTTACACAACTCTTTAAAAGTCCTACTTTTCTAACTTGAATAAGTCTTGTGTACTGTGTTTCTTGTGAGGCTTGTATTTCAGAGACTTCTCTCTTTGTAAACACGTTCAAGGCTTGTTCTGGTGTGGCAGGCTTGATGTGGAAACAGTATTGCATATAATCTTTTTTGTTTTGGGTTTGAACACTGATTTCTGATTACAGTAAATAGCTAGCAGAACTTGTTTTGGTCAGCTAGTACTGTGGTGGCTGCTAACAGCATCTGACAGGCTACTGTGACCTTCATGTATTTGAATATATTTGGATTGCTTACTTAGTGATCAGACCTAAATCACTTCTTGTGGTTTAAATGAGCTGCAGGGTGGGGAGGAGACAGGGCAGGGGGAAGGGAAGCTATTTCCAGTGTGTAAAGCGTATGGGTGGCTAAACATCAGATGCTGTTGAGTGGTCAAATTATATAATCCTTTCCATGTTCTGACTCCTACAGCACATTCTTACTCATCAGAAAAGGAAATAGAAACATGGCATCAAGACCAAGTCGTCTACTTCTGCATTTTCATCTGAGACTTCACATTGAAGGATTGCTATGTTAAGAGTTACTAGGAGTCTCAAACACTTTCAACCCTGATCATAATTTAAGGCCATAATCCTATATGAAGTTTCACTTAAGCTCCTGAATTTGTCCTAGAAACAGGATCATGCTTTTGCTAGACTGCAAGCAAATGGAAGATTTCTGATGGAGGAAATATCTTGGAAATAGCAGATGGCTAGTCTTGTGCACATTGGTTCCTTTTATCATTGCTGCAAAACTTGTATCAAACAAGGGCCCATTTACAGAATTTCTCTGCCTGCTGGGTTCTTTCACTAGAATAAATTCATAGCACCTATGGACTGCCTTGGAATTTTTATCCCACTTGATTGCTAAACTTCAATGAATCTGCCTGGCTAAGGGTTTTTTCCCCTGACTCACATGATACCTTATCTTAATTAGTATTGCCACCAACATAGGTTAATAGAAATGCAGGGCTGAAGGAGACCTCGGTCTCCTGCACTCTAAGTAGTACCAAGCAAACCTAGACTATCCCCTACAATTTGCCTAACCACCTGGTTAAAAACTCCCAATGATAGGGATTCCACAACTACCCTATTAGGTTTTTTCTAATATTTAACCTAAACCTTCCTTGCTGCAGACTAAGCTGATTACTGCTTCTACCTTCAGTGGACACAGAACAATTTATCACTATCCTCTTTGACATCAATTAACATATTGGAAGACTTGTCTGATTATTACTCTCTCCTTCCCCACAGTTTTCTTGAGACTAAACATAGCTAGTTTTTAAGCTTTCCTCACAAGTTAGGTTTTCTAAATCTTCTCTAATTTTTGTAGATCTTCTCTGGGATGTCTCCAGTTTGCAGTGCTTCGAGGAAGGTGTGGACACCCAGAACTGGACGCAGAATTGTAGCTGAAGTCTTACTGGTACTCAGTAGAACAGGGCAGTTACTTTCCATGTTGTAATATGCAGCTCAGGTTAATAAATCCTAGCATGATGTAGCCTAGACACAAGTGCATCACATTGTTGATCACAAGTTGAAGAGTCTTACTGAGAGAGCAGGACAATCAGCAAGTTTTCTTAAGTGCCTATACACAAATGCAAGAAGCCTGGGAAACAAGCAGGGAGAACTGGAAGTCCTGGCACAGTCAAGGAATTATGATGTGATTGACAGACTTGGTGGGATAACTCCCATGACTAGATTACTGTCATGGATGGATTTAAACTATTCAGGAAGGACAGGCTGGGCAGAAAAGGCTGGGGAGTTGCATTGTATGTAAGAGAGCAGTATGATTGCTCAGAGCTCCAATATGAAACTACCAAAAAAAACCCCCCTGAGTCTCTGGATTAAGTTTAGAAATGTAAGCAATAAGGGTGATGTGGTGGAGAGAGTCTGCTATAGACCACCAGACCAGGGGAATGAGGTGGACAAGGCTTTCTTTTGGCAGCTAACAGTTACTAGATCATACTCCCTGGTTCTCATGGGGGGGACTGCCATTGCTGGGATGATTAGGGTCCTGCTTTGAGCAGGGGCTTGGACAGATGACTTCCTGAGGTCCCTTCCAACCCTGATATTCTATGCTCTGCTGGGAGAGTAATACAGCAGTGCACAGACAATGCAGGAACTTTTTGGAAAGTGTTCAGCACTTGCACCAAGAAATTGTCTCGGAGGAACCAACTGGGGCAGAGCTCTTCTTGACTTACTGCTCACAAACAGGGAAGAAATGGATGGGGAAGCAAAACTGATGGGAACCTGGGAGGCAGTGACTGAGGTGGTTGAGGTCAGGATCCTGACCTCAACCAAGAAAGGAGAACAGCAGAATACAGACCCTGGAATTCAGAAAAGCAGACTTTGACTCCTGTAGGAACTGATGAGCAAGGTCCCCTGGGAGAATAACATGAGCAAGAAAAGGAGTCCAGGAGAGCTGGCTGTATTTTAAAGAATCCTTATTGAGGTTGCAGGAACAAACCATCCTGATGTGTAGAAAGAATACTAAATATAGCAGGGGACTAGCTTGGCTTAGCAGTAAAATTCTTGTAACTTTCTGTGTTTTAAGATCAGCAAGAAGTAGAAAATTGGACAGATGACCATGGAGGAGTCTAAAAATATTGCTCAGGCATGCAGGAGTAAAATCATGAAGGCCAAATAACACTTGGAGTTGCAGCTGTCAAGGGATGTTGAGTAACAAGAAGGGTTTCTTCAGGTATGTTAGGAACAAGAAGAAAGTCAAGGAAAGTGTGGGCCCCTTACTGAATGAGGGAGGAAATCTAGTGACTGAGAATGTGGAGAAAGCTAATGTGCTCAATGCTTTTTTTGCCTCTGTCTTCACGAACAAGGTCAGCTCCCAGACTACTGCACTGTGCAACGCAGTATAGGGAGGAGGTGGCCAGCCTCTGGAGGAAGAAGTGGTTCAGGACTACTTAGACAAGCTGGATGAGCACAAGTCCATGGGGCTGGATTAGCTGCATCCAAGGGTGCTAAAGGAGCTGGCAGATGTGATTGCAGAGCCAATGGCCGTTATTTTTGAAAAGTCATGGCAATCGGGGGAGCTCTTGTATATGTTTCAGTAGCTTTCCAGCTAGGCTAACTAGTCTGTAGTTCCCCAGGTCTTTTGTTTACCTTTCTTTTGAACAGCTACTGTGTGTGCCTTTTTCCAGCCCTCTGGGATCTCTCCCATCCTCCATGAACTCTCAAACATAACTGCTAAGTTAGTTCCAAGGATATACATCAGGCCTTTCTGACATGAATATAGCTAACTTACCTAAATATGCTTTAACCTGATCTTTCCCTATTCTGGCTTGCTTGCTTTTTTTAAAAAAAGAATGCATCTGGTCACAATATTATTGAAGATTGACAACAAATAGGCATTAAACTCTTCAGGCTTCTTCCATTATTCCCTTCTTCCCTCTAAGTAGAGCACTCTAGGGTATGGCTACACTTGCAGATGTAGAGCCCTTTGGGTTAAGCAAGTCTTCAGAGAGCGCAGTAGGGAAAAGCACTGCAGTCTGTCCAAACTGACCACTGCAAGTGAACTGGCGTAGCCACACTTGCCGCACTTCAAGTGGATTTAGGAGTGATGCATTATGGGCAGCTATTCCACAGAGCATTTCTTGCCATTTATGGCACTGGCTTGTGGGAAGGAAGGTGCAGGGCATTCTGGGTCCTGTCCCAAAACCCCATGATGCATTGCTTAGCATCCCAGCAATCCCTGTTCTTCCATCCACATTTAGTGCCATCTTTCAAGGTTTTTTGTGCAGTGCAGTTTTTCCTTTCAGTCTTCAGGAATGGAGCCTGAATTGCTGAGGAACATGCTGAAAAGTCTCACCAGCATGTCCTGTTTGGCAGTTGAGTTACTCCTTAGGATCCAAATTGACACTGAGGATTCCAACAATGATATGGAGTTGCATAATGCATGACACAAGATTGTTTGTTTGTGGCATTCAGACATGCTCACTGCTGTGGAATGCTGCTTTTTGGGCTCACAGCACCCACTGAGTGGTGGGATCACATTGTCATGAAAGTCTAGGATGACAAGCAGTGGCTGTAGAATTTTTGGATGAGAAAAGCCACTTTCATGGCAGTGTGTGAAGAGCTCACCCCTGCCATGCAGTGCAAGGATATGAGATTGAGGGCTGCTCTGACAGTAGAGAAGCAGGTACTATTGCAGTCTAGAAGCTGGCAACTCCAGCCAGCTACCAATTGGTTGCTAACCAGTTTGGAGTGGGGAAAGTTGGCCACTGGAATTGTGTTGATGGAAGTTTGCGGGGCCATTAATTGCACTCTGCTTAGTAGAACCATGATTTTGAGTAACATGCATGATAGTGTGGCTGGCTTTGCACAAATTGATTTCCCTAATTGGGGAGGGGTGATGGGATGTATATTCCAATTCTGGCAGCAGACCACCTAGCCTCTGAGGACACTAATCAGAAGGGGAATTTCTCTGGTTCTCCAGGCATTTGTGGATCACCATGGGAGTTTCATTGACACTAACACAGGCTGGCCTGGGAAGGTGGATGACACATGCATTTTTTGGAGCACTGGCCTGTTCAGGAAACTGCAAGCTGGGACTTTTTTCCCCAGACCAGAAGATCACTGCAGGGGAACTCAATGTCCATTGTGATCCTTGGAGACACCACTTACCATTTAATGCCATGGCTCATGAAACCCTACACAGGGAGCCTTGACAGCAGCAAGGAGAGGTTCAACAGGCTGATCCAGTCCAGAATGACTGTGGCATATGCTTTTTGGCAGTTTAAAGGGCCATTGGCATGCTCTGTGGGAAGCTGGGCTTGGCCAATGACCACATCCCCATAGATATAGCCATGTGCTGTACCTTCCATAACACTTGTGAAGGGAAGGGTGAAAGCTTCACTCAGGCATGGACCTTGGAGGTTCATCACATGGAGGCTGAATTTGAACAGCTAGAGAGCAGGGCTCTTAAAGGGGCCCAGTGTGGAGCTGCAAGGATTAGGAGTGCCTTGAGTGAGCAATTTGAGGCTGAAAGCCCCAGTAATGTCTGGTGCCCTGCACAGGAGTGCAGTGGTTCCAGTGTTAGTAGGAATCTGTGTTTGCTATGCTGACTTGCAGTGCCAGCTTTCCTGGGCTAAGGTTTCTTTTACTTCATGTTTTTTTGCTATGCAATAAAAATCTTTTCTCTTTATTGAAAAGAGAACACAACTACTTGGGATACAGAAGGAGCAAGGGGGTAGGGTGGGGAACTGTACAATCACAGGCTTGCATATATCCTGTTATCATACTCTGCCTTCCTATCTGGAGTGCCCTGCAATGAGTGCACTTCAGGATGGCTGTAATGCATGGTGATAGGGGATGAGTGCAGTGGAGAAGGGTCATAGTTTTCATGGCTGGGTGGTGAAGCTACAGGTGTTAGAGGCAGATGGGAGCAGTAAGAACCCAGATGTTGGGGGGAAAGTGGGTTGGAGGTGCCATGGGGGCACAAGGGAAAGTTTTGGGACAAGGGCTGTGGGGGGTGGGGTGGAGCGAGCACAGTAGTGCTCTGTCAGCATGGCTACAAGTGCCTGCTTGTTGGCCGATCTGTGCATTGCTGCTGGAGCACTGCATTTTTCTGGTGGATCCTCCTTTCACTCCTTCCACTCCTGTGCCCTTAGTGTCTCTCTCTGACTACTGCATGAAATAGAGGCAGAGACAACATGCTGCATTATGTGGCCTCTTCCTGCATCTTCGCAGTCTTTTGGCCAGTGATCACATGGATGACTGAGATCTCAGGTTGCATCTGTAAGGGCAAAATGCTACACTTAACAGAGGCAGCATTGCTCACACCAGACAGAGCAATGAGTCCCCTGCACTTAAGGATGGCAAGCAGTCTACACAATAACATAATTTTTCCCATCTCAAAGCGAGCGTGCATAACCCACAGGAGCCCCAAAATGGTGAGTAAGCACAAGGTCAAGGGGCACTGAATGTTTCATGGCTGTACTGTTCTCTGGGTTTCTGTCTCTTGGAGAGAGCCAACTGCTGCAGGGGACACCTACACTGAACACTGTCCCCACATTTTCCACAGGCATTTGTCTCTGAAGATATCTCACTGCTAAGGGTGCTGGGGAAGCAAGGGAGAGGGTCTTCTACTACAATGCAGCTTCTGCACTGGCCCCTATGGAGCTTGCCTGTGAACACGTTAGCCTGACTGGGACAAGGACCGCAGTGGCGCTCTCAGTAAATCTGGGAAGCACACTGCCCAAGTTCTGTATGAGACCTTTGAAGAGATCATTGAGGCAGATTACTGAGACATGAGAGCACATCAACATCCTATTCCACATCTAGGCATGCATGCGGCCCTAACCCTCCTTGGCCCAAGAGCCTGCACTGATTAACTTCCTCCCCAAAAAAACCTACTTACTGGGATCTCCTCAGTGTCCTTTCCCAAGCACCAGCTGCCACAACTGGCTGCCTTCCTCCGGGCTCAATGAGAGCTGCTGGCTGCATGCATCTAGGGATGTCGGGCTGTCACTCCTCCTCAGCACCTTGCTTCCACTTTCCCCCTCCTGCTTCTGCCTGGTTGGATTGGGCTCTGAAGCCTCCATGGTGGAGGTGGAGTTGCCCCCAAGTATTGCATCCAGCTCTTTGTAGAAATGGCAGGTTGTAGGGGCAGCACTGGAGCAGCAGTGTGCCTCATGCACTTCGTGGTAGGCGTTCTGCAGCTCCTTCACTTTAACCCTGCGCTGCACTGGGTCCGGTCATGGCCCTTTTTCTCCCCAAAGGTATCAAAATTCCTACAGCTAGAGCCCAGCTGGGATTGCACAGCTTCCTTCCCCCAAACACCAAGGTCCAGCAGCTCACCATTGCTCCATGCTGGGGATCACCTGGCATGTGGAGGCATGGTCACCTGGAAAGATTTGCTGAGGGCATTCCACAACTGGCTGAGCAAACAGGAAGGGGATTTTCAAAATTCCCAGTGAGTTTAAAGGGCGAGTCTCGTGGTTGGTCATCAGGGCAGTAGAGGTCAAACTGATGACCACAGTGGCTAGAATAGGCATCGTGGGACACTTCTGGAGGCCGATTAGAGCACATTAGCAGACCAGGGCATCCACACTGGTGGCGCTGCAGCGGGGTGCATCAAACATTATTCTTCTCTGAGGTGGAGTAACAGGAGTACTCTAGCCACAGTCAGAACACTCTATGTGCATTGCCAATGTGGACAGGGATCAAGTCAGTGCTTTAAAGCTGCCTGGTGTGCTCCAGCTCACAAGTGTAGCAAAGCCCTTATACTTTCCTTCATTGTTCTCTTGCTCCTAGTGTATTTGTGAAACCTTATTGCATTTTGTCCCTTGCTAAGCAACTCCTTTTGCACCTTAGCTCTTCTGACTTATATGCCTGTCTTGTGCTCATCCTTAGCAATTTGTCCATGTTTCCCTTGTTTTGAAAAATCAAAAAGAAACCGTACATCATTCCAGTGCTGCTGACGGAGCTACTTTGGACTAACAGTAAGAGGCTGTCTTCCTTTTGCATTGGGATAGAACAGGCCTGCACAACTCAGAAAGCAGCGAGGGCCATATTACTGCAGAAAAACCAGATGTGGGCCGAAAAGCCCTGCCCGAGCCCCACCCCCATCTGCTTCCACCCACCCCTGCTCACCCCCTGCGGGCTGCACAGTGAGCCTGTGTGGGCCACATGTTGTGCAGGCCTGGGATAGAAGCACAGCTGCAAGCTAACATTCTCCCTGAAATAGTTGGCTTATGGCAGCAATATTTTATTCAGTATTGATACCTGTTAAACATGTGCATGTATTATGGTTTGTAGTAACTTGGAGCACATTAGGCTACCTTTCAGGGTTGCAGACATCATGTATGACCATGGGAGGGTAGTGCCTCCTAAGCAGACTTGACTATTGGCAGCCTAAAGCCAGATGCTGGTTTCTTCTGGCAGTGGACCAAAAAGGCAAATTGAGCAAAGTGAGTGGCAGATCTGAGTGGCACTCAGTTTTTCTCAATTTTGTGCTTAGACCATTAAACTTTGCCTCTCAACAGCAATATATACTGTAGGACTGGGGAAAGGGCATGTTAGTCTAAGGCTGTCTACAATACCTTGCTTTTAGCAACATAGCTGTGCTACCACAGCTCTGCCACTAAGACATGCAATGTAACTGCTGGTTGTTGGCAGGAGAGAGGGCTCCTGCCAAGAAAGCGCTGTTCACAATTGCACTTTCATTCGGCAGGGTGTTTTACAGCGTGAATGACACAAGTTTTGCTGACAAAGTTCCAGTGTAGACACAGCTGGCAAACACTTGGTGGAAACACTGAATGTGCATAGAGCTCCGAAGTAGCTGTGTCTAGTGATAAGCCTGAAAAGCAAAATGTTCAGATCATATCTTTCTGGAAAAGCAGCCGCCAAACTGTTGCTGCTTTGAATCTCGCCAACAGATGGGCATGTGCCTACTCTTACACAATAGAACAGGAAAGTGAGGCAATTTTAAATCAGTGAGGAGAGGTTGTTTGCCAGAAAAGGCATAATGTGCTGACTAGCTGAAAACAAGGATTTCAGCATCAAAGGTGAAGCTTTGTTGCTTCACTAATTCTGTTGGCTGGCACTATTGGTTAACTAAGTCAGTCCTTAAGTCTTTCCTCTTATTTTCACTGCAGATCCCTTTAGGCAAGACTACCAGAGTCCCCTGTCTTAATTCGCCCTCAGCCTCTTTATGCTGAACCTTCTAAGCATCTACAGCAGCAATTCATGGTGATGCAACTCCAGGGTTTTGAGCCCCAGCTGGGTCAGTGGGGCATCACAATCTGTCACAAGGCAATATGAACCACTTGTACAACTTCTCCTCTTCCTTTTTCTCTCCCCATCTCGAGTTTTCTGCTACTGTCCATAGTTCTGATCAGTCAAGTGAAACTGATCATGGGTTTGCACTCTGATCATTTTGAAGAGTGATATTCTTATGGAGCCATCACAGTATCGGAGGCTGATGAAAGTATCTCTCTCTTCCTCCTTTGCCTGTATAGATGAACTTGATTAGTCTGTGGAAGTACTGCAAGCGGATGTAACTTGTAGAATACTGTTTCTATGGGGAGGAGCCCTCTAGAGCAGACAAACCTGGGGAAAGCTGAGTCTGCTCAAAGATAACTTTGAATTGAACATAGGCATGTATTCACACCAATTAGAAGTGAATTTACAATACAGGAATTAGTAACTACTGTAGAAGAGCTTAAGATGAAGGAATGGGTCTCGTCTAGTTCTGAACTAGCTATGGCTGGTAGCAAGCTGTTATAACCATAAGGGTAACCTAAAATTCCTCCTTACCTAATAAGGGGTTAGGAAGCTCAGATAAACTAATTGGCACCTAACCAAAAGGACCAATGGAGGCAGAAGATGCTTTCAAATGGGGGGTGGTTTGGGGGTTCTTTGTGTGTTTGGTCCCTCTAAAATCCAAGAGGGAACGGACATCAGTGTTCTCCAAATCATTCTAAACCAGTAAGTCCAGCCAGGCAAGGCATGTTAAAAGATCTTTGTTTTTCCACATGTAAATCTTTCCTTTGTAGAGAGGTTTTTATTTCTATTTAACTTTGATAGTAAGGCTAGACATGATTCCTGTTTTTTTTTAAATGTATGACTCTGTAAAATTAACTTCCATTCTGAGTTTACTAAGGGGATTTTTTTCTATCCTTTAAAATTATTTTAAGAATCTAGCTGCTTTTTTCCATTGTGTTAAAAATCCAGTATTTTGAATTGGGCTCACCTGTAATGGTTGGTGAGGGTTTTATTAAGCTTTTCCCAGGTAGGGGTGTAAGGTTTGGAGGGAATAGAACTCCATGGTTCTTTCCCTAATTCTTTGTGTAACTCAGTGGTGGCAGCAATACTGTTCCAGGTATTTGAGCCTGGGGAAGTTTTTAATCTAAACTGGTAAAAATAAGCTTAGGGTGTCTTCATGCAGGTCCCCACATCTATACTCTAGAGTTCAGACTGGGGAGGGAACCCTGACACAAGTATCAATCTGCATCAGGGTGGGCAAACTACATGCTGCAGGCTGGATCCAGTCTGCCAGCCATTCTAAGCTGGCCCTCATGCTCCCAATGGGGAGCAGAGTCTCCAGCTTGCCACTCTTCTGCAGGGTCAGGGGCCACTCCCAGAAGCAGCAGCATGGGGCCACCCTCCAACTCCTATGTGCACCAGTAGCCCCCTCTGACTCCCTAGTGGGAGCTGCAGAGCCACTTGGCTGTGCCTCCACATAGGAGCTGGAGAAGAAACATGCCACTGCTTCCAGGAGCTGCTTGAAGTAAGCACCACCTGGAGACTGCACCACTGAGCCTCTCTGCATGCCCCAACACTCTGCCCCAGCCCTGATACTCCTCCCATTGTCTGAACCCCTCAGTCCCAGCCTGGAGCACCATCCTTCACCCTAGTGTGCATGCACACTACCTACCTCATTTCTGGCCCATCCCCAGAGCCCGCTCTCCCTCCCACACTCCAACCTCAATGTTGTGAGCATCCTTAGCCTGCAATACAATTTCTGTTGCCAGATGTGGCCTGAGGGCCACAAAGTTTGTCTACCTCTGATCTCCAAGTCTAGATGAAAGATCTTTAAGTCTATTCACTGAGGGGGGGCAGAATGCCAGACTAATGGCTTCATGATGGCCTATGTTACTTAGTAGATGGACTGCTGTGTCCTGTACCAGCTGTGAGTTTGCAGATTATCAAGGGAAATTTCCATAGGAAGAAACAGTAAAAGGATCCAGCACCTGACTTAATACGCTTCATGGTAGCATATGAAAGTTTAAAAATTGTGGGGCCAGTCTAATGTGGCAGCCCCTTTCTGAGACCTGGCTTTAGTTTCTCTTACCTACCTGCTGTGTTCAGGTTTGCTCCTATGGTGTAACCCTTAAAGCTTTTACCATACCCTGTGTCAGTACTTTCAAGCTTATAGTAAACCACATGATCCACCAAGGCAGCTGTAAAATGCCAGCCCCACTAGAATTTATGCTTTCTTACTAGTTGTGTTGTGTGCATATTGGATAGGACCATACAGCTGCTGTTCCTGGAAAGAGTATTGCCCTTGCTTTAAAACACTAACTAGAGCAAAGAGTGGTTTAGTGTAAAGTCCTGGGTTGTAAGATTATAGTTACACCACTGTTCACTAAATGCATTTTAATTTGTTACTAATGGCATTTACGAAGTGTGTAGCAAATTTGAATGATCTGTTGTATGACTTTGAGTAACTTAAAATTTAAATCCCGGAACAGGGGCTGAGGATCTAAACTAACCAAGCTTTGGAAACAGAGTTTCATATGGAGATACTTCTTTGAACCTACCTACTGTCCAGTAACAAGATCCAGGGTTGAGGGGTCCATTTAGTGATATGGGGCAAAAATCTGTTGGATGATTGGGGATTGGTCCTCCTTTGAGCAGGGGGTTGGACTAGATGTCCTGAGGTCCCTTCCAGCCCTGATACTCTGATATTCAAGATAGCATAACTGCAGGATTCTCACTTTCTAATCCAGGGGTCAGCAACCTTTCCGAAGTGGTGTGCAGAGTCTTCATTTATTCACTCTAAGGTTTTGCATGCCAGTAGTACACTTGCATGTTTTTAGAATATCTTGTTCTGAAGTCTAATATATAACTAACTTACTGTATGTAAAGTTAATCTTCTTAATGTTTAAGAAGCTTAATTTAAAATTTAAATTAAAATGGAGAGCACAAGTGGCCAGGACCCAGGCAGTGTGAGTGCCACTGAAAATCAGCTCACATGCTGCCTTTGAAACTCATGCCATAGGTTATCTACCCCTGCTCTAGTCTCTTCTCCTGGGCAGAAATCCACAGTTCTAAACTGTATCTCTTAAAACACAACACTCTGGCCTGCAAAGGTCAGGGTGTCCTTGGAATTGCTACTCAAAGAAAGACTAAGGCCCTCTCCTAGTCCACCCAATTCAGGCTTTGTTAGATGTCTGCCCTTGGCAAACTTACTAGAGCCCTGTTCAGAGTTTTAACAGCCCAGGTCTTAAATCATGTAGTCTTAAAAAAAAGACACTGGGGGTTGTGTGTTCATGCTTGCCTCTCCAGCTTCTTCCTTTGAGACAAGTTACTTGTTCTCCATGAGTGAGATTCCTGTATAAATGACCTTCAACCAAGTATGGAGGGGAACATGACTACTGTGTCTTTTCAGAAAGACACAAGTAGTCATGTTCTTGCCCTGTGTCCATATCTGGAAACATCTTGTTCTGATGCACTTGTTTCTGCCTTTGGGGTTAAGCTATAGCCAAACTTTTGTCTTTAATTTTGGGATTATTCACTTTCTGCCCAGAACTGGAGACCTTTGTATAACTTGCTCATGTAGACAAGGCCTGAGTTTCATTAAGGGATGACAGGTGACTTCCCTCCTCTCAAGGAAGAGGCTGGTTTGTACTGACTGCCGTTAAGGATGCAGTACACCTCCTGGTGACTGGCTGTGTTCTACCACAATTGGTACTTGAGCTGTCTGCTCACAGCTCTCAAACTTTGTATGCTTAGCAGCAAGTGCCTCGATCTAAAACTTGTAAAGGGAATTCAGCAATGCAGCATGGAAGCAAATCTTAACTCAAGCTGAGGAGTTTTCTACTCCTAAACGATCATGTGAACCTGTCAACCGAACAGGCTTACTGATACAGGGACAAAGAGGTTAAACAAAAGGCAAGGTCCAGAAGTCCACTAGCTGAGGTGTCAAGCCACTTTTCTAACAAGTTAAATATCCCTACTCTAGAATAGGGCCTCCTACTTTATATTTCCAATATCTAAGATTGGTCCAGTTTGCTATGAGAGCAAAGAATTATTGGGCACCTGCCTGGTATCTCTTTAAGCTTCTGTACAGAAGTATTTCAAGGATGTGCTCCTGGAATATTTTCATGTTGGCACACTGTCAAGGATATCTATTAGGATAACACAACTATACATAGATTCAATTGCTGGAAAGAGTCCCATGTGCATAGCATAGTACAAACCCTTATTACCAAACATTACTTAAGCACTCTAAATGCAGACCCAAAATGACTTGTCTGCTCTAAATCTCTAGGACTGGTAAAATCTGCTTCAGAATCTTAAGGCCTCTTGTCTAATTCAGTGCCAAGGAATGTAACTAGAATGTGTGTAATCACAAATATTAAACATGCTTGATCCCTGGCAATTAACCATATTCCTGACATCCTGCAAGATCACAGCTAGTCTTGCTTTACCACTTACTGAAATCAGTCAGCTAGAGAACAACTTGGCATTGTTGCTCAGCACACTAGCTTACATTCTGGCTTTAGAACAGAACTGCTGGTGTCTTGTTTTTTCTCTGTTAAATGGAGTGGAAAATGGCAATGGTCAAAATAAGGCAAGGATATGCCCAAGCACTTCTCTGTAGGACTGTGGCAAGATTAGATGGGGAGAACCATCTTCAGGATAGCCACATAGTAAAGACCCCAGTAACTTTATCCAAAGGAGAAACATCTTAGAAATAGCAGATGACATACTGGATGGATAAGTGAATGAGGGTGGAGACTTGCTTAGTGGGTGGTAAGTGAGGGCCTCTCACACATCATGCTTGACCTGATAAGTCTGACAGCCTTTAAACTGAGTGTTCACTGTGACTTAGAAGTGAGGCTGTGGGTTTGTCATGGAAGTCAGAATCCATGACTTTCAGTGACTTCTGCACTGGCTGTTGCTGCGGCAGCCTTGGTTCCTCATGTTCCACCCCCCAACCCCAGCAGAAGAGTTTGGGTGTGAGAGAAGGCAGAGGATTGGGGTATGGCCCAGGATGGGATGAAGTAGGCTCTGGGTGACACTTACATGGGGATTCCCTGGAAGTGGCAACAATGACCTCACCCTACTCAGCCGGTGGGGAGAGGCAGCACGCGGGGTACTGCCCTACAGCTCCCATTGGCCAAGAACTGAAGCCAATGGGAGTGGCAGGGGAGCTGCCTGCAGCAGAGTGCACAGAGTTGCCTGGCTATGCCTCTGCCTAGGAGTTGAGTGAGGGGAATGTCCTCACTTTGAGGGAGCCCCCAGGTAAGCACTGCCCAAAGACTTCCTCTCCCCCTCCCACACCCAACTCTGCTGCTGGAGGGAAGGGGGACAGTACAGGACCAGGTAGGGAGTCTGCCAGCTCCACCTATCATCCCCCCATCACCTGCAGGGGCCCTGGGCCATGCACCACCACTCTGTACCCCAGCACCAGTGGGGGTCCTAGGCCATGCATGGCCTCCAGCACCCACAGGGCCCCTAGGCAGCCCCCAAGTCACAGGCATTTTTACTAAAAAGTTATAGACCAGTATGGGGCATGAATTTTTGTTTGCTGCCTGTGACCTGTTCTTGACTTTTACTAAAAAATACCTGTGACTAAAATGTAGCCTTAGTTAAAGTAACAGGGTTTCTGCTTCCCTTAGTACTTCAAGGGAGAACTAGTATGTTTCTCTCGTAGTATATTTGAGAAACTCAAAGTAAATGCGGGGATCTGATTTCCCTTGTTGGAGCAATATGAAAAGGTTGTGATAAACAAAACATCAGGTTTCCATCATTTTGAGGAAACAGGTCTTCACTTGTAGTCTGCTGGTAAGTAGATAAGTTAAACTAAATATTGTTCTAAGCCTTCAGGCATTTGGCTGCCAAATCCTTTCCTAGACCCACTTATGATGGAAAACAACCCAAATGTGAAGTGGGATCCCTTCCCTCTAATTCTCTGTATATAAACTGTAATCCAAGTTTGCCTCAGTTGAGTTCCATATGTAGCTTTCATTCCAGAGTCCTGATAAAATTCCTTCTTCAAAACATAAGCATGTTCTTGCCTTCCGACAAGCTATTTTGGGGAAAATCATAATTAGCACTGCTCTTGCAGGCACACACTCATTTCTTTACACATTTTAGAGAAATCCTATTCTAGTTAGATTAAGTGTAATGAAACTACTTCTGTCTGTTTTTTTCCCCTGGTAGCTTGGGATTTCAGAGCCCTACCTGGTTTGAGCCAGACACACTAGCTGGCTGCAAACCCAGACCCAGGTCTGAACCACATCCTCTAACAGCTGCAGGCTTAACTGAAAGCAGCTTGAGATGTTCCTGTCTCACTCGGTGCCCAGCTCCCAATGTTATCCAAACCCCAAATTCATCTTGCCCTGTATAAAGCTTATACAAGGTAACTCATAAACTTTGTCCCCTAACACTGACAGAGATGCATAGCTATTCTCCTCCCCACTCCCCTCCCTGCCAGGATATTGATACATATGCTGGGTTAATTCATAGTGGTTTTAATAAATACTAAAAGTAGGATTTAAGTGGTCCCAAGTAATAGCAGACAGAACAAAGTGAATTACCAAGCACAATAAAATAAAACAAGTCTAAACCTAATACAGTAAGAAGCTGAACACAGATTAAAATCTCTCTCCAATGTTCCAGTAAGCCTCTCTTTTTTTCAACCTAGCCTCCTTCTAGTCTGGGTCCAGCAGTCACACTCACCTCTGTGGTTACTGTCCTTTGTTCCAATTTTTCAGGTAGCTTCTCCACACCAAAAGGATAGCTCTTGAGACAGCTGAAGACAAAATAGAGAGGTCTCCAGGTGTTTAAATACTCTCTTCTGGGTGGACATCACTACCAGTGTAGAATCCCAGCTACAAGAGCAAGTTACATGTCCATGCATGACTCAGAACTTACAGGTACCAGCCATAGTTCACATGCTACCTTGAATGTCCAAGTAAACCTCTTAATGGATCTTAGAAGACTCCAGTCCACAAGTGTTTCTTGATAACATAATTTGCACATTCCTTTCTCAAGAAGCTGACCAAATGCTTTACTAAGGCTACTTAAAATAAAGTACACAGCCAATATTCATAACTTTGAATACAAAAGATACATGTATACAAATAGGGTGAATATTCATAGATCATAACCTTTACAAAGATGTTGCATGGCATATGTAGCGTAAGATACACCAGTTATCAAATAAGCATAGTTCCATAAAGCATTATGGGGTGCATCACACCCCCTCCCTCCCAGCCCCAATTGCTGGAATCATTCAGAGTTCTTGACTTGAATTTGTGAAATCTTCTAATATAGCCAAACCTGAATTTCTAATCTTAAACTCTCAAGAATACCCTTCTTGCATATGCATCAAAAAGCAAATGGCATAGACCACTCCTCTGCATATCACCTTTTATGATTCATGGCCAAATTAAGGCACTCTGGCCCTAGGCCTGCTACAGCATGGCAGAGATGAGGTAAGGCTGTTTCATGGAATAGCCATGCTCATTTGCAGTGGCAGAGTCTCCTTCCAAAGATGCAAGGAGAATAGTATGGCTCCACCTTTCATCAGGAGCAGCAAGGATGGCACAGGGAGCACCCATCACAAGAAGTAGGGGGTAGGAGCAGAGGTGTCCAAAATTACCTACATTACAATTAGGGTGTTGAGATGGGCTGGACCTTCTGCACTCCAGCTGCCACAGTCCTGCCAGGATGACATTGGCAGGGTCAGATTCTGGTCTCCCCCATTCCCTCAGTGCTGCTATCTCCATCAATCTGCAGACCTCAGCAAATACTGCTGCATCAGTTAGATCTCACGGCAGAGGCTGGAAGGCTATTAGAAATGAAAACTAAAATTTTAAGATTTGCATGACTCAGCCATGCCTAGGGCCATAAATCTGAAAGTACCTCTACTATTTAACCTAACATCTCTCTACTCATCAGCATTCCTCTGACCAGTGTCCACATTCTGTGTATAATGCAGTGTGGTTTTGATTCTCACTTTGTTCTGCTTTAGAACTCTGACTTTACCCAACACTTCCCTGAAGTCTGACTGCTCTGTAAAATGTCTGCAGCAACTGGTGAGTTAGCTGTGAACAGAACTAAGCAGCTGACAAAGTTGTGTTGCAAAATTAGCTTCCAGGAGAAAAACACTGCCAAACTGAAATATGAAAATGTTCTAAATAGATCCTTAGACTTGTAGGAACAGAGGCATATTTGGCTGTCCACTGTGAATTCTTCCTCACTCCGAGAAGCTACAGTACTGCTGTCCTGCAGAAGATGTAAAAATGATTTTTTTCCCCTAAAATGTTACCTTTTACTTAACACTGTTTGTAAAATCTAAAGACAAATCTTTCTATAGTTCTTGCTTTCCCGATTTGTTGATTTATCAGCAATAGGAGGAACTTGTCTTTAGTTTCTAGAAACAGTTCCTACTTTAATCTCCTGGGAAGACTAGAGGAGGAAGGTGTAAAAAAGGAACTAAAAATCTGACAGTTCCTCTAAACTTAATCCTAGTTGTGTAAGTTATCTCACAGGCACAGTAATTACTTCACTTCTAGGTTCAGTACTGTGGGATTGCAAACAGCTACAGGAAACAGATCTGATTATTTTAAAATACAGACTTTCTAATGGTTTTTACCTCCACACCATGCAGTGAAATATCTAGTATGGGTAAACTTACTCCATCTCAAATGGGTAGGAAGGGAAAAACTTCAGTATTGCATCTCACCATGAGCATAGACTCCATGGATGCCCTGGGGCTAGAGCACCCATGGGGGAAGAATGATGGGTGCTGAGCACTCACTGGCAGGCCCCACAGATCAGCACCTTCCCCTTTGGCCCTGCACTGCCTGCCTGCTACAAATAGCTGTTTTGTGGCATGCAGGAGGCTCTGAGGGTGAGGGGAGTGGAGCAGAGCATGCATGTTGAGGGGGCAGAAAGAGGTGGAGGGATGGAGCCTTGGGGGAAGGTTTGAAGTGGAGGCAGGGCCTGCTGTAGAGCCAGGGGTGTCACCTCCCCTAGCACATGGGAAGTCAGAAACTATGCATCTCATCTCTAAAATATCTTTGCTACCAGTTGACTCAGTAAGTCTAGGGCCCCAAATTTCATTAATCTGTGCCAGTGAAGGCCTCGTAGTCTCCCTGCAAAAAGCACTTTAAGCAGTTGTAAATCAATGATCTAATCAACCTGAAACAACTGCTGTACACTGATATTTAGGCGACTTGTGTCCTCCTGCATTAAAATGTAGGCTTGCCAGTGGTTGGTACAGTTTTACTTCATAATGTATTACCACTGGCAGTAGCTTGTGGTGGTTCTAGTTTATATACTAAATCTGGTCACTTGTGTTCCATATTCTGGATTATTTTTGACCCACTCAAGAATCTTTCAAAAACTTGACTAGTTAGACAAAGCTTGACCCTGGCTTGGAGTCCAAGCATTTGTCCTGTCCCCCGGGTCCCCCCCCCCCCCAAAAAAAAAATTGGCCTATTGTTGCTGAATAAATTAAGCTGATGCTGAGTGACTTGGATGCTGTCCAGGATGTTTCTCTTGCATACAAATTCTTTCTTTATACAGAAAGATGAACCACTCTGTGGAATGATACTCAAATTGTAAAAGTGAGACAAAGTAAATTTTGATCACAAATCAGCTAAGAGCTCCCCATCTTCTCCTTTCTAGAATAAGCTGTACTTTTGCCTTCCTCCTGGAACTGTGCACTGCATTGCAGAAAACATAACTGGACATCTACAAGATCAGCACATTCTTAAGCCACATAATGTCTGAGAAACTTGGAAGTCTTGACTGGCAGGCTAGTGAGTGTATCTGCACAAGTTTAGTATTCCTTTTCTGCCATCCCATATAAAAGGGTGTTAGGACCAGGTGGAATTCACCCAGGAGTTCTGAAGGAACTAACATGAAACTGCAGAATTCATAACTGAGGTATGTATCACTTAAACCACTTCTGTAGTAGATAACTGGAGGATAATAATATATTGCTGGCCTTTTTTTTAAAAGGCTCCAGAAGCAAGCCTGGCAATTAGATTAAGTCTAACTTCAGTTTCAGTCAGTCTCCCTGGTACTATAGTAAGAAACAGAATAATCAGCTATAATGAAAACAGCATGTTGGAGAGTCAGCATGTCCTTTTGTAAAAGGAAATCATGCCTCAATCTATTAGAATTCTTTGAGGGTCTCTACAAGTTTTGATCCAGGATTTTCAGAAATTCTTTGGCAAGATTGCTTAAGAGCATTTGATAGGCAAAGTAAGCTGTCATGGAATAAGGAAGGGCTTATAGCTCAGTTCTTGGTTAAGAGGCAGGAAACAAAGGGTAGGAATAAAATGGTCCATTTTCACAATGAAGAGCAAAATAAGCTCCCCCAAGGAGCTGTACAGGGACCTGTACTTTTCAACATGTTATAGATATGGATGAAATTAAACAGTGACCTTAGAGGGTAAATAAATCTGAGCAGATGCATCACCTGCAAATGTGTTGACTCTGACTACTACAATCCTAAGAACCACTAGAAAAGGGATAGATCAAACAATCATTGTGCTACTACAGAAATCCACAGTATACCCACTGATGAATAGAGCATGCCATGCTGGTTGCCCCATCTCAAGATATCTTAGAATTCCAAAGGTGCAGAAAAGACCAACAAATGATTGGGTCGGGGAGGGGGAAAATGTATTCTAAAGTCATAACAGAGCATGGTTCTAAAAATGTCTTAATTTTTGAGAATCAGAGAGGTCGCAGTGTTAATCTGGATCTGCAGAAGCAAGAGTCCTGTGGCACCTTAAAAACTAACAAAAGTATTGAATCATAAGTTTTCATGGGCTAGGACCAACTTCGTCAATACCTGCTTCTGGATACTTCCACCGCATGCATCATGATGTTGATGGATTTCCACCCCATAGAGCTAAATGCAGTGCCTTTCATGATGTCAAGAAGCAGAGAGGTAGCTGTGTTTGTTAGTCTGGATCTGCAGAAGCAAGTCAGCTTCTCAGGTTCTCAGATTGTAGCCAAAGGCAACTAGAAATCTAGTGGTGTAGCTATGATTTTGAAGTCTGAAGCAAAAAACCTGTTACAACTATGCCTAAGTCAGGGAAGGTCAGAATTTACATGAGCCTCTGACAGGTGAATTAGTTAAAATATTGCTGCCTTCTTACATAAATACAAATGTTAAGTGGTGGTGGGATAGCTGTCTAGCTCTGTCAGGAATCAACAATCATAGATTCAAAGGCCAGTTAGACTATAGGATGATAATGGTCCCAAGCTTTATCATGCAGGCCGTAGAATTTCCCCAGAATTCCTAGAGCATATCTTGTTAGGACAGTATCTAAATCTTGGACTCTGGTGCTCAGCAAGACTCAAAGTTCATCTTGTAGCAGGCCTGCACAACATGCAGCCCGGGGGCTACATGCAGCCCATACAGGCTCCCTGTGCAGCCTGCAGGGGATGAGTTAGGAGTGGGCAAGCCAAGCAGTGGGGTGGGGGAAGCAGATGGGGGCGGGGCTTTCAGCCCACAGCTGGGTTTTTTTTTTTGCAGTAATACAGCCCTCGCTGCTTTCTGAGTTGTGCAGGCCTCTCTTAGCTGTTCTTGGCAGGCTATCTAGAGCATGGATGGGCAAACTACAGCCCGTGGGCTACATCGGGCCCATGGGACCATCCTGCCTGGTCCCTGACCTCCCAGTCGGGGAGGCTACTCCTGGCCCCTCTTGCTATCCCCCACAGCCTCAGAGCACTATACTGCCAGTGCTCTGGCCCACTGCTCTTGGGCAGTGCTGCAGCAGCATGGCTGGCTCCTGCTGCCCTGAGCAGCATGGTAAGGGGGCAGGGCTGAGCTCCTGCAGGGCAGCATGTCTTGCTTCCACAGGCCTGAGCAGTGTGGAAAGGAGGGCGGGGCTGGGCCAGGGCCTTGGAGAAGGGGCAGGGAGTCCTGGGGAGTCTTATCAGGGGGCAGGAGCATGGATAGGGGTTGGGGGGGGGGAGATAAATTGCAGGGCAGGGGGAGAGATGGGACAGGGAGCAGAGGGGTTGGATAGGGAGTGGGGTGGTGGGTCCCAGAGGGGGTGGTCAGGGGACAAGTAGCAGGGGGTTGGATAGGTTGGAGGTTCTGAGGGAGGAAATGGGAGGGGGCAGATAGTGGGGTGGGAGCCAGACTGTTTGGCGAGGCACAGCCTTCCCTACCCGGCCCTCCATACAATTTTGCAACCTCAAGGTGGCTCTTGGGCCAAAAAGTTTGCCCACACCTGATCTACAGGTAGCATTTCTAGGAGTACAGATGCTTACTAAACAGGACTATCAAATACAGTAATGGGGAATTTGGAAGCAAAAGCTGAACAAGTTGATAATGTCTAGTTGCCTGGTGTTTTTCTAATCAGACTTATGGGCTATAGTAAATTGAGTTTGCTGGTATAAGGCACAGACTTAATCAGTTGAGACTGCTGGGGTAAGTTCCTTTTTGGATATTACATAATTAAACTTGGCATTATTTTGGAGTTAGGTTATGCCTTACAGACTGTAAAAGGTGGTATGAACCAATTACATGGCCTCTTCCGAACTAATCTTTAACAAGACCACTCCTTTGTCAACTTGTATACCTAAGTTTTTACCATGATAAATTCAGCCTAAGGCTTCAGTTGACCTTTCTGTAACTTGTAAGAAATATTACAAAGAATAAATTGTTCCTGAACAACTCATTGGCTGCCTTGAAGTATTGAACCGCTCTCTAAAGCAGGCCTGCACAACATGCAGCCCAGGGGCCATATGCAGCCCACATGGACTCGCTGTGCGGCCCATGGGAGGTATGTAGGGGTGGCCCAAGCCAAGCAGTGGGGTAGGGAAAAATGGATGAGGGTGGGGCTTTTCGGCCCGCAGCTGGGTTTTTTGCAGTAATATGGCCCTTGCTGCTTTCCAAGTTGTGCAGTCCTGCTCTAAAGCATAGCTGTTGCCTAAACTTGCCTCTACGCTGAAGCACAAAGAATTTCTCTAAAATACTAGCGCGCTCAAAGTGAAAAGTGCTTTATTTGAAGTCCTTTATTCAAAGCTTTGTAGTATTGTGATCTCAATGTCCTGAGAAGCTCCTAGGTTAGTTTCTCAAGAGTCAACAAAAGGAGCCACTGAAAGGTGGCTGGTGTGTGGGGAGGCCTAACCCAGAATCATGGACTTACCAAAGCACTAAGTGAATACCAGGAAAAGGTCCCACATTTGCATCATATTACCATCTGGTTTATCTTTTTGAATAACTATTCACACTTAACAGAACAGCAGTAAAAAGAACCAACAGCTTTCAGCACCTGAAAAGGAAGAGATGTATGGCAACTTGAGTCTTAAATGCAAAAAAGAAGCTTACAAGAAGGCAAAGATAAAAATATTGTTCAGGCATGCAGGAGTGAAATCAGGAAAGCTAAATCACACCTGGAGTGGCACAGGTGCTCCAGGTGTGATTAAATGGATATTTAATGAACAAGGGATGTTAAATGTAACAAGACAGGTTTCTTCAGGCATCTTAACAAGAAGAAAGTCAAGGAAAGTGTGTGCCTCCCTCATTCAGTAAGGGGCCATCTAGTGACAGAGGATGTGGAAAAAGCAAATGTACTCCAATGCTTTTTTGCCTCTGTCTTGACAAACAAGGTCAGCTCCCAGACTACTGCACTGGGTAGCACAGCATGGGGAGGAGGTGACCCAGCCCCCTGTGGAGAAGGAAGTGGTTCAGGACTATTTAGAAAAGCTGGACGAGCACAAGTCAATGGGGGCCAGATGCGCTGCATCCGAGGGTGCTAAAGGAGTTGGCGGATGTGATTGCAGAGCCATTCGCCATTATCTTTGAAAATTCATGGTGATCAGGGAAGGTCCCAGATGACTGGAAAATGGCTAATGTAGTGCCCATCTTTTAAAAAGGGAAGGAGGAGGATCCAGGGAACTACAGGCCAGTCAGCCTCACCTCAGTCCCTGGAAAAATCATGGAGCAGGTCCTCAAGGAATCAATTCTGAAGCACTTAGGGGAGGGGAAAGTGATCAGGAATAGTCAGCATGGATTTACCAAGGACAAATCATGCCTGACTAACCTATAGCTTTCTATGATGAGACATCCCTCTGTGGATGAGGGGAAAACAGTGGATGTACTATTCCCTGACTTTAGCAAAGCTTTTGATATGGTCTCCCACAGTATTCTTGCCAACAAGCTAAAGAAATATGGGCTGGGTGAATGGACAATAAGGTGGATAGAAAGCTGGCTGGATCGTCAGGCTCAACGGGTCGTGATCAGTGGTTCCATGTCTAGTTGGCAGCTGGTATCAAGCGGAGTGCCCCAAAGGTCTGTTCTGGGGCTGTTTTTATTCAGTATCGTTATCAATGATCTGCACCATGGCATGGGCTGCACCCTCAGCAAGTTTGCAGATGACACTAAACTGGAAGGAGTGGTAGATATGCTGGAGGGTAAAGACAGGATATAGAGGGACCTAGACAATTTAGAGGATTGGGCCAAAAGTAATTTTGAGGTTCAAGGACAGGTGCAGTCATCCACTTAGGATGGAAGAATCCCATGCACTGCTACAGACTAGGGACCAAATGGCTAGGCAGCAGTTCTGCAGAAAAGGACCTAGGAGTTACAGTGGATGAGAAGCTGGATGAGAGTCAGTGTGCACTTCTTCCCAAGAAGGCTAACGGCGTTTTGGGCTGTATAAGTAGGGGCAGTGCCAGCAGATCGAGGGATGTGATTTATTCAACATTGGTAAGGCCTCCATCTGAAGCACTGTATCCAGTTTTGGAGCCCACACAAGAAGCATGTGGAAAAATTGGAAAGAGTCCAGAGAAGGACAACATTAATTAGGGGCCTGGAGCATATGACTTATGAGGAGAGGCTGAAGGAACTGGGATTGTTTACTCTGCAGAAGAGAAGAATAAGGGGGGATTTGATAGCTGCTTTCAACTACCTGAAAGGGGGTTCCAAAGAGGATGAATCTAGACTCTTGTCAGTGGTACCAGAAGACAGAACAAGGAGTAATGGTCTTAAGTTGCAGTGGGGAAGGTTTAGGTTGGATATTAGTAAAAACTTTTTCACTAGGAGGATGGTGAAGCATTGGAATGGGTTACCTAGGGGAGTGGTAGAATCTCCTTCCTTAGAGGTTTTTGTCATGCTTGACGAAGCCCTGGCTGGGATGATTTAGTTGGGGATTGGTCCTGCTTTGAGGAGGGGGTTGGACTAGATGACTGAGGTCCCTTCCAACCCTGATATTCTATGAATCAGTCAAGGAATTTAAGTAATCGACAGTTACTAGACCACAACAGTTTCTTCTGGTTTGTAAACCGCATGGGATTCCTACAAGCCTCTCTACAAATAGCCAGCTGTTGCTCTTCAGTTTCTCACTTCAAGAGGAAACAATAAAAATCCTTACTTCTAAGCAGAACTGTGCTTCAGTTGCATCAGCCTATATAAACACTTGTAGTGAACTTTCACTTCTCTGAACAGATGTCTCTAGGGCAGCGCAGATAATACCCTGACTTGCAGTAGGCTTCCTCTTGGGCAGGTTTTTAAAATGGAGTGCAATAGTGTAATGTGAATTAGCTAAGTTAACTTTCCTGCAGCTAGATTCAGTGTGGGTTGGACTCTTCAGTTGTGTGCAATATTGAAACACCTGAAGATTACTCCTCTGTAAAGGGGAAGTATGATAAGGCAGTCCAAAATCCTGAAGAGAGCTTTACAGCTTGAAAGCTGTAGACACTCTACACAGGATAGTTTTTAGTATGCCTCTTACGTAATTCTTTATCTTCCCTTCTAGAAGCACTTAAGTAATTATAATAGATGTGTAGCAGCACCCTGTTACTGCTTCTTAATGCCCTTCTACTGAAACCTCATCCAAACCTATTTAACCATTAGATTTCAATGACCATACAGTGAGGTCTCTTGGACACTGATCTACTGCTGCTTGGTAATTCAACACAGGCTCAGTTGTAGTTGCTGGGAGACTTAATTCATTGTCATTGCTTGGGGTTAAGGCTGGTAGCCTGACTAAATGCACTGCAGAGGAGACCTTCAGATTGAAACCTCAGCATGGTGATGGCCTAATTCTAGAGGTGCTAGGTTAAACAGTAAATCAAAGGTAAAAACTTAAACATAAGAAATAGCAGTTTCCAGATAACACAGCACATGCTTGGGACATCAGGCTAACTAGCCACATATCTAGATACAGCGTGTGATGGGTGGAACAGGCTCAATTTAGAAGAAGTCTAATCTTAATGTTACCTTGGGCAAGTCATTCCTACTTCAGCATTCCCCACCAAATGGGAGATCAGGGAAATATTTGCTGTATCTGGTGCCAGTTTACCTATTAGCAAAGCCTGTGCAACTTAATAGGATACAATAGCATAGAAAACTAAGCTCTCATAGGTGCATACAGTATAGTAGGAATACCACTGACATTGTTTTTCTCTCTTCCAGCCTTGGGAGCTGCTTATGGAACAGCAAAGAGTGGCACAGGTATTGCAGCCATGTCTGTCATGAGGCCTGAATTGATCATGAAGTCAATCATCCCTGTTGTCATGGCGGGTATTATAGCTATCTATGGCCTGGTAGTGGCAGTCCTTATTGCCAACTCCCTTGCACCTGGCATCACACTATTCAAGTAAGTTGTGTGTTTTTTTTTTTTTTTTTGTTTT
Organism: Dermatemys mawii; assembly: GCA_007922305.1. NCBI lineage: Eukaryota > Metazoa > Chordata > Testudines > Dermatemydidae > Dermatemys > Dermatemys mawii. The sequence goes on from ML677381.1 coordinate 31,665,864, forward strand.
TTTTTTTTTTTTTTGCTGCACTTGTCAATAGGAGTGTTAACCTGAAACTCTTGACCCTTGTCAAATGACTAGGTATCACTTAAACACTACTGCAGAGAAGCCACTTTCTATGCAGTACTTGGAATCCGTGGTGATAAGGGCAGTAAAGTACCTAGAGAGCATTTTATGGCTATCAAATAGCTTGTAATCCTGTAACAATCGGGTCCAAAGTTCAGATCCACTTTCCACTGTCCTATTAGGAACTCAGTGCATCATGCAAAATGGAGAGCTTCAATACATTGTCATATGACCTCACCATTCTGTTTCTTTATATATTACTGTGAACTGGCATTTAAAGCTGTCCCACTATGGCCTCTTCAAGAAAGGGTCATCAGCCAGTGAGAACAACTTTACAAACAGTCCCTGTTTATGGTACAGCTCGTAATTAAACCAAACACTGTTCAAAATCCATACCCCTAAGAACAGCGGTTCTCAAACTTTGAGGAACTGCGACCCTTTTTCAGTTTGTCTTGTGGCGCGACCCTTGTATGTCTGCTGAAAAGCCGCTGAAGTAATTGCTTCCTCATTCGGTGGTGGTTCGGCGAACATGCGTGCACTTCAAAGTACCTGCCGACAAGCTGGAAGCAATCACTTTGCCGGCTTTTCTTAGCACTCTCTGAAGCGCACAGTGTCTGCTGAAAAGCCGCAGAATGCAGCAACAATCAATTCAGTAGACATTCGGCGGCGAAGTGAGCTCATGACTCCCCAAGATCAGTCAGCGACCCCCAGTTTGAGAACCACTGCCGTAGAAGGTGTGCTAATTTAGACTGGTCAAATTCACAAATTTGTGAACTTTGGTATGCCCCAGAGTTACCAGGGAGACATTTGTGAATAATTCAAGTTACTGCTTATTTCAGAGCATGCCAGCATGTTGGTAAATTAATCCTTTAGCTATGCTAACCTCTCAACAGTTGCCTTTTTTGCACCTGGAACAGTCTGAAATCCAGTCTCTGATCCCTGAGAAGGGCTGGAACTAGCCTAAGACTTGCAACCTGCAACAATAACTGACAGCCCAACAGACTGGCTTAATATGGCAGTAACCTGTAATTCTGTAAAATTCTAAAATGTCTAACCCATTAAGGACCACTAAATCTCTCTTAATCATGACTGGGTAAGAGAAGCAGAAGGATCTTCAGATACTGACTTGAAGGAAGGTCCCCTGTCAAGTGGCAACTCTTCCTAGTAGATTAGGAGTCTGTTTAAGCACTTAATTTGGGAAACCCTCTCTGTGCAAGTTAATGAGGGACTGGCACTCAGCTGTCCATTGTGATAGTGTTAAACCCCTTGATTCTAGAAATAAGACTGCATCACAATGCAGGAGTTACTGTGCTATGCTATCCATCAGCAGTAGAAAGTGAAATATATGCTCTACATTTATTCTTGGGAGGGAGTTGGCACTCCAGGTGTCCTGACAAATGGAATTGGAATTAGAACAGTTTGGAGCAAAACTTGCAGCTGTGCAGCACAGTATGGCAAACACTTCTATTAGAATAGAACTTAATACCAAATAATTCTTTACTGTACACCATGATTAATTGCCTAGAAAACATATGCAAAGCTATAGTTGCCAGTCTTGATTGTTTAATGAAGTTTGATTTTTGCATAGCTTCATGTGTTAACTGTATTTGGAACTGCTGCTGACTAAATACTAATGCTTTTTCAGAAGCATGCTTCCAGATAGTGCATGGGCTTGATGGCCTGTCAAGTGTCTGTCTGCATTTGCAGACACTGAGAACATGAGATTACCAACTCCATTCAACATCAGTCTTCCACATGTGTAGTGGGAGATAAAGCTAGGTGTACAGTTGGGAAGTTCCCGGCTAAGGTTGTGATGGAATATCTCTTTAGGACAGTGTGGTTCCCCCTTCAAAAGTGGTGATAGAAGTGCTGTTTCTGCAGAGAAATGGCAGTTAGCTTTTTGACCCAGCCCTTGAATTTGAGATCTCATTCACCCCTAAACTTGTCTTATTCTTGCAGGAGCTTCCTTCAGCTGGGTGCTGGCTTGAGTGTGGGCCTCAGTGGTCTGGCTGCTGGCTTTGCCATTGGCATTGTGGGTGATGCAGGCGTACGGGGGACAGCACAGCAGCCCAGGTTATTCGTGGGAATGATCCTGATCTTGATCTTTGCTGAAGTCTTGGGTCTCTATGGCCTCATCGTTGCCCTTATCCTTTCCACAAAGTAAACACCACAGAGTATGATGTAAAGAATTAAACAAAACCACATTTAAAACACAAGCTCCAGAATGAAAATGGTCTCCACAATGTGTACAGTTGTCTTAATTTGGTAGTGGATCTCTTGTAAATGCGCAATGTATGTTAGTGACTTGTCTGTCCTGTGTGTACTTCAATATTAAACTGGATGGGCTGCCCCAAGCCTGCTTCAGGGCTTGGTGTGACCTATGTGCAACTTTCCACCCATTTGCCATTAGAGTATGTATAAATAGGAACTAGAAATGTAATTTTTTCTCTTCACTGGATGTTTATTTATAAAAGACTTGACATGTTCATACATTATGGAGCAAGAATTTTCAATTTCCCATGCTATATATATTAATCATATATATAGGTAGATTATTACACTGTGGGGTTAATTGTAAGTGCAGAGAATTCCTTGGATGTAACTTGATTCTAAAGATTGCTGTAGTGTCCTGGTATTGGAGTGTGAGAATTATTGTGTTACATTATACAGCAAATGTCCAACACTCCCATGTTTCCAGTAGTAAAATTTATGCTCCGGCATCAGTCGTGCACCCAGTGTTGGGTTTTGCAGTTATACAATGTTTCCAAATAAAACTTCCTCTACTACAGTACTATAGTAGGTCTTGTGGTTTATTTTAAATCATGTGAAACAGGCCTGCACTCCACCTCCTAGACACTTCTCCCCCATCTTGATCATGGGAGCACGCATGATTCCAGTACATTTGAGCATATAGTAATGGAAGCTTTCATACTGCAGTGCACCAGATGAAGTTTGTACATGAAAGGAGCAATATGTCCTCTTACTAAGGATAACGAGCTCTTGCCTAATGGCTGCCGGAGACATACTTTAGACTGGATGGGCAGTCTAAAAGCTAGAGCAATGCTTCATGCACTGTCCTTCCAGCCTGCTGCATATTAAGTCCGTTAACTGGGCCTTCAGCACACTCAACATCCTTTTATCACAGTGCCACTGTTAGGTCATGGCTGTGGCTTCATTGGTACTTGGTGCAAGTGCAATGGAAAGGGTGCAGGACTAGCAATACTTAACTGATACACCATCCTTCTACTTTCCCAGTGTGCAAGCTACTTAAATGTAGCTTCTCCGCTGTAAACATGAACCTAAAATGGATGATGATAAAAGACAGTACCTGCCATGAGAAGAAAATTCTGTGCTTAAGTGTTCTCAAAACCAGCACTTAACTGAGGGAGGCAGTATCTCTTAAACACACTATCCATGGTTTCTTCACAGCTATGAAGAAATAGCCCCATCGCTTACTGATCAGGCTAGCACTGCATGTACACTCAGTTTATACTATTTCTAGGGGGGGGGGGGGGGCAGGAATATCCTGCCCATCTGTGCCAATTGACTGTGTTCTGTTCATTCCCTCTGGGGAACTGGCATTGGCCACTCTCTGAAGACAGGATACTGGGATAGATGGACCTTTGATCTGACCCGGTATGGCTACACTGTTCTTATGCTGTGGAAGCATCTTTCAAAGAGCATAGACCTGAGACTTCTTGAGATGGAGCCATAGTCTTCAGCTACTTCCTTATTGGGACTTGCCCTAAGGACAAGCTCTTCTAATTGCTTCTATGAGTGAAGAATGTAGATCAACCATAGTCAGACTGAGGCTCATGAACTGCAAGTGACTCTTTAATGTCTTTGCAGCACATTAATTCAATTAAGTGTTTTAATGTCTAACCAATTGTAAGTGAAGTATTTTTCAGTTTTTGCTGTGAATATATAAAAAGCTAATCCATTTTTTTTTTTTTGAACAAGTCTATAGCACTACAGTAAATGAACCAATGAAGTCACATGACTGACTCTTTGGGGCAATGTTGATGTAGCACCTGAACCACTGAGGTCTGAGTATCACTAACTCCTATCCTGAGTTACATCACTTGCTACACTTTTCTCATGTAAAGGTGCAGGCAGCCCTGGGCATGCCCTTGTGGCCCAGTATGGGCTTTACTTGCCCATGGGTAGAAAAAGTATGCTGGCTTCCTAAAAGAAGAGAACCCTTTGGAATCAGGTTTGGTACAGGAGAGAAGTCACTACCAAACTGTTCATCATGAGCCTGGTTCAGGACTCAGACCCACTTCAGGTTGCTGATTACATGCTGTAGGCTTCAGCCTGTTCCTCCAAGGAGTAGCATATTTTCCTATGCTCTCTGCATAATGAGCTAACCACCAGGACCACTTTAATGCTTTAACCAAGGTATCTTAAAATAAGTCTGCAGCAATGGCTCTGAAGTATTCCTTGCAGGAGTTTTGGCAAACCCCAACCTTTTCTAACCAATTTAGAGTAGTCTGTCACTTTGACAAACTTTGACAAGCTTCTAAAATCAAACTTTCAGAAAGTTCATGTGGAAAATATCCTGTCCTCCAACAAAGATGACAACCCAGATTAGCAACACTAGAACTGAAATCACTGAAAGAAGGGGTCTATTTCAAGTGTTATCAGACTTAAATTGTTCCAAATTCACCAATTCTCAAAGCTAAACTTGAGCTAATTTTTAGTCAACTTCAAGCAAATCTGTCCCTAAACTTAATTTAGACCCAACCTGGGAGTAGGAGCAGTTCTGCTGACTACTAGTAACTCAGGTATGATCTGCTTTTAAAAACCAGAACAGTGCTAATGCCTCCATTTTAACCTTTGGCTGTCAAGTGAGTCTCTAGGCTAGCCTGGAAGAACCTCTGCCACTTGAGGGCTTGTCTGTAGTGGGTGTTGTGCATCTATGGTAGCTGTGCTGCACCAGTATAAACCAGATTGAGTTGTACTAGTTCAAACCCTGCTTTTGTATGCATGCAGCTAATGTGTCAAACATTTTGCAACATGTACAGTCCCTAAGAGTCTGTATATTCTGAATCCAAAGTACATAATACTCCTCTAAGGATGGCCACAGCTTCCCAACTGGCTTACGCAGGAAGCAGTGGCTATCTGAGGTATTTATCAGGACTCATCACTATAGAATCTGAACACTGCTCAGCCAATGTATTTATCCTCATGACATACCTCTGAGGCAAGGCTGTGCTGCTATCCATGTTGTGGGGAAAGAGAAGTGAGATACAGAGAGGCAAAGAATTTGCACATGGTCACATGGAAATCTCTGAGAGCAGGGAATTGAATCCCAGTTTCCCAGGTTATAGTCCTAACTACTAGCCCTGCCTTCAGCCAAGATGCAGAAATTTTTACTACATTTAAAATTTGAGACTCCTTATCCAGAAGGTGACTGGATTACAAGGAGTAATAGAATTGCCATCCTAACTAGAGGTCTTAAACCCAAGCTCTACTTCACCTAAAGAATAACAGAGCTTCATCACATGCTATGTTTGAGATGGTTACAGACTGTTCCTCGCTTGGAATTAAGTGCGTGTAGATTAAGTTACCAGTTATTTAAATAAATTCTTCTTTGCTAAAAGCTGACTCCTGTCTGGATTCCTTTAACTGACCAGCTACCCTATAACCACAGCTTTAGGGGGTGACTTCCTTCCAGCTGCTTTCATTTCAAGTCATTGTGATTTTAAGATATGGAATGGACAAGTTTTCCACTACCACCACATCCGTTCGTAGCTGTGTGCCTTGGGGTGAAGTGTGTGCTTTGATTACGTCTACACTGCACCCAGAAGAGTAATGTGCAATGCATGTAGGTATACCTGCACTAGCTGAAAGAGAGCTAGTTTGCTAAAAATTGCAGTGAGGATGCAGTGATATGGGCTCAAGCTCTGGTGTGCAATGAGGGTTATGAATTCAGGGGGCCAGGTGAAGTCCTTGCTGCCACATCCTCACCGCTACTTTCAGAATGGTAACTAGATAATATCTGGCATAGGTGCATCTACACAAGCTGCAAATTGCACCTCTGGTTGAAGCGTACATTTAGGCCAGGTCTATACTGGGACCACTTTGCCAGGGTAGCTATACCAATATATAATACCAGCAAAGAACCCTTAGTGTGGATGCAGCATTGTTGCTAACATAGTTTATTCCAGCCCCACACCCCAGAGCAAAATAAGCTATCCTGGCACAAGCACAGTTTGGCTGATATAACTATGTCTACACTAGGGGCTTTTGCCGGCACAGTGGTGTTGGTCAGAGATCAAATCTCACACCCTGACCAACATTAGTTGTGCTGGCAAAATTCCAGTGTAGACCTAGTCATAATTTGTGCATGTGTAGAGCAGGGGCAAAACATAATGTGGAAAATGCCACAATTTTATCAGGAGCACCAAATTGCATGAGGAAAAATTATTTCTTACATTTCTGAAGCCTGAACAGATCAAGTGAGAATAGCAAGCCAGAGTCCTAATTTCCAAACTGCTGCAGGACCAATAGTCCTAAAGTTGCACAGGACCTATATTATACATTTCCAGCAGCACAACTGCATCATCTTTTATCACCCTTCTGTACAGAACATCAGTTCAGAGCTGTGATCAAGCTGATTTTTTTTAACATTTTCTCATCTCGAGCTACTTAAGTTTTATCTTCCTAATATTAAAATCATGCAGCCATCCTAGAGATCTTTGTACAGGTCATATGGCAGAGTTAGAGGAAGGCCTAAAAGTAGTTGGGAATGTGCATGCACGATCCTTCACATTTACGCTGTTCCGGGAATACCCACTGACAGACTGGTATCAAGGTAATTGGAAAGCGTAATAGCAAATTGCACATGAAACAGCAATAGTAAATGTTGGGGGTAACTTTAATCTGCAGAGGCCTCCATATGAATCAAGCCCCACAGCAAACTGAAGGCACTGGTCTAGAAAAGTTCTAAAACTTAACTACCTCTGATTCAGTTGCACCTTCTTATAAGAGCTTGTAAAGGTTACAAGGCCCAGGTATAATAACTTTATAATATGACTCCTGCATAACTAAACATAACCGTGATCCTATGACTAATGGTCTAATGCGTTAGAAATCCAGGCATCTCCCATGGTAGGTAATTGATATTGAACTATGCATGCATCAACAGGACACGAGAGCAGAGGACACCAGGTGAGGTGAGAGTCATTTATTTTGAGTACCTACAAATTGTTAAATAGCAGTAAGAAAAGCAAGTTCAGAAGAGTGCTTCTGAATTTATATTTTGGCCAATGCAGTTCCTCTAACTGCCTGGCTGTGGTGATTCTGACTGACCATTCCCAAGCAGGAATAAGCTTGTTCGAGGCCTTCATATGTTGCATCAGCAGATCTCTCTAGTGATTCAGACCACTGAACACTATTCAGTCCCTCTCCTTCCTTTACTCCCACAGGCTCCAGCAATGTACCCCTATTAGCATGCTGACCTACCTGCCAGGGATGGGCCTTGTAGACTCAGGGTTTGAATGAGGTGTTGAGGAATCTGAGTATAGTTAGATTCATAGATTCCCAGACCAGAAGGGACCATTGTGATCATCTAGGCTGACCTCCTGCATAACACAGGCCAGAGATTGCTCCAAAATAATTCCTAGAGCAGCGCTTTTAGCAAAACATCCATCTTGATTTAACAATTGTCAGATAGAGTCTCTGCCCTGACCCTTGGTTAAAAATCCACAGGCTCCCAAGTGCCCTATTTTAGAGGGAGATATAAATAGTTCTTTCTACCACAGCGGATTACCTGCCTGTGAACCTGTATTCAGACATTCTCTGAGTACAGCAGCATGTCAGTCCTGCAGAGATGAGAGAGAGAGAACAGAACAGATGGATCTGAGGCAATAGAAAATGATAAACATCCATTAACAGTCAGCCCAGACTCTGGCTAGGCCAGGTTGAGAAATGGTGAATGTCAGATGCTGCCAACATACATAATGTTGTTTAGCTGACTATCCCTCCTCTCTCACACCTCTTTCTGGGTGTCTGACTGTTCTAGAGCTCGAGGAGGAAAGGGCAAATGAAACCGAAATGAAATATTCATGGGTCTCACTGGAGACTAGCTGAATAGAAGTTTGATCAGTGACTGACCAGGTCCTTGGCTTTTTCCAGGATCCCTTTATTGGGCTGGAAAGGATCTTAAAATGAGCTGCAAGGAAATAAAACTCCCATTCAGACAAATGGCCATTAATTTTATGGTACAGTGGTGTTCCTGTGGTGATGTATCACCACAGATGGGGAATGGGGGCAGAGGGACTTCTGTTTTCCAGTGTTACTGGGTGTGATAGGTTCCCCCCAGAGTGCTGCCTGGAACTGGGGTATCACTGAGTCCCCTGACCCACCAGCCTGGGCTCCCTCTGACAGGATTGCTGTGACAAGTTGCTAAGCTCTCCAATCTTGCTCTTTCAGTGAGTATACACACAGGGACACAGCCTGCTGTTGTAAATGGTTAGGCTTTCTGACCAGCCCTTACATGGGAAAGCTATACAGGTAGGGCACTTACCAGCTTCTCAGGCATGCACCCCCTCTGGAATGTAAACCCAAAATTATACCATCTTGTGCTTCACAGAGAACTGTACAGTGTAAGCTCATGAAATTCACCCTCTCCCTAATGTGGAGACAGATATTCAATAACTTCTGCCCCAAGTTATATCATCCACACACTGGTTTTAGAAAAAAGGAAAACGTTTATTAAATACAAAAGATAGATTTTAAGTGATTATAAGAGATAGCAAACAGATCAAAGCAGATTACCAAATAAAATGAAAGAACTAAATAAATTAAAAAAACTAAAGAAATTGGATACGAGTAGAAAATTCTTACCCTAAATGATGGTTTAAGCAGTTTGCAGTGATTTTTGGGGACACCTGTCCTCACTTGCAGCATAAAACCCCAAGTATGCCTTTCACAAGCTATTTTTTTGGCACAGAGTTTTTAATTCTTTGGTGCAGAATGCCCTCAGGAGTAAAGAGCCTGGTTTGAAAGACTAAGAAGTGCATAAGACTAAATTTATAATTTACCTAATATAAATAATTGTGCATTGCAGGGTCCTGTAATTTTCCTTAATACTTTTATCCCACATTTAGGAAATTTTCAGACCAGAAATCATTAAGATGACAGATAATTTACTTAAGGAAAAAAATCATTAAAACATTCTAATTTGTAAAAATCAATGAACACTATAGCTTAAAATTCTGCAACATTCTGCAAATTTTATTTGTCAAATAAATGTGGAGGCTCCAGCATGGCATTGGAGAGCACAGGCCACTGGCTGCACAGCGGTGAGAGATCATTGTGCAGCCCTGGTGGGACACGGACTCATCAGTGAGCCTGTAACCAACTGTGACACAATGAAAGGACCAGGCCTGCCCCAGAAACACTCCAGGGCCCTGCCCCTTCTTGCCAGGTGCATCAGGTGTGGGCAGACAGGTTCAGCAAGGCAAGATCCAAGTGTGGAGGGGCTTAGTGTGCGTGTGGGGAGCCAGCAGTGTGTTGAGAGGGTGCTGTGTGGGGGAATTTGGGTGCGGGCAGCTCAGTGGAGGATCAGGCATGGCGGGGATCTGGATGCTCCTGGGCTTGTTGGGGGGTTCTGAATGCAACAGTAATGGGACTCTGCAAGTGAAGGTGGTCCAGGTGAAGGTGGCTGGGGCTTAGTGAGGGGGAAGGTCTGGATGTGTGTAGGGGGTGGGGAAAGAGCTCAGCAGGGGGTCAGGATGTGGTGGGCTCAGTGGAGTGGGAATCCAGGTGCAGCTGGTTTTGGCTCAGTGAGGCGGGGATCCTGGTGGCTCTTCGGGGTATCCAGGCCTAGGGGAAGTGAGGCTCATTGTGGGGGGCGGGTTCTGAAAGCAGGGCAGGAGTGAGGCTTGGTGGGAGGGTCTGGGGATGAGGGTGTCTGAATGCATAGGGAGTTGAGTGGATGGGGGAGCAGCTCCCTGTATAGGGATCCCTTCCCCTGCAGCTGAGGAGCGATGGGTGCAGGAAACATGGTGGCGGGGGGAAGGGGAGAGTTTGTAGAGCTTCCTGCAGCTGGGGAGAAACCTGGGGGTGGGTCTGACACAGTTCAGCATACTGTGCAGGGGAAGAGGAAATCCGGTCCTCCCCGCCCAGCTGGGACTAGCAGCTGAGCCTGGCGCAGGGCAGGAACCACTCAGTCCCACTCCCTAGCTCTTTCCCAGTCCCATGCCCTATCTCACAGTGATTTACCTTTCTGCCAGCTGCCCTGGGCACCCAAAACATACTGCTGGGGAGGGCTGCATGACCATTCTTGTGGCTTCCCCCTCAGAAAGTCATTTTTCTATAGGGAAGCAAAGAAATCTGTGGAGAATATAAATTCTGCACATGCGCAGTAGCACAGAATTCCCCCAGGATTAGAGCCTCTTTGGCTAAAGACCTTAAGTCCTTAAATTTTTTCAAATGAGGATAGTTTCTAGGTCAAGCTGGCTTTGGTATTGACGTTCCAACTTCAAGACTGACAGATCTTTGGAGCAGGGGCTGGCTTTTCTGTGTTTTCACAGCACCTATCACAACAGGTTTCTGGTCCATGACTGGGGTTCCTAGGCAGTATGATAATATAAATAATAAATGACAAACAACATTAACAAAAGCATCAGAAAACCCTGAAAAAGCTTTATAATACACCGCCTTGGATCTAGTATGTACAGCTATTCTTACAGGTCCCAATCCTGGAGAGTCCAAAATGCCTTCTGCAAAATGCTGAGTATCTGTAACTCTCATGGATTTTGAGGGATCAGGCTCCTGGGTAAAAGTCAGCTCAGTCCAATCTTTTCTAGAAGTCACCAGGTGCCCATAGTGTAGGCTGAAGTCCTCTCTCTCATTCTCAGTTGCTTAGCAACTAGGCTGACTGCACTTCAGGCTGCCATGTTTGGCAGACCCTATGGAAGGAATGGCATAATTTGACTGTGGCACCTTAAAGACTAACTAAAGTATTAGAGCATAAGCTTTCGTGGGCTAATACTTCCACTGCATGCATCCGACGAAGTGGGTATCCAGGGGCAGGTATAAATAGGTAGGCAAGAACCAGGTGGGAGATAACAGGGTTAGTCCAAAGAGGCTGAACCAGCTGGTTATCTGTACTCAGGGAGGGTGAGGTGTTCCTCTAGCAGCTGAACTGGAGGTGTGAATAGCGAGAGAAGAGAAGGTGCTTTTGTAGTTAGCTAGCCATTCGCCATCTTTGTTCAATCCTTGATTGATTGTATCAAATTTGCAAATGAGACTGCAGAGCTGCAGTTTCTCTTTGCAGTCTGGTCTTGAAGTTTTTTTGCTGCAAAATGCTGACCTTTAAATCTTTTATGGTGTGTCCAGCGAGGTTGAAGTGCTCTCCTACAGGTTTTTGTATATTGCCATTCCTGATATCAGATTTGTGTCCATTTATCCTTTTTCGTAGGGACTGTCCAGTTTGGCCGATGTACATAGCAGAGGGACATTGCTGGCACATAATGGCATATATTACATTGGTAGATGTGCAGGTGAATGAACCAGTGATGGTGTGGCTGATCTGATTTGGTTCTGTGATGGTGTTGCTGGTGTAGATGTGTGGGCAGAGTTGGCATCGAGGTTTGTTGCACGGATTGGTTCCTGAGTTAGAGTTATTATGGCGCGGTGTGCTGTTGCTGGTGAGAATATGCTTGAGGTTGGCAGGTTGTCTGTAGGCCAGGACTGGCCTGCCTCCCAAGGCCTGTGAAAGTGAGGGATTGTTGTCCAGGATGGGTTGTAGATGAGTGATGATGTGTTGGAGAGGCTTTAACTGAGAACTGTAGGTGATGGCCAGTGGTGTTCTGTTGTTTTCTCTCTTGGGATTGTCTTGCAGCAACAGGCTTCTGGGTACACGTCTGGCTCTGTTGATCTGTATCCTTATTTCCTTGTGTGGATATTGTAGTTTTGAGAAAGCTTGATGGAGATCTTGTAGGTGTTGGTCTCTGTCTGAGGGGTTGGAGCAAATACGATTGTACCTCAGTGCTTGGCTGTAGACAATGGATTGTGTGGTGTGCCCGGGATGGAAGCTGGTGGCATGAAGGTAGGCATAGCTGTCAGTAGGTTTTTGGTATAGGGTGGTGTTGATGTGGCCGTCATTAATTTGCACCGTGGTGTCTAGGAAGTGGACCTCCCGTGTAGACTGGTCCAGGCTGAGGTGGATGGTGGGGTGGAAGCTGTTGAAATCATGGTGGAATTCTTCCAGAGTTCCTTTCCCATGGGTCCAGATAATGAAGATGTCATCAATGTAGCATAGATATAGAAGGGGCATGAGTGAACGAGAGTTGAGGAAGCATTGTTCCAGGTCAGCCATAAAGATGTTGGCATACTGTGGGGCCATGCGGGTGCCCATAGCGGTGCCACTGGTCTGGAGGTATATATTGTCACCAAATTTGAAATAATTGTGTGTGAGGATAAAGTCACAGAGCTCCGCAACCACTTGAGCTGTGGCATCATCAGAGATACTATTCCTGACAGCTTGTATTCCATCTCTGTGTGGTATGTTTGTGTAGAGAACCTCTACATCCATGGTGGCTAGGATGGTGTTTTCTGGAAGGTCACCAATGCATTGTAGTTTTCTCAGGAAGTCGGTGGTGTCACGGAGATAGCTGGGAGTGCTGGTGGCGTAGGGTCTGAGTATAGAGTCCACATATCCAGACAGTCCTTCAGTGAGAGTACCAATGCCCGAGATGATGGGGCGTCCAGGATTTCTAGGTTTGTGGATCTTGGGTAATAGATAGAGCCCTGACTGGGGTTATTCTAACGGTATGTTAATTTGTTCCTGTGTTAGTGTAGGGAGTGTTCTGAGTAGATGGTGCAGTTTCTTAGTATAGTCTTCAGTGGGATCTGAGGGAAGTGGCTTGTAGAAATTGGTGTTGGAGAGTTGTCTGGTAGCCTCCTTTTGGTAGTCAGACCTGTCCATGATGACAACAGCACCTCCTTTATCAGCCTCTTTGATTATGATGTCAGGGTTGTTTCAGAGGCTGTGGATAGCATTGCGTTCTGCATGACTTATCTTGTTTTTCCACAATTTCTGCCTGTGCACGTCGGTGGAAGCATTCTATGTATAGGTCCAGACTATCATTTCGACCCTCAGGAGGAGTCCATGTGGAGTTCTTCTTCTTGTGCTGCTGGTGGGATGGTGTCTGTGTATCAGTGCGCTGTTCTATGTTGTCTTGAAAGTATTCTTTGAGTCGGAGATGGCGAAAGTAGGCTTCCAGATCACCGCAGAATTCTATCATGTTTGTGGAGGTGGTGGGGCAGAATGAGAGTCCTCGAGATCGGCAGAAGAGTCTGTCCTGGCTGTGTGTGTAGCTGGATAGATTGACGATATTGCTGGGTGAGTTAGGGGTACCACTGTTGTGGCCCCATGTGGCAGGTAGGATTTTAGATACCTTGCAGTCCTTTTTCCTTTGTAGAGAGGTGAAGTGTGTAATATAGATCTCCTGTCTTATTTTAGTAAAGTCTGTTTGTGTGGAAGGTTGGTTGTTTATGAAGGTCTTCAGGTTGGAAAGCTCTTTTTTGATGTTTTCCTGTTTGCCGTGCAGGATGCTGATCAGGTGGTTCCTCAGTTTCTTTGCTAGTGTCTGGCATAATCTCTACTGTAGTCTGTGCAGTATGTAGAAAGCAGTGGATTTTTCACCTTCAGTCCATTTGGTATGATGTCCATCCGTTTGCATTTGGAGAGAAAGATATCTGTCTGTATTTGTGCAAGTTTCTTCATGAGGTTGATGGATTTCCACTCCATACGGCTAAATGCAGTGCCTTGCATGTTGTCAAGAATCAGAGGGGTAGCCGTGTTAGTCTGGAATTGCAGAAGTGACAAAGAGTCCTGTGGCACCTTAAAGACTAACTAAAGTATTAGAGCATAAGCTTTCGTGGGCTAATACCCACTTCATCAGATGCATGCAGTGGAAGTATCCAGGGGCAGGTATAAATAGACAAGAATAGGCAAGAATCAGGTGGGAGATAACACCCACCTGTTATCTCCCACCTGGTTCTTGCCTACCTATTTATACCTGCCCCTGGATACGTCCACTGCATGCATCCGACGAAGTTGGTATTAGCCTATGAAAGCTTATGCTCCAATACTTTAGTTAGTCTTTAAGGTGCCACAGGACTCTTTGTCACTTCTGCAATTCCAGACTAACACGGCTACCCCTCTGATTCTTGACATAATTTGACTGTCAGCCTCTGTTCCTTTTGAGGAGACAAGGGGTGACCCCAAGTGGCTAAAAATTATAATTACTGCCTTAAAAAACCTCTTGCCCCTTTGGGTCATGCATACCGAGATGAAACCCCATGAAAGCATGAGTCCCAGACTGATGTATTCCCCGGGTAATCCAGGAAACCAGTTTCAGACCAGATATTAAGGATTAAGAGTATTTTTTTTAGATACCTGAGTGAGTGTATATGAGAGATCAGAAGCTGACATCCCTGTGCTCAACAATTCCCAATTAACCAACATGCCAATCTAGAGTGTGCATATTGCAAACTGTTTAGAGATCAGGTCACAGCAAGCAGCTTGATCAGTACCTTTTGCAGATGAGCCTCACCATGCTTTTGACCCATTCTCACGCTAGCATCCTTCTCTCTCATTGCTTCTTCTGATGCACTAATCTTGGGTTTTTCAGAAACTTCCAGTAACAGCTGGCAGTTCTGATCTTCTCAAATAAAGTCAATGTGGCATTGAAAATAAAGAGAAAATTGACAAAAGTTAAGTAGAATCAAATATTCTAGAAACTGGGCAAAGGTAGGTTGAATCCTGTAGTTGCAGCCTAGTGATTAGGCAGGATTTAAAGTCTTACATATAAGCAGAGGCTGCTTTGCTCTTTACAGCAGCAAGGAGGAAGCTTCAAGCTGTTATGCATGCACCCTTCAGCAGGTTGAATGACTCACCCTTTGGCTTGTATCCTCGTCTCATGTCATTCAGGTGTCAAAAAAGCCTTATTAACATGCCAGATCAAGTCAGAACATCATTAACCAATGGATATTAAACAGAATCCTAAAAATGTAGGGCTGGAAGGGATTACAGCTAGTCTGTCCCTCTGCGCCGAGGCAGGATTCAGTATATCTAGACCAGCGGTCCTCAATCTTTTCCGGCCATGGCCCCCTTCCGCGGAGCGGCATCCGCTCGCAGGCCCCCCCCCCCGGGTATGTCCGCCGAAATGCTTTCACTTTCTGTGGCGGCATTTCAGCGGTCCCAAATCAGACCACTGCCAAATTCGGCAGTCTCCTGTGCAGGATCAGTGGCGGTGCCGGGGTTTCGCGCACCCCCGGGGCCCCACTTTGACGACCACTGATCTAGACCATCCTTGACAGCAATTTAAACATCTTTAAGTCATGAATATTTACATTTTAAATAACTCTTCCATTATCTGGGAAGTTCTCCACAAATTGGCTCTGGAGGTAGAACGAGCCTATTCACACTAATTTGTGCATATCAAAGTGTCCTTTTGATCTCATAGTGTTAGGCCCACACTCACCTTTTTATGCATACACACAATTTTGCACCTTCAGAAGGCACTCTCCCTCTTGAGCAAACAGCCTGGCATTGGAATGTATTTGTGGACAGCATTTTCTCTCTTCCAAATGGCCTCAGTGTTTCTTCATGCTGTGAAAATGAACCATTACTGACAACAGCTGGGCTCAGTAATGGGTTAAACCCTAGTAAAAATTCCAAAAGGTCAGTGATGGGTGCCACTGAACATGGTTTAACTACCTATTAAGGCAGGAACAATCTATGTTCCACACCCTTTCAGAAACTGTGTTCCAAACCTGCTCTGAGCAATTCTTAGCAAAGGATTTCCAACACACTGCTGAACATGGCTTTTCCTTGGCCGTCACTCATTGGCAGCAGGGGGTAGTTTCCATAGTGTAGATGAGGACATCATTGTCAGCATTGTGGTGATAAGCACAGTATAAAACCTTACCTAAATGAGATTGCTGCCCAGCCTGAGATGTTACACACACATAATTCAATTCCTTATCATTTATCTGTGTGCACTGTGATTCACTAGACAAAAGATCACATCAGTGCCCTGTCCAAATACAAACCTTGATAATGAACTTGTCTTTCTGTGCAGTGTTGTTGGAGTGTGAACCATCAGGCAAGTGGACAAGCCAAAATTACGTATTAAAGAATTCTTGAGAAGGAAGGAACCATCTCTTGCAGGAGACCATCAATTAAGGGGCAAAAAGAACGTAAGCGAAACAAAGGAATTGGCAGGTGGACTTTGGCAAGGGACACTTGCTTAAACTGAAGGGAAATATGGATGTTATCCCCAAATGTTCCTAGCTTGTAATTTATCTGTTTGAAGCATTTGGGGCCTGATCCAACTCCCATTGAAGTAAATGGAAAGACTGAAACCATTATAAAAGTGAGCTCTTTTGCTGTCATCATCATGATCACTGGAAAGGAAGGAGCAGGTAACGAGCAGTTAGAACAGAGTCAGTACACCTGGATTCTATTCAATTCTAATCTAGACTATCACTGCCTCACTGTGTGACCTCAGGTAAAGGTCACACAGTGAGTCAGTGATAGTCTAGAAAGGAACACGGCCAGGTTAAAAATAATGTTTAAAAATAACTTGCCCAAGTTCCAGACACCACCTGTGGCCATGATTTTCAAAGGTGTGATATTATTCCTAAGGTCCTACAATTCTTGGAGAGATGAAGTTAGAGGTTCTGGAATCACATATTTACTTCTTTTCCATAAACAAAGAAAGGGCTAACATTTCACTGACTTATTTCCGTTTGTTAGTGAGCCAGCTCTCTAGACATTTACATGATATAAAACACACATAGATGGCCAGCTTTTTGTTGGTATAGTATTGGTATAGTGCCTAGCATAATGGAGTATGCCTGGGGCTCTATAGCAGCACTACCACAATACTAACAATATTTAGTTAGTTAGTTAATGAAACAAAGTCCTATGCTCAATCCAATGGCATTTCTCTATTTGTCTGTGTGTAACATAACTTTTGAAACCATAGATGATCAATCCAAAGTTTTCAGGTTCTGCATCAGTGGGCAGAACTCTATTGATTCCGGTGAAAATCAGGAACGGGTTGTCCCCCTTCAAGGTGCCACCTGATGTACTGAGATACCACTGAGCCTGCCTGTTCTGGCAGCCTGAGCCCCCTTTAAACTGTCTTGCTGAACCAGGCTCTTAAGCCTCCTCAGCCACACACACGGGAAGGGCCGCACACAGCTGCAGAAAAACACAGACACTGAGATTAGCTCTGGGAAGACTCAGTTTAAGGGACTTGCCCCAGCTCTCAGGTGCCCACCTCCCTTGGAGTGCAGACCCCTCAGGTATATTGTTTTGCACAATATGTCTTATGTCTTATGTACAGGGCAAGCTCATAAAAGTTCGCCTCAATGTGAAGAGAGATATGCACAACTTCTTGCCCTTCTGTCCCCCCATTAGAAATTGCACAAACTGGGTTTAATAATAAACAAAACAAATGGATGCTCAGCCAGCAGGGGAGCCAGAGGGAGGGTGATGTAAAGGAACCTTCATTTCTTTCTCCATCCGAGCATGCTGCCTCTCCACATGGCTGCTCTGTAGTGGGGGAGGCAAAGAGAAAAAGAGATGGTACCAACCATCTGCCTGTCCCTTCCTATCCACAGGAGAAGAAAAGTGTGAAAGAGACACATGGTGGGTGGAGAATGGGGGACCCCTGTATGGTAGGGAGGAAGGATTGGGGAACATATTGAGCCCCTGGCATAGTAAGTGGGGGGAGTCAAAGAAAATGATAAGGGGGTAGGGAGTCACAGAGATCACCTTGCATGGGAGAGGGAGTGGAGATGGTTCCTTGAAATAGAGGGGGATGGGAGGGCACCAGAGGAGACTGATGGGGTGGGATGGAGGAATGCAATGCGCTCAGCCTGTAGAAGTAATGAAGTGTGCAATGCCCTAGTAATCCCCTAACAAAAAAGCTTTTAAAAGAAATTCCTCCAGACAGTCCATTGCAGCCTCAGGCAAAATCCTCTCCTGATAGCCACCCTGCAAAGCCCCAGCTCTCTGGCAATACAAAATTACCAAACAAATCTGATGTTCCCCATATCCATGGCCTGATCTCCATGGGAGCTGAGCAGCCATAGATGGGTCTGTAGAGGAGAATTTAGCATTGATCTCTGAGGAGGTACACAATTAAAGCCTACTGACTTGTCACGTGACTTTTCGCCAATCATTATATTGATGGAACAAATATACCTACCTCACCATGGGCTGCTAGCAAAGGGCTTTGAGATGAGGGCAGGGGTCCGGTCCAGATCCTGGTAACTTGCATTTGTAAAGGCAAAGATAGCTTGTCCCTATTTTAATCTACCAAGCTGAGAAAAACAAATAAAGATTTTTTTTAAATACACCATGCTGGCAGCTTGATTTCAGTTACATGACTTTGATGTCTCTCATCACATTGCATTATTGTAACCAGCATCACAACCGCCTCTCATGGCAGCAAAGCTCACAACTAAGGAAGGGGTCAAATGGACCCAGGTTCCCTCCCACACATCCCCTGTAACCTCAAAACCCTCTGGGCACAGCACCCCTGAGGATCTCCGGCTCCGCCTGGCAGAACCTATCACAAATCACCCTCAGCGATATGCCCACAACTCACCCGCTAAGCTGCCCCCCAACCTGCCCCTGCTACCCGTCCTGCAAGCTACCCCCCAATGGCCCGCCCCCAAACCTGCCCCCCAGTAACCTGCCCCCAAACCTGCCCCCCAATGACCCGCCCCCAAACCTGCCTCGCTACCCCCCTGCCAAACTCGCCCCCCAACAACACACCCGCCAAACCTGCTCGCAGCGTCGAGCGACCCGCCCTATCGGGTCCCTTTGGCTTTACGCGCGAGCGACCTCCCTAAGAGGGCGGCAGCAGCTGACAACCCGCCTTTACTTCTCCCTTCCCATGATGGCAACCCCTCGCGGCCGATCACGTGATCCGGATAACCCCGCCTTCCTGTCCCTTCCCGAGCAGCTGAGCAGACTCACCTGACCGAGCGCTGGGGGAGCCGCTGCGGTGTCAGGAGCGGGCAAAGCCGCAGGGGTAAGGGGGGGGCCTTGCTCCCGCGCAGGGAGTAGCATGACTGGGCTGTCCCCGCACTCCGTGCACCCTCCCCCACTCCGGTTAGAAGCCGGAGAAGCGGGCCCGGGCTGAGCTGCCCCCCGGCTCTGGGTAGAGCCCGGAGAACCGGGCTGAGCTGCCCCCACCAGGGCTCGACGAATCGGGTCCGGGCTGAGCTCCCCTTCCCCCATGCCCGGGTCCGGTTAGAGCCCGGAGAACCGGGCCCGGGCTTGAGCTGCCCCCACCAGGGCTCGACGCACCGCTGAACTGGGGCCCGGGCTAAGATGTCTTGAGGATCTCCATTCTTCCCCCTCCAGCTTCCTGTCCCCGCTGTCCCGCATGGGCGGGGCCTTAGCGAGCCAGGAGAGAGACATGAGCTCAGCTGAGCTGCCCCACGCACCCCCCGTTTTCTGCTAATGCTGCTTCCTCCTTAGGCTACCAGAGCTTTGGGGTGCCAGTGAGGGAGCATGGCCTGAGTTTCTTCCCAGTACCCTCTCTGTGCCTGCCCCCAGCTCTGTCTGCTGCTGCCTTCTCACTGTGCTGACTTCTTGCAGAGACCTAGTCTGCCTCTCAGTGCCTAGATTGGCGGACAACAATAGTAGAACTTGCACTGGACTGCATAACCCCGCTCATCTGCCTAGCGGGGTATCTCTGAAAAGAAGAGCTGCTGCAATGCCACTGAAACTACCTGGAGGACCCAAAAATATGAAACTATCTGGGAGAGGGGCAAAAATATGGAGAGCGGGGAAGGAGAGAATAAAGGGGCAGGAACTATCTTTTCATTCGGTGTTGTCAGTGTGGCCCTAATGCCTACCAGGGCCTCTCTAGACCGTACCATAATACAATACAGTATGTTCAGTTATTACTGTAGGAGTCTAGTCTAACTGACTGTCAAGGAGTGGGCTATTCAGAGACTCTCTGCTTTCATTTCCACTGTGTTACACTTAACTTTTTCTTCCACAAGTACCAGCAGACCGTCCATGCAGTCTGAGATGCTGAGTGAGAGGAGCAGTATCGCAAGCTGAAAAGGTTGAAGAGCTCAAATTGATCTTCCCAGGAACTGAGGTTAGTTGAAAGGAAATCAAATGACTTCTGTTCATTGGCTCCATTCTCTGTGCTTGACTTTCCTGCTGTACCATTTTGTGCTTCAAAATCATAGAGTTTGAGGCAGTTTGGTTACATTGTCAGCTTCTACATCCTGTTCACAGAATCCTAAATTGGAGCATCTTACTTCATTGTTTCTAGCATCGCTTAGGGGTAGTAACATGTTGATAAAAGGTCTAATCTGAAGCTTGTTGAAGCCTGTGGAAAGTCTCCCATTGATTTCAGTGGACTTGCATCAGGTGCCCATAGCACTTCCATTAGACCCCATTTTAAGGGCATCTAGACTCAGCCAGGTGGGATTTAAAATGGCCAAATGACACAAGTTGTGCCCAAAAAGGGGTGTGTGTGTGTGTAACCAAAGAAACACTATTGAAGGGTGTTTTAAGACTAGCCTGGATCAATTTTTTATCAGCAGGACTTCAGGGTTTTGGGGTGCTTCTGAACAGAGACTCATTTGAAACAAAACGTGTGTGTTGGTGACCTAAAGATTCCTCTTCTTATCGCCTCCCTGCCCGCCTCCCCATCCTCCTGTGCTGCTATGAAGGTCCTGGTGGAGTTGCAAACACCTGAAACCTTTCAGTGGGGAAATGCTCTAAATAAATAAGGAGACCTGGAGCAACCAGCCCTCCCCCCACGCACACATCTATCAGAGCATTTTGTGTGCAGTTTGACAGACGTTTTCTGTCTTCCTCCAAATATTTATCTCTAGAATCCAGCATGGTGAGCAACTGCAGCCTAAGGGCTCTCAGTAGATGTCCCATCCACTTTCCATATGGGTGAACCACTGCTTGGAGCCTCATTCTTCTTAGCATATGCGCAATGTGCCTCAGGTGGCATCTGACCAGGATTCATCGCTGAATTTGATCCACTTGTTGAATCATTATCTTCCCTGGCTTGGGCCAGGTACTGATCAGGAGCATGATATGAATGTTGATCCATGCCCCCCAGAGCCTCATTGTTTTCATAAACCTGCATGGAGCTCTTAAGAGTCTGTGGAGCAGCTTGGTCCTGGAAGTACAGTAAAACAAAAGAGCACAAATAAATGATATTCACTAAATTAAGTTGTCTCTCTTTTTGCTTTTCCCTCCCTCTTTTTTTTTCTACTTCCATCTCCAACATATTATCTCCACTTTTGCCCCACAATTATTTATTTATGTCATAGTAGCACACACAGGCCTCAATTAAGATTAGGATCCCATTGCACTAGGCACTGTCTGAACTCACTGATGATCCCTGCCCCACCCGGCTGACCTCTGTCTACTGTATTTTCACTCTGCTTTTTTCTTTGTAAAGCAGCACCTCCTTTCTCTCATTCTCCACTTTTCTCTTCTCGTTCTTCTGTCTATGCCTCTATGAGGGTTACTGGAAGTATCCCATCCTCTGCATCGTTCTCCTTCCCTGTTTCAGGTATTTGCTCTCAGCCCCGACGATGCCGTCTAATAAATCTGTCTCGGATGCTGAAATCTTCCAGTTCACTAACTGCCGGATTCTGAGGAATCACCAGCTGGAAAGGTGAGCAGATTAGGCTGTTTGCCCTGGGATGGCTGCCTGCATACCAAAATGTGCTCTTCCAGTGCTGTGGAATATGAGGTATAGAAGATATTGGACCCCAGAGTGCTGCTCTTAGGAAAAACCAGGCCCTGGAGTTGAGCCTATGCAGATCTCTTACATGGCAGCAAAGAGCACTAACCACAGGGCTGCGGGTTCTGACAATACCCCAACTTCCCTCTGTTTTGTAAAGCTGCAGGTGTTCCTATAGTGGAGACCAAGAGGTCTCAACTATATGTTGGTCTGCCACCTAGGTACCAATCAGACCAGGCTCATTTTATCCAAGCTATCCTCTTCCCACATCTGTCCTCTGCAGGGAGAGAGGAAGGATGCCGTCCCTCCCAATGAGACTGTATAGGTATTGTTTATGTTGGGGTGGCATGTGGGAAACACCCTAGAGGTAACACATACAGTTCCCTGGGGCGGGAGTGCCTGGTGCTGATTTGGTTCTTGCCTCTGCTGACCATAATAGCGCATGGTGGATTAGCTGCCAGCCCCCATGTTGGGGTGGTCTGTGTGCTGGGTTTCCTAATAGTGTGAAAATAGTGTGGAAAGCAGTCTAGGCTTCTCCCCTGCTTCTGGGAGGAATTGTTGATCTTTTGTTCTGTGTGGTTCTTCTGTCAGGGAAGATCTGTGGGTACGAGAGGGGAAGATCCTCAACCCAGAGAAGCTGTTCTTTGATGAAAAGGGATCTGCTGATATTCAGCTGGATTGTAAGAACAGCATCATTGCCCCCGGATTCATTGATGTACAGATTAATGGTAAGGCATTCCAGCTGATCTAGAGCAGATCTGAATGAGAACCAGGCTCCATGTGTGCCATTTAGAAACAGATCGATGAGTTCCAGGACTAATGTGTCCCCTCCTGCCCTTTGAACTCTGACTCACAGTGCGCCTGTTTCCTGAAAACTGACTTTGTTGGGAGATCGGCTGTGTCAGCAGATAAGATTTGCATAACTTCTAGTTTAGCAGTCTGTGGCTGGCTCTCTGTTTTAAGGCCTTGTTTACACTGCACAGTTTTGTTGGCAAAAAACAGCTTTTGCCAACAAAACAATGGAGGTGTACACGCTACAAAGCTAATTTTGGTGCAAAACTCTGCTGTTTTGCCAATAAAATAAAACCGCCTCAATGGGAAGCGTAAAGCTTTCTTCAGCAAAGTTAAAGTCGCAAAGACCCAGTGTAGATGCTGCCGTTCATTATGCTGACATACTTGGCCTCCTCCAGTATCCTACAATGCCCATCATAACCACTTTGCTCATTGTTTTGAACTCGGCTGCCCTACAGGCATGTGCCTGTCCACTTTCAGAGCTCTGGGAAGCTTTGACATTCCTCAGCCAGGGGAGATCACACAGCTGCTGTGGGAGAATGCGGAGGGAATCCCAGAACCATAGGCAGACAGACAGAGCGGGCTGCTGCTATGGGGAGAAGGAGAGGGAGAGGCTGCTGTACTGTGCAGAGCCAGGGGCTGATGTTGAGGGGTGTCCCATCTTCCAGGAATGGTTGCTCAGCCTGCTGTCTGAACTTAAGAGACAGCATACAGACACACTCTTTTTGTCTCTCCTTCCGTGCCCCACCCCCCAACACACTTCCTGTCTTTCACTCTCCCTCCTCCCCCAGGCATAGACTTCAGTTGAAAAGAGGCTGACAATCTAGTAGGATGCCCATGGAACATAGGATTGAGAAACCTGCATCATGTGTTGCTATACTTGTCCCATAAGGCTTTGCAAACCTTTCCCAAAGCACCCTGTGGCCAGCTGCACAATGGGATAGCTACCGTCAGTGCACTGCTCTCTGTGTCAAGAGCTGCTAGTCTGAATATGCTCTGCTGACACAGGGAGCATAGTCTGGGCAGGTAGCAGCAATTTAATTAAAGCAGCATAACTTTTGTTATGTCCATATCTACACTACAGAGTTTTAAGTTAGGAAGTAACAAAGCCGGGTGGGTTGCCATTGGGAGAATTGTGGAGATGGACTGGGTTTTGAGGAGGGATCTGAAGGACGATGTGTAGTGTGGTGTAAAGGATCAGAGAGGAAGGATGGTCCAGTGGTTAAGGTACTAGCCAAGGACCTGGGCAACATGAGTTAAGTCCCTGCTTCACCAGAGATTTCTTGCATTATCTTGGGCCTCTCTGTGCCTCAGTTCAATGGGATCAGAGCCTTAACCTGCTTCACAAGTGTGTGTAAGGATAAATGAATTACAGCTCATGAGGTGCTCATATACAGTGGGAATGGGGGCCAGGTAAGTACCTAAGAAATCATAGAATATCAGAGTTGGAAGGGACCTCAGGAGGTCATCTAGTCCAATCCCCTGCTCAAAGCAAGACTAATCCCCAACTAAATCATCCCAGCCAGGGCTTTGTCAAGCCTGACCTTAAAAACCTCTGAGGAAGGAGATTCTACCACCTCCTTAGGTAATCCATTCCAGTGCTTCACCACCCTCCTAATAAAAAAGTTTCTCGTAATATCCAACCTAAACCTCCCCCTTTCCAACTTGAGGCCATTACTCCTTGTTCTGTCATCTGCTACTATTGAGAACAGTCTAGATCCATCCTCTTTGGAACCCCCTTTCAGGTAGTTGAAAGCAGCTATTAAATCCCCCCTCATTCTTCTCTTCTGCAGACTAAACAATCCCAGTTCCCTCAGCCTCTCCTCATAAGTCATGTGCTTCAGCACTCTAATCATTTTTGTTGCCCTTCCCTGGACTGTTTCCAATTTATCCACATCCTTGTAGTGTGGGGCCCAAAACTGGACATAGTACTCCAGATGAGGTCTCATCAATGATGAAAGAGTAGGGGGAAATGTGGGGGAATGAAATAGACTGGTCAGGCCCTTCTGGTGGGTTTGCCTGCTTGCCCTTGGGAATTAGTTCCTGGGACAGCTACTGCAATCAGGTACTCCACATCTCCTTTTATACTGGCTTGCTGTGCAACCAAAAATCCTCCCCTACCCCATATTCTCAAAGGTAATCTTCAATTGCATGTTATATTAGGCACCATTTACAGTCCGGCCTCCAGAGCTGGCCTCCCGAGCTGGCTTCCCTGGTTTCTAGAGCCAATTGCCATGTCACCACTTGGCATTCCCAAGTTCACAGCTGTCCTTGTTTCCTTTATGGTTCAGGGGGCTTTGGGGTGGATTTCTCCATGGCCACGAATGATGCTCAATCAGGGATCTCTCTGGTGAGTCAGAAGATTCTCTCCCATGGTGTGACCTCCTTCTGCCCAACCCTAGTGACCTCCCCGCCATCTGTCTATCACAAGGTAAGGGGAGCCCACAGGGCACCAAAACGGTCAGGGCAATGGGGCTGGCACCGTTGGATCAGATGGCTAAACTTTGGGGGCTTCAGCAAAGAATTGGAACGTGTGGGCTCTGTGGTGTCAGCAGCCTGTTGGGAAGGGAAGTGGGTGTGAGGAGCTGGGTTCTAAACCCAGATGACTTGCCCGCTCATTTAGGCAGTTGACAAGTCATCCACAGTGATCTGTTTTGAGTGTTTTGAGAACCGGGGGCTGGGCCTACAAAAGGGTGGGTTCTGAAGTAATGTCCCCCTCCAGCAGAGATTATCCGTTTCTGCTAAAGTCCAATGCATCAGTCTTCCCCACTGCTACAAGAGCTGCCCAGGCCATGCCCAGCAGGAAAGCACATTTAACCCTGGGCTAGATTTTACCATTCCAGCAGGGGTAGTTACCTCTCCCTCACTGCCCTGGGGCCGAGTGGGTGAAATAGTTTGCTTTGGCACTCATAGGCATTATGCAAGGGGCCCTAATACAGGCAGTCTGGGTACTGTGTCTGTGAGGCTTCTAACACATCCCTGTCCTTCTAGGTTCTTCCTCAGATCAACGTAAGAAATGGAGGACCTCATGGAGCTGGTATCCTGGGTAAGTGAACAGCAAGGTCCTGTCCCCTTGGCCCCTCTCCTCTCTGCTGCATGGGGACTCGCTCCTCTGTGGAGGGAGAAGCAGCTGCTGTGGAAAACATTCACTGTGGCTGGGAGTGTTGTGCCACAGAGGAGTGGGGGTGGGGTTGAGATTTTTCCCCTGTGCAAGGCCAGATGCAGCCTGGCCATGACTCCCAGAGATCTCCACGTGCTGGCTGCCATGTTCTTCCCTCAGCTCCACCTCATGGCACTTGCTACTACACTCCTTTCTGCTGGGCTCTGCATCTAACTTGTCAGATTGGGCAGTGTGTGGCAGTGGGTCACCATGAGTGGGCAGACTGCCCGTGCTAGCAGCGATGTCATCTCTCTTGCCATGCTGAGAAGAGCAGCTCAAGAGCCTCCATCATTCTGAGGAGTGGGGAGATCTCGGCCTCACAACTTGGGGCGAGGCACCTGGGGGAGGGACGCACCTAAGGGGCCTCACTTTGCTCCTTAAAACTGAGCTTCTGGCATTTTGGGGCAAGCTCATTGAAGAGAAGAGAGTGGGAAACAAGCAGCAGGAAGGAGCTGTGGGGAGGTGTGGGCTGGTGCAATAAAGATTATAGATGCCAGCAGTGGTGAGGTCAAGCAAAGCCAGGCAAGAGTGAATGGCACAGAGAAGGAGTCTGGGGTAGGGGATAGAGCCGGATAACAGTTACTGGGAGATGCGAAGGAGCCTTTTCCTACTCTGCAGCTGCTTGTTTTTTCATTCTCAGAGCCAGCTTGCGAGGGTGGGGCTGGCTGGAAGAGGGGATTGGCCGGGCTGAGGTGGGGCAGTGGGTGTCCTCGTCCTTGGGGTAAGAACGGGAAAGAGTTGTGGGTATTTTTTTCCCTCCCTGGTGGGCAGGAGCCCATCTGGAGGGGCCTTTCATAAGCAAGGAGAAGAAGGGGGCACACCCAGAGCAGTATCTCAGCACCTTCGAGTCGGGAGCTTTCCAGGACCTGCTTGCCACCTACAGGCACTTGGACTGTGTCCGGATCGTCACCCTGGCCCCTGAAATGAAGAGGAGCAGTGAGGTGATCCAGGAACTCACCAGACGGGGCATCTGTGTCTCGCTGGGTAAGGGTGTCCACTGGCTAGGCCTGGCAGGCTATGTGGGTGGGTCTGGGTAGTCCCTTAAAGGCCCAATCTGTTTGCTTACATTCCTTGCCCTAGACCTGATCCTCTGTTCTATCACACTGGTCTCATGCCAATGCAAGTGCATTGATGTTAATGGAGTTACTAGTGCAAAGTGCAAGCAGTGTGTTCAAGCTCTGAGAACCCTAACAGCTGCATTTCCTGATGTACTAGTTGAATAGTAACCATAATGGTGCATTAGTGCAAGCTATCTACATTAGATTTCCTTCTTTTTTCCAACTTCAAAGGAAAACCTTTCTGCTTTCACTCCTCATGTCCACAATTGTGCAGAGTCAATGTTCTTCAAAGCTCTGGAGCCCTGCGGTGAAGTGAAACAGAAGAACAAAAGTTAATTTGTGTAACATGACTCTAAACTAAGTGGGCGCATATGATGGTCTTATCGTTTCAAAGTGCTTGTAAATAAGGGCCAAATTGCACTTCAATAAGAGTGAGCAACTCTGACTCCAGCAAGATGTAGGAGTGGGGTGGGTCATGCCGGAGTGAAATCAAGAAGGGTTTCTACAGGTGTGTTAGCAACAAGAAGAAAGTCAAGGAAAGTGTAGGCCCCTTACTGAATGAGGGAGGCAATCTAGTGACAGAGGATGTGGAAAAAGCAAACATACGCCATGCTTTTTTTGCCTCTGTCTTCATGAACAAGGTCAGCTCCCAGACTACTGCACTGCGCAGCACAGTATGGGGAGCAGGTGACCAGCCCTCCGTGGAGAAAGAAGTCGTTCAGAACTATTTAGAAAAGCCAGACAAGCACAAGTCCATGGGGTCGGATGTGCTGCATCTGAGGGTGCTAAAGGAATTGGTGGATGTGATTGCAGAGCCATTGGCCATTATCTTTGAAAACTCATGGTGATCAGGGGAGGTCCGGATGACTGGAAAAAGGCTAATGTAGTGCCCATCTTTAAAAAAGAAAAGAAAGAGGATCCTGGGAACTACAGGCCAGTCAGCCTCACCTCAGTCCCTGGAAAAATCATGGAACAGGTCCTCAAGGAATCAATTCTGAAGCACTTAGAGGAGAGGAAAGTGATCAGATTCACCAAGGGGAAGTCATGCCTGACTAATCTAGTTGCCTTCTGTGATGAGATACCTGGCTCTGTGGATGAGGGGAAAGCAGTGGATGTAATGTACCTTGACTTTAGCAAAGTTTTTGATACAGTCTCCCACAGTATTCTTGCCAGCAAGTTAAAGAAGTATGGGCTGGATGAATGGACTATAAGGTGGAAAGAAAGCTGGCTGGATCCTCGGGCTCAAAGGGTAGAGATCAATGGCTCCATGTCTAGTTGGCAGCTGGTATCAAGCGGAGTGCCCCAAGGGTCGGTCCTAGGGCCGGTTTTGTTCAATATCTTTATCAGTGATCTGGAGGATGGCATGTACTGCACCCTCGTGAAGTTTGCAGATGACACTAAACTGGGAGGAGTGGTAGATATGCTGGAGGGTAAAGACAGGATACATAAGGACCTAGACAAATTAGAGGATTGGGCCAAAAGTAATTTGATGAGGTTCAACAAGGACAAGTGCAGAGTCCTGTACTTAGGATGAAAGAATTCCATGCACTGCTACAGACTAAGGACTGAATGGCTAGGCAGCAGTTCTGCAGAAAAGGATCTAGGGATTACAGTGGATGAGAAGCTGGACATGAGTCAACAGTGTGCCTTTATTGCTAAGAAGGCTAACGGCATCTTGGGCTGTATAAGTAGGGGCGTTGCCAGCAGATCAAGGGATGTGATTGTTTCCCTCTATTCAACATTGGTGAGGCCTCATCTGGAGTACTGTGTCCAGTTTTGGGCCCCTCACTACAAGAAAGATGTGGAAAAATAGATATTACCTCACCCACCTTGTCTTTCTGCTGAAGTACTTGGAAGCCAAGTACTGTACGTGCCTGGTACACTGCAATAGGGATCCAAATTCATCTCAACCGCTGGCACTGGAACTTTCATGCTCCAGCTGAGTTCTGAGGGGGGCTGTCAGAACTGGAGTGTAGCATGATTGGATAATAGATGGATTTCCAGCAAACTTCTAGTGATTTGTGGACTGAGCACACTTGCCCCTGGCCGTTATTGGAGTAAATGAAGAGAGTGAAGGGGGAAATAGCAAGAGAAGTCACCTGGTGCTCTTTATTCACAGGACATTCTGTGGCTAATCTGTCTCAGGCAGAGGAAGCTGTCCGGCATGGTGCTACTTTTATCACCCATCTATTCAATGCCATGTTACCTGTAAGTAACCGAGGGGGCCCACAGCTCAGTCTGGCCTCTCTTCTCCATAGACATTTATTCTCTGCCACACATCTGGGTGGGTTGTCGGCAAAGGGATGTGGCTGAGTCTAAACACACAAGCCCCTGTTGCTTAACGGCAGACCCAGCTCTGTTAGCTAAGGCTGAGGCAGGCTCGTCAAACTTTTTACAAGGGCCAGCCACCACTAGTGGGGGATAAAGTGCCACCCTGAGTGTGTGTTATCACCACACATGCCTCTTTATTGTCACTACGTCTAGCTGCTGTGCGCATGGCAGCACCCCCTAGCCAGAGCACTAAGGTGACCAGACAGCAAGTGTGAAAATTTGGGATGGGTGGGAGGCAGTAGGCGCTTATCTAAGACAAAGCCCCAAATATTGGGACTGTCCCTATAAAATTGGGACATCTGGTCACCCTACAGGGTACTGGCAGCCTTTGGGTTTCTTCATGGCAGGCATCACATCTGTTTTCTCATCCCTTTGCACAGTTTCACCATCGTGACCCTGGGATTGTGGGGCTGCTGACGAGTGACCAGATTCCTGCCACACGGAGGGTGTTCTATGGCATGATATCAGATGGGATCCACACCAACCCTGCGGCTCTGAGAATTGCACATCGAGCACACCCCAAAGGTGAATCAGTGGGGATCCCCTTGGTCTGGACAGCACAGCACCTCTGAACCCAGATGCTGTACCCATGTGGATTGCTTTTCTCCCAGCTGATGTGCAGCATCCTCCTCAAACGGTACCAGATGGGATTACTTCCACTTAAGAATGGTGTGTGTCAGGGGCCTGGCTGGCTCTGGATAGTGAGAGCTTTCACCTTTAGGTTACTGGTTTCAGACCAGTATGGCCTGTGCATAATTGACTGATCTCATGGTGCTTGTTCCTCCTCCTTGTTCCTGCTAAAAGAAACTGAAAGCCCATGATTTTTGCTATTGTTTCCATGTCAGCAGTTGCTGTAGCTGCCCAAAGGCTGTTCTGAGGTCAGGAGTGTGGGGAGTAGCAGGCTCCCAGAGTCTCTCTGAGGTATGGCCCCTGCTGTTGTGGCTCCCTCCCGCTCCCAAAGAACAGATGTCTGCACAGCAAACCATCCTGGAGAGTGGGGCTAACTGCCCCCTTGTTGACCATCTCAGGAGAGATGCCCAGAGAATGTCCCAAGTTCTTGCCCCGGAGATGTGGCCTCCCAGCTTGTGGGAGGCCCATTGGTAGCCCAATGGGCAGTGAAGAGTGGCTCTGTCACTGCCCATGCTCTACCAGTTCTGTGGATAACCAGGGGAAGTTCAGGCACCAGGGTACCCCTGCACCCTTCTCCAGTGCTGGGTGAAGGGAATCCTGTGTGTTGATGGCCTCTCACAAGTAGAGTCCAGTGTCACTCCCCACCTCCTACTGCACTTACATGTTCCCTGTGGCTCCGAATTACACAGCTCATACGTTCTTCAGCCCAAACCTCTGTGTGACCTGCCCAAAGCTTTACACTTGTCTTGTGAAATAGTCTGTCTTCTCCCTGCTTCTCCATCTTCTTTCCCTCCCCACTTTCCTAAGCTACGGTCAGCTCTGCACCCAGAAGGTGCAGTGCTCTCGGGAGAGTCCTCCTTGCTGGGTCACAGACATTCTGACTGCTGCCATTACCACTCCAAGCAGAGTGAAATGCCTGGGACTTGTGCTGAAGAACTGGAGAGAAACCTCCTGCAAAGCTGGGCTGCAGGCTTGAGCTAACGTGGCCCCTCCTTGTCTCCCTTAGGCCTGGTGCTGGTGACGGATGCAATTGCTGGAATGGGGCTGGCCCCAGGGAGGCACACCCTGGGCCAGCAAGTGGTTGAGGTGGATGGGCTGAACACATACATTGCAGGTGAGCACTCCATATGCAGCCCAGTCATGTTCAGCCCCCCTCTAGGGCTGCCTGTGTTTAAGGCAGATCTCTGGGCCTTCCAGATGGCTCCACTGGTTGCAGAGCAGGTGTGAGCTCTTTGTGTGCTGAGCTAGCAAAGGCCAGCAGTGCCATGATGGAGCTCGCAATCGCCTGGCCCAGAAGGGAGCACCCTTTAGCTGTGTCTCACCAGCTGTTGGATGATTGAAACCTGATCCCTGGTGGTGTGGTATCTTGCGAGGGGAAAGGTTGGGGAGGAAATTTGAGCAAATGGTGCCACATCTCAAGTGCACTGGGCACTGGTATGAGGCACACGCTCTGCTATTATGGAAGGTCTCCTTACACTATATGGGACAATAGCAGTTACTTCATCCCCATTAGAGCCCAACCCTCTCCCAGAGTTGTGGTGCCCATGAAAGTGAGAGGCCAGGAGCAGAGTCAGGCATGGGTTGAGCAGGAGCTGGCCATTCACCTCTAAGAACCTGTGATTTCCAGTCCAGAACCTCCCTCCCACCATATTCCTCAGTCCTGCCCTGTCGTGCAATCCCAGCCTATTGCCAAAATCTGCCATGGCTTCACTGGAGCTGAGGCTGAGAGCCCTCAGACTCATTCCACTTGTGGAATAGGATTGTAACCCAATGGGAACTGTTGCTGTTAGATGGCACATGGGTCTGTTCAGTTTCCTGTCTTTTTTTCCTGCTCAGGGACAAAGACCCTGAGTGGCAGCATAGCAACCATGGACTCCTGTGTTCGACACTTCCTGGAAGCCACAGGTGAGCCCAACTAACCTACTGCTCTGCTTGCGGGCTCTGGGATGGAGTAGAGTGCCCCCTGCTATCGCCTCTTCTAAGGTCAAAGATGTCTACACACATCCTGAAAGTGTAGAAGGGAGATCCTCTCTCCAGACAAGGCTATCTGTGGCATTCTTTCCAAACCCTCTTGAAGTCCCAGGTCAACTAGTAGGCAGAGCCATACTCGGTGCCAGCCAGGGAGAGATTAGGCTTTACTCTTACCGCAGTGAGCACAAGCGAGCTCCTCCATAGTCACAGGTGCAAAGGGACCAAAGGTGAATAATCTTGTCCACAACTTCTGATTCCTCCCTCCAGCCACACTGCAACTGCTCATCCCTCTCCTGCAAGCCCTCTGGGCCTTTCCCCTCAAGCACCATCCAAGAGTAACTATTAAAAAGCTATATCTGAGTTGCTTTTGCTCACACACCTATCCCTTGTGTCTTCCGTGGTTCAGCAAAGTGTCCATCTCTCTGTATGATCGTTCACTCTGCTCCCTGAAAAGCGGGGCTGGAGAAGGAAGTTACCAGGCTGAATTGAGGCCTGTCATATTAACTTCAAGGGTCAGAAGAGATAAAGGGTTAAACTCTTCCACTGTCCAACATAAAATGAGTGATGCAAAGAGGTCCAGGATGTCTCAGCCAGGGCCTTGGTGTATTCGATTTCTTGACGAACATGCAAAAGCACTTATTCTAAAGTTGAAGGTTTAGTTATCAAGAACAAGAAATAAAAACAAGCATTTATACGGAAACTGAGTGATTTACGCAAAACAAGCTTAATCAAACCCTTTAAAGTCGCTCTCCTTTTGGAGAAAAATATTAGTCTCATTTTCAAAACAACCTTTCTTTGAGTAAAAGGAAAGGGTTACATTTACATTCAGTCCTGATGTGGATTCATTTCTCCTGGGTCTGACAGACAGACCCACACAAGGTGGAGAGGAGATAAGACAGAAAAGGTGGGGAACGTACAGCTGTGACGGGTTCGATCACACAAACCGCCTTGGAACTGTCACCTGATTTGCAGAGACTACCTCTGAGCCCAT
Organism: Dermatemys mawii; assembly: GCA_007922305.1. NCBI lineage: Eukaryota > Metazoa > Chordata > Testudines > Dermatemydidae > Dermatemys > Dermatemys mawii. The sequence continues at coordinate 31,698,630 of ML677381.1, forward strand.
TTTCTCTGCCAGTTTGGGCCTCCAGAACCCTACCTTGTTGAGCCAGAACCGTCAGTCTGGTCCAACACAGACCCAGGGTCTGAACCACATGCCCCAAAGCTGCAGACTTAACTGAAAACAGCTTAAAAAGTGCTTCTGTCTCTAGCACCCAGACACCCAACTCCCAATGGGATCCAAAGCCCAAATAAATCCATCATACTCTGTATAAAGCTTATACAGGGTAAACTCATAAATTGTCCACTCTCTATATAACACAGAGAGATGCACAGCTGTTTGTTCCCCCAGATATTAATTATTTTGTGTTAATAATCAAAAGTGATTTTATTAAGTATAAAAAGTAGGATTTAAGTGTTTCCAAGTAATAAGAGACAGAACAAAGCAAGTTACCAAACAAATCAAAAACTGCAAGTCTAAGCCTAATACATCAAGATACTGATTTACAGATAAAATCTCACCTTCAGAGATGTTTCAATAAGCTTCTTTCATAGACTGGACTCCTCCTTAGTCTGGGCCCAATTCTTTCCCCTGGTACAGTCCTTGTTCCAGCTCAGGTGGTAGCTGGGGGATTTCTCATGACTGCAGCCCCCTTTATTCTGTTCCACCGCCTTCTATAGCTTTGGCCCAAGGTGAGAATCCTTTCTCTCTCTGGGTTCCCACTTCTCCTTCTAAATGGAAAAGCATCAGGTTTAAGATTTCAGAGTAGTAGCCGTGTTAGTCTGTATCTGCGAAAAGAATGAGGAGTACTTGTGGCACCTTAGAGACTAACAAATTTATTTGGGTATAAGCTTTCGTGGGCTAAAACCCACTTAATCAGATGTATAGAGAGGAACATACAGTAGGAAGATATACACACACACACCCCAAGAACATGAAAAGATGAGGGTTGTCATACCAACTCTTAAGAGGCTAATTAATTAGTGAGCTATTAGCAAGAGAAAAAAATCTTTTTGTAGTGGTAATCAGGATGGTCCATTTCAAACAGTTGACAAGAAGGTGTGAGTAACAATAGGGGAAAATTAACATGGGGAAATAGATTTCAGTGTGTGTAAAATGACCCAGCCACTCCCAGTCTTTATTCAAGTTACAATAAGAAACTGCTGAACTGGAATTAATTTGCACACTGAATACCATTAAATTAGGCTTGAATAAAGACTGGGAGTGACTGAGTCATTACAAGATACAAGAATGATACATATATACATACAAATAGGATGAACACACTCAGTAGATTATAAGCTTCGTAATGATACCATACAAAAGACCTTTTGAATAAAGCATATTCCAGTTGCATTATATTCACAGTTATAAGCATATTTCCATAAAATCATACGGAGTGCAACATCACAGCAGCTTTTGTTGATGTCTTTGGAATACTGGATGGCTGGTTAGTCTCAAATGAATGCTTTGGCTGGCAAGTCGACCACAGCTCCTGTTGCTTGGATTCTGGTTCCCTTTCCAGTGAGGGATGTCATCTGGTTCGGCCTTTTCTCCTTAGATGGGGCAAGGCTATGGTTGGTTCATCTCGCTGTGCTGATGCAGTGCAGCTGATTTCAGGATGATGGAAAGCCAAGAGAATAAGAAATGGGACGGTGGGGAACAAAACAAAAGGAAGGGAGACAAAACAGGATCTTGTGCCTCTCTGCAATGCTGGTCATCATGTATCCCACTGATGAGCTGAGGACTGGGTGTCATAATGCTATGATGGTTTTCAGAACACTTAGGTGAAAATAAAATTCTTTAAATGAGAGCAAGGTCAGCTGGTATTCTGCCTGGAAGAAAGTCTTTCAGTCTGGGCCTGCTCCTTCTCTCTTGGGGTGAGGGAAGATGATATGAGAGGGGTGGGGGGAGAGAGAAAAAGTGAAAAAAACAAAACAAAACACATTTCTAAGTCTATATTTTTTATTTTTTTGGAAGTCTCAAAAGGGGAAATGTTGGTGGCATAGTTCATCCCCTACATTATTTTCTTTACCAATTAGACCCAATATCCCTCACACCATTTTGGTCCATTAACTTCTGGTTCCCTATCTTTTGTTTTTACCAAGGATGATTTCAACACAATCCTTGAATCATACCATCAGGTCTCTCTATGTTTGGACTCACTTAGCTTCTTTGGTTGTCTGGCACTTGTTTATAATATTCATTTATTGGCAACTCAGCCTATTGTTCATGGTGTGGCAAATTGCCGGCTCTACTATGATGGGTCCTACACTTTCTCTTCTTGGGCGGGGTAGGGGGATTCAAGGTGCCATTTCTTGCCCCTGAACAGGGTATTAACCTGCCCCACTAGTATCCTAGAGGAGTGGAGAGGGAGGGACCCAGGCCCACCCTCTACCCCAGGTCCCAGCCCAGGGGCCCTAGGGATAGTGGTAAACCACTTGAACTAGCTATTCCTTCCCCATAGCTACTTCCCTCTCCTGCCCTTCAGCTTGTGGGGCTTTCTGCTCTCCCTCTGCACAAGCCAGGTGTCGCTTTACCTAGGGTCTTGGTCTTCTTAGCTCACCACAGCACTTCTCCAAACTATCCTCTGCTTCCTTCCAAACTGCTCTCTGCTCCAACACCAATCCACTCTGCTTCAACTCCTTCCCCTGTCTGACTGAAGCAGGGTGGGGGGATTATCAGATGACTGACTTCAGGTGCCTTAATTGGCTCCAGGTGCTCCAACCAACTTATAGCAAACTTTCTTCCCTCTACAGGGAATAAGGCTCCCCTCTAACACTCTCCTGCTGCCCTCTGGCCATGCTGTATCACAGTGGTTAATTTCCAAGTAGGCAAAAATTGTTGGTTAGTGTGTCATTTTATGAGCTTTTACGTGGTTTTTACATTTGAGTTTACAACTGGCTTAAATGTTATGGGCCCAGTTGTCACAGCAGACCCAGTGTGTCTGATTTCAACATGTGGCTGGGTAGCGGGTAGCAGCCCCCTGATGTTCCGTTTCCCACAGAGATGGCTGTCGGTATTTTGGTGGGACCCTGATTCAGCTGGCACCTTGCTCCAGTGGCCCTGCCTTGTCTGAAGGACTGCCTGGTGTGATAAGCAGTGGAGGGGGAAGTGGGGGTCCTGAAAGAGAGTGCCTGTTTGATGTAACAAGGTGCTGTTCTTCCCCGAAGGATGCACTGTGGAGACAGCCCTGGAGGCAGCATCCCTCCATCCTGCCCAGCTCCTGGGAATTGAGCACCAAAAGGGGACCCTGAACTATGACAACGATGCAGGTATCAGCATGATGGCAGGTTGATGTGCCACTTCACCATTCTCCACAGTATCTCCTGGTGGCTGAGGCCAGGGCTGCAGTAGCAGTGAGCTCCCCAACCCACCATCACCATTCCCCAGGGAGTGGCTCTGAGAAGGATCCTACTGATACAGGATGGGGCTGGGATCATCTGGCTGAGGCTCAGTAACATGATGCCTTGCTTGGCTTGGCCTTGGCACTTGGATTGGGAAATGGCTCCTTTGGTTCCTATTGTCTCTATTTGAATTCATGCCTCTCTTGCTGTCTAATCCCTGTGGCAGTCTGTAAGCCAGGGGAGGTCTCTGCCCCCTGTACAGACCCAAGATGCAACTGCTCCTCCCCAGAATGATGGAGATGCCAGCCTGGGTAGGGGCAGTTCTACCACCATCGGAGTACATGCCTTACTATAAATCCTCTGCAGTCTCCCTGGGTATTGGAATGAGCAGGAAATGTAACCTTTACAGTCCTTTCCCGTGGCAACCCCAACAGATCAAGCACCCCTCCTGCTCCCTCTGATTCCTGTTTCCTCTCTCTTCTGTCTGCTGCAGACTTCCTGCTGCTGGACAACAACCTGCACGTGCGAGCCACGTACATCGCAGGCGAACGGGTCTGGAGTCAGGACACCTTCACTATATGAAACCAGAGACTTACCTGGGACTGGCAGCACTCCCCCAACCCTAGTGCCAACTACCAGCTCCCCGAGGCGCCATGCTCAGTGATCACTGGCAACTGCACTGTCCTCTCCCTCTCAAAGAACGCTTTAAGACCGTGGTGTTTCTTCCTCCTGGGTCACCTTTGAAAGTACCAAAGAGCTGCATGTTCCAGAGCAGCCCTTGCTTTCAGTTGCCAGTCTTGCCTGCAATGAGTTCTTCAACTCTCTACTAGACAAGAGGTAAAAGAGTGGGTGGAGCTGTGCTGCTGGGATCACTCTGCGATGGAGCCATCTGAAGGACATGGTGCCTGTCTGTGTCTATCCTCTCTCTAGAGCACTGGATTTGAGCCCTGCTGTAGAGGAAACGGAAGCTGCTCCATGCGCTGTTCTGTCGATATGTGACCACACAGGCCTATGCGCATATGACAGCGGACACACAACAGTAACTTCACTTACCAGAGCAGACCTTTGGTTGTGCCCTTTGTCTCTCACTATAGGGCCTCTAATGCCATTGTCGACTTCCTGATGTTCATCATCTCATTTTTTAAAGAAATCCCAGTAGCCTTGAAGCAGCTCTGTGAGCCTGTGGAGGGGGCGATTTCTCTACCTGGCACTGCAGCCAAGGGCCGTGAGTTCATGTTGCACCCCTGATCTCCTGTTCCCCGAAGCAGAGTACTCACCACCTCGCTCAGGCTGTGGGCAGGCCCAGTGCCTTGTGTTGCTCCCTGGGGTGAGACCCTTACCACCAACTTTCCTGCTGGGCTGAATCCTCAGGACTGTGTACAAACCCAAGAAAAGCAGGAGCTGCTAGCTTCTCGTGCTATCTTGCTGCTTAGGCAGCAAGTTTGTCGTCTGGGTGCAGAGACTTCATTCCGCAACAGAAAGCAATGTTGTTCTTGAATGATATACACATGCAAAGTGAGTCTTACAGGCTCTAGTATATATTCCCGTCTGTATTAAACTAATATGGCTGGAGAGCTTCCTGAGGACTCTTGCTGGTCTGTTAGTTTCTTCATGTCAATGATGTGAGATGCTTTTGCTGTAGAGAATGTAGCCAAAATGGCAGTGATATAACTGGACAAACATTCCATCTTGATGTGTGGGGTTCTCTCAGGATTTATGTCCACACTAGAAGCTGTACATGGGATTAGATGGTTGTTTATCTGCTCATTCTCATAATTACCTTCACTTGATGTGTCAGTTAGCTTTCTGACTCTCTGTAGAAGGCTGAGAGAGTTTCCATGATAAAACCTTATCTTGATTCTGAACTTACCACCAAGAAAATGTATCTGAAATGCCCCCTCATAGGTAGAGGAGACCGTGTTTGAGATGCATCAGGTTGGTCAGACAATGATGGGACTTAAAAAACTGTTGTGCATCTTAGGAAGTTTGGCGTTCATAAAGAGACCTTAATTCTTCGAGTGCCTTCTCTGTGGTGCTTCACTCCAGGTGACGGTGCGTCCCAGCACCGTTGATCAGAGAGCTTCTGTAGCAGTGCCTGGTCAGGATGCACGCGCTCAGTAGGTGTCTCGTGGTCTCATTAAAATCTGACTGAGCACGTGCGTCCCGCACCCTCCTCAGTTCCTTCTGAACCGTCCTTGGCTGAAGACAGGACTCGGGGCAGTGCTGATTCTCTTCCCTGGTTTCTGTAGGAATCAGCTGGGAAAAAAACCAACCACCATAGAAATACTTTAGTAACATCCCAGTTGTTTCCCTTCCTTTAGAATAGTTGCATAGTTTAGTTACTTAGTTTAAAAAAAAAAAATTCATTAGGCTTGTCTCCCACTGAGACACTTTCCCCTGCCATTTCTAATTCGGTATGCCAGAGGCTTCAGGACTCTAGAAGTGTGTTTCCTGTCAGGACTCCATGCCAAGGTCTGATGAGCACTCATAATGTGCGAAGTGCCTTGGTGAAACACACGTCCCTACAAAATGCCCTCACTGTGCGAGCCTCAAGACCAGGGTGTGTCATGACAGGGACCTGCAGCTTAAAATGTTGCTGATGGGGGAAAAAAAATCTCTGCAGCCGCATTTGGAGAAGGGGAAGGTTAAACCCTCTCTCGCGCACCCCAGCCAGATCAGAGCCAATTGGGAGCATGGCTTCACTCTCTCTAGAGCAGAGGTAAGAAGCCCAACAGTCTCTGAGGAGAAACTCTAACAAGGGAAAGGGTCTCCCACAAGATCCTTACCCTCTCTATTGACAGCGCAGAAGGGAGGCGCCTCAGGCTGTCACAGTGCCTCAGCAGCAGCTCCCGCAGAGCACAAGAGGCAGGAACCTGACCTCTTGTACCATGGAGGTTTCTGCGGCGCTGGTCCCCTCAGTGCCGAAAATAGACACGGTGCCAACTGCACGCTCTCCCCCAGTGCTGAGAATGACAGCACCAAGCCTGCCTGCTGCTCCGGCACCAGACCCCCTGCAGGGCACCTCCAAGCGATCTGTGGCACTGGAGAAACTCAAGCTCGCTAATGCGCCTGAGCACAGATCAGGCTCAGGTCAGCCCAGGGAGCAGGAGCAACAATTCTTCAGTCAATGTGACCTTTCAGTGGCACTTGAGCCTAACTCCCTGTTCCTGGACACAGGGCTCTTTTTGAACAGTTGCTCTCCCCACCTGACCTGGCTACCTTTACTGATAGTGAACCTGATATGCAGCAGCAGGCAGAGTTCTCTCCACCTGCCTCTACTGGAACCTTTTCCACTTCAAGTCACAGCTCACAGCCACAAGCCTCAGTTTTCCTACTTCATCCCTTCGTGAGCGACATCTGGATTCTCCTACCCTATGCCTTGGTGTCAGTGGTACCCTTGGCCACCTCCTAATGCCAATCACCCTCAAGCCTCTTCCACCAAACCACTACCTTCTCCTGCACCTTGATCTCCAGTTCCTTCTACTTCTAGAGCCCCTGAACCCCCTCTGACAACACGAGCTACAGACCATATCCTAACTCACCAACCTCTAACTCTCCATCAGCTCCAGACGGGGCCTTCTTCCCTTCCCTTTCACAGAATGTGAATGACTGTAAACAATTTCAAGAGCTTTTCAAGAAAGTGGCACTCAGCCAAGACATCCTCTTGGAAGAAATTCAGGAGACACAACAAAGACTCCTCAAAATCCTCCAACCCTCCGTGCCCTCAAGGATCACGCTCCCCATAAATAAAGCCCCCCTGGAACAAGCTGACACACACTGGCTGACTCTAGCCTCTCTCTTACCAACTTGCAAAAAGGCTGAACGTAAATACTATGTTCCTGCTAAGGATGCTGACTTTTTATTTTCTCATCCACAACCGAACTCCCTCTAGTTACGGATGCAGTTGCACAAAGAATGAAACCACCACACTATCGACCCACCCCGTAAGACAAGGACCTTAAACGCCTTGATATCTTGGGTGGCAAGGTTCATAAATATTCCACCCTTCAATTCAGAATCACAAACTATTCTGCCCTCCTTGCAAGTTACGACTTCAACAATTAAAATTAACTTTTTGAATTTGCCTCCTATGTCCCAGAGGATAGGAGAGCAGACTTCAACTCAGTTCTTGCTGAGGGCCAGTTAATTTCTAGAATGGACTTACAAGTGTCTCCAGATACAGCAGCCCGTATTACTGCAACTGCTGTGATTATGCACAGATCTTCATGATTCTCTGCATTCGGCATCCCTAAACACCTGCAGACCAAAGTGAAGGACCTCCTCTATGATGAAGATAAGCTTTTTAAAAAAAAAAAAAAAAATGAAGTCCTTCATACAGGAAAGATTCTAGAGCAACACTGTGAACCCTGGGCATTCACCCATCCTTTCCCAGGAGACGATACCAACCTTATCAAAGATCACGCATACAAGAGTATTACTGGCCTCAACCCAAACCATATGACATAACTAAGATCATGTCAGACCTCCTTAACACAGACAAAATCAAGCACAATCAACTACCTCCCACCCATTGGGAAATAAACGACAATTTTGAAGCATTGGTCGAGGGTCTGCACGACTGCCTACTTGCCCATTTGGCCACTGCCTCCAGAGTTTCCAACATGCCTGGCAGCAGATCACACAGGACCGTTGGGTCCTCAAAATAGTTGTCTGGTTACTCCATCCCTTTTATATCCTACCCTTCCCTGTCCCTTTTCAGGGACCCTTCTCACAAGTGCTTACTTCGTGCAGAAGTGGCTCACCTTCTACAACTAGGTGCGGTGGAACCTGTGCCAATACAATATTGAGGGAAAGCATTCTACTCCCATTACTTTCTGACCCAGAAAAAGACCAGGGGATGGAGGTCTATACTGGACCTATGCCTACTGAACAAATTTGTGAGGATACAAAAATTCAAGATGGTCACACTGGATCAAGGAGACTGGTTCACAACTCTCAAACTACAGGATGCTTATTTTCATATATCAATTCATTCAGCCCACAGACCCTTTCTATGATTCGCAATCGGGCACGACCATTTTCAGTATGGAGTTCTTCCTTTCGGACTCTCCACAGCACTAAGAGTATTTTCCAAGACTCTAGCCATGGTTGTGGCTCACCTCCACAGACATGGAATCACGCTTTTCCCCTACCTAGATGATTGCCTCATCAAGGGCAGCTCCAATGGCGAAATGCTACAAGCTATCCATTTTGCTATCTCTCTTCCACAGTCTAGGCCTCCAAAAATCCATCCTGACACCTACACAGCAAACCGAGTTTATTGGAGCTCACCTGGACTCAATCCAAACTGGAGCCTCACTCTCACATCACAGATGCCTCACTATTACACAGCTCATACACACGCGCTCTGTTCTTCCCAGAATTTGCCTACAGCTCCTTGGTCACATGGCAGCCATTAGCTTTGTGGTCAGGTATGCCAGGCTACACATGAGATGTCTTCAGGGCTGGCTCAACTCCAACTTCTAACCGAACAGACACACCGTAGGTATGCTGCTAACTCCAACACCCAATGTTCTAGCTTCATTGCAATGGTGGACAAGACCAGAAAACCTCTGCACGGGAGTACCTTTCCAGCAACAGTCCCCAACACGGATGCTTCCCTAATCAGTTGGGGAGCGCATCTAGGAGAACACAGGGCACAAGGCCCTGGTCCATGACTCTGCATAAATCTCTGAGCTCAGAGCAGTGAGAAGAGCTTGCCTCCACTTTTCCCCCTAATAAAGAACAAATCTATCTGGGTGCTAACAGACAACATAGCGTGTATGTTCTATATCAATAGACGGGGGGAACCTGATTACATTCCCTACGCATGGAAGCCATCCAGCTATGGAATTGGTGCATACAACAACACATACAAATAATTGCTTCATACCTACGCAGCTGCCACAACACTACTGCCGAAGCACTTCTCCACAGATCATGAATGGGAACTGCACCTCGCAATACTTCCAATAGCTTTTCTCCATCTGGGGCACCCTATAAATAGACCTCTTTGCCACAACCCAGAATTGCAAATGTCGTTTATTTTGTTCCAGAGTGGGACTCAGGACTGCATCCCTAGGAGACAGGTTCCTCATTCTGTAGAACAACTCTCTTCTGTACGCCTTACCCCAATCCCTCTTACACGGGGTTCTTCTCAAGATCAGAGACAAAAAGGCCTGGGTCATACTTATTGCCCTGGCTTGGCCAAGACAGACATAGTACCTTTACCTACTCTGCATGTCCTACCGTCATCCACGGACTCTCCCCAACAAACCAGATCTCCTTTCCCAGGACAACAGATGGATTCTTCACCCTCAGCTCCAGAAGCTCCACCTGACCGCATGGTTCCAAACCTGTGAACTAACTTGTTCCAAGCAAATTTGATACGTCCTCCTACACAGTAGAAAAGACTCCACTCGTAAGACCTATCTGCAGAAGTGGAAACGTTTCTCCCACTGATGCTCACGTAATCACTTAACACCCAAAATGGTAACCCTCCTCAACATCTTAGACTACCTCCTGAAATTGAAAAAGGATGCACTCTTGCTCAGCTCCATCAAAGTACACCTGGTGGCACTTGCCACCTTCCATGACTTGTTAGAAGGTTACTCACTCTTTACCCACTCCACCCCCATAAAACAATTTCTCACTGGACTACAGAATCTCTACTCTGAAATTTATCCAATGGCAGCTATATGGAATCTTAACCTCGTTCTTCGCGGTCTCATGGAATATCCATTCGAGCCATTGGCTACCTCCTCTCTTCTTCATATGCCCATCAAGGTGGCTTTCTTAGTTGCAATAACGTCAGCAAGGAGAGTAGGAGAAATAAGTGCCCTGATGGCCTATTCTTCCTATGCAATCTTCTCCAAAGACAGTCACCCTGAGACCACATCCTAAATTTCTCCCTAAGGTGGTGTCCACCTTCCACCTTAATCAACTGATATACTTACCTACTTTCTATCCCAAATCTCACAAGACCCCGCATGAGGCAACCCTGCATAATCTCAATGTTAGGTGAGCAGTCACCTTTTATTTAGACAGGACTAAGCCATTTTGTAAGTCTCCACGACTCGTCTCCATTACCAAAAGATCGAAAGGTATGGCTATCTCTAGACAACGCCTGTCCAAGTGGATCTCTGACTGCAGCAGATCCTGTTATCGCATCCAAAATATTCAACCACCCAAAGGCATTAGAACTCATTCCACTCGAGCTATGTCTATATCTGTTGCCTTCCTACATAACGTACCCATTCCTGACATCTGTAAAACAGCTACATGGTCATCTGAACGCATGTTTGCCAAACACTATGCTATAACGCGAGATACCACTGCAGACAGCATAGTAGGCCATACAGTTCTCACTGCCGCATCTCCAAAGTCCTACTGACCATAGTGGGTACTGCTCCACATCCTCCTAGAGAGGAGCACCCACAGGGATAGCACTCAAAGAAGAGGAGAAAGTTATTCACCTTCCAGTAACTGAGGTTCTTCGAGACGTGTGTCCCAGTGGGTGCTTCACTCCCTGCCCTCCTCCCCTCTACTTTGGAGTACTAGTATGATTTCTCCATGGTAGAGAAGGAACAGCAGAGGATGCGGGACACCCGCACTCAGTCAGATTCTAAGGAGACCACGAGACACCAACTGAGTGCGTGCGTCCCGACCAGGCACTGCTGCCGAAGCTCTCCAATCTTTGTACCTACCCGGCTGCCACAACCCTACTGCCGATCAATGGTGCCGGGACGCACCATCACCTAGAGTAGATCACCCACAGGGACACACATCTTGAAGAACCTCAGTTACTGCAAGGTGAGTAACTTTCTCCTCTGGCAGGTTTTAGTTAGGGTTGTTCTTCCTTCTAATACCTTTTTATAAGTTCACTCAATACAACATCTGAATGAGCCCTCATTGTAGTTGTAACTCCTACTGGCATCACTGGTCTCCTCAGATAATTTCTAACAGCTGCTGCCTAGATCAGCAGACACTCTCCTCTCCCAGACTGCAACATTTGAAAGAGATGTCAAATCTGCCAGCATCTGCAGCACACTCGGCTTCCACACCTCACCAGTGGCACTTCTGACTGCCATGGAGCTTCTGTATAAAATTGGAGGAAATATCAGGACCAAAAAGATTTAATGGACCCTAATTTTGAGAATGTTTTGCTTTTTTAAAATTGAATAAATGTTATAGATTTAAATGCTCAAAAGGCAGTATAAATATAGTCTGACTTTAAGAATGAAGTGGATCAGTTAATCCAGTGCAGAGAATTAACGATACTATATGCATATATGATTGAAACTCCCCTATATCTACCCTTTTATGTACTGAAATGGCATGTCAGCAGGCCCGAGTTCAGACTGTCAGTTGATGTGTGGTGGTTACTGTGACAGTTCCTCTCCAGCTTGGTGCAACCTGGAATTGGGGCACCGCTGAGCCCTTTATCTTACCAATCTGGGTTCCCTCTCACAGTGCTGTTGTGACAAGCTGCAAAGCCCTCCAAGCTTGCCCTCACACAAACATCCACAGGCAGAAGCCACACCCAGCTGTGTTCATGAATTTTTTGGCCAGCCGCTACATGAACTAACAATAGTAATTTTGGCTCCAGGACCCCAGCGCTGTACCATCCTGTGCTGGTCCAAAAAGCACGACTAATAAAGATTATTACAATTATCTAGTTTGCCCTTCCCTCAGTGAAGAGGAATATGTACAAACCTTTAACTGAGCTGAGATTTTCTCCTAAAAACTTCACTCACACCACACTGTTTTTAGGTAAAATCTAAAATACATGTATTAACTACAGAAAGATAGACTTTAAGTGCTATCTTAAAGATAGCAAACAGACCAAAGAAGATTACTTAAACAAAATACAGTCTAGTCTTGTACCCTACACAGGATTTGAATCAAAGAATGTCTCACCCTGTTAGATAGAATCATAGAAGATTAGGGTTGGGAGACACCTCATGAGTTCATCTAGCAATCCTCTGCTCAAAGCAGGACCAACACCAACTAAGTCATCCCAGCCAGGGCTTTGTCAAAACCTCTAACAATGGAGATTCTACCTTCTAATACAAGCAGTTTGTAGATGTTTTATACACAGACAGGAATCCTCTCTTCCAGCCTGGGACCAGCACTTTTCCCAGTTCAATCTTTGTTTCAGAAGTGTTTCCAGGTGTTCTCTTGCATGGAGGGTGAGGCGTCTTGGCAATGTCACTTCCCCTTTTAATAGTTTCTTCCAAAGGGCAGGAACCCCTTTGTTCCAAGCCCAGTTTGTGGAAAAATACAAGTACCAAAATGGAGTTCAGTATCACATGATCTCATCTGATGCCTTTGCATGCTTCACCGAGTCACAGCAGGGGCAATTACCCATATTCTAGATCAGGGAATCAACACAAGGGCCACATGAGGACTAGTACATTGGCCTGAGGGCCACATGACTGACACCTTTTTATATAAAGATACAAAAGCCTCCCCCACCTTCCATGAGGCCCTGCCCCGTCTCTTCCCACTACTTCCCTGCCCCCATTCCAACCCCTTTCCCAAAGGCCCCACTGCAATTTTGCCCCCTCTCTGCCCCTATTCCAGCCCCTTCCCCAAATCCCTGCCCCAGCCTGCCTCCTCCCCGAGCATGTGGCTCCCTGCTCCTCCCTCTCTCTCTCCTGAAAAGTTCTAAGCACCTGGAGGCAGGCAGAGGAGAGGGAACGTGGCACGCTGAGGGGGAGGAGAGGGCGGCGGGTGAGGGGAG
>ML677381.1:31711665-32055531 GCA_007922305.1 Dermatemys mawii
GGAACGTGGCACGCTGAGGGGGAGGAGAGGGCGGCGGGTGAGGGGAGCTTGGTAGCAGCAGCAGGAAGCAATGCGGAGGAGGGAGCTTGGCAGGCCACAGCAAATAACTCCGCAGGCAGTGTGTTTGAGACCCCTGTTCTAGATAGAACTTCCTCAGAAAGGTCCATCGGGTGGAGATAGGCTTCTTCCATGGTCCACTGTGAGTGAAGCGTTCTTTGGTGGGCCATGCAACTTGAATAGTTCTTTCACAATGTGCTGGCCAGACTAGAAGTAAAGTTTTGTGGTATTACCCAGAGCAAGCACATTTGAAATACAGTTGCAGTCAATATTCATAACTCCAGATACAAATATAATACATGCATACAAATAGGATAATCATATTTAGCAAATCATAACTTTTCCATTGACACCTTACATGACATGTTGTACTAGGTGCATCATGATTATGTCAATCATAAAACTGGTAAATATGGAGTGCAGAGTATCACTGTCAATTGTTGGTATGTATTGCTATGGGATGGTTCAGGGGAGTTGCTGTGCTCCAGTGACTGAATGTTTGGAGAGCAGTTTTGGTGAGGGGAGTGACTGTTTTAACCTAATTCCTTTGATTTTTAGGGTTTGTATTTTCTGCCAGGAAATCCACTGGAGAAACCTGAATTCTCGGTTAACACAGGGACCCACGGCAAGCTGGCCCGGCCCCTGGGCTGGGAGGGCAGGGCCAACCAGATGAAAATGGCTGGTGGGCCACAGTTTGCCCACTCCTGATCTAATCTGAGCCTATGCATATCCTAGCCCTCGATATATCACAATAGCGAAGTTTTGATCAAAGCAAATATATGAAAAGCAAGTAGTCAAGAGATGAAAAAGCAAAGCAAGATATCAAGAGATGGAGAATGCACCACTTTCTTTGGTACTTTGTTCCAAAAGTGAATCATCCTCACTGTTAAATATTTGTGCCTTATTTCTAATATGAATTTGTCTGTTTTCACCTTTCAGCCACTGAGTCTTGTTATGCCTTTCTCTGCAAGATTAAAGAGCCCTTTAAAACCCATTTTCTCCCCATGAAAGTACTTAGACACTTCAAAAATGTCACCTCTTGACCTTCCCTTCTGATAAGCTAAACAGGTTGAGTGCTTTCAGTAGCTCACAAGGCGGCATTTTTCATAGGATGGACTCTTGTCTTCCTCTCTCGTGACCTCCAGTGGCAAAGACACTACCCACCCCAGTCCATTGAAGGAGGAGCTCTTGTCTCCATTCCCTCAGTCTTCCTATGATAGCTGATCCTTGGCAGTTTCTTTGTCAGATTTCTCTTTCTGGTTTTGGTGATTGTATTCTTCCATTCCCATTGGTGGCTACACAATGGGAGGGGCCCTTGCTCCATCCCTGGCCACCTTAACCTAGTGTTTCCCGTGCCTAGAATTCAGTCGGCACCAGGTGGATCAGACTGAACAGACCAAACCTCTGTGAGGCTCTTACCTTCTAAACAGCGATATTCGTTTTCTAGTAAAATGAGTAGTAGGGAAGGAGAAAACTCCAGAGAGGTTCCTCCTCACGCTCAAGTACATGAATCCTAATTCTCACTCAGTCCTCCAGGAGAAATCTTAAGATGGAGACTTGCTGCAGCAAAGCCATAGGGATCTCTGAGGCTGCCCCTGCCCTGCATCTGGTTGATATCAGGGTCTCTGTGAGATCACCATCTTCTAAACACCTTTGCCCAATAGGCTGTGGTCCTGCAAAAGGCCTTTGTGATGTCACTGCCACATCCACTCCTCCCCTGCAAGGCTGATGTCCTGCCCCAAGCCAGCCTTGTTGGATACACTGACTGATCAGAATAAAGTGCTCTCAAATGAGCTACACACCAACAATTGTTCCTAGTCATTATTCAGCAAGTATTTTAGAAAAACTAGAATATTAGAATCATCAACCATTCAGACACAATTATTGGAGAGAAGCAGCAACATTAATCAAATACTTGATTGGTTATGACTTACATGCAAGGTGTACAAAGAGAACAAAAAGACCAGAGTCCTTCTGGTCAATAGCCCCCTGCTTGGCCAATCAGCAGGGAGACTCTGACTGATGGGCGCTGAGGGGTCTCATCAGATGTCCCAAAGGATGGCCCAGGTCACCACCGGAGGGGGTCACTCTCACAGCACTATTTCAGCCCCACCTCTTTGTGAGGGCCTCCCACAATGAGAAAAACCCTCCTCCCCAGACACACACATACTTCTTTGGTGGAGGGGTGGAAACAGGAAAAAAAAGGGGGGAAAAGCAAGAGAAAAAGAGAAAGGATGGAGGAAAAGGGAAAACAAAAAGAACAAATCCCAATGTCCCCAGTGATTCTAAGGGACAAAGTCCTGGTAGGAAATCAAATTCTGTCACCATAACATTGCAATTTCTGTGCCTAGAATTGAGCCGGCACCAAGTGAATCAGACTGAACAGGTTCCAAATCTCTCAGAGGCTCTTACTTTCTAAACAAGGACTGCAAAATAAGTAGTAGGAAAGGAGACAACTCTGAAGAGGTTCATCTTCATGTTCAAGTATATCAGTGCTTCTCAAACTTGTTGGTTCAGTGACCCCTTTTTGCTCTGCCGTGTCCTCTCGTGCCCCGGGTATATTCGCTGAAATGCCGCCGAATTGAACTCTTCCGATTTCGGTGGCATTTCAGCGGACATGCAGCGTTCGTCTCTGTGTCTGCTGAAATGCCGCTGATAGCGGAAGCTTGCATTTCGGCAATTTTTCAGCAGACTCACTCGCATGTTTGGAGCTTCCGCTGAAATGATGCCGAAGGCGTCGGCAGCTCATGACCCTCCTGGAATCGGCCCGCGACCCCCAGTTTGAGAATCACTGGACTACATGATTTCCTGAGGTCCCTTGCAACCCTGATATTCTATTGTTCTAACTTTAATGAGCTGAGTAGCAGCAATGCCCTCCTGCAGATACTCTTTACTGAAACAGTGGCAAAATGCAGGTTCAGGGGCTTAATATTTTCCTGCCCTGCTTCAAATTAGATATTACTGCTTCACTTTCTCATCCCCCCACCCTCCACAATATAATGTTCTTATTACAGATTTCCCTTTAATCATTGTGCTGACCTGGTCCAGCGCTAGTAAAATCAACTCACTCCTCTGACCTAGAAGGCTTTTTGCAGAAGGAAGGGAGCAATTACTGCCAGCTGAGGGGAAAATGAGGCTGTGCTCCTGGGCTGTGGTGTTCAGCAGAGGGCATTCTGTGTACAATAAACTGCCGTTGTGTTTTTTCACTGATCTCTATTACTGGTCTATAAGGGGAGAGACAGAATCCCTCTTAGGGGCAGTGTGTTCTGAGGCAGTCTGCTGCTATACTGTGGATTGGTGCTGTTTGGTCTTTCCCTTGGTTCTTCAAGCATGAAGCACTAGACACAGCTCAGGGTTGGGGCTGCTGTATTATGGGCAGGGGCATCACTCCTAGAGCAGTTCCATTTTCCCCCACCTCCTGCCCCGGCTACAGGATCAGAGTGGGAACAAGGCCCCTGCCACCATGTTGACCATGCTGCTGCTATCCTCCAAGCAAGAAACCTTGCCCCAGATCTCTTCCTCTCCTCAGTGCTTGGGGGTTTCAGAAACTACTGCTCTAGTTTAATACATACACCCAGTACACCCAGAGCAGAGCTAGAAACAGAGATGCTTACACCTTCCCCCTAAATGAAAAACGAGCTCTCCTGGGAACAAGGGAGATGCCTCTTTCCTGTGGGGAGCTGCTCAGATACCTGCCCCAGGAGCTCCATAAGACCCGCCTAGAGACTGCCAGGAGGGAGCTGTGGCCTGCTGTGCCCTTACCCAACTGTAGGGACCGAGTGGAGATGCGTGCAATGAGGTGTGACAAAGGGCTGGTCTTCATGGAGGGGATGGGGGGGATCGACTGCAGATACGCAACTTCAGCTACGTGAATCATGTAGCTGAAGTCGGCGTATCTGCAGCCGATTTACCTGCCATCCTCATGGCGGTGGCAGTCGGTGGCGCACTCTCCCGTCCACTCCAGCTTACGCCTCACAGAAAGCTGGAGTTCCAGAGTCGACGGGGACAGCGCTGGCAATCGATTTGTCGCATCTTTACAAAACGCGAGAAATCGATCGCTAAAAGATCGACGGCTACCCGTGGTAGTGAGGACGTACCCAAAGAGGCGCACCTCCGTCAGCAGGACCCACCTGCTGAAGCACGTGCAGGAGGTGGGGCCCCAGCCCACATCTTGCACTAAACGCTGCTCTTGCTTTACCCTGGCACCCGTAAGGGACACTGCCTGGCTGGCCCCCAGCACAGCCCCTGACTCGCCCCATCCACACACCCCGCCACGTAAGTAACCCCCTAAGAGCCCAATTTGCCCCAGTGCGCCCCAGCCTGCACCTCGCCCCGGCTTAGGAACCCCCGTGGAGTGCAGCAGGACGGGCCAGAGCGCGGCGCGGAACCTACGGCAAAGGAGCGCGGTGGGGGAAGGAGTTCGGGGCCGGACCGTCTCTCTCTTCCCCCCTCCTCCGCCCTCTCACGTGATTGACAGGTGAGGAACAAGGCGGCTTCGGGGTGTCTGTCTGCGGAGCTCAGGGGGTTGTCCCGATGCCCCGCCCCATCGGAGGTGTCTGTCTGCAGAGCTCGGAGGCTTGTCCCGATACTGAGCCCCCGTCCCGCCGGGGACGTCTGTCTGCAGAGCTGGGAGGGGTGTCTTGGAGCTGAGCCCCCCGGGTGGGTGTCTGTTTGCCGAGCTGAAGGAGGTGTCCTGGTGCCGAATCCCCCCTCAGGGGAGTCTGTCTGCAAAGTGCGGGGCGGGGGAAGGCACCGTGCTGGTGCTGAGCCCTCTCCTGGAGTGTCTGTCTGCAGAGCTGAGGGAGCTGTCCCGGTTCCGAACCCCTCTTCCCCCCATGGGGTGTCTGTCTGCAGCGGTGGGGAGAGGGGCTGTCCTAGTGCTTAGGGGGGTCGAGGCTGCCAGGGAGTAGGTTATAGCTTTGTCAGCCATCTCCAATCTGAATGTGTTATTCATCTCTTGCATCACTAAACAGACCAAGGGGTCTCGGTACCCAGATGTGCCAGCTGGGCTGTGGGCTGTTGACCCTTTACTCTACAGCACTTTGCACACTTGAGCAGCACTCAACTGTAGCCCCATTGCAGTGGGGGGATGTGTGCTTTCAGTAAGGATTCCTTGGCTGTGGAACTCTACTCTCTTCCCTCTGCTCCACAGAGCCCTGATGTGTTAAGCTTTGTTCTGATCATCTACTTTCTGGACTTACCCTGAGTAGGTTGATTGAATGCGGCATAAATTGTTTGGGGAGGAGAGGTGGGGTATTGAACTTGTGGAGGGCTGAGGGGTCATTTTGTGGATATGGTTCCAGTGGAATCTGTTAATAAAGAAATGTACAAGCTCTTAGAGTTTGGAGACATTATTGCACTAGACATAATTAAATTATGATGGTGGCTTGGATCGACAGCACTGGCAGCAGCCTTTATTCTGTTGGGCCTTGTTCCTCAGTCGTGAGCATAGGGTTGCCAGGTGTCTGGTTTTCGATCTGGTCAAAAAAGGGACACTAGCAGCCCCAGCTGCTAAAAGTCTGGTTGGCCATATTAGATGTGCAGCCAGTCATTAAAAGACAAAAACAGTCACTTTACATTCTGTGCAAACCAGTCAACTGATACTACAGTCTCCCCTACTGACATCAGTGATTGGTTGCTGGAGAAGTTGGAGTCCGTCAGAGATGGAGCACCAGTTGAAAGTAGCCACCTTAGTTTTGATCCCATTCTTACCTCCCATTCTCAGAAATCCTCCACAATAGGGAGCTTTCTAAAATGAACAGCTAGGTAGAGGTAGAATGGTTTTACTTCTTTCCCACTCCTGAAATATTACTTTGAAGTATTCCAAGGGCTGCTTCCATCACTGCTTCCTGCTGCCTCTGGATTTTTTCATTCTTCCCTAAGATATACAGGAAGCAGAAGCTCACTTATTGTCTTTGTGCTTCTAGGTAACAGAAGCGATGTAGGAGGATTCCAGAGCTGAACATTAGCAAGGCCAACTTTCCTAATGGAAGAGGTAAAAACTCTGTGTTCTCTTCTCTGCCTTCTCCACTCAAATTGATTGATACAATTAAAACTGCCACCTGCCCTGATCTTTCAAGGCATCTTCCTGCTGCCCCATGCATTGTTTCCCCACCTTAAAGCTCCTCCTAATTCTCCACATATCAACAGGCTGACCATATGTCCGTCTGTTAATATTTGTAATGGCTTTTTTAAGCTTTCATATTTTTGCAGTGATAAATGCAGTGGAACATATTGTTCAGAGTACATCACTTTGCTAGCAGTATTACATTCAAGTAAAAAAGTTTGTATTGATCCCCAAGTATATGTGATTTCAAAATGAAACCCTAATTTAAAATATTTCAAAAAATTAAAAAGGGACCAATATAATTTTTAACTTGTCTTTAAACTTGTCATCTTTAAACCTACACAAACTATTTTCATTTTAACTTTACCTATGGTATATTCTTGAGGAATATAAGAAGTCTTAGAAGTCAATCAGTCCTAAGGTCTAGCATTTTTATAGCAGTGATGAAAAAGAATCTAGGCCAAAGTTTTTAAGACTAGTCAGTGATTTTGGGAGCCCAACTTGAGACACCTTAAAAAAGCCTGATTTTCTGAAAATGATGAGCCCTGCCCTCTTGAATTCAGACCCCATTGGGATATTAGTAATGTCAGTCAGTTTTGAAAATCTTGGCCTTAATCTTTTGGGTTTAGCGAGTCCTCTGTTTGTTCAGTGTAATTTAATTATATATGTTCAAATGTATTTAAATTATCTGTTTGATTTTGTTTGACATACTTTGCTCTTTCCATTGTAACATTATATACAATTTATGTAATGCAACCAAGAGAGATTGGGTGGGGATGGAGTATTAGTTATACAAGGGAGATAATCTCCTCACCAAGAGATCTGTTAGACTAGAGACTGTTTTGCAAAGAAGATTGGTGGGAACCCATCATTTAGGACCTTTGAATTAGACAGGGCATCAAAGTAGAAAAATCCTCTAGGGAAAATCCTGACCGCATAGAAATGGACAGGATGACAGACAGTGGACACATCTCTTCTGTCACTAATTTCTATAATATAGGTACCTCATTCAATAGGCTTTTAACAATTTAACCATAAAACCACCACTACCCTCCCTCTGAACCTGGATTAATACAGGGCCCATAGCACTTTATTCTTCATTGCTTTGCAGGTGATATGCAACATTCATAGCATTTAAGGCCAGAAGGGACTATTGTGATCATCTTATCGTAGCTCAGGCCAGAGAATTTTAGAACAACCTTTTTTGGTATCCGCTAAAAAGATGTGAGGTTGGTATACGTACACGTCCATACTCTAAAAATAAACATTGTCCCTTCTGTGCATTTTCCAATATCCCAGGCTCCCCAAGGGTCATTCCAAGATGAGCTGGAGTGGTGTATTTTGCAGCTGGAAAAAGGCCTCCTTCATCTCAACCCAACCCCAAAACAAGGTATGTTGCCTCCCCCAAGATTTCTGGTTAAAATCTAAACTCTGTGCTGGTTCAGTTCACCCAGAAGCCTTTCTAATTTCTCTGTCTATTGAATTATAATTGGAATTCATTCTAAATATGAAATGTAATTAAACATTTTGGCCTTATTTAAGGTCTGTTCTATTTTGAACTCCATCTGCCTATCCACCCTTACCTCCCATGACCTGGACTGTCTCCTTCCTTATACATTCTTTCTTCTCCCTCCCTCATTTTCATAGAATCACAGAATATGAGGGTTGGAAGGGATCTCAGGAGATCATCTAGTCTAACCGCCTGCTTAGCGCAGGACCGATCCCCAATTGAATCATCCAACAGATTTTTGCCCCATATCCCTAAATGGTCCCCTCAAGGATTGACCTCACAACCCTCGGTTTAGCAGGCTAATGCTCAAACCAATGAGCTATGCCTGCTCCTTTTAACCCCTTTGCCTTATTTCTCCCCCTTAGTTGTGCCTTTCTATTTACATATTGTTCAGCTACTTCAGGCTTCCTACAGTGCTTTGCAGCTCAGTCAGTGGTTTCATCCCCCTCCGTGTTTTGATCAATCATATTCTGGATCTGATACTTTATCTGTGGTATAATCCCACAATGTCAAGTGTCTGCTGCTGCATAGTATCAATAGAGATGCCCCTTAAATGTTTGTAGCTTTATTTTTTAAAGCATTGTCCCTGGAAAAAGATGAAATCACTTAGAAGAGAAATTTTGCTGCTCAGTGAAGTACTGGCTTCAGGTGTATTCAGGAACGTTTCAAGAGTTCATATCTGTTGATCCACCAGACCCAGTATCATGCCTCCAGCAGGGACCACTACTTAGTGTTTCAAAAGAAAGTGAAACTTCCCTTGTAAGGCATCTGGCTGTCTATGTTGTGGTGCACATGAGGATACAAAATTCATGCCTGAGCACTGCCATTGGTTTATGCAGAAGCAAGAGAGTTGATCATTTATATATTAGAGCATTGCTTCATATGCTATTGGTCATTCAAGTATCTTGTAGTCCAGCAGTTCTCAAACTGTGGGTTGGGACCCCAAAGTGGGTCACGACCCCCTTTGAATGGGGTCGCCAGGGCTGTCTTAGACTTGCTGGGGCCTGGGGCTGAAGCCCAAGCCCCACTGCCCAGGGCTGAAGCCAAAGCCCAAGGGCTTCAGCCCTGAGCAGCAGGACTCAGGTTGCAGGCACCCTGCCTGGGGCTGAAGCCTCTGAGCTTCAGCTTTGGTCTCCCTGCCCGGAGCAGTGGGGCTTGGGCTTTGACCCCATGCCCAGGGCAGTGAGTCTTGGGCAGGCTCAGGCTTTGGTCCCCCTCCTGAGGTCGTGAAGTAATTTTTGTTGTCAGAAGGGGGGTGTGATGCAGTGAAGTTTGAGAACCCCTGCTGTAGTCAATGCCCACATACTATGGCGACAGGTACTATAGAAAGATATATGCAATAATAGTAAGCACATAAGAGTGCTCCCCCGAAAACCATTATGTGGTATTGCATCCATTTGTAAAAATCCTGGATATTCCTATCTCTGAACCACTGATAAGGGACTCATGCTGTACGTGGTATAAATACCCAGTGTCCCAACCGGTAGCCATTCCAGTCCTCATGCAGTCAAAGAATAGTGATTGGGACATTTCTATAGTACTGCTGCTCTGAGACTTTCCTCTGATCTGAGTACCTGGCTGAGGGAAGAAGCACCATCATTTCCCTCCCAGACTATGGTTCGTAGGACTCGCTGCAATCCCGTTTCTTGTCTTTGTGTCGGTTGGTTTCTCGAGTGCAGCAGAGGAGACACAGCACATCCTCAAAATCCTGCACTCCCGCAAGGCTGCCTTTGTGAAGAAGCGGCAGGTGATGAACCGCGTGTTTGGGGATTACCGACTGAAGATGGCTGAGGAGTGGAAGAGAATGGAGAAAGCAGGTGAGGGCTGGGGCCATCCCTGGAGTCTACAGAACCATCTGGTTCCCTCTGATGTGGTGTCCAGGTGTTAGCAAATGGCCTTTCTTGAGGTGGCTTATCCAGTCATTCCCACGAGGAATAAACCTTCTTTCCCCCATCCTGTTCTTTAAGGGGCCAGCCAGAAGCCATTAAAGTGGAAAGACCTTTAAACACATGTAATCCCAGGACTGAAGGGTGTTTTGAGGGTGAAGTAAAGGCTGTATCTGTCTGAACTTCATGGCTTCACCCTGGAGTGGGGTCCAATGTTAAGAAGTAGTTCATAGTTTTGGAAGTCATAGCAGTGACAGCTAGAGTAATGCCTACCATGGCACTGAGCAGGATGAAATAACAGAAGATGGGACTCCTCCAAGAATACATTGTGGGTCTGTGTGTGAGATTGGTGATGGTGCACAAGGCCTGAATAAATAGGAGCAGGTCCCCCATTCCCTCTGCATATCAGGCAGTCCCATATGAAAACAGAGAGGCAACTAGTTCTGTTGCATTGGGTATTTTGCCCACAATCCCTTGCTGGTACCAAAATACAATAGTATTCTGCATGCACATGGGTTGAGTGTCCCTTATAGAAGTGAATTGTTCTAAATGTGACACCAACATTCTAAGAAATCAGAGAATTAATAGAAACACAAATCTTCCTCTTCTCTCTAGCCATGGAACCTGGGAAAGCACAAATACAGCAAGGGAAGGCACAGGCTTCAGGGAGTGTGGCGTATAAGAAGCGATCTGGGCAGACCTCCGAGTCAACAACAAACTGGTTCATACCATCTGATAATAGCTTCCGATTCAGCTTTGCACTTCCTGAGATGGACCCACAAGCAACCAATGTAACTTTGGAAGAGGCTCAGGGGTTAGGTGGCTCTGAACAGAGGCCCATCAGTGTAAGTTCCTCAGAACTAGAAGATTTGAGTGGAGTTTTGAACTTTTCCACCCCTGGACAAGAGCCCAAGTTTGCTTTCAATTTTGTCATCCCAGATAAAGATGGCCCTATGATGCCATCTGTTGTTACAGGCCAAAGAGCGGAGAGTGTAGCAGAAAATGTGACATCAGATAGCTTATCATCTGCAGGACCAATGAAGCATTCAACCCTGCTGGAGCCTAATATGCTTGAGGTCGTGGGCTGTGTGGGTAGAGGATTAGGGAGAGAGGTTCTCATTTTAGAGACCCCAAAACCAGAGATTGCCACTGTAGATGAGGTTAAGGCAGAGAAGACAGCAGCAGCTGGAGCACCCAAGAAGAAGAAGAAAAAGAAACCATCAGATAGTAAGGAGGAGATGGCGGAAGCTGAGGTCAGCAAGAAGGTAGGAGCAAGTGGGTGTGAAGACATAGAATTGTCTCTCCAGGACAAGACCACGCAGGTATGTGAATTCATTTCTGACTAATAAACAAACATAACCTCACTGTTAAGGCTCCATAGTTTCCTTGGAAGGGAAAGTTAATGTATGTGTGGGGGTTCTAAATCTGTGTAGTAGCACATGCTGGAAACGGATAGCCATGTATTGCAGCTTATCCCATTAGAGTTTCACTGTGACTAGAAACCTAACAAGTGAGGGTGGACTAGGTGGCTGAAGTTTGTTACTTTGTCCTTCCCTTGAACCGTGTCTGAGAGCCTGCAAGCACTTTGCAGACATGTAATGATTTAGACCTTGCAGCGTCCCTGGGTAGTAGGTATTATCCTCATTGTGCAAATGGTGAAATTGAGATGCAGAGAGGTTAACTGACTTGGCCAAGATCAAGATTGTCACAGAGCCCAGAAGACCTTGCCTCTAGATTTATAATAGCACAGAAAGAGGTTGAAGGCACCAGCTGCTCTGAGTCATGTATTAAGGATCATTAAAGTATACCTTACCATCTGCTAATGCTCTACTGAAGTCTATAGTTTGTTAGGATTTTCTTTAAAATGTCAATGAATTTAGGTCTCATGAATGGTCCCAGATCAGCAATGCTGGAATGTGAAGGCTGCAACACAGGAAGCAACCATGAGAGCATCCTCCACCACCTCAGCCCTGTACCTCAACCCTGACCTTGAGAGCCCCCCTCCAAGAGTGTGGGGGAGAACGGGGGAAGGTTCAGTCTCTGGCCATTCTGTTATTGGTCTCTCTGTTGAGACAGACAACTGCAGTGGTTTGTGCAATGTGGACAGCTGTCCATTAGGAACTGGACAGAGACCCTCAAACTCACCTCAGAAGATGGATCTCAGCAATTACTGCCCTAGACCAGACCAGCCTGGGGTGAAAAGCCCCACAGCCCTTTAGCTATCTCCTGAGGCATCCATCCCTCAGGTAGGGATTGTATATAGGGCACCAGTGGGTAGCTTTCCTAGGTACCCATGATATAAGTCAAGTCTGTTGGGATGCTGGATAATACTTAGTGCTTAGATAGCTCCTTCCATTTTGCACAGACATTATCTAGCTAACCCTTGCACATTCCTGGGAGGGCAGGGGAATGGGAGATAGGACGCCAGATTCTCTTCTGGATTTTGTCACTCACTCACTGCAACCTTGGGAAGGTCACTTCAGCTTTCTCTTCCTTAGTTCTCCCCACTGGAATATGACTTATTTTATGTTTGTATAACTGCTGTCAGACCAAAGGCTTCCACAGTGCTAGACAAACATAGGCAAGCAAAGCTTCCACATACAGGTTTTGGGAGGCTTCAGTACTGTTTGTGCAAAGGCTTGAGATCATCAGGTAGAAGGTGCTGGACATAAAGTGGCATGAAGAATATGAAGCGAAGCCAGCTCTGAGAGAGTGAAAACATGAACATACAACTCTTAAATCTGTAGATCCTTGATTTTCCTTGCTGACTAACAGATGCAGTTTTAGATTTTGGACAATTTAGTTTCCTCCCATCTCTGTGTTCTGTTTTATGTAGCAGTCAGATAAACAGCTGTGGAGGGAAGTAGATTGGTGTGTGGAACAACTGGAACTTGGCCTGAAGACACGCAAATCTACTCCAAAACAGGGTGAGTAACCCAGAAAGTGTACTGTTGGAAGGGAAGGGAGGCAGAAGCAGTGGTGCCAGGAAAGATTTATATTCTGTGTGTGCATGTGTCTCCTTTCTAATGATTCAGCTGAAGAAGCTCTCCGTGCCATCAAGACACTACGCAGTGACAAGGCCGTGCTGGCAAAGAAGTGTCAGGTCATGCGAGCCATGTTTGGAGATTACAAGAAGAAGATGGAGGAGGAGAGACAGAAACAGCTGAAGCTCATGCAGGCAGGTATGAGAGGGAGACTTACATAAGGGACCAGGATGGGAAACCGTGCCTGAAAAAAGGGAGGAGCAATACTAATCCCTCCATTGTCCATTGAGCCCCGGAGAATGGAATTCTGGTGTATGAGATGCCTTAATGGTTTTTCTTTCTGTCTTTCTCTTCCCCTCTGTAAGCTGCAAAGTCTGCTCGAGTCATGGAGGTGAGGGAGAATGTCCGCAGAAAGAGCAGCCAGGTCTTCAGGAAGAGTTCAGAGGCGTCCAGAAAAATCCCAAATTCTGCAGGATCCCCTTCTCATCCTCCCAGCTGTCCAGAGTCACCCCAGACCTCTGGCATGTTCCCAGCTTCCCAAGAGGAGTTCCGCTTTAACTTTTTTTAGGAAAGTCCCTTGGACATTTATTGTTTTTGTTTAATGGCTGAAAATGTTGCCAAAAGCTGTATAATCTTCGCGGGTGGAAGGATGCTGAGAAGGGGGAAAGGATCATGTTGTGGGAAACATGCATAGGTTCACAGTGAAAAGACAGTAAGTGCCTTAGATCAAATGTATGTAATAGCTCTACCTATAATGCATACAACTGCACAGACTCAGTCTGTGGGCTGGACTCCTTTCCACACACACCTTTAGGAGGTGCCTTTGCAAATCATCAGTATGGAATGAGTTGGACTTTGCATTTCCGTTATCTTCATGGCAGTTCCATGGGATAATCTTTTTGTAAAGGGGAGATTGTTTTTCCCTTTTTAAATAGCACAAACCAATTATGATGGGGAAAAAGGAGACACATACAGTAAGTTAGCGCTGTTAACAAGAGGATCCAAGTTTCCATGAGTAAATGAAGAAGGCATCAGGAAGAAGTACTGATATATTAGACAAGCTAACATTTGTTTTCTGTGTTAGGCATTAATTGATCCTATGGCTTTCAAGTTTCACGGGTCCTGGTCAGTATTGGTATCCTCATCCTCTGCAATGTGCAAAGATTCAGCATTGCTCAGAGAGAGAGAGTGTGTGAACTGTAGGCTACTGGTCATTCAGAATGTAGTCTGAGAGGAGAATTCTATGATGAACGTCTACAGATTAACTTAAACCAACCAAGTTATATAGGGGCAGCACCAGCTACCACCAGACAAAAAAGGATTTTAGTTTGAGTCACAGTCCCTTACCCTCTGGGCCAGTTGGTGGGAGCTCTGTGGAAGAAACACAGTCAATCTTGGAAAAAGAAGCTTTGCTCTTGAGCAGCCAACTAATGAGCAGTAATGACTGACCATACCTAACTTTCTTTCACCAGAAGCCGAGCGTTGGGTGGAGGTGAAGTAAAATGGGAGAGCGCAGCGGAAGACTTATTCAAATAAAAATATTTGTATGATCAATATCCAATCAGTGAATATTTTTATTTTTTGGACAATTAAATGAATGTGTTTCCGAAGACTTGATGATACTTCAGTTAATGTGCCTATATGTATGCTGTGTGCATGCAGAGCATCCTCCCTGCTGAGGGAGTTTGAAAATCTGAAGGAACAGGCCACTTTTTAAATAGAGACATGACATCACAATGTCCCTGAAGAGCTCTGTTTGAATCTTTCTTTCCTCCCTTTTTGTGGCCCAGTAAATCGTCAGAACAAACAGATGCACAAGCAGATTCTTGAATGTACTGAGAGCAAGAATATTTGCTGGAGAAGACTTCAAAAAACTGTTGCTGAACGTAACAAGGAACTTATTTTATTCCTTGACTCAGGTATGTAATAAATTGCTCCCTGATGTGTGCAGGAACACCTAGAGCTTGGAAACAAATCTGATAAGGAGAAGATATATGAACAGAAAAGGAATAGGTAAAGGGTGAAGAGAAGGGTGATAGCTTAGCACTCTGAAGGCAATTCTTCTGCTGTATGCGAAGTGCAGCTCTCATGCTGGCTGTATGGAACAGAGTAACAAAGTAGAATTGAAACTTCTTGTGGATATAAAAGGTTTTTGTATTAAACATGAAAAAGCTGCATAGCTCCCAAAGTTCTAGCATTTTGATGCAGTTTACAAAGACACTGCAATAATTTTTTTCTATTGCTGTAGAATTATGGCAGTCTTTTATCCTCACTAGTTTTGTGGTCTCCATTAGGCAAATGTTGACTTTTTGGTCTTGCTTCCAAAGAAGCTGGAATTAATGTAGCAGTTTACCATAAAATCCTGATATCTCCAAAAGTGGCAGGGGACATGAAAACTTCTTCCAAAACTTGTGCGAGCCGTTATGTGGGCTTTCACAGGTCTGTGCTTTGGACCTCTGTAAAGCTGGTCTATAAAGCCATATTCCTTTCTCTGTGCTTCAGCATTGGAGGGTGTAGAATGCTGCTATTCAGTAAAAGACTATATTACAGCTCCGATACCATACCTTTGTAAGTTGGAAAATTGATCACAAGAATCAGAGTAGGTTATGTGGCAACAGCTGATTTCCTTTGTTTTTCTTTCTCAGCTCTTCCCCCGGGTGGGGAGAGGGAAGGAAAGCACTTGAGGGTACCCCACAGGAAGGAATTCCCAAGTGCATCTTTCTGGTTTCAAAGGGGTTTTTTTGCATTTGAGTGGTGGCAGCATCTACCCATCCAAGGTCAAAGAGAAACTGTAACCTTGGGAGTTTAATACAAGACTGGAGTGGCCAGTATTAGTTTTTAGAATCCTTGCAGGTCCCCATCTTCTGCACTCGAAGTGCCAGAGTGGGGAATCAGCCTTGACAGACCTGTTTGTGACCAGGTTCAATGGAAATGTCCCCAGTTTTGCTTGTACCTAGGAAACAGCTTGAGCTCACTCTCAGATGCCTTTCTCCTTCCCTGGGGAGGGAGGTTTCTCTACACGTTTTCCCACCCCCAGTGCTCATCCACAGGGTCTTGCTCAAGGTAAGGAGGGACAAGGCGCACATAATCCTTATAGCACCAGCACGGCTGCGCCAGCGTTGTTTCACAATCTGGCTGGCCCACTCTAGACACATCAGTCAGCCTTCTGTTGCTGCCAGACTTGATCTCCCAGGAGCATGGACATACACTCCACCCCAACCTCAAGTCCCTACACTTCACGGCCTAGAAGCTCCATGACTGCATGAGGCAGAATGGAGTTTCTTGACATTGGTGTGTGCCGTTCTTATGGATAGCAGAAAGCCATCAATTAGAATGGCCTATTTAGCTAAGTGGAAGAGTTTTATGCCATGGTCACTGCCAAGAAAAATCCTACCTTTGGAGGCCCCACTACCCGTTGTCCTGGACTACCCATCAAGGTTCACTTTGCTGCAATCTCAGAATTCCACCCACTGATGAGTGGCCAGTCGGTATTTTCAAACTTGATCTGCACCCAATTCTTGAAGGGATTAGAGTGTTTGTATCTCCAGATGCACCAACGTTTGCCTCCTTGGGACCTCAGCCAGGTAGTGTCAAGACTGATGGGCCTACCATTCGAGCCAGTGGCAACATGCCCCTTGCTCTGCATATCCTGGAAGACTGTTTTCCTGGTAGCCATTACTTAGGCCAGAAGAGTCTCAGAAATCCGGGCCCTCGCCTCTGAACCACTGTATATGGATAAGGTCCAACTTTAACCACTTCCATCCTTTCTCCTGAAAGTGGTCACACATTTTCACAGTAGCCAGGTCATTTTTCTTCCAGTCTTCTATCCCAAGCCTCATGCAGAAGCTACTACTCTCTCTTGACGTTAGAGATGCATTGGTCTTTCACATAGAAGGGACCAAGCCATTCCGGAAAACCACTCCAGCTTTTCATCGCTATCACGGACAGGATAAAGGGGAATCCTGTCTCAGCACAGTAAATCTCCTCTTGGATCACATCTTGCATTCACATGTGCTGTGACCTAGCTAAAATGTCACCTCCACGCTTGATGGCACACTCCACAAGATCTCAAGCCTCTTCAGCGGCATTCATGGCTCACATCCCAATCCTGGATATCTGCCAGGTGATGACCTGGTCTTCCATACACACACTCACCTCACACTATGCCATCACTCAATAGGCCAGAAATTATGCAGCTTTTGGCACAGCGGTCCTCTGGTCTGTGTCTCAGCGAAACTCCGATCCTAGCACCTAACTGATTGCTTGGGAACCAACTGTATTGGAATGGATGTGAGCAAGCACTCAAAGAAAAAGACGATAACTAACCTTTCCTAACTGTTCTTCTTCGAGATGTGTTGCTTATGTCCATTCCACCACCAACCCATGTGCACCTTTGTCGGAGTTGTTGGCAAAAAGAAATGGTGGAGGCGGCGGGTTGGCAGGTGCCTATATACTACGCCATGAAAAATGTCCTGGCTACTGTGAAAATGTGTGACCGCTTTCAGGAGAAAGGATGGATGTGGTCAAAGTCGGACCTTATCTATATATAGTGGTTCAGAGGTGAGGACCCGGATTTCTGAGACTCTTCTGGCCTAAGTAACGGCTATCAGGAAGACAGTTCAGGGGGCACCAGAGTCGATCCGACAGATACCACTAGGGGCAAAACTTCTGGCAAAGGTGCATGCAGTGCACACACACACCTATATTGGAATGGACATGACCAAAACATCTTGAAGAAGAGTTATGGAAAGGTTAGTTACCATCTTTTTCTGTTTGCACTAAGCATGCTCCATCCCCTCGCAGCTTCTATGCACCATCCCCACAGAGCAATTGAGCATGTTCCATCCTAGGGCTGCAGGGGCTGAGCAACACTTTCTTTGCAATTGCTCCTGGTTGTGAAGAGGCTACTGAGGTGCTGGGCACCAGAACTGAACAGGGAGATTGTCTCTCCTGGGCTCTCCGGATCCACACTTGCAGGTACCCTGGCAGCGAGGAGGAGGATGCTTTACTGGAATACAGAGGGGTGAGGAATGGCAGCTGGGGATGAGGAGGTTGTGGGTAGACGGGGGTGGGGGGGAAGGAACTGGTGTAAGGGGCAGAGACTGGCCAGGGACACAGAAGCAGAAGGGTCTATAACCACTAGAGTACACTCTCCTCCAGAACTTGGAGCTGAATCTAGAAGTCCTCAGTCTCTACATTCCTCTGTTGTCAGCAAATAACCGAAATCCACTGGCAAAGTGTGTGTCTAGTGACTGGTCTACATAGCCTACTACAGCTACCAGTCACTCTATTAATACAGGTGGTGGGGATCTGTGCTGAAGATATAAAGGGTCAACCCAGGAGTGTGTGTATGGGGGAGGGAGAGGGGAATCAATATAGCTCCATGTGATTACATTTGTTTTTTCAGGTTTTTTTATGTTAGTAAATTACATCCAAAACAGTTATTGTAAGAGAATGTTAAGGTTGAAGTTTAAAGGTCAGAAATGGCAGAACTGAGGTGCTGGTGCCCTGAGGTGAGCCTCTGTTATCATGCAGAGTCAGTAGTAGATGGGAGAAGGCCAAAATGCTCTTCCAGCTCAGGGTTATTTCACAAAGAAGCAGGGAATGGGTTGGAAACAAAGAAATTGGAGTTGTTTTTGCTGGTCATTGAACTGAGGAGTGTTATATGGCAGAGACAGCCAACACCTGGGCACAGTCTCTGTCCTTCTTAGGCTTGGCACTCTCATCTGTAATAATAGCCCACAGCAAGGACTCTGAAACACAATCCCATTCCATTCAGGTCCTGGAAAGAGCGGCACCACCAGTCAAGCTTTCCCCACTCACTGATTGGCCCAGTACTGACAGCTCCTTCTCTCAGTTTCCGTTTTGGACATGATACCCAATGCTAAGAGTCGATTGGCCAGCTGCCGTCTCCCGCTTCCCTCTGGGATTAGTTGAAGGAGTGAACTGATTGGTCCCCGGGCTGCCCATGTTATGCACGAAGTAATCAAGTGGGACAGCAGAGCGTCTGAGTGTCTAAACATAGAAGAACAGCCGACGGGAGATCTTGGCTCCCTGCAAAAGTGCAGCTGGAGTTATCTGTGGAGTTCCAGCAACCATTTCCATCATCTGCTTTGACTGCCTCTCCCCAAGGCCAGCAGAGAGAGAAGCCATCTGAAGTCACTCCCACTGAATCTTTATCTAAAGTAACAGTTTGTTTATCATTCACCTTGATCATTTAATCTTTTTTTAAAAAATAGTGTTAAAGGGGGGACTGAATTTAACAATCACTGGGGGATAAAATATTTTATATCTTCAATTAAAAATGAATAATGAAATACAAGGTTTTTAAAATCAAACAAAAGAAAACCTTGATATTTAATTAAAACAGCAGCCAAGGAAATAATCAATACTCAATTTAAACACAATGAAAGAGAAGACTTAATATTCAGACACTAAGGAGGAATTGGACTTAGAGCTACCTAATTTTGTATAGAAACTCAAGCTGTGAAGTTCCTGACATAGGATTCTTTGGGACTCTCTTCCCCTGAAGATATTCCCACCCTAAGAGACTGCATCTAAAAGTTTGAAGCCAGTAAAAAAAGAAATATTGGTGTTTCAGGACTATAAAGAGCTGGCAGGCATAAGCTTGTAACTTTCCACTGAAGCTGTTTTATTCAAGAGGTAGAAGAAATCATTTTATTTTCCTCTCTCGAAGAAAATATATGTTTTATTGGCTGTGTACTGCTTATGCTATTTTTTTACTTGGTATTTTCATCTGAAGAAAGCTTTTTAAGATAAATTGCTTAAATATTTTTTTTGGATTTGAACATTTTTTAGTAGATTAGAGGGTGTTTTAATTAGTGGTCCTCTTCATAGTAATAACCTTTTCCCCCTTGACAGTGAAAACAGTGGGGCTTGTGAATTGAATCCTCGTGTTGGTTGGCAGATCTCTCTCTAAGGTCTGTCTAAGGCACCTATCTTCCTAGTGTCTAAGTGTCAAGATGGAAGAAGTGTGGGTTGTCTATTTCTGCCTGTTCTTGCTTGTCTTGGTGTTTATTTTAATGAAGCGTGACCCAGATTTGGAAGCCGCGAAGAAAGTTGCAGAAAAACCAAGCACCCCAGCACCAACTACCTATTATTCCAGTGGTGCTGGAAAACATCTGGAATACACCGAAGAAGAGATGAAGAAATCTCTGGAGAGGCTAACCAGCATCTTGTATGAGGTAGATGTTAGAAAAAGGGAAACCCACCATGAGCAGAAAACAGCAAAGGCAGAAGTCTGTCACCATCACAAAGCACCTGATGCAGAGTCTGAAACTAAAGAGCTAATGGGAAAGGGACCAGGACATTCCCAGCATCTATATAGCCAGCACAGGGTTCAGGTAATGGAGCAAAGCCATCCAAGAATTTCGGAGTCAGCACTACATGGAGCTCTTGGTTGATATATTGAGTCCTGTTGAAATATATACGGTGGGTCAGTGGGTGGGGATGTGTATGTATGTAATTCACACACACAGGTTTATGCTGTATTTCAACATGATCCAACTGTTCAACCCTAAGCTCCATGTAGTGTGTGTGGGATATAGATATTTCCCACTTGTGTGTATATGAACCTGGTAAATCCATCTTATTTTTGACTGTACTAACCATATAAGTTGCTAGGATTTGTTTTTTTTATTTTAAGAAGCGATGGGCCGGATACTCAGCTGGTACAAATCTGCAAAACTCCTTAGACTTTAATGCATCTGTGTCCATTTAAACCAGCTGAGGATCTTGTCTAATATGTATAGATGCTCTGCTGACATCCATCCTTGAATGTTGCAGGTATAATGCTGAATGGTGGAGAGTGTTTATATATATTTGCCCTTATGTGGGGTGATAATGCATATTATTTTGGTGTTATTCCTAACTCCTAAGAATATGAAAGATGCTGTGGTAGACTTGTAAAATTCAACTTGCCTAGGGTAAGTAATTTTTTTAAGATGTTGGGAATAAGTTATACATATAAAATACAAAGTATATATACCTTAATTTTTTAAATCATTGCTCTCATCGCAATAAGCCAGATTTTTGTGCTCGGGCTGACAAAGTTTCGTGCCAGTTTTGCAAAACTCTATTACTCTCTGCTAGCAGCTGTTTGAGGCACATACATCTTCCATTGCCAGTATCCCATTTGTGAGATATCTCCCCTTGAGCAAAGAATTTGTTATTTCTAAAGGCTGAGTCCCTGATGCCCAGAGGAGCAGACAGGCACTTGATGGCAATATCCCATTTCTTGTCAAGGCAGCAAGAGATGTTCCCAATTTCCTCTGGTATGAGTTACCATGGCATACTGCCTTTTCAGTTAACTAGACTCTGAGCAGCTGACTAAGAAATCCCATTTTAAATTCCCAGTCATCAGCAGCTAACAGAGTGGCTATTTATGGATTAAAATAATCTAACTAAAGGAAGGCAGAGGGGGAGGATATCCAAAATGTGAGATTATTTCATGCAGCATATACAGAGAGACCCAATAACTCAGTTAATGACAAACTGCCCGGCATGTTGTATTTTTTTTTTTTTTTGAAGTGTAGGCTCTGTTAGTTTTATTCTCTCTTCTGTAGGCTGAAAATGGCAAAGATCTGTATTTGAAGTACTATGGCTCATCCAGTGGAATAATAGCATTCATTTTTGTTTATAGACACATTAATAGGAATTGAGATTGTAAAGAAATACTGTCATGTTGTTGTTGTATTTTGGAAACAGTGTTCTTAGGGTATTTATCTTCCATTCATTTGCCCCAAAAATATAATTCTTTTTCACCATCTTGATGCCATATATTAGCACTTTTGGGGCTCTCTTGAGGCACTTGACAGAACTATCTTGTGTGCTCTGAACATCATCTCTATACACCCTTTTATTTTGTGAAATGAATGGTGATCATGGAGAATTAAAGTAGCAGAAACCCTTATTTTTTTGCAGGGGTTGGCGAAGAAGTTACAACCTGAATTAGTTTTTGTCAATAACTCAGAATACAGGGTCTGTTCCTGCCCCTCTTGAAGTACCTGGCAAAACTACTATCATCTTCATGAAGAATGAGCTCAGGGCCAAAACCAGCAGGATTTTTCTTTGTTAGTTAGCTGGAAATCTTCAATATAAGTGTTAACGTAGGGCATAACATTGTCAGCTATCTTTGAAGTTGGCTGATGGTATGTGGTGCATGAAGATGTTTTAAATAATTATAGAGCTTTGATTAATGGGCCATTTGGATGCACCAGAAAGTGCAACTGCAGATGAAGACTTTTGGGTCTTGATCTGGGAGTCTATGAGACACTTTGATCCTTCCATTGTACTTCCAGTCCGAGGGTGTTTTCACCTTTTAATGTCTTATAATAATTCAAAGTGAATGTAGTGTTGGTGGAAGGAGGTGGTTTGGGATCTCTCAGGATTGAAGTCTTCCATTTATTTATTGAACAGAGACAATTTAGAAGACAACATGTAAGCTTTCCCAACTACTTGCCTCAACCTTCTGCTGAGCTGGCCACCTCCATGGTCCACTCAGCCCTGAAAGTGCCAGCAGCAGCGCCAGTTGTGCAGGTGATTTTTGAGATGTGGATCATTATCCATTAGGAACTGGGCCAAGACCAGTTCATTTCACATGGGCTGTTAATGGCACAGTAATCTAGTAATGTTAAGGCACCACTGATTTGAATCAGCACCTTTGTGTGAAAGGTGCTGCATTACATTGCCAGGTACCTATGCCATCTAGTCAGAGGGGATGTCCACTAGGACATGGGTGGCCAACCTATGGCTCTGGAGCCACATGCGACTCTTCAGAAGTTAATATGCGGCTCCTTGTCTAGGCACCAACTCCAGGGCTGGAGCTACAGATTCCAACTTTCCAGTGTGCTGGGAGGTGCTCACTGCTCAACCCCTGGCTCTGCCACAAGCCCTGCCCCCACTCCACCCCTTCCTGCATCCTCCCCTGAGCCTGCCATACCCTCACTCTTCTGCCCACCCCCAGTCTTCTGCATGCCACAAAACAGCTGATCAGGCAGTGTGGGGAAGGAGCTAATGAGGAGGGTTGCTGATATATTACTGTGGCTCTTTGGCAATGTACGTTGTTAAATTTGGCTCCTTCACAGGCTCAGCTTGGCCACCCCTGCACTAGGGGCTTTGCTATTGCTGGTGATTTTATATGGAAGACTCTCAGATGCTAGAGTGATGGCAGCAGTATAAAATCTGTAGATATTCACCTGAAGTGAAACTTTACATCCGTGTTTACTCAGTTTGAAACATACTTAGCTCTAGTTCTGAGCTGGAAACAGCTGTGAGTCTTGAGCTGCCATTTCATCAGAGACGAGGAGCCTCAAGCTGAACTGGGATGCATCTCTTCCAGCTAGATTTCCATGCTTCCAATGTGGCTAATTATAGAAGTTCCAATGGGAAATCTTGGGCCCTCCAGTGGAAGTATTCAGCTCATAGACTTTAAGGTCACAAGGGACCATTATGATCATCTAGTCTGACCTCCTGCACAACGCAGGCCACAGAATCTCACCCACCCACTCCTGCAATAAACCTCTCACCTATGTCTGAGCTATTGAAGTCCTCAAATCATGGTGTAAAGACTTCAAGGTGCAGAGAATCCTCCAGCAAGTGACCCATGCCCCACGCTGCAGAGGAAAGTGAAAAATCCCCAGGGCCTCTGCCAATCTGCCCTGGAGGAAAATTCCTTCCCGACCCCAAATATGGCGATCAGCTGAACCCTGAGCATGTGAGCAAGACTCTCCAGCCAGACACCCAGAAAAGAATTCTCTGTAGTAACTCAGATCCCATCCCATCCAACATCTCATCACAGGCCACTGGGCCTATCAACCACGAATAGTCAAAGATCAATTAACTGCCAAAATTATGTTATCTCATCATACCATCTCCTCCATAAACTTATCGAGCTTAATCTTGAAGCCAGATAGGTCTTTTGCCCCTACTGCTTCCCTTGGAAGGCTGTTCCAGAACTTCACTCCTCTGATGGTTAGAAACCTTCATCTAATTTCAAGTCTAAACTTCCTGCTGCCAGTTTATATCCATTTGTTCTAATATAGCTGCACGTGTCCCTTCTCTCATATCGTGATATGCTGAGTGCCAAGAAATCTAGTAGTTTTCAAGAACAGCTACTGTTGACTTCTGATACCAGATAGGTCTTTTGCCCCCACTGCTTCCCTTGGCCCCCACTGCTTTCTTGGCCAGTTTCTATCCATTTGAGTTGTATCCAACTCATCAAAAGCAGCTTCAGAGCATCCAGAGTAACTATTTGACAAATGAGGCGATCAGTCACTTTGAAGTTCTTATAAAAATCAGGCTTCAGTAACGAAATGCCCCCCTTAATTTTGTTAGATTTGTTAAATTAGCTTAACTGGACATTGCAATAACACAATCACATACTTCTGAATGATTTTTAAATATGGTTGGTTGCCACAATCATAAAATTGAAGCCTTGTAAAAGTATGTGACTATGGATTATCTTTCCTAGGTATTTATGAAACTTGATTGTTAGGGTTTCTTATTTCTGCTATTGTACTATAGGTCAAATGACATTTGGTAACCCAAGTATGTATGTATTTTCCAGATACACTCGTTTTGCTCTATAAAACTAGTCCAATACAGTCATAGATGCATAGATTTTCAAAGTCTGATGGGAACATTAGACTGAGTCTGGCCTCTTGTATAAAACAGGCCTAGAATTTCATCTAGTTACCCCTGTATGGAGCCCAGTGACTTATGTTTGACTAAAGTGTATCTTCTACTACTGGATAGCCAGAGGATTTTCAGCTCAAAAAAGGGGTAATACTGAGATGGCAAATCTACTCAAGATATTTAACTCCAAAGCAGACTGAGAAGAGTTACAAAGCGATCTCACAAAACTGGGTGACTGGGCAACAACATGGAAGATGAAATCCAGTGTTGATAAATGCAAAGTATCCCTTTATCTATCGTCCTAGAGTGGTAACAGCTAATTTAGATCCCATTGTTTGCTGTCTTGTTATCTATCTATGGCATTGCTATGAGCAGTCATCATAATGTGCAGGATACTCCACAAGGAGAATTTCAAGGCATTTTGTTGCCCATCCCTCAGGATCCATTGGTTTCCCCATAGCATGAAATATCAGTGCTATTGGCCTGATCCACAGCTCTACTGGAATCTTTCCAGTAAATCCAGCAGGCTTTGGATCAGGTCCTAGAGCAGTCCAGGTCTGGAGGAAATAGCACCCCCCCCACACTCGACTTTTCTGCCTTTTGTTTCATACTACTTTAACACTGGAGGAAGAATTTTAACAAAATATCTAACTTGTGCCTAGTAAAGTTCTTGTGATTGATACATTAGCATTAAGGCAGGATACAAATTGGTCGTTAGTGTCTCCTAGTGGATCCATATCCCAAAGGACTTATGCTACAAACACAGCTAGAAGTGCCCTTTGGGCACTGCAATAGTCCTCAAGACTTGATGTCCTTGCCATCTGTGTCAGAGGGGAACTCTTTTCTTCAGCTCTTAGTTTGGAGAGAACCTTTCCCAATGATATAAATAACAATAACAAAGTATAGTAAAGCAGGTGGGTGTATATCACAGAGGTTAGAGTAGAGGCAATAGGGATCGTTTTACCTCTAGGTTGCTGCTTCAGAAGCTACTAGGTTGCTAGTGACTGAAGATTCTTGCTGTCTAACTATTCAGTGCTTGTGTGACTGTTTATGGTCTCAGTCTAGGTCTTCACAAACACACAATGAAAGTACTAGCTAGATGAGGACAATCATTGCAGAACCCAAAGAGTAAAATAGCAAAGAGGCTGGTACTATCTATGCCAGACCTTTTAGTGGATACCCAGAGGATTTCAGCCTTCAATGCTGTCAGACTTTATACTTTTAAACAAGCACCAAATTTGCTTTATTTTTAAAAGGCATCGTTTATATTTTGAACTTAATTATCGAATGCAGGTCACAGGGTTTCTAGTGGTAAGAAATGCAGCTCATTTTCTTTCTCTTCCGCTTACTGCACTCTTCTAACTTTATTTTGTTTGTTATAAAATTGGCCTATTGCACCCTCTTTAGGTGCATAGACAGAAAATTAAAACAATACATATATATTCTCACCGATTGACATGTCAGATAACATAGACTTTCATCTACAGAATAAAGCTCAACATACTTCCTACAATCTCCCCATTAGGCATAATTGTGAGTGAACAGACCAGCTTTGTCTGAGAGATGAATACATTCAAACTATGATAGTCCAATAGGTGGAAGCAAATTCGAAAGATGAGATCTTAGAAGAGCTAGTCACCAGATCGTCAACCAATAGCCTGTTTGTAAATCTGGATAGCAGTTATCTCAGTTGTGCTGAGTGGCTCAAGCTTTCTTATCAGATTTTGCTCCCAAGCTATTTATTCTACCTATTCTTGGCGAAAAGAGACATTTCCTTGTTTGTGCTATTCTTTTGTCTCATAACTGGAATCAAACTGGAACTCAGATCCACCCCCAAAGAGCTGTAGCAGTCAAAAATAGACTGTTTGATAGGCTGAACTGATGAGGGACTGGGCAGGTGTATTAGACATTTAGACCTTGGCATTTCTGCCAGATGGGAAGAGAGTCTCCAGTTTGAAAGAACATATAAGGTGAATTCTAGGTCAAGCCAAGATAGCAGGTTGTTTCAGCCAGCCAATGAAAATTAAGCCAGTTTTGACAAACTAGGCTTCAAGTTCTCTTCTAACCATGAGCACTGGAATGGAATCTAGCACAGCAGCCGGCTAGCCAAAACCTAATAATGAAGTGTTTGTCAGTGCTCATAGTGACAGATTTACAGCTAATCATATATCTTTCTTCAGGTTCTAGGCAGCTGAAGTGCCAGTGAAAACTGATGATGGAGTAGAGAGGGCCCTGAAATAGCACATTGTCGCAGAGGGAGATGGGGAAAATAATCTGTTGGGATAGAGCCATAGGAGAGCAATTACAGAACTAGAGTAAGATTCATTAGGCAGCAGACATGTGAGAAGGCTCTGTTAAAGCAGGTGGTAAGCCTGTGCCTTTCAGCTGGCATCACTCTCCTTCCTCGGTAAGCATTTGCATCCATCTGGAGTTAGTGTTCTGGGATTAATGCTGTCCATGTTTCTGGCCCTGTGTCCCATATTTCAGCCACTTGAATGCCCCTGTTAAAACTTTGCTCTTCGAAAGACTGCTGACTTCCCACCCTCAGACTGTTCTTTCTTTTTGTTTCTACAATGCCTAAATCAGCTCTAAATTCCTAACACATTAGCAAAGTCACTGGTGAAAACCCTGGGTGCATCTGCTGCTGATCTGAAAGCCAGGTCTTGCTTTACAGTTGTTCCAAGCAATGTGCCATTCCTGCGTGCTGTAATAACACACTGTCTGAGGGCCATTGGCTGAGGTGTAACACACATTCTGTGAGCAACGGAGAAGGAATCTTAGACTCCTGCTCCTGCAGTGAAAGCTGAAGTCACATGCCACTGCCCAACATGGGCAATATTTAGTTACATTCAGGCCCCCACAGGAATGTAAGGCTATACCAATATGACCTAATATGATATTCCACATGACTGCTGCATAAGTGCAGGAGTCTTTGGAAGCCTTGAACCCAAAAGGTCAAGTTATTGTCATGCCATATCTCTGCCAATGACAGGACTTCTGGAAGTACAGCTAGGGAGAGAGAATCAACTATAATTTTATCACCTGTGCTATATTTTTCCTCTCTTTGTTCAATATCTCCTGCAGCTTGATAACTTCTTATAAAAACTTCCATCTCTGTATGCTAGAGGGCAGCACACTGGGTCGATGGCAAACCAACCATCTGGATCAGACTTTCAGCTTATTGTCTGATCTATATCAGAGGGGTAGCCATGTTAGTCTGGATCTGCAAAAGTGACAGAGTCCTGTGGCACCTTATAGACTAACAGATGTATTAGAGCATAAGCTTTCATGGGTGAATACCACAATGCATGCATCCGACGAAGTGGGTATTCATCCACGAAAGCTAATGCTCTAATACATCTGTTAGTCTATAAGGTGCCACAGGACGCTTTGTCGCTTTTGTCTGATCTATATAGGTTCTTACCTAACTGCTGCTACAGCAGTATGAGTGACAGGGAGAGATCAAGAGACCCATTGAGCAGGAGGAGATGGAGAGTGGATACCTGGCAGGAAAGGCCGATGCCAACAGCAACACCTACTTTAGGAGCCCCTTCAAGACATTTAGAAGAGATGAGAAATTGAACTGTTTTCCTCACCCCAAAGCTCAGTTCCAGAATGGCAGTGCATGTTTTCTGGGCTAGCAATAAGTACAGACTCCAGCACCAAGGCATGTTCAAAGAAACCCAGTTAGTCACAGCAGCTCTTAGAAACAAATGAAGTTAATGGGGTCCATGTGAGATTCAGTATGAATGAGCTCTAATATGAAACTGCAGAAAAACCTGAGAGTCTCTGGATTAAGTTTAGAAGTGTGAGGAACAAGGGTGATCTCATGGTGGGAGTCTGCTACAGACCACCAGACCAGGGGGTTGAGGTGGATGAAGCTTTCTTCTGGCAACTAACAGAAGTTATTAGATCACAGGCCCTGGTTCTCATGGGGGACTTCAATCACTCCAATATCTGCTGGGAAAGCAATACAGCAGTGCACAGACAATCCAGGAAGTTTTTGTAAAGTGTAGGGGACAATTTCCTCGTGCACGTACTGGAGGAACCAACTAGGGGAAGAACTCTTCTTGACCTGCTGCTCGCAAACAGGGAAGAAATAATAGGGGAAGCAAAAGTGGATGGGAACCTAGGAGGCAGTGACCATGAGATGGTCGAGTTCAGGATCCTGATACGAGGAAGAAAGGAGAGCAGCAGAATACAGACCCTGGACTTCAGAAAAGCAGACTTTGACTCCCTCAGGGAACTGATGGGCAAGGTCCCCTGGAAGAATAACGTGAGGGAGAAAGGACTGAAGGAGAGCTGGCTGTATTTTAAAGAATCCTTATTGAGATTGCAGGAACAAACCATCTCGATGTGCAGAAAGAATAGTAAATATGGAGGTAACTAGCTTGGCTTAACAGTGAAATCCTTGCTGATCTTAAACACAAAAAAGAAGCTTACAAGAAGTGGAAGA
Organism: Dermatemys mawii; assembly: GCA_007922305.1. NCBI lineage: Eukaryota > Metazoa > Chordata > Testudines > Dermatemydidae > Dermatemys > Dermatemys mawii. The sequence continues at coordinate 31,740,281 of ML677381.1, forward strand.
TTGGACAGATGACCAGAAAGGAGTATAAAAATATTATTAGGCATGCAGGAGTGAAATTAGAAAGGCCAAATCACACTTGGAGTTGCAGCTAGCAGGAGATGTTAGGAGTAACAAGAAGGGTTTCTTCTGATATGTTAGCAACAAGAAGAAAGTCAAGGAAAGTGTGGAGCCCTTACTGAATGAGGGAGGCAACCTAGTGTCAGAAGATGTGGAGAAAGCTAATGTATTCAATGCTTTTTTTGCCTCTGTCTTCACAGACAAGGTCAGCTCCCAGACTACTGCACTGCGCAGCACGGTATGGGAAGGAGGTGACCAGCCCTCTGTGGAGAAAGAAGTGGTTCAGGACTATTTAGAAAACTGGACAAACACAAGTCCATGGGTCCGGATGCACTGCATCTGAGGGTGCTAAAGGAGCTGGTGGATGTGATTGCAGAGCCATTGGCCATTATCTTTGAAAACTCATGGTGATCGGGGAGGTTCCAGATGACTGGAAAAAAGGTAATGTAGAAATCTTTTAAAAAGGGAAGAAGGAAGATCTGGGGAACTACAGGCCAGTGAGCCTCATCTTAGTTCCTGGAAAAATCATGAAACAGGTCCACAAGGAATCAGTTCTGAAGCACTTAAAGAAGAGGAAAGTGATCAGGAACAGTCAGCATGGATTCACCAAGGGCAAGTTATGGCTGACTAACCTAACTGCCTTTTCTGATGAGATAACTGGCTCTGTGGATGCGGGGAAAGCAGTGGATGTGCTATTCCTTGACTTTAGCAAAGCTTTTGATATGGTCTCCGACAGTATTCTTGCCAGCAAAGAAGTATGGGCTAGATGAACGAACTATAAGGTGAATAGAAAGCTGGCTAGATCGTTGGACTCAATGGGTAGTGATCAATGGTTCCATGTCTAGTTGGCAGCTGGTATCAAGTGGAGTACCCCAAGGGTCAGTCCTGGGGCCAGTTTTGTTCAATATCTTGATTAACGATCTGGAGGATGGCGTGGACTGCACCTTCAGCAAGTTTGCAGATGACACTAAACTGGGAGAAGTGGTAGATACCCTGGAGGGTAGGGATAGGATACAGAAGGACCTAGACAAATTAGAGAATTGGGCCAAAATAAATCTAATGAGATTCAACAAGGACAAGTGCAGAGTCCTGCACTTAGGATGGAAGAATCCCATGCACTGCTACAGACTAGGGACTGAATGGCTAGGCAGCACTTCTTCTTTGAGTGATTGTCATGTGTATTCCACAATAGGTGTGCGTGCTTGCCATGTGCACTGGTGCCGGAGGTTTTTCCTCTAGCAGTACCCGTAAGGGGAAGTGCCCCAGCAACCCCTGGAGAGGCACCTTCATGGCACAGTATAAGGGGAGCTGCTCACTGGCCCCGACCCTCAGTTCCTTCTTGCTGCCAGGGAAGGTGCATCAGAACTACTCTGCTCTAGCTGTGCTGTAGCTCATCCCCAGACCTGTTTGTTCATTCAATGTTAGTACCTGTAGTTAGTTAGCTGTTCAGTTAGTTAGAATGCCTGGGCTGGGGCATGCCCTGCACCCTGGGTTTTAAGTCATGTGATACTTGTAGGCCATCTATGCCAAAGAGTGACCCATACGCAGATTGTTTTCACTGTTTGGGAGAAACCCAAATCAGCAATTGCAAGATTTGCAAGTCGTTCAAGCCTTGGACTAAGAGAGAAAGAGACATTAGGCTCCGGGCCATTCTGATGGAGTCGGCGCTGACCCTGACTCCAGCGCACTGCTCTGAGCCGGCACCGAGCACCATGGTGTCCGTGCTTGGTGGCCTTCTGGTGCCTTCCACCAGTCAGTACTGCTCCCCACCCATGGTGCACAAGAGGGGAAAAAAGATGCTTCCTTTGCAGCGGCACTGAGATAAACCTGGGGCAGAAGTTAGACCCATGTCGGGTAGCCCTCGATCCCCTCCAGCCCTTAGGCCTCAAACTTACGTAGAGCGGAGTAGCCCAGCCACTTTGGAGGAGGCCTCCCCGGATGTCCGGATGCCCTCCATGCTAGTACCAGGAGCACCGCCAATGTCGGCCCCATGCTCCAGGATCAAGCCACCGCTGGGATCCCCACAGTCACCCCTAGCCTGGTACCGGTCTTTGTCCAGGGAGCATTCCCAGCGCTGCTTGCCACCTAGGAACCATTTAGGGCAAAGTCCACATGGATCTCCCTTGACTCCCGCCAAACTGGTTGGGTACCATCCGACCGGGACTCTCGGCATCTCTCCACTTCAAGGCGTGAGTACCAACAGGACTGAGGCAGACGTTGCCAGAGGTATTTGTCTCAGAGGGTTACCGCAGGCAGTCATGGCACGGACGTCTATGCCGGTCCCGCTCAGATTCCTGCTCCAAGACTCCGCCGAGGCATTGCCTCCGCAGCCCTGGGCATCGATTGCTGGCGTCTTGCCGTTGGAGGTCTGCCTGTCGGAGCCAGTCGCAGAGCAGCTGCTACTGACAGTGCTGGTCCTCCACATCAGGATCGCAGTCATGTGGACAGTGTCGCTCTTGGCGCTGCTGCTCCTCCCAGTCCCGGGACAGCAATAGGTTGTTCATCAGCCCGGCCTCCATTCATAGTCGTCCTTCCATGGGCCAGGCCAGTCAGGGTGAACAACTGGGCCCACTGGTGCTGCAGCTAGTGCAGTGGCATCGGGCCCCGTAGCTGGACCAGTGGTACCAGTGGGCACTGTGGCCCCCAACGCAGCCCCGGGTGGGGTCCTGCTTGTTAGTCAGAGCCTCAGAGGCACCTTTGAAATACAAGGCCACCTATAAGAAGTCGCGGGACTATAAAAGTCGTCCTCAGAGGCTGGCGCCACAACCTGAGTCCTCCAAGGGCAAGCAGTCAGGGAAAAGTCAATTCTGATGGGATGCTCAGGGGTGCCCTGCCAGTTCTGTTCAGGATCCACCCCCAATAAAGCTCCCCTTCTCCATTCGGTTGTGTGCTTTCCTCCCAGAGTGGTCACAGCTGATCTCGGACCGATGGGTCCTCAGCACCATCTCCCGGGGCTACACTCTCCAGTTTACTTCCTCCCTGCCCAACCAACCCCCGCCCCCATCCCTCCTGGGGAACATCTCCCATGATGCCCTGATCGAGTAGGAGGTGGGGTGATTCCTGCGCCTAGGAGCAGTGAAAGTGGTGCCCAGGGAGTTCATAGGCAAGGGGTTCTACTCCCATTATTTCCTTATCCTGAAAGCCAAAGGGGGTCTCAGGCCCATCCTGGACCTGTGAGATCTGAACCAGTTCATGGTGAAGCTCAAGTGCCACATGGACTCCCTGGTCTCCATCACCCCGTCCCCGGATCCCAGGGACTGGAACGCTGCCCTCGATCTGCAGGACGCATACTTCCACATTCACATATTTGAGGGGCACAGACGCTTTCTCTGTTTCATGGTGGGGCAGAATCACTACCAATTTATGGTCCTCCCATTTGGCCTGTCCACTGCCCCCAAGGTATTTACCTGTTGGTAAATGACACCAAGTCTATGTTAGTCCCAGTTCAACGCATAGAGTTTATCAGGATGCTCCTGGATGCCTTGTCGGCCATAGCCTCCCTCCCCCACTCCCTTCACACATTCACCTTGGACTATGGATCGTCTCTCAATCCAGGGATGACGCTGGTTTTGGCAGGGCTGTACTCCATCCCAGGAATTTGTGAACTCCTTCCTACCTCCAACAGATGTAGCTTGGAATCACCTATTGTGAAATACTCGAAGAAAAGAGTTACCTTTTCTGTAACTGGTGTTCTTCGAGATGTGTTGCTCACGTCTATTCCACATCCCACCCTCCTTCCTCTCTGTCAGAGTTGTCTGGCAAGAAGGAACTGAGGGTGGGGGGAGTGCACAGCTCCCCTTATACTGCACCATAGAGGTACCATTCCAGGGGTCGCTGGGGCGTCCGGCCCCCCCGCCCCCCGACGGGTACTGCTAGGGAAAAAGCTTCCGGCACCTGTGCATGTGGCAAGCACACACACCTATTGTGGAATAGACACGAGAAACACATCTCAAAGAACACCAGTTAAGGAAAAGGTAACTGTCTTTTCTACAGAAAAGGACCTAGGGGTTACAGTGGATGAGAAGCTGGATATGAGTCAACAGTGAGTGAGCCCTTGTTGCCAAGAAGACTAACAGCATTTTGGGCTGTATAAGTAGGGGCATTTCTAGCAGATCGAGGGACATGATCATTCCCCTCTGCGTGGCACTGGTGAGGCCTCAGCTGGAGTACTGTGTCCAGTTTTGGGCCCCACACTACAAGGATGTGGATAAATTGGAAAATGTCCAGCGGAGAGCAACAAAAATGATTAGGGGGCTGGAGCACATGATGTACGAGGAGCGGCTGAGAGAAATGGGATTATTTAGTCTGCAGAAGAGAAGAATGAGGCGGGATTTGATAGCTGCTTTCAACTACCTGAAAGGGGGTTCTGAAGAGGATGGCTCTAGACTGTTCTCACTGGTAGCAGATGACAGAACAAGGAGTAATGGTCTCAAGCTGCAGTGCAGGAGGTTTAGGTTGGATATTAGGAAAATCTTTTTCACTAGGAGGGTGGTGAAGCACTGGAATGGGTTACCTAGGGAGGTGGTGGAATCTCCTTCCTTAGAGGTTTTTAAGGTCAGGCTTGACAAAGCCCTGGCTGGGATGATTTTGATGGGGATTGGACCTGTATTGAGCAGGGGGTTGGACTAGATGACCTCCTGAGGTCCCTTTCAACCCTGATAGTCTATGATTCTATGATTCATGTTACAGCCAGAGAGTAATATTAATGAGTGCCTGCTGTTGAGGAGTCCTCCCTTCCCTAGTAGCTCTTACCAAAAGAGCAACAAGCTGTTAATGGCTTCAGAAAGTAGGTGGCAGGACTGGTGGCAAATCCATGGATATTAGGATAGAGTTGATCCATAAGGGCAAAAATATATCTAAGTTCAATATTATTATCATGAAAGGGCTCAGCATCATACAGAACATCCAGTAAAGATAGACCTTGCCCCGGATAAATACCCACCACTTTTTATCAGTAGATCTGAAAGCACTTAACAAAGGATGTCAGCCTCATTATCTCCATTCTGCAGATGGGACATAAAAGAGTCCCCACTGTGACTCTCAGCCCCACTGTGACTCTCTGCCAGCCTGTAAAATGGAAGTTTTATTAGACAACAGGAACACAGTCCCTAACAGAGCTTGTAGGTACAAACAGGACCCCTCAGACGGGTCCCACTGCGGGGCAGGGAGCTTAAACCTCAGGCCTGGGGCTCCCTCCATTTCCCCGGACAGCTCCAAACTGAAACCCCCTCCAGCTATCTCATCCCGCCTCCCCCCAGCTCCTCCTCCAGCCTTTGTCCAGTTTCCTGGGCAGAAGGTGTCACCTGGCCCCAATCCCCTCCTGGCTGAGGTACAGGCTCAGGTATTGTCCCTCAAGTGAAGTCACCCCCTGCTATCCCATCACCAATGCAGACGGTCCCAGTAAAACTCCTCTTCAACATTCCTGGGTCAATACTCCCCACTCCATACTCCGTCACATCGCCCCATAGGCCATTATGTCTATTGGAATAGCCGATGTAGATGATAGGATGGCTTGGTGTTGGTAACACTGGACATGGCCATTCCATTGATGGTGGCCTGTACATGTTTGCAATTGTCAGATCACCCATCTTGATGGCAGTTGAGTAAGGGTTTGTGATAGGTATGATCTATATGGAAACCTCAGGGTCATGTTTTATGTACATTGCGAGTCCATAGTTACGGTGATGGCTTCCAGGTATGATGACATACAAGATGATCATCTGTTAGCGGCCTTCGCTCTTCAAGTGTGTTTCTTGTAGTGCAAGGACACTAGCGTTTCGAGTCTGCAGCATCATTGTGATGTAATAATACTTTGCATTGGATAGTCCCTTGATACTGAACTGCATAATCTGCAGCAATGGGCCTATGGAAAGTGGTGTTTGGCCCTGACATTGGCCATTATTGCCATTGCTTTTCTGACCTAGAGATCCTTTAAGGATGTTCAGTTGCTGATTTGATGACATTGGTTGTGGTTTTGCACATAACGGGAGATTGTATGAAGGCTGTCATCTCTTCCCCCATGTGAGACACTTTGTGAATGAGTGCAGAACTTCATAATCCAGTTTGGTCTCATTTCCTCTTTTTAGTGCAGCTTTTTCTATGTAGAACTGGCATTCTCAACCACTGGTACACTGCACAGGAACTCAGTTGTTGTCTTTGATGGAATGGAAAGTACTGTAATGAGTTGGCTTGCATCTGTCTGCACCAGTCCCCTCTATTGGCTGGAATTAGAATTGCTCAACTTCCCGTCATAGGCTCTATACTGCTAACCATATATGTAGATCAGGAGGTTCTAAATTAGTAGTCTTGCAGTTCTTGAATAAGTATGATATGCAGCATAATGACAGCTGTGGTGGACCATCATTTGTTATATCTTAGAACCATAGGACAAGAAGGGACCGCAAGGATCATCTAGTCTAACCCCCCGCCAAGATGGAGGAGTTATTGCATCTAACCTGCTGCAGTGACACTTTTAAAAGGTGTGCAGTTTGATTTGCTCTTTTTGCTGAGAAGCAGGTTCTGGAGGACACTTCTAGCTGGCCGCTGCAGCCAAGAGTCCTGACTTGCAGCCTAGATATCACAGAGTTTAAGGTCAAGGGGAATGCCAGATTGTCTAGTCTGACCTCCTGTATATCAGAGGCCACTGACACCCTCCAGCAACCGAAATGAGTCCAAAGTATCACAGCCCACAGGAGACTAGACTCTTCTGTGCCACAGGAAGAGAACAGGAGGGACTGACATGCACCAGTACCCAAGTCCCCTGCAATAGCACAGAAACGATGATGTGAGATTGTGACACACACTGCAGAGGGAGGTGAACCCCTCACCCTCGGGCTTACTGTCAGTCTGACCTGGAGGGAAATGCCTTTCTGACCTCACATGTGGCAATCAATTAGACCCTGAGTATGTGAACAAGAACCTGCCAATTCAGCATCTGAGAAAAACTACACTCAGTATCACCACAGAACTCTGGTACACTCTCTTAATGTCTCATCTCCAGCCAGGGCCATCTCTGATGGGTGGATTCCTTCAAAGGAAGAACAAAAAATCTCCAGATACATTGGGGGAGAATCCCCTCCTGACCCCTCCAGGTGGCCAGCTGAAACTCTGAAGCATGAGCTTTAGGAACATAGGACTTTTGAACCCTGACCTAACCTGACCTGACCTGCACCATCTCAAGCAGCCTTGTCATACAACTGCACTCATAAATTTATCCACAATTGCTATTGGGAGGCTGTTCCAGAAGTATGCTTCTCTGATGGTTAGAAACCTTCTTCTAATGTCCAGCTTAGATTTGTTCATGGCCCATTTATAGCCGTTTGGTTTTGTGCCAACATTGTCCTGAAGCTTAAATAGTCTTCGCCCTCCCTTGTATTTATCCCCCTAATGTATTTTATACTGCACTCATATCCCCTCTCAGCCTTCTTTTTGCCAGATTAACCAAGCCAAGCTTTTCCAGTCTCCTCTCAGAAGACAGGCCCTCCATTCCCCTGATCATCATAGTAGCTCTTCTCTGTACCTGCTCCAGTTTAAATTAATCTTTCTTGAACATGGGTGACCAGAACTGTACACATTATTCCAGATAACGTCTTACAAGTGCCTTGTACAAAGGAATTAACACTTCTCTATCTCTACTGGAAATGCCTCGTCTGATGCATCCTAGGATTGCATTTGCCTTTTTCACAGTCACATCACATCAGTGGCTCATTGTCATCCTGCGATGGACCCTCGCAGAGAGAGGTCTCTCTCTTCCTGTGTCAATTCCAGTGGATGAGCCCCCAGCTTGTAGCAGAAATACTCATTATTAGACCCCACGTGCATGACCTTGCACTTTGTACTATTGAAGGTTATCCCCTCTCTGTATCTCTGGTATTCAATGTCATTCAGATTTTTCTATATAATGTTCCAGTCCTCCTCTGTATTGACGATGCCTCCCAGCTTTGTGTCATCAGCTAATTTCAATAGCATACTCTTACTTTTTGTGCCAAGCTCATTAATAAAAATATTGAATAAGATTGGGCCCAAGACCAATCTTGGGGGAGCTCCACTATTAAACTCCCTCCCAGTCCCTTTGTTTCAGGGTGGTGATGTTTTTTAGCCTCACGCTGGCAGAGACTTCACCTGAAGTAGGGTTTCAGTCTTGCATCAGATACATGAAATAGTGTCACTGTTTTGTATTTTTTAAAAAAACGTCACAGGCTTATAGTGTGTCCTCTTCTTGATGGAATGGAACCAGGTGACTGTGTGGCATAGTCCTAATACTGCTAAAGGTAAAGGAGATTTTCTTTTAGCTGAAGCTGTAGCGATCTGTGCTTTTGGAGCAGAAGGATATGAATTCTAACTCCACTGCTGCTGCAGCCATAGGGTATGTCTACACTGCAGTAAAAGACCTGTGGCTAGCCTGGGTCAGCCGACTAAGGCTTGTGAGGCTCAGGCTTCAGGGCTATAAAACTGCAGTGTAGATGTTTGGGCTTGTGTCAGAGCTTGGGATTTGAGACTCTGCAAGATGGAGCTCAAGCCTGAATGTCTAAACTGCTCTTTTTAGCCCTGCAGCCCGAGCCCATGGGGTCCGAGTTAGCTGAGCTGGGTTCTGAGACTCAGTGCTGTGGGTTGTTTATCACAGTGTAGCAGAGTGCTCTACTACAGAGTAGTATTGTGTGTGTAACCCTTCTGCCCATCAGAGTTGGCAGCAACAAGGGCCGGGTTCAGTATCCAGGGGTTCCATTCCAATAGCACAATACAAAACCGGCTCGAGCCCCCACCCAGTGACCTGGGACAACCATATACCACCCCTTTGGGCGTCTGTAAGAGACAATACTTCCCCTCTCGCAAGCACAGAGTCTGAGTATACCAAAAGCCTTTTAATAACAGAGAGAAACAATGTGGCATTAGATTAGGGAAACACCACAAACAGGATTGATAAAACAAACCATGAACCAGAAGCCCCACCTTCCAGCAAATAGGCTGGGTCCTTCCCTTTGGCTCTTGAGTCTCACAACCCCAAAAATCACCCAATAGTCCCAAAAGTCCAACAGCCTAAGTGTCTCTGTTCCTGGTCAGTACAGCGTTCAAAAGTCAACCTGCAGAGTCTTACATCCCAGCCTGGGTGGAAATGGAGGGTAGGGCCAGGGGCACCTTACGTGGTCCGAGGCCGACTGCACCGCCTCTCCGTGGGGTTCTGCTGCAGCCCTCACCGTAAGCCGCTCTGCTCTGCCGACCGTCCCACGAACCGCTCTGCCAGTCGATCCGCTAGCCGTCCTGCTAGCCTACACTCGAACTGCTCTGTGGCACCAGTCACTCCGCCAGCAGCACAAACTGCTCCACTAGCCGCCCTGCCAGCCAACACCTGAACTCCTCTGCTGCGCCAGCCGCTCTGCCAGTCGCACAAACTGCACCCAGGAACTGCTTGGCTGAGTCTGCTGCTTCGCTCTGCTAGCCACACAAACCGCTTGGGGCTACCAACATGCCTTGAGGCCCCCCGCTACTTAACACACTGCTCAGTGATTTCAGCTTTTAGTAGGGGGAGGCGGGTAGCCTCAGTGCAGGTACACCAGTAGGCTCAAAGAGAATTCAGCTTAGCAGGCTGAATTTAGACTCCTAATAAAATCAAAAATTAGCTCTAACATTCTATAGTGAAAGAGAAACAAGGTGCAAAATAGGACCTTTGTACTTTTGGTACAAAGGTCCTACAAAGGTACAAAGGTGCAAAATAGAACCTTTGTACCTTTGTAGGACTTTTGGACAAGCCCCTCACTAAAAAATATAAAAACTTAGCCATGGCCTTTTTCAATCTCAGAGTTTTCTGAAATGCCTGGCCCTTGTCCAGTGAGTGCTACCTAGATGATGGCGAGTCCCTCCATCATAACAAGGGCCAAGTACATGTCCATAGTCCTTCATTCACATAATCAGGGTAACATCACTTTATCATTCCTGCCCCAATAACGTAGAAACTGGGGCTCCCACATCAGCCGAAGTGGCCATGTGGGCTGCTGTGAGCTCAGGCTAGGCGCGGTGGGTGTGCCTATGCAAATTGATCAGCCCTGAAGTTATTTTCCACCACTCACTGCAATTCCCATAATTCACCACCAGATGTCAGAATAGATCTCATTCCTGACGCTGCTTACGTGTGTATTATAATTGTGGCCATGAAATCCTATGCACCTATTACTTACTGCCTCTCTCAGAATAAAGAATTGGATCAGAGAGTATCCATCTGAGGTTAGCTGTTTCAGGGAGAGGAAGTTAATTCTGCCCCAGACAGAAGGCTGCATTATTGATGCTTCTTTTGTTTTTGCTGTGTGTTTGTTTTAAAACAGGAGAACGCAACTCATCCTGGAGGCCCAAGGAATATCGTGGATGAGATTGGTGAGTTGGGCTGATCAGTTGGATCACAGACATTACTGGAGTAATTTCATCTGTCACATGCAGAATGGAGCAACAGACCAAAGACACTTAACTTTGTTTTCTGTAGCTGGGGTAACCAGACAGGAAATGTGAAAAATCGAGACTAGGGTGAGGGGTAATAGGAGTCTGATTAGGGTGAGGGGTGAGGAGTCTATATAAGAAAAAGACCCAGCAATCAGGACTGTCTCTATAAAATCGGGACATCTGATCACCCTATCTGCAGCACAGTGAGCATCCAGCAATGGATTGTGATTTCTTCTTAGTTAATTCCCAGAGACCTGGGTTCCAGTTTAGTGTATAACCTGCTAACCAAATGGACATTTCCATGGAGAGAAAGTAAATCCAGAGGGAGGAAATGCAAGAATTTGAGTGTAGGGGAGTCCTGGTTGCATTAGCGTTGTCAGGGTGTGCTAAGGGAGGGAGCATTCACCGTCTTGATGCAGTGACTCCAGAAAGTGGTAGATTGAAGTGGGAATCCTAAAACTAAGTCTGGGCTTCCTCTTCTCCCATTTAATGCCATCCATTACACTGCAGCCATTCTAGACATGCAGCTGGTCTGAGCCTGCAGTCAGCCACTAGTCAGCACTATTATTATGGAGTCAGCACTATCCATTGGAGTTCCTCTTTCACCTGTTTCCAATGTTCTCCTGATACCTCTCTGGGGAGTCCCAAGGGTCCACCCTTAGATTTAATTTACTTCTTTAGTGCCCCGGAAACATTCTTAAATGTAAACCCTTCCAGGGTCATTGCTAACCTGTTGGATTGCAATCCTTGACAGTAAAGCTCCAAATATAATAAACCATGTGTTACCTGCTTCTGATGAATGGATCTGATCTGTTATGGCACCATTATGTTGGGGTACTTCTGAGACCTTGTCCACTTGGTTCCCCAAGAACTTTGTTTGATACCCTGAATCTCAGCACTCAGGGTCCTTTATTTGGCATACCTCAAAGCTATGCTGAGTTGATCAGACTGAGATGTGGGAGTAGGCACAAGCTATACCACACATACAAAGTTGTACAGAAACTCCCTTCCGTTATATACATTATATTCACTATATATTGCATTACTTTGCAGGAACCAATCCCTGTATAGCAAGCTCTGCCCACGTGCTGTCCATATTCAACTTTACTCTTTACATCATCTTTACACTCTTGACTTCTCTTCCCCATTGTTATCTTGTTCTTAGTAAATGGTTCCCAGGGTGTTCTCCGTCTTACCTTAGCTAGCTAAGACTTTCTATTTCCAGCCTGCTTATCCATTTACCTACCTAATCCTGTCTCCCAAGATATGAGGCCTCCTCCATGTTTAATTACTTATGTCAAGCCAATTCTACATAAGGGTATGGGACTATGTAAAACCTGATGCATGATTCTGCCAGTCCAGGATGTGAGTGCCTTCCCCATATGGTATGTGTGTGCTTTACATGATTCTTATTAAACTACTCTCTCCCCTACAAATCAGTTCTCATTTCAGATGCAAAATTCCACTACACCCCAGCTTGTTAGTGTTTGCAAAGCTGGGAAACTGTTTTGCATGATCTGGCTGAATTCTGGAGCTGGTCAAAAAACGGCAGTAATTTTTACTGGAAATTTTGAGGGAGTTTTGCTTTCATCAAATGTCTCTTGAGACTTTTTCAACCAAAATGATACTCCAAGAACGATTTTCAGATAAAATGTATGGTTTCCAAAATCTGAAAATCATCCAGTAAAAAGTTTAAGGTTTGGGTTTCCATTTTTTCCTATGTGAAACAGAATAGTTTGTTGAAAATAATTTTTTCCACCCAAAAATAGTTTTTGGCCAAAAGCCTCATTTGTCAGAATTACATCTTGGCAGAAAAATGTCTCCCAGCTTTATCAAATACACCTCTTTGGCATTGTGTGTTTGCGGTTAGCTGCAGCTGAACTGAGCACAGGGACATGCTTAGGATTGACTGGATGGGGGGCAGGGAATATCCAGAAGTTCTAGGAACTTGGGCTGTTTGCCTTAAGGACATAGTAAACAGGAGTTACAGAAAGCAAATGCAAATATTCCATCCCGCAGGGACTGAGAGCAGGGAACTCTGAGTCCCGTCCACCTGGGCCTAGTGGCATTTAAATCAGAGATCTTGCAGTGCTTCCCAAACAGAGCACAAGATAGCCCTGATATTCTGACCAGCATTGATATAAGTGCTAATGTCCAGGCATTAGGTAAGCTATGGCTGGACATATGGGCTCAGACTTGCAAGGCAAGATGGAGATTTGGACACCCAGTTAGCATTAAAAGTAACAGGAACTGAGCATCCACATGCAATTACTGGCTTTGAAAATCTGAGCCATAATGGCTGGCTGTTCACAGGTATGTGCACAAGCAGGGCTTGCTTCTGATCTGTTGCACCACTATAAATGCAGAGTCAGCACACTGAGGTCAGTTACACTGGTGTAAATCCAGAGTTACGCCATTATAGTCAGAACTGAGGCACTGGTGTTGAAGTCATGGCTCTGAGACTCAGTCAGAACTAGGGAAAAATATCAAAGAAAATCTTCCCCTTAGGAGCTGGAAACAATACTCTCAGCTAATCAAAGTGTGCTCAGTGGAGCTCTCCTATAGGCTGTCCAGCAAAATTCTTCTCCCGGGTATTTTTTCTACTCTTCCTGCTGATGTGAATTGTCTTCCTGCCATATTTTATTTTTTTTTGGCAGGTCTGAAATGACTGTTCAATCTGACGCTGATAAAATCTAGAGGGGCTCCTGGTAAGTGTTTCCTGTTAGCCCATTGGCCTTCCTATAGTTCCATCCACTCAGCTGAGCTAAAGATGGCAGATGAAGTACTTCCTGCTTGTAACTCACCCATGTGCTGTAGAGACAATGGATACACTTACCACATAAATCAGACACATACCTCTGTGGAGCCAGGGCTAGAACCCTGCTTCTTCTATTCCAAACTATTATCACTGGAGCTGAAAGCTGCAGTAGATCCTGTCTCTTTTCTATGGGCCAACCACTGAAGGGCAACATCCTGGGATTTCTTCTGCCATGGTCTGTGGGCAGCAGTAGCTGCTCTGAGCCATTTCAACAGGACAAAGAGAGAGGCCCGTGGATCAGTGTGAGAGCCCACAAGAATGGCCATTTGGAGCCTCCACTGAAAGCCCAGTGAGTTGGGTTTACATGGGGGTGTCGTGAGGGTGTCACCATTTAATCTGGAGAACTGAGGGTGGAGTGTTCACCAGGAAGTCATATGTTGATAGATTAAAATCAACATTATTAACTATTTCACAGCTGGTCATTTTATCAGAAACATCTTCTCTGATGCTATGAGGGAGGAGTCTAGGGTTGTGGGTGGAGCTTGAATAAAGTAACTGTATTCCCCTGCATTTCCAGTCTGCCCCTTGGCAGTTTCAAACAGACATGGCTGTTCACTCTGATCTACTCCCAGTCTCCCCAACTCTGATCGACTCCCACACTCTGCGCATGGGGGAGTTCCCTCATTCTGAGTAATTCTCACTTAGTAAGAGCTGCTCCGCCCAGCCCTACCCTGCTGCTGAATGGGGCTTGCCAGCTGACATGGCATACAATGGGAGGACAATGATAGCCGACACACCCATCTGCTCAGTAGCAAGTTGGGCACCATTTCCACAGCCCTTGGTACTGAGTCAGAGTAGGGAGTTGTTTGCGAGGGCATCTGTAACTGAGCTCTGAGGAGGCAGTACCTGGAGAACAGAGCACACATTGCAGGAGGAAAAGAAGCAGAGCTGTGTACTGTGCACTTGGCTTGTTTCAGTAAAGGCAAAGCTGAAATCAGCACTAGAAGCCACTGCTGGGAGCTAGGTCAGGAGTCGCCAGCAGGTGGGACCGGAGAACAGCAGGAAAGAGGTAACAAAGCTGCAACTGATGTCCAAAAGACCAGTCCAGTCCACAGAGCTGTGGTTCTTTTCCAGCTCCTTCATTCATGGCCCCACTTCCCCTTCCCATGGCAAAACAGCTCACCCCCCTGGCTGCCTGCATGTGGGTAACTATTACTGTTCAAGATTTGTTGGACACAAACAGTGCTGCACAAGCCAGAAGGGCCAGTCCCTCCTCCAAGGCGCTATGCACTGGAGCGTCAGAAATACTAAGTACCCATAACTCTAGCTAAAGCAAAGGGGAGCTATGGATGCTCAGCACCTAAGAGTATGAGGGACCAGTGGTAACTGTAATTCTGCCATGCTGTAGAGGACATTTTGAAAAGTTATGGGGGGTGGAGGGAGGATAAGACCACCAACCCCCAAGACCAATGGTGGATTAGCCACGAGGCCAATGAGGCTTATGTCCAGGGGCCCCAGGAAAAACCTGCTGCTGCACAGCAGAAACCTGAAGCCCTGGCAGAAGTGTCAGATGGGCGGGCAGGCAGGCGTGGGGGAAGCCCCTGTGCTCTGATCATGGTCCCTGGCAGAAGCACTGGATGGCGGGGGAAGCCCCAGCATTCAAACCCACCTGTGGCTCTGGGATTACAGTAACTCTTACTCCACGGTGTGGACCGGGGCTATGGTGGGGAGACAGACCGCTGGTCTTTGGGGACAGAAAAGAGCAAACAGGTCACTGGGCCACACTGAGAGGAAGAATGGGACAGGGCCTTGGGTGGAACAGTTGTAGGGCCAACGGGGGGTGAGGTGTGGGGGGGAAGAACAGGGATGGGACCACAGGTGAAAGGGGTGAAAGGGGTGAGAATGGCCCCACAAAATCATAATCCAATTCTGCCCAAGACATCATTTACTTTCTTTCAATCTGGGGGGAAACTGAAATTTTGAAAATTCAATATTTTAAAAAATATTCTGTGAAAACTGATGGAAAAAAACGGTTCAGTTCTGAACCTCATGAAATGGAAACAACTTGGCGGTTGGTTTTTCATGAAATTGTCAGTGTTTTTGCCCAGTATCCAAACAGCTGGTTTCCCTCTCCTGTCAGAACACTGATGAAGGAAGCATGTCCTAGTTTTTCCTCTCTCAAGACTCTTTCTGCTTCCTGCTGCCATTTGCACCATGCAGAGACTGACTCACTTTCACTGGCTTCTCCGACAGCTCCGGTTCCCAATGTGTGCAGTGGCAGCTTGCAGAAGTAGTGACATCACAACCTTGCTGAAAAAGCTCTGGCGTAAAATGAAGAAGAGGAGGCTCTCCCTGAGCATGGCAGAGAGGGGGATGCTGCACATTTGACATTGTATTTACTTTTATTTTTTTTAAGGCAACAACCCAGTCTCCCCGGGGCGGCCAGGTCAGATACATTTGCTGTTTCTTGAGAATAAATTTCCCAGTATTTTTGTACAGCTGCATACTTAATCCATTCTGAAATTCAGTCGCTGCAGGCCAACTGATTGCTTCAGTGGAAGCCCTGTTTCCTGTTCCTCAATGACGGCAGCTTCTCCCAGGCTCCCCATGGCTGGTACAAAGCTCAGCAATGGCAGGAGAGAGCAACATCTACAATAAGAAAATCTACTGTCTCAAGAAACCCTCATTTGTTTGGCCTGGTCAATTTCCTTTTGATGTTTGGAGCAAACCGCCCCCCTGTACAATCTGTGTTGTTCCATAGTAGGTCTCTTTGCTCTCTGCAATCCTGTGACTGTAAGACTTGATAGTGCTGGTTCCTATCAGTACATGGATCTCTTATGGCAATCAAGAGGTCTCTAGATAGCAAGCTGCAGTATCTGTTTTGTGTTTTTGTGTAGGCTGCTTTGGACTGTGTTGCTTAGAATTGGCTATTTTGGCACTCCAAGAGCTGGGCCTTTGAGTATAAGCTATTGGGGATCTGATTTTTTTCTCTGTTACACCACTATAAATCCAGAACAACTACACTGCAGCAGTTGCTCTAGTTTTATATTGATGTAACCAGGATCAGAATCTGGCTCTGCATTGCAGCAGTCATGCATTCAGATGTGCCACTACTTGCCACACTTTGCTGATGAATTTGCCACAGCCATGGGCTCCCCATACAGCTCTGATGGTGCCCCTCACTCCTGATCTTCAGCCCTCTGCTAGCCCAGCCCTTGATTCCCAGCAGCAGTTGAATGTGGTGTTGCCAGTTTTCCGCTAGAATCTTGGCACTTCAGTAGGAACAGGCCTGGTACGTAGGGGTGCACAGTAGGTGTGTGTTGCCTCAGGTATTTGGACCACTTCAGTGATGCATATCTCAGGTGATGCTGAAAGCTAAGTTACTTGAACCATCAGGCATAGGCACCACCTCCATGGGTGCTCCAGGGCTGCTTAGTACCCACCAGCAGCCAGCTCCCACTCCTCCTCCTCTATCCCAGCACCTCCTTCCCACTGTGATCAGCTGTTCCATGGTGTGCAGAAGGTGCTGGGGGAAGGGGGAAGAGTGGGGATGGGGCACGCTCAGGGGAAGGGGGCAAAACTAGGTGGGAAGAGTAAGGGCAGGAAGAGGCGGGATGGGGATGGGGGCTAGGAGGAAAGGGTAGAGTGCGGGCTGGGGCTGAGCGGGCCTTGAGCACCCCCAGGGCAAGGAGGAAGCCAGTGCCTGTGGTCCAAGGAGTACAATAGTCCCCTTCAGATGCATGGCCTGAGTGCACTTATTGCTGTAATGAAATGGGATTTTACACACACATAAGGAACCAGTTAGCCATGGGTTTGTCACAAAGGATCTAGTCCTGGGCAGAGAGCCAAACCCACTTCCTGTTGCCTAAATAGAGCGGCTGTAAACGGGAACAGAAATCAGTAGGCAGCAAGGGTACTGGGAAGCCAGGGGTTTGCATGGTACAGTAAATTAAACTCAGTGTTGTGTAAGAGTCTGACTGAGCTAGGAGTCAGAGGACAGACACCCTGTGGGAGGAACTTACAGCTAACTGCCCCAGGCCTGATGCCCACTGCTCCTGCCCAGTAGAAACAGTTCAACAGCAGTTTTAGTCCCTGACAGCAGTGCAAAGGCCAGGACCAGGGAGACACTGGCGTCTCTGCCCCTTCATTCCACAGCTGCTCTTAGTCCTTTGTATCCTTGACCCTTTTTCTGCCCCTCATCAATCCATCAGGTGTGTTGCCTTCCCTAAGAGCAGCACTGATGGTGCTGTCTGTCCATTGGCCAGCAGGAGGTGTTCTTGAAACAGCAGGTCCCGCCTGTCACTCTGCCCATATTGTATCTGTGTCAGCCGGTTTTCAGGAGCTCAGAATGCAAGTCCCTAAGCTGTTCCTGAATCCAGCACTGCTGTGTGGCAGAGAGCTGCAGAGCCTGTATCCATCCTCACCCTGTGCATCTATTACACCTAGGAAGTACGCAGTTTCCTGGGTACTGCCGGGTCTTAGCCGTAGCTGGGATGTTAGATTCCTATTAGAGTTGTCATTCCAAGTCAGAGATCCTGCTATTGCTATGTAAGGAGTCATTAAACCTAGAATCCTGATGTGGGGAAACGGTCCACATGGAAGCATTTCCTAACTTCCCCAATGGATACAGCACCCCCTGCATACGCCACGCCCACTGCTCCACTTGGGCCAAGGGAGTTACAGCAGGGATTTAGCTCACGACATACTTTGTCCGCAAATCCCCACAGCCAGGCAGTAAAAAAAATAACTTAACAGGTCACTATTTGCGGCCCTCTCATCCAGCGGGTCAGGGGAGGAAAGCCAAAGTAGGTAAATAGAGAGAAGTCCTCAGGACTCCATCTGGAATGGGCACAGCTGGGGACAGATGAAAGACAACTGGGCATCAGCAATTCATTCTCCCACGACAACAAACTCCAGTGCCCCGCAGTGCCGTCATGGGCGGTCAGCAGTAGGGCTAGCCTGGATGGGCTGCTGTAAAGCACTCTGGGTACTGTGAGATCTGTGTTGCCGTAGCCGTGTCTCTGAAGTACATGTGACAGAAAGGTCCTGTAAAGGGGACGATATTCCACAGTGATGGAAGCGGGGAGCCTTGTTCCAGAGGCAGAAGCCTAAACCTGGCATTGTCATTGTATTACAGTCCTGGTCCTGGCACCCAGGACTCAATCATCAGCAAGGTCATGTTGTGCTGCCAGGTGTTCTACATACAACTGGGACTCAAGCAGCATATGAGGCTTCCAGCGCAGGGTGACCTGCTCCCCTTATGAGTAGTCACCAAGCGCTAAGTAAGACTCCCCAAGTCCCACCCCAAACAGACACTGGGCTCAGTGTAAAGTCTGGGATGGCTTCTTGAAGGATGGCGTTCTCTTCAATGGCTGTTCCAAAATCTTGGTCTGGCAATCTCTGGCAATGTCCCTTTGATATCACACATCAGTCCCTTAGGCTGGGGTTCACAATGGTATTTAAGTACCCCGCTCCAACTGAGTTCATGGGAGTTAGATGCCTTTGTGAAGCCCACTCTTAGTGAGCAAATGTCCACATCACAAGGCACTCCTGCTGGAAACCTGCCAGTGTGCAAGGGAGAGGCACAGAGAGTGGGACTTTAATCATTGGTATGAGAAGTGGGTGAGAATTGTGCCAGGTCAGGAATGGGGTCTGTGTTAGAAATGCTTGCAGTTGGAGGCCTGGATAGACACCTCGTTCTAGAAATGGCAGAGCATCATGCAGCATAGAGAAAATAGCAATTGGAAGGTTACTATTAACTTCAGGGAGGGAGCCCAAGGCATAAGCTGGAATTGCAGTAGAGCAGGGCTAGAATTACATGGGCTCAGACTGTGCTGGGCATGTCTGCACTGTAAGTCTCATTTCAGGAGCGGTACATGCGCTAGCTCCAACTGAGCTAAAAAGAGTAGTGGCCATATAGGTGGCAGCTCAGGCTAATCACCCGAGTACATACCTAAGACCTCAGACTAGATTGTACTCGGGGCTAGCCCAAGCTGTCAGCCATGCTGCTACAGCCACCCTGCTAGCTCAATTGGAGATAGCACGTGTACATCTTCCGGAGCTGGGAATTACACTTCTCAGCTGGAGTGTAGACGTACCCACACAGTTCTGGAGGTACAGTACAGGTATGTCAACACAAGAGATTCACTAGACACAAGACTCTGAAAAGCTGATCACAGATTCAAGGGTATCAGGAGAAATTGTACCACATCAATCTGTATGGCTGCATTTATGTGAATCTATACATACATCCCGAAAACGCAGTGCATTCTCTGTATGATTGGGGTAACTGGAGTAAAACCAATAAAAACTGAGCTGCTGTTGCCTCGTTTGTTTTATTTAATAACCAAACTAAAGTGCTCTCTGCCCATTTCTTTGCTTTTCCCTGTTGTCTTCTCTCGACTCAATTCTGCTCTCAATTTCACTTGGATAAAGTCAGACCAACTTCATTAAAGTCAATGGAGTTACTCCAGATATACATGGTGTAAATAGGAGCAGACCCTATGAGCCTAACCTTCATCTGGTATAAACCAGCAGAGCTCCCATGCTGATTTATGTTAGCTGAGGATCTGGCTCAATGTTTAGAAAAGCCTCACTAGAGAGGTGCAGTGTTAACTCCAGGGGAATTTGCAAGGAGATATTAGAGCACAGTGAGTGCCTAGCAAAGAGCAACTTTTAAAATGTGTTGAAATCACAGGTAGTGTTGCCAGCTCTCAGGATTTTGTTGCAAGTCTCGTCATAATTAGTGTTTTTCCTAAAGTCTTAGCCCCTGGAGTCACGTGACTGTGTGAGACTCTGCTTTCATGTTTAGAACAAATATGTTTTTAGCCTTCCAGTTTCTGGATAAAATCTTGAAAACATGGCCCCAAAAGCTCACACATCAGAAGGCAAATAAAAGAATCTCCAACTTATTGCTTTTAGTATCTCGTGACTTTTAAGCCAATCTCATGGTTTTGGGAAGGTCTGCTCCATGATTTTTGACTGCTGAGTGAGTGTGATACAGCCAGCATCAGTAACAGCTCCAAAATCAGGCCCCAAGTGATCTGTCAACTAATAGTATAACACCATGTTATTATTCATTATTTGTACTGCAGAAATGCCTAGGAGCTCACCCATTGTATGGGCCAAGATCTTGTAGGTGCTGTACAAATGCAGAATAGAAAAACAGTCCCTTACCCAAAGGAATGTTGACCAGAAAACTTGACAGCTGAGCTCTGATCATGGTGTAAAGCAGATCTATATTCTCTGCTGAAATATCAAGGGTTAAATAAACATTTCTTTGTTATGCAACGTTTTGTGAGCCCTGCTGCTTTTCATAAAGGTGCACTAGAGTCATGTACGGCAGAAGAGGATACAGAGAATGCTTACACAGACTTCTCGTGCAGGCAGTTGTTATTTCCTGATGTTACAAGCACAGAACCTTGATGCAGCTCCTTAGGCATTTTAATAATGGATTCAAGCTTTGTAAACATTGTTCTGTGTCTGTCACACTATCAGAGATGGAGCTAAGGGGAAAGAACTTCTCTCTTCTTGTGACTGGCTAGTAGCCCACACTGGCAATGACAGGGTTAACAGGAGCTGGGGACTCCAATTAGCTCATTCTGTGGCTCCTGGAGAAGAGATGGGTAATTATGGATTGGAGCCAGCTAGGGAGGTTAGGGGTTCAACAGAGAGCAGCTGAGATTACAGTTTTCTGTCTCTTGGAAAGGAACTATTAAGGGAGCTTGTACTCTGTCGCTGCTGGGGTAGAGGGTAGCTTGGGAGAAAGGGGCTCCTAAATCAGGCCTGGGAGAAGAGGGAAACTCTAGGGAAGAAGCCTGGAGGGTCAGTGGCACAGAAGGAGCTTGATCCTCCGAGGCAGTGTCTGCAAGAGCAAGGATGAGCTCTGCAGAGCTGCAAGGGAGGAGAAGCATGTGGAGAGAGCTGAAGAGTTCTCGTTCCTTGGAGTTAGGACTCTGCTACCCCCAAAGAAGCGGGATTCTCAGCATGACCTGGCTGTTGGGCTAAGTCAGGGCAGTCTGAAGGAGAAGGAGCAGGGTGAGGCAGAGAGGCTGCGATGCTGGCTCTTGCCAGAAGGAGGCACTCCAGGATGGTGAGTCTGTGACAACTCTCCATAAACTCCCTAGGGCTGAACTCTGGTCCCAGAGTATGCAGCCCAGGATCTATCCCAGATGCATTCAGAAGCCATCTAGAAGCACAAGCACAAGGTCTAGTCTCAATTCCCTGTACACATATGGGTGCCCTTCACTGTTGTTGTGTTGTTTGCCGTACAGGGTGCAGCAATGCACAGATGGTTACTTTCCCTAGTGTCACAAACTTCTGTGATAGGGCATGTATCTGGTTAAACCCCAGGGCTAAGGATATTTTCATTATGGGTTTAACATTCTTTCTTTCCCTGTGGATTTCTTGTGAGCCCCAACCACATCTCAGCCAAGTGACCCTTATCTAACATAAATAAGGGTCTTAAAAGAGACTGAGTGTGACTGGAGCAGGAGGTGCTATCCTGGGATAGAATAATAGAATCATAGAATATTAGGGTTGGAAAGGACCTCAGGAGATCATCTAGTCCAACCCCCTGCTCAAAGCAGGATCAATCCCCAGCAAAATCATCCCAGCCAGGGCTTTGTCAAGCCTGACCTTAAAAACCTCTAAAGAAGGAGATACTACCACCTCCCTAGGTAACCCATTCCAGTGCTTCACCACCCTTCTGGTGAAAAAGTTTTTCCTAATATCCAAGCTAAACCTTCCTCACTGCAACCTGAGACCATTACTCTTTGTTCTGTCATCTGCTATCACTGAGAACAGTCTAGATCCATCCTCTTTGGAACCCCCACTTCAGGTAGTTGAAAGCAGCTATCAAATCCCCCCTCATTCTTCTCTTCTGCAGACTAAACAATCCCAGGTCCCTCAGCCTCTCTTTGTAAGTCATGTGCTCTAGCCCCCTAATCATTTTTGTTGCCCTCCGCTGGAGTCTTTCCAATTTTTCCACATCCTTTTTGTAGTGTGGGTCCTCAAACTGGACACAGTACTCCAGATGAGGCCTCACCAATGCCAAATAGAGGGGAATGATCAATTCCCCTGATCTGCTGGCAATGCCCCTATTTATACAACCCCAAATTGGGTTGTCTTCTTGGCAACAAGGACACACTGTTGACTCATATCCAGCTTCTCGTCCACTGTAACCCTTGGTCCTTTTTTGCAGAACTGCTGCCTAGCCATTCGGTCCCTAGTCTGTAGCAGTGCATGGAATTCTTCCGTCCTAAGTGCAGGACTCTGCACTTGTCCTTGTTGAACCTCATTAGGTTTATTTTGGCCCAATCCTCTAATTAATCTAGGTCCCTCTGTATCCTATCCCTACCCTCCAGTGTATCTACCGCTCCTCCCAATTTAGTGTCATCTGCAAACTTGCTGAGGGTGCAGTCCACACCGTCCTCCAGATCATTAATCAAGATATTGAACAAAACCCGCCTCAGGACCAACCCTTGGGGCACTCTACTTGATACCGGCTGCCAACTAGACATGGAGCCATTGATCACTACCCGTTGAGCTCAACGATCTAGCCTGCTTTCTATTCACCGTATAGTCCATTCATCCAGCCCATACTTCTGTAACTTGCTGGATACCATGAAGACACCAGGGGAAGAGCAGGCTAAAAGCTGCCACCTTCTCCAGACCTAATGCTGGTGGCCTTTCTGTGACAAATCTGCCATGAAGAGACTCTGACATGGGCAATGTAGTCACACTTTCTTGCTGGGGGACAGCTCTCTCGGCGATAAAAAATAACCACCCTGAACAAGGAGTGGTAGTTTTATCACCAGGAGCGCAGCCTGGCAATAAAGCGCTGTCTATACCGGTGCTTTTCAGCGCTAAAACTTTTGTCGCTCAGGGGGGTGTTTTTTCACAGCCTTAATGTGTTACCAAAAGTCTTTCTCCCAAGGAGGGGCATGTGCTGCACGGGGGAGGTGCGTGGGAGGTAAAAGCATGTGATAGGCTGAATGTGAGGCCTCTCCAGATCCATGAAATCGAGGGGCTTCTCTGAGTTTAAGAGCGAGCAGAATTTGGCCCATTAACAACATACTCTTGTTCTCATCGCTGTCAATGGGAGCCTTGCCATTGCCATCACTGCGGACAGGCCAAAACCTCCACTTCGTCCCAACCGGTGCCTGTCCCCTGCATAGGCAGAAAGCCAGCTGCCTTCCCAGCCTATGACCAAATCCCCCTAGCAGCATGGACTTGTCAGCAGCTCCTAAGGTGACCAGACAGCAAATGTGAAAAACCAGGACCATGGGCGGTGGGTAATAGGAGCCTATATAAGAAAAAGACCCCAAAATCAGGGCTGTCCCTATAAAATTGGGACATCTGGTCACCCTAGCAGTTCCCAATACCCAATCTCCACCTTCACTGAAGAACTGGTTCCAATTTGGGGTGCTAGTATTGCAAAGGACAAGAGCCTAGCACAGTAACCATCAGTGCATGAGATGGGGTGGGTGTTGTCATAGTGTCCTTAAGAACTTCTCCTTCTCCTCTCCTGGTGGACAGACTGCAGCCTGATTGGGGATGAGTAGGTGTGGGGACTTTTGGTGTGGAACATTCAAAGGGAAGGATCCAACAGAGTTTTCCAGCAACATCCAGCAGATGCAGAACAAAGCCGCTTGGGCAGTGCTGGGCCCTATAAAACAATTTGCACATGAAGAAATGAGTTGCAATCCAAGGGCCGAATTTGCACTTATTTTCACTGATGTAAAGCTAATCTAACCCCACAGACATTAATGAATTTGACTGAGTGGAAAATTCAGCTGCTCCTGCTTAGGCTCTGACCAGACCCTTTTGATAAAATGACAGCTCTATATTCAAATGGGGTCAGATCTTTTAGGCTTTTCCCAGCAAAACTTCCACTGCCTTTATGGGTCAAATACTCTAGTGCTTACTCAGGCAAACCAGAGCAAGTTGTCCTGATCAAGAAGTGATTTATAAATTGATTAATGACTGTAAGGATTTGGCATCTTAGAAGCTCTGCCCAGTAAGGGGCAAAGGTTTACTCAAGATTCTTCAGTCTCCTTTTCTTTGTACTCTAGGCCCGTCCCTCTTGTTCTCCCATTTCGCTCTGAGAAATAAATGCTTTTCACAAGAAATGGTCATTTGGTTGGTCTGTGGCCTTCAAATGTGGCCTGTGTGAAGCTGAGAGAGATTATTTTAATGTGACCTCTAGCAGTAGTCCCTGACCAGCTTCCTTACAGTGGTCAAATGGCTATGGGAATTAATTCCCTAATTACCAGTGATGTTTCAGGCCTGGTCTACAGTAGCGCGGGGGTGGGGGGAGGGGGGGAGGGGGTCAACCTAAGATACTCAACTTCAGCTATGTGAATAACGTAGCTGAAGTTGGCGCATCTTAGGTCGGCTCACCTGACATCCTCACAACAGTAGCAGGCTCCCCCGTTGACTCTGCTCACGTCTCTTGGCGAGCTGGAGTTCCGTAGTCGACGGGGAGCGCCTTTGGGGATCGATTTATCGCGTCTAAATGAGATGCAATAAATCGATCCCCGATAGATCAATCGCTACCCATTGATCCGGTGGGTTGTGAAGACATCCCTCAGTGAACACGGCCTAATGATGAAGCAGCAGATGTTGCAGTACTTTCTTTGCAGGCTCAGAGGATGTAGAAATGAGGTCAATGGAACTGTTTTTCAGAAACTCTATGTGCTAAATGTAGATACTTCTGTGGGCTTACGTGAGGGCCGGTGGTTTGCAACATGCACTGAGAGTCGTATGCCCCTGTCTGGTACCACTAGATAAAGCAATAAGGAAAGTGAAAGAAAGGTGAATCCTTCCCCTCCCCCACACTCCCTGTGTTTTTAACCAGTTTGAGTCAAGCCCTGCCCTCACTTGGGCAAAACGTCATGTCAAAACACTGCTTCTCGTCTCCCTCATGCCAGAGTAAATTGGCGAACATAAGAACAGCTATACTTGGTCAATCCAAAGGTCCGTCTAGCCCAGTATCCTGTCCTCCAACAGTAGTCATTGCCAGGTGCCCCAGAGGGAACGAACAGAACAGGTAAGCATCAAGTAATCCATCCCCTGTCGCCCATTCCGAGTTTCTAGCAAACAGAAGCTAGGGACACCGTCCCTGCATATCCTAATAGCCATTTGTGACAAAGTGGGAATGTTCTTAATGTTTTCTCTGAATACTGTGTGGGTGCCTTAGTTTTCCCTATGCATTTCTTAAGTATCTAGGTGGTGGGATAAGGGTGTGTGATTGTTGTAGAGTCCTAGAGGGCAGGTGTGATGCCGTCTGTACAGAGAATGGCCGACGCCCTATCTCCTGGCAACTGATGTTCTGGGCTCCTCCACTGCAAAGTACCCAATCCAGCAAAACTCCCATTGACTTCAGCTGGAAGACACAGACAAGGGGCAGTGATAACCCTGAATCTTGCCCTACTTTTCTGCACTTATCTAGCCCCTTTCATATGAGGCTTTAAAAAGGCTAAATTCATTCCTGTATCTGTCTCAGATGCGTCTATGGCTTCCATGGCCATAGCATCAGAGCGCCTCACAATCTGCAGTGTGTTTACCCCCAGAACCGCCTGGGAGGCAAGGCGAGGCTCTTACCCCCGTAGTACAGAAGGGGAAATGAAGCACAGAGAGGCTAAGGCTCAGATCCTCAAAGCTGGTATGTAGGTGACTAATTCCCATTCTTTTCAGTGTGTGCTAGGGGCCTAAATACCTTTGGAGGATCTGGGCCTGTCCCAGTCTTGCCCAATGTCACCCAGGCAGTCTGTGGCAGAGCACTGACCTGATCCCAGGTTTCCCAAGTCCTAGCCTACCGCACTGCACCATCCTTCTTCTCAGCCATCCTGTGACGTAAAGATTGGCATCATTATCTCCAGTTTACAGGCAGGAAAACTGAGGTGCAGAGGGGAAGTGACTTGCTCTAGGGCCCTGATTCCAGAACCTTCCTCTCCCTACTCGGTGGCATTCCCTACCACTCAGTCTCATCTCCCTCTGTTAGCTGCAGCAGTTTCAGTTTCTATCTGGGTTCAGCCAACTGGTAACTTAAGCCAATACTTGCTGCTGGGCCAGATTCCTGATGTCGTAGTAACTCAGGTCTGGGTTTTTCTGAGCCCCTTCTCACAGGACTGACCAAGAGCCTTTCCCATCAGGGGATTCAGATGTAGTTTTGATTAGGATTTTCTCATAGGTGGGTTGTTCCTAATGGGAAGCCTGCTCTCCACCATCCCACCTCATCACAGCTCCCTGGTGCTCTGCCTCACAGCAACTCAGGCTTCTAGAGTAAACACAGAAGCTGAGGTATAGAAGTGGGATGTGTGGGTTTTTCACAGCTTATGAGTCACACTCATCCAGCAGATGGGAGTGTGGCAAAGGGAGAAAACCTATAAATCAGTGGTTTTCAATCTGTGGTCTGGGGACCCTTGGGGGTCTGCAGACTATGTCTAAGATTTGCAAAGGGATCCATGCCTCCATTTGACCCCAAACTGATTTTTTTTTAATTTTGTTTCCTTCACAATTGCAAAAATCCTGAAAAATCCCTGATTGGCTCAGCTGTTGTGCTGAGCCTTAGCAGGGGGTGTGGGCTGGTGAATTTGGAATGATTTTGGATTTTTTTGCAAGGGCTAACAGAATGTCATTTGATTCTGATTACTACAACTAGGGCCAGGAAATTCAGCCTTTTGCAAGACCTCTCACCACAAAGGGAGTTTCCTCCAAAGAACTATTTCCTGGATTTTGTCATCTGAAGACCTCATGATAGCTTGAAAAGAGGCCAAAAGAACAAAGTTTGCAAATCTTTACAATTAAATTAAACAAATGCCATCAGGAAATAGATTTCCTCCCTTAGCTCTGGTATACTGTACAGAAGGAAGCATTTTCTAGAGGTCAGTGCAGACTAGGGAGTCAGGAAACCTGAATTCTATTCCTGGCTTTGCTACTGACTTTCTCTGTGACCTTGGGCAATTTGTTTCACTTCTCCATGCCTCTGATTCCCTGTCTGGTAAATGGCAATAATGAAATGTACCCATCTTTGTCAAATGCTTTGAGCTCTACGATGAAAATCTGATATGATGTGCAAGTATTAAATGTATTGCATGTTGATTTCTAGAAGTACCTGAAAATTAGGCAGGCTTGAAAACTCCCAATATCCATGTTTACCAGTTACATACAATAGTACCTGTCATCAGGATTAGGCCCATCCTGGTTATGTTGAGCTTCCTCAACGCCTATGAAAGTCAGGGAGTATCCTGGATGCTCAGCACTTGGCTGAATCGGGCCCTACATATTCAAAAGGAAGGGTGTGCGGCCTGGTAGCTTGTGCACTGAACGCAGCCTCAGAAGATCTGAGTTCTGTGCCTGGCCTTGCTGCTGGATGATTGGGAGCTCACTCCACAGGCAATGGAAGATGGCCTTTCTAATTGCCTGGGCTGGGGGCTGAAAGCCAAGATGGGGTTGGATGCCAGCACCTTGCCCCAGCTGAGGGGTATAGGTGGGGCAAAGAGTCACTCCCAGTGGGTACACACCATAGGGGACTGATTGTGCTTGTGGACTTTGCACAGGAGCCAGAGCAGACTTCAGCTCCTTCCCCCAGGAATAAAACAGGAACAAACTGGCCTGGCTTTGGAGCTAGCCAATGAGAGGCTGGTGCAGACTGAAAGTGGATCTGTGGACTAAGAAGGCTTTATTTTTACACAGCCCCTTTTCTTTCTGTAACTAGCTGACCTGCAAATCTCAAGACCACTCCCTTCCCTTCCTCTCCCCATCCCGGGGCAGAGCGAAATGGACCTGCCCGTCCGCTCAGGGGGCTACTGCTTAGCAGGGCTGATATAAAGATACATTTTGGCTCTGGCTCTGGCTCCGGCTCCAAGGTGATGGACAGAGAAGCGTCCGCCTAGGAGCTCTGTAGCCTGAGTGATGCAAAGCCAGGCAGTTCCCTAGTCCCTACTGAACGCCAGCAAACCGGCCTTTCTTTGGGTACGTCTACACTACGAAATTAAGTTGAATTTATTTAAGTCGACATTTAGCTCCAATTTTACAAAGCTGATGCTGCATATCCCTACTATGTGCTCTGCTCACTATCTTCTGTCGGCAGAGCACATCCTCACTACCATAGCTAGCATCGACTCACAGAGCAGTACACTGTGGGCAGCTATCCCACAGTTCCTACTCCCAACTGGAACTCTGGGTTAGCCGCCTGATGGGACAAAAACATTTTTGCGGGTTGTTTGGGTACGTGTCATCAGCCTCCCATG
Organism: Dermatemys mawii; assembly: GCA_007922305.1. Classification (NCBI taxonomy): domain Eukaryota; kingdom Metazoa; phylum Chordata; order Testudines; family Dermatemydidae; genus Dermatemys; species Dermatemys mawii. Next base: position 31,768,781 of record ML677381.1, read on the forward strand.
ATGCACTTTCCTCCTCCCTCCCACCATTCCTCCATCCCTGAAAGCCGAGGCATACAATCATTTTCGCACCTAAGCCTGAGTTACCCATGCAGATGCCATAGCATGGCAAGCCTGGACCTGCTCCGCTGTACACAGTTGTTTTCAGCATCACAAACCCCTCATGCATCATCCTGTGGTATTTGCCAGGAGATCCCGCACGGAAGAATGCGATGCCACGTAAATAGCCATGCTGGAAGCCATGGAATGGAGCAATTGGCACATGCTGTTGGCAGCAGCTGGGCTTGTTGACACAGCACTCCACTTCTGGGCCCAGGAAATGCACAGATTGGTGGGACTGCATAGTTATGCAGGTATGGGATGAAGAGCAGTGGCTGCAGAACTTTCGAATGGCACTTTCATGGAACTTCGCAAATTACTTTCCCCAGCCCTGAAGCACAGAAACACCACAATGAGACCTGCTTTGACAGTTGAGAACCGAGTGGCTATAGCCCTGTGGAAGCTTGCAATACCAGATTGCTACCAGTCAGGAATCAATTTGGAGTGGGTAAATCTACCGTGGGGACTGCTGTGATCCAAGTAGCCAGGGCAATCAATTCACTTTTGCTAAGAAGGGTAGTGACTCGGGGAAATGTGCAGGACATAGCGGATGGCTTTGCCACAATGGAGTTCCCTTACTGTGGTAGGGCGATAGACAGAATGCACATGCCTATCTTGACACCAGACTACTTTGCCAAAAAGTACATAAACCGCAAGGGGTACTTCTCAATCATGTTGCAAGATCTAGTGGATCACAAGGGCCCTTTCACTGACATCAAAGTGGGATGGTCCGGAAAGCTACATGACGCATGCATCTGTAGGAACTTCAGTTTCTTCATAAAGCTGCAAGAAGGAACTTTCTTCCCAGACCAGAAAATTACCGTTGGTGATGTTGAAATGCCAGTAGTTATCCATGGAGACCCAGCCTACCCCTTGCTTCCATGGTGCTGGTGCAGTTTACTCACTAAGTTAGACCTCAGTGAAAGCAATATTATTGTTGCTGTGTACTCCATAACATCTGTGAAAGTAAGGGGCGAAAGTTTCTGAGTGGTTAACACAGATTGCCTGCCTGCCAATTATGAGCAGCCAGACACCAGGGTAGTAAGAAGAGCATGTTGAGGCGCACTACGTCTCTGAGGCCCGGGCTACACTTCGGGGTGGGGGTGGGGGTGGGGGGTTTCCAAACTAAGATATGCAACTTCAGCTATGCTATTCACGTAGCTGAAGTCGAAGTATCTTAGTTCGACTTACCTGGCTGTCCTCCCAGTGGCAAGTCAACCACAACAGCTCCCCCGCCGACTCCACCTATTCCTCTTGCGGAGCTGGAGTTCCACAGTCGAGGGGAAGCTCGTTCAGGGATTGATTTATTTCATCTCATCTAGACATGATAAATCGATCCCCGATACATTGAACATTACCAGCCGATTTGGGGCGTAGTATTGACAGGCCCTGAGAGGCTTTGAAAATCAGTTTCGTGAATGACCCAACGCTGATGTGACAGTTGTGTGTGTTGTTCCTCACCAAGCTTTTTGCATGTACTGTCCTGTAAACTAAACTCCCCCCAGTCACAATGTGCACAGTGAATAAAGAGTCTCTTGTTCTCAATCCATGCATTTTTATTAAGGTAACAAACGCTGAACAGAGAAAGCAATGAATAGTAAAGATAACCTGGGTTTAAGGCCTGATAACATGAGGGGAGGGGCAAGGACAGGTAGCTTATTATAATTGCACTATTTAGCAATCAAAGCTGTGGGAATGAGAGCTTTCTGTTCCATGAACCATCCTGTGGAGTTGAGTTGAAGGGATAATGCAGGTTCCCCACCCCCATCCCCCGTATTCTAGGACATCAGGAAGAGGAGGATATGGACTTTGGTGAGGAGGACAGCTGGTTCATCACTGAGTGCAGCGGGATTCTAACACGTCTGTTTGCTCCCCCATTAGCCGCAACATCTCTTCTGTCATGTTATGCTCTTTGTCAGTGTACATGCTCTCCGGCAGTGTAAGCCTCCATCAGGGGTGAAAGTAACATTTTTGGCTTACCGGTACGGAGGTGAGGGGGACGCAGCTTCCCCCAGAAGGGGCGGGGCCTCGAACGGAAGGGGCGGGACTAGTGAATCTGCAGTCACCTCCTGCTGCCTGGGGCTGGGTAGCTGTTCCTTTTGCCCCTCTCCCCCATCAGCAGCTGGTGGCGGGGAGCAAAAGGGACAGGGACCTTAAAGCACTGCTGTGGCAGCGCTTTAAAGGACCCAGCTTAAAGCGCTATCACAGCAGCGCTTTAACGTTGCTGCTCTTTTTGTGCCCCCCCCCATCTGCAGCCCTGCCAGGTCCCTACTGGCAGGGCTGCCAGCAGGGAGTGCAAAAGGCGCAGAGACGCTAAAGCGCTGCTCCCTCAGCGCTTTAAGCCGGGTCTTTTAAAGAGGCAAAAGAACCCTGCTTGAAGTGCTGCCGTGGCAGCGCTTTAACCTCCCTGCCCCTTCTGTGCCGCCCCTCCCCGCCGGGGCTGGGTAGCTGCTCCTTTTGCCCCCACCATCGGGGGGGCGGGGGGTGGATGCAGAAAGGGCAGGGAGGATAAAGTGCTGCCACAGCAGCACTTCAAGCAGGGTCCTTTTGCCGCTTTAAAAGACCCGGCTTAAAGCGCTGAGGGAGCAGCGCTTTAGCGTCTCTGCGCCTTTTGCACTCCCTGCTGGAAGCCCTGCCAGTAGGGACCTGGCAGGGCTGCAGATGGGGGGGCGCAAAAAGAGCAGTAACGTTAAAGCACTGCTGTGACAGCACTTTAAGCTGGGTCCTTTAAAGTGCTGCCACAGCAGCGCTTAAAATAAAGCGGTAGAGGCTGACAGGCTTTTTACTGGTACGGCGTACCGGCCCGTACTGCCTTACTTTCACCTCTGGCCTCCATGCATTCAGCTGCAGGGCTCACCTTCCTATGAGGCAAACTGAAGTGGCTGCCTCAGGTTCAGACTAGGGGAGGAGGGGTGCCACTAGGACCCAGAGTGTAGAAAGCTGTGCCTGCTGCTGGTGCATATGTATTCTCTCTGCTCTAGATGCACAGAGATGGAGGAGTGCTGTGCTGGTTGAAGGAGGGCACAAGAGACCTTTCAAAGTTTTGGCCCAAGTGAGGGGGCATGGAGGCATCATTTGAGCTCCCTGCCTCAGGTGCCAAAATGTTGCAGGCCGGCCCTGTCTGGGCCCTGTCAGACTCAGAGGAATGCATCAAATCACAGAACATGTCTTCCCTTGTCCACTTTTTTTGCCTTCTAATCTGGGGCAGCCTTTGTGCTGGTGTGGAGGAAGCACCCACAGATAAGGTTGCAGCTGAAAGGAAACAAAACCCACAAGGATAGCCTTACAGAACTACATTGTTGAAAACAGAAGGTTAACTCTTGCAATGAATGAAACACTTCACAGCAGTAAATACATTCCTGGAGGAACATGGCCATATTTTGTCTTTTAAATGAAGCACCTACCAGTAAGGTATGTAAGCAGAGTCAGGATGAGCTCTACCGTAACATCTGGTGGTGAGTTGTGGCAGGTTTTGGAAAAGAACTTCAGGGGCTTATCTCATTTGCATAGGCACACCCACCCCGCCTAGATGGTCACTTTGGCTGCTGTGGGATACCTAGTTTTTCTGTTATTAGGGGCAGGAAGAATAAAGTGTTATTATCCTGATTATGTGATTAAGGACAGTGGAACTGTACTTGGCCTTTTTATGACAGAGGGATTCTCCATCAACTAAGTAACACTCACTAAGCAAGGGACATGGGTTCCAAAACTTAGTGAATTGAGAAGGGCTGTGGTAGATTTTTTTTTTGTAGTGGGTGGTGTGGCTCTCTTTGGGGCAGTGGCTCTGAATGTGAAGTGTACTCTTCTCTCTCTCTCTCTCTTCAGTGTAGTATTAAGGCTAATTTTGATTCTGTTAGAAGTCTGGTTACAAACTGCAGAGCTGAATTCACTTTTGACCAATGGTGCACCAGCACTGAGGCTCCTCTACTATGAGCTGAAATCACTGAGTAATGGGGGGGGCAGGCTCAAGATACATTGATGAGTGGCTTGCAAGATGGCTACTAGAGAGAAGCAGCTTGTGGTGAAGGCTACAGCAGAACCCCATGGAGAGGTGGGGCAGTCAGCTATTGATGCACATAAGATGCCCATTTACCCTTTTTTCCCTCCCCTGTTCCCACCAGGCTAGTTGGAAACTCTGCAGATGAACTTTTAAACTCTGGGGCTGCACTCCCCAGGGACAGAGACTTTTGGGTTGCTGGACTTTTGGGACTTTGGGTGACGTTTGGGTTGCTGGACTCAAGAACCAAAGGGAAAGGACACGGCCCAATTTGCTTGGGGTGGGTCTTTTTGCTCATGGTTCATGTTATGAATCCTGTTTCTCGTGTTTCCCCAAAATAATGCTGCATTGTTTCTCTCTGTTATTAAAAGGGTATTGCTACACTCAGACTCTGTGCTTGCGAAAGGCGCCAAGGAGGGGTGGTATATATTTGTCCCAGGTCACTGGGTGGGGGTTCAAGCCCGTTTTTGCATTGTGTTTTTGGAACAGAACCCCTAGATATTGAACCCGACACTTGTTGCTGCCAACTCTGATGGGCATAAGGTTACAGGGACAACACATGGCAGAGCACTGGGTAGTAGATTTCGGTTTGCAGACATGGTAAGCACACAAGAAAGGGTAAGTGGTGTCAGGGAACACTTTTTGGTGGGGGAAACTCTTGGCATATAAACAGGCTTTTCCAGGGAGCACTCTTTGCCTAACTGGATTGGCCACCACTGTATCCCAGTTGTTTACCTTGGATTAAACATTAAACTCAAGTGTATTTAACCCCTGTAGTGGGATTACAAGTGTGCACTCACCAGAGATCTCCTTCAGTAGGTCCTGGAAGGGGACTGGCTTCAGAGTTAGGAAAAGGTCTTGGCTGTCAGGGAGAATGGATCCTCCATATGCCTGCTGTGCATTCTCCCCATCAGCAATGTCCTCCTCTTCCTTGCCTGAGGCCTCTGTGAGCATTGGGGTACTGGTGGGATCCCCACCTAGAATTGCATGCAGCTGCTCATAGAAGTGGCATGTCTGTGGCTCAGAACCAGAGTGACTGTTTGTCTCCCTTGTCTTCTGGTGCGCTTGCCTGAGCTCATTTATTTTCATGCAACACTGCTGTGTGTCCTGGGTGAACCCTTTGTCCCGTATGTGATTTTGGCATAGATGTCAGCATTTCTTCAGCTGGCTCCGAGCTCTGCCTGCACAGATTCTACTCCCCACACAGCAATCAGATCCAGTGTCTCCTGTATGCTCCAAGCTGGAGTGCAGGTGTGGACCTGGACAGGCATGGTCAGCTATGCTGGTAAGCTCTCCACACTGAACAAACAGGAAATGAAATTCAAAACTGCTGGGGGCTTTTTCTGTGTACCTGGAGGAAGTGCAGTGGAGTTGAAAGTGCTGTCCAGAGGGGTCACATTCAGGGTGATCAGACAGCAAATGTCAAACACTGGGACAAGGGGTGGGGGGTAATAGGAGGCCATATAAGAAGAAGACCTCAAAATCGGGACTGTCCCTATAAAATTGGGACATTTGGTCGCACTAGTCACATTGGAACATTCTGGGACACCTCCTGGAGGCCAATCAACAGTGTTGTGTCTATACTACCCCAAATTCAACCCAGGAAGGTCAACTCTAGCCCTACTCCTCTGCTGAGGTGGAGTACAGGTGTTGATTTTACAAGCCCTTTAGGCCTGTGGAAAGGCCTCAATAGTGTAGACATGCACATTATAAATTCGACCTAACATTCGGCATTTGTTGACCCAACGCTGTAGTGTAGACGAGTCTTCTTGTGGATCTTGTTTGCTTCTGCCAGCCCCCGCATCGAGCCAAGTCAGTGTCGCTGTAAGGAGCTCTACTCGCCCTCTCCCTTCCCATCAGCCGGGGATCACTCGCTGGAGGAAAACAGTATTCGCCCTCCTCCCCGCCAACCCCTTAGCCAAATTTCGCTGCCGGTTTGGGCTTCAACTCTGCGAGGATTCAGGGCAGGAGGAAATAGGGAACTGGCGGGAGTCTGGAGAGATCCTAAAGAGACAGGCAGGCATTACTGCACGAATTGGGGAGGGGGTTACACTGGAAAGTGACGCAGGGGGGAGCCGATTTAAGAAGGATCCCAGAGGGTGAATGAAGGAAATTAACCAAGGAGCGGGGACGACAGTAACCACTTCCTTTTTTGCTCCATCTTCATTGTTCAAAGCAGCCCGCCTTCTGCGAATTCTCTATTTCCTGTTGTCCCTGAACCGCTGCGGAGCTGACCGGCCCCTCAGCACGTCCGCAGCGGGCAGTTTGCACAGCACAGGTACGTGCCGAGGGGTGACCCGAGGCGGCTGGTCGCGGATCCCCCCAGTCCCGTGCGCCGGAGCGGGGCTGTTTATTGCAGACCCCTGAGCCGGCGCGGGGCGGAGGCGGCTGTCCGGCCGCTGGATTGGGAGGAGGAACGCCACGAGCGGGGCATCGCGAGGGAGCCTGGATGCCCCAGCTCGTCATCCCCGGCTCGGTGCTGCCCTGGGTCCGAGCTCCGCAGCACGGGCTGCGGGACGGGACGTGGAGGGAACGGCGTTCAAGCGGCTTCAGAATCCTTACGAGTGCGGTTCCCTGGGCCCCCGTTGCTGCCCGGGAAGAAAGCCCGGAACTGCCCAGACCCGGCCTTGGAAGGGAGGCAAAGCCCCTGCTAACTCCCGCGCTTCTCTCATGGGCAAGGAAATCCCCGTAGGTAGTCCTGGGGGAGGTGTGTTGCCCTAGCTTGCTTGTTTAACTCCTCCCTGAGATTTGCCAGATGTCTCTGACTTTCTGGAATTTGCAACAATGAAGCCAAGGGTGTGTAAAAGGAAAACAAGTACTGGGGATGTGAAGAATACCCTGTTCCCCCGTCTAGCCCCGTTAATGACTGTGCAGGCTTTAAGGGCAAGTGTAGGGGAGACAGCAGTTGAAATAAGTTGGTTCCAGTTTCCCAAATTCTCCAGCTCCTGTGATCCTTTGGCATAAAGTAGTAGCTCACTTTTCTCCTCCTCTCTCTCCTTTCTCAGGGCCCCAATGTGATTAGAACACTGTTTGCTCCAGTCTATACAAGCAAAACCAGCCCTTATTAAAAAGCCAGGGCACTGCTGTTAAATAGGGTCCTGTGGCACTCTGAGGTTTCCTGCATAGCTGGGCCCTTAGGACAGGGGTCTCCAAACTACAGCCCCCGGCTTTGATTTGTCTGGCCCTTCAGCCAAGCACGCACCTGGAGAAGCTGCTGCTGCCCACCCCCCCCCCCTGCAATCTGCTGCTGGCAGCCCCTTGTGCGGAGGGGGTGAGTGCCCCGCGGCAGCGGCTGGAGGAGTAAGGGAGGGATTTTGCATATATTTGCATATATTGAATTTTTTCACAGTCACTTTGGCCTACACAGCCCCTTTAAAAATCTAATATGGCCCTCGTCTTATAAAGTTTGGAGACCCCTGCCTTAGGAGACTGGTATCTTGTCTTGTGTCTGCTCTGAACCGTTGTAGCTTGACTGATTTCCTTGCATATACCCAGAGTCTCTGAGGAGAAGATGGGGTGGCATCTCCTAGCAGGATCCTTTCCCTTCTAAGCCCACCTCTTTCAACTGAAATTGGCAGCCTCCCCATCTCTGTGAGGATTAGAGCCAGGGCTGGCCACTTCCCTTCACTGGTGACAAGACAGTCCCAATCTGTATGTCCTGTGGAGAAGTGTCCCAAAGGAGGTGTGTAGTGCTTCTGGGGGTGATCAGTGCCTCTGAGGGAAGGGGTTGTGCCTGGTCCTGTCTCCCTAATGAGGGGAGCAGGCTTGGGGAGTGGTCATGTGCCTTGGACACCAGGGCAGTGCATGTGTTGGGTGAGTGTAGGGTGACCAGACAGCAAATGTGAAAAAATCGGGATGGGGGTGGGGAATAATAGGAGCCTATATAAGAAAAAGCCTCCAAAATCGGGACTGTCCCTATAAAATTGGAACATCTGGTCACCCTAGGAGAGTGGAAGGGGACCACGTATGAGGTTGCAGCATGTCTGCATCGGACAGCTCAAGAGGGACGTCTTGCCCAGAGCAGATTGCATCATTGGTGACCTCCCTACCCTGATCCTTCCTTTTGTGGACAGAAGCCAGCCACTAGTAGCTTCATGCCCTGCAGGCACGCAGCACACTGCTAGCTGAGCTGATCTGGCTCTGTACTGATCGGTTTTTCTGATTAACTGGTTGGGGTATGTCCACTCAGCCTGTGGCTCTGAATCTCCTCTCCCACCTTGACCGACTCACTTTCATACTATGTGCTAAAGACAGATTTTGCAGGCTGGAGCTTGGGCTCTGAAGACGGAGTGGGTGGGGTGGGGTGCACTTCAGAGCCCAAGCTGCAACTTCAAAGCACCGTCTATACATCTATTTTTACACCACTAGCATGAGTCCCGCTTGCCCACATGCGTCAAACCAGAGTGGGAGGCTTACTGTCTTGGACTGCATAGACATATTCTATGTGGGTGCCTGGGTTGTCAACATTACAGTGAGCCTCAGTGCTTGCCTTGCAATCCCCTGATGTTGCAATGTTTGCTGTGACCTCCCAGCACGGATTGATGAAGTGTCAGGCTGTGGTTTGCACAGTAGATGTGGGCTGCAGAAAAAGCTGGAGTCCTTGACTTGTTTGGCCTTCCTCTTGCAAATCCCATTGACCTTTAACCAGGGAAGCTTCCCAGGATGTTGTGAAGCAGGCCATTGTCCTTAACCTTCATGTACAAATGGGGAGTGAGGGAAAGTCACTCGCTTTAGGTCCCCCAGACTGTGGGAGCTGCTAATAGAATGTCTGGCTCCCTGGCCTATGTACGATGTCACCTGGTTTAGAAGGTCACAGGTGCCCCCTGCCCATGGATCTAGATTGAGTTCAGGTCCTCTGGAACAGGCAGACAGTGTGACTTTTAATAGAAACCCTCATGGAGCAGGGAAAATATCTGACCTGGTTAAGTGTCTTAGTTTGTCAGTTCCTCTCATAAGAACATAAGAAAGGCTGTACTGGGTCAGATCAAAGGTCCGTCTAGTGCAGTATCCTGTTTACAGACAGTGGCCAATGCCAGGTGCCCCGGAGTGAGTGAACCTAACAGGTAAAGATCAAGTGATCTCTCTCCTGCCATCCATCATCCCCCTCTGACAAACAGAGGCTAGGGACACCATTCCTTATCTCCCCACCTCCAATTTCTAGAGCTGGTTTCAGAAACGGCCACGCTCTTCTCTTTCCCACGGAGAATCGGTCATCTGCCCCATGAGCATTATCAGAGAGTGACCAGCTGGGACTGGCTGTTCCCTTTGGGGGCTAGAAAAGTACACCTACAGCAGTGCCATATTCAGCAGCAGTTTGCAGAGATGAAATGGTGTACACAGTGCAAGCAGCTTAGGAGTTGCACACAGTCTGAGGTAGGAAAGGAAATGGCAGTTAGCAAAGAAATTCATTTTGCCTCTCTCCCTCCCACAGGGGTTGTAATAACAGAGGACTTGGTTTACCAGCTCTAGAAGCATGGAGACAGAAGGAACAAGGAGAAAACAAGGGTCATCCTGAGTTTTGTGGAGCCTGTTGTCAGGTAACATGTGAAGGGCCCCATGCAGCTGCCTCCCTAACAGGTGCCCTCAAACATATACAGCCAGCTTCTGGCTGTACTGAAACTTACACACCCCTTCTGAGCTGTAGGGAAATGCTCTGGGCCTGCTATGCTCTCCCCTTCCCTTTTCCTGAACTCTGAAGCCTGGAGATGAAGTGGAGGGTGGCAGGACAGTTCAGGAGTTCAGCCTTCCCTGTATGGCCTGCTGAGCCAGGTGGGCGTGGGATGGTGTTGTCGCCACCAGCCAAGGCTCCTGGTGCAGGGCCCTGGAGCAACAGGTTTAAATGGGCTTCAGGTTGCTAGTGCTGGTAACCTTTAGAGGACAGGAGAAGAAAGGAGGAACATCTCACATGATAGTTCACTGATATCTAATGAGAGGAGTGTGGAGACTTAGCTAGGCACCACAATGGACATTCACCTCAAGGAACTTGCAGCTGCCTGTGCCAGTCATCAAGGGATGCACGGGCCTTGCAGGTGAAGGACTCTCCATCCTCCTTTGGCTCTAAGGTGCTGTAACAGGGTGCACTCACCTCTTGTGAGCATCTTCTTGGCCAGGGGCACACGCCTGCACACCCAGGGCTGGACTACAGTATGAGGAGGGGTCAACCTAAGATACGTGTAGCTGAATAGCATAGCTGAAGTCATAGTACCTTAGATCGACTTACCTGGCTGTCCCCATGGCGATGGGTTGACCACAGCCGCTCCCCCCGCCAACTCCACTTACTCCTCTTGCCAAGGTGGAGTACAGGCATCGAATCAGGGATCGATTTATCACATCTAGATGAGACGCGATAAATCGATCCCCCACATATCGAGCGCTACCCACCAATCTGGCGGGTAGTGTAGCCATACGCTCAGATTGTCCCTGCTCTGGGATACAGCAGTGCCCCAGGTCTCCCTCCCTGGACATAAAGTCTTTACCCTCTTGGGGCTTCCTGGCTACAGCTCTCCAGTTCAATTCCTCCTATGGGATACCTCAATGTCCAGGCCACTTTTCCCCCGTGGCTAATGGGGAGTGTGGAGGACCTGGGGCCACCCACTGCTCCAGGTCCCAGACCAGGGACCCTATAGATCTAAGCCATCTGCTGTGTCCCTTTAACTATGTCACACAGCTTCTCTAATTCCCTTAGCCACTTCCCTTTGGCTCTGCATGTCTTCACCCTTCCTTAGGGTCTTGTCCTAATGGAGTCCCAGCAACCAGCTTGGGGCTTGTTCTTGCTCTCCCCAGCTTCTGGCAGCGCTGCCCTGTCCAGGATCCTGTAGTTCCACCACCAGCCATGCTCCTACAGCTCGGGGGGGGGGGGAACCCACAACAACTCCCCCAGGCCCTGCTATGGTGACCAGATGTCCCAATTTTATAGGGACAGTCCCAATTTTGGGGTCTTTTTCTTATATAGGCTCCTATTACCCCCCGCCCCTCCATCCCAATTTTTCACTTTTGCTGTCTGGTCACCTTAGGCCTTGCAGGTCTTCTTATACTAGACTATTGGGCCCTGATTGGCTGTGTCCCACACAGCCACTCCAGGCAGCTTGGAGGACCCTCTCTGCTGCTCCTTTTTGGAGCAGGGTGTGACAGAGCCATGAAGTCTCCACCAGGGGACCTCAGAAGGTCTGTTATACCCCGTCACAAGCGCTTTGAGAAGGAGTTCTCAGACTGGGGGACGCAATTCCCCAGGGGGTCGAAAGCTCCTGCTGAATTCGGTGGCATTTCGGCGGCCGCTCCAAATATAGGAGTGTGTCCGCCAAAAAGACGCCAACAGGAACACTTTCACTTGCGGTGGCATTTCGGCCGACACACAGAGAAGCGCTGCGAGTCCGCCAAAATACCGCCGAAACCGGAAGCGTTCCATTCGGCGACAATACCCTGGGGCTGCATCATGCACCGAACAGTAAACAGGGGTCTCGAACTCAGAAAGTTTGAGAACCCCTGGCTTTGAGGAAGACGCTTCGGCCAGGTCTACACTATGGCTGGGGACAGGAGGGGGTTGACCTAAGATATGTAGTAAGATAAGCCAGGGATCGGCAACCTTTCAGAAGTGGTGTGCTGAGTCTTCATTGAATCACTCTAATTTAAGGTTTTGCGTGCCAGTAATACATTTTAACATTTTTAGAAGGTCTTTCTATAAGTCTATAATATATAACTAAACTATTATTGTATATAAAGTAAATAAGGTTTTTAAAATGTTTGAGAAGCTTCATTTAAAATTAAATTAAAATGAAGAGCTCCCCAGACCGACAGCCAGGACCCAGGCAGTGTGAGTGCCACTGAAGATCAGCTCATGTGCTGCCTTTGGCATACATGCCATAGGTTGCCTACCCCTGAGATAAGCTATTAGTGTAGCTGAAGTCGCCATATCTTAGATTGATTTATGTGGGTGTCCTCACGGTGGCGAGTCCACCGCTTCTGCTCCTCCGTTGACTCCACTTCTGCCTCTCACAGCGGTGGAGTTCCAGCGTCGACGGGAAGAATGCTCGGGGGTCAATTTATGGCAATCCAGCAGGTAGTGTAGACTTACCCTAATACTGGAGATTGTGAGCCACTTAACTCATCAGGCTGATAGGTAACTAGAGGGTTGGAGTGGAGCTGTCTTCCCTGCACTGTCCCTTGCCAGTGTCTCATTCTTGTATTCTCTAAGAGAGCTACAGGGAAGGATGGGTTGATGGGGTGTTCAGTGGAGAAGCTTTGTAGCAGATGCCTTTGGACACAAAAAGCTCTTTAATGCCATCAAGTTCCATTGGAATTTTTTCAAGCTCCTTCCTTACTATGTATTTTTCTCTCTTTTCAAGGGCCAGAGTTGGGAAGTCCCTCATCCTACTGGTCCCCTGTCCAGCAGATTTGTGTGGCATTTCCCCTTTATTCTTCACACCTGGGGTGCCCGAAGAGCTGTGGGTCTCCTGTGCATGCCTGGATTTAAAGTCTTTTATTGCCATCTAATCATGGCAAGGAGACAGTGTTGCTGAATAGAATTCTATCCATCCCTGGTACCGTGTGGGCCCTGTTGGTTTGAACCAGAATAGAAAGCCCAGCATTTTAGGACTTGGGAGAGCTAATGGCCTCTGCTACGGGAGCTGGACAGCTGGTGGCTACTCTGGTGCTTATGTGCATATTGCTTCATGAGGCATCTGTTCAAAACCTAATCAAGAATCCCAAGAACCAGAAGACAGAGCACTCACTCCTGATAAATGAGGTCAATGCGGACAACCCAGGGGAAGATACCTCTGAGTTTGTGGAGCTCTATCACACCAGTGGCCAAGAGACCCTTTTGGATGACTACTACCTGGTCTTTTACAATGGCAACGGCAACCAGGCCTACAAAGTCCTGAACCTTCAGGGCAAAGTCACTGATAATCAAGGGTTCTTTCTTGTTGGGTCTTCCACAGTGAAACCTCGGCCCTCCATGATCTTGCCTAAGAACACTATCCAGAACGGGCCTGATGCCATTGCCCTGTATTATGGGAAGGGGAACTACCAGGAGGGCATGAGGGTCACCAGAGATGGGCTGGTGGATGCCTTGGTCCATAAGTCTAGGAAGACTGACAGAGCAGACGTGTTGCTCAATGTACTGACCCCCGGCAGGGATGCTTTCCTGGAGGATCCTTCCTTCAGGACCACAGATGAGTCAATAGAAAGGTGCCATGGAGAGGGTTCTAACTGGGTCTTTCAAGTGGCCATGCCCACCCCAGGAAAGGATAACCACTGCATTCCCTCTTCCCAGATGAATGCGTCTGCCGTGCTGATTAGCGAGGTCCACGCTGTGACCTCTCCTGGGGAGTTTGAATTCATTGAGCTTCAGGGACCTCCTTCCACTGCTTTGAGGGACTTGTTTCTGGTGCTGATCGAAGGACGGACCAAAGAGGTTTATTTCTTCATGGATGTTTATGGCAAAACCTCTCCTGAGGGACTATTTCTCATTGGTCCTGCACAAGCCAGAATCCCAGGTGGGATCCCACCCTTCAGACTACTGTGAACATCTGATAGTAGGGGTTATGGGTGTGAGGACAGCAGAGTCTTACTGTTCTCCTGTCATCACTCACTTTCCTCCTTCCTCACTTGCTCCCCCTTGGAGGTGGGCCCCAAACGTGAAAGGCCCGGAGGGAGTTCATGATAGGGATTTGATCCCATTTGGGGACTGTGGAAGGAGGTGTCATTTGCTTTCTCGAGAGAAGCAGGTGAACTAGGCTCTGCTCCCAGCTCTGTAGCTGGTGACCTTGGGCAAAGTCACTTCACTGCTCTGTACCTCAGTTTCCTCATTTATAATATAGGGCTGACACCCTCTTCTTGAGAGATCCTCTAATGGCAACCATTGTGTAAGGAGTAAGTAGTACTTTCCCCACCCTCATAAAAAACCCAATCCCCATAATATCAGTGCCATTTTTTCTCTTTATGAGTCAGCTATGAAGTTACCAGACTAGGCTCATGCTGACTGGCTGGGCTGAGATCTGATCTTCTCCTGGCTTCTGACATTTCCTGTGTGGAAATAGCTGGGGAACAAATATCTTATTAAACTTGGCCATCTGCACAGAGGAATCTGGCTGGTGGAGATACTGACTCCACAAAACATCTTGTGTAACTCTGTGAGTTAGGATCGGTTAGTCATCTCTTACAAACCCAGGACCCTTATTTATACATTTTTAAACTGCAATATACATTTCGAGCAGTTCAGTTACATTAGATATCCAGAACTCTGGCTACTTTTTAAAAAACAGGTTGATCACTGAGAGAGACACCAACTTGAAATCTAATCAGTCTAAAACAAATGAGCTAAAAGGAGTTTCAGGTCCTTTGCCTGAATCACCCTTCCAAGTACTGTGGTTTTATAGTCACATTTTGGTGTCTCTGTGTCTGTGTATATTTGTGTGTGTTGGGAAGAAGGATGGTTTAGTGGTTAGGTTGCTGGCCTGGAACTCAATTCCCTGCTCTACCACAGACTTCCTGTGTGACCCCGGGCAAGCCACTTACAGCTGAGACACTGTACAGAAAGGGTACTAGTGTTGACCTACCTCACAGGGAAGATATCATGTGAGGATAAGCATTTTAAAGGATGTGAGACATTGGATACTGCAGTAGTGAAAGCCATATATGAACTTAGACTTTGTTTCTCTCCTGTACAACTGAGAGAGAGACTCATACAAATGTGGAAACTGACTAAAGAGGTAACTAGGGACTGGGCTACACTAGGGGGGTGGGTGGTGACCTAAAATACTCAATTTTGCAGTATCTTAGGTTGACTTACCTGGCCGTCCCCACAGCAGCGAGTCGATCACAGCTGCTCCCCCGTCGACTCCGCTTACTCCTCTTGTTGAGATGGAGTACAGGAGTCGATTTGGGGATTGATTTATCGCATCTAGATGAGATGCGACAAATCGATCCCCGATACGTCGAGCACTATCTGCTGATCCAGCAGGGAGTGTAGCCATACCCTTAAAGTGCTGCTAAATACTCAAAGTTAACTGAAAAAAGATTAAGGGAAATCTCTTTTTCCACAGTAACTTTGTCCTACTTGTAGCAACAGCAGGTAAAACATTTTCTGACCAAAGGTTTTGGGTTTTTTTAAGTCAACCTTGTCTCTTTAAAACACTAGTCACACCAAACAATCTCTACTTCTCTTGCCAAAATTCAAAGTCCATTCATGGTGTCCGTTTTCCTTCAGAAAGGCAGTGTTTTAAATTTACACCAGAACCATCTGTACTTTAATGGAGTTTGAGATCTATGAAAAAGCTAAGGGGACTCAGGCTAACTGGCAAGCTATACTACCTTTGGCTGTGATCTTCTTCTGTCTCAAGCTAAGCAGGGATAGTCTGATGGGATGAGAGATTCCCATGGAATATGTTTAATGCTGCTAATTCAGCAAGAGGCTCTCAAATCAGTATGAAACTAGTTCCCCAGGCTAGCAGTAGAGATGTTGTGCTGCCTGTGGAAATGCCATGTTTCAGGTGAGATGTTGAACACTTTTGGCCTATATTTCATATGGGGGTTTTTTAGTTTGTATTTTTTGAGAGGGGGACTAAGATTTTCAAAACAGTAATGATTTGGAGGTTCCTACATTCTTGGAGACTCCCAAAATGAGGCATCTTCAATGGACCTGATTTTCAGAGAGTGAGCAATTAGCACTTTCTGGAAATCATGGAAAGCCCCCCAATACTGAGGCACCCAACATCTCTAGTCTCTTTTGAAATCTTGGCCAGTGACAACTGTAGAGATCTAGGAGCCAGTGCTTCCAAGGTGCAGAGCAACAAATAGAATAGTGTCCAGCCCAAATTCCTGTGGGGCAATTAACTAGGATGCCCAAGTTAGTAGCCAAAGCACGGGACTAGGATTTGGTTGCAGCCCTGTGACTCTAGTCAATAACTTCAATCCCCTGTGCGTGTTCGCCATCTGTAAATCAGGAACAGGACTTCCCTCCTCTTAGGAACACTGAGGTTTCATTCCTTAATGTTTCACAGTTTGAGATTCTTGGGTTGAAAGTGCTATAGAAATATTATTAACATTCTACCTCCTGCAATTTCAATCAGCTAACAAATCAAATAAAATTGTCTCAGTGCCACAATAAAGATGAGGGGGAAAATAAGGAAATGCATCAAAATTAAGATTGAACTTTCAACCTTAGTTCTGTCCCCTGGTATTTATGCCTTTAACATATCGTCACTTTATATCACACGTTTATACTTAAATACGCTAATAGAATACAAAATAGATTTTTTAAAACAGCTTTGTATATAGTGAGTTACAGTATATTCAACTTTCAGGCTTAGCTTGTTTTGCAGATCTCATTGAGGAGTAAGCCAAGTTTGCATAAAAGCACATCAGAACTTCTTGTTTACAATTTTATGCATGTCAGTTATCTGATCAGAACGTAGGGGCAGAGTTTTGTCTCCTTATGCAAGTAGAACTCATACAGCAGAACCAGCTCTGCTAAAACTCCCTCACAAAATCCACCTCTGGGCACAGTGATGGATGGGATATTGCAGCCCAAAAGAAAGCTCTTTGTCAAAGTTGCAAATATAAATGACAGGGAAAAGTGGGGGTTAGAGTGAGAGCTAGAAATTGAAATGAACTCTCCCTGTGCTACATGATGTGATCTGCTGCTCTGCTGACCCTGAGCTCCGTTAATTCCCTGCTAAGTGGTTGCCAGTTTGTATGTTTTTAATTCACTGCATCTATTCCAACCTTTCTCGTTCCTCCCTGCGGTGTAGTTGATCTGCCATTCCCACCAAACTCCAGCAGCCCTCTCCTCAGCACTGGTCCCCAAGCCATCGCACTGTACGTTGGAAACAGCAGCAGTTTCACACTGGGGAAAGCAACAGATGCTACCAACCTGTTGGATGCTTTAGTGTACACGAGCAATGGGAGTGCAGACCCAGAGCTCCTGGAGATCCTGACCCCTGGGAGACATGCCTATGAGAAGAACAGGTGAGAAGGCAGCCCAGTAGGAAGGGGTTACTGGGATCTGAAAGGACTTTCGCTTAATGAACTGTTTTTTGCTCTTCCAAAGCAATGAGCAGACCCTTGAGAAGGTCTTGGTCACCCATGAGAGGTATGTAGGGAGTTCCTGGTAGCAACTGGTTTACTATATGGCATGAGTTTTCACTGGTCAAACAAAGACCCATGTTTAACACAGTGGGAGGCCTCTCCTATATGCATGTCTCTTTTTCATTCAGCCTGACGCCGGTCTCATCACACACCAGCCTTTATCCAGCTCCTTGACTTGCCAATCTCCGCTTCTTGATCTCAAGTCTAGACTTGAACACACTGGCCCATCTCAACCCTCCAAAAAATCATTGTCTCCTTCTGCCAGTCTTATGACTGGTATGATTGGATCCATCATCCACGCAACTTCTCACAATCCACTGCTCTCATTCAGAAAGAGACTCTCTAGAGTAGTGGTTCTCAAACTTTTGAGAACCGCGACCCTTTTTTCCTTTCTCAGCTGCCACGGCAGACCCTTGTACGTCCGCCGAAAAGCCACCAAATAAATTACTTCCGCATTCGGCGGCTATATTTGGCAGACATACCGAGTGCTCCCGAAATAGCTGGGCATGTCTGCCGAAAAGCCACCGAATGTGGGAGTGATTCATTCGGCAGCTTTTAAGCGGCGCCAGGGGCTCGCGACCCCTCTGGGAGAGCTTGGCGACCCCCAGGGGGGTTGTGACCCCCAGTTTGAGAAACCCTGCTCTAGAGGAATACCACTGACTAAATGTGTGCATCTCGGTCAGTAAGCATCAACGTGGGTAATGAGTGACTGATGGGCACATCCTGGTCTCTGGAAATGCTAGGGCAATGAATGGTGGAATGGGAAGGCGGAGCGTAAGCAGGATGAGCGAATGGAATGGATGGGGTTGGGTGGACAGGTAGGTAGAAGACAATGGAAAAGCCTGTTGTCTGTGGTATTGATAGAGGAACTGGATTGAAACGGTGCTTCTAATTGTTTACATTTAAAATGAAGCCCAGTGCCCTATCTCCAAAGCTGGAGAAGAGCTATCTTTTTATAAGCGAGGAGGAGGATTCAGAGGGAAATAGCTGAGACTCTTGTTGAGTCTACTGCATCAGAGCTAGTTGTGATTTAATCCCTTGATTGGGAACTTGGGCATTCCAGGCACTTTCCTCCCTCCCACAGTCCTCTGCCCTCCACACGGAGCAGAGTCTGCCTCTAGCCAGAAAGGTGCTCTGCTCTCCAGGAGCAAAGCAGCTATACTCCGTGCCGCTGTTTACAGTCTGGGCTCCATCCTTAGTCCCTTGGATCTGAGCTGGGGGCTCTGGTCCATGTCTTCATTTTTAGCTGCTTTTGTTCCATTGTCTTCCACCCTCTCCAGCAACCACATCCTGAGCTCGAAACTCAGAGATCCAGTGCAAGCATCTCTCTTATTAATCTTATTATCAAGTGGCTACCTTTGTTGGCTGGAAATAAGGGAAAATACATGAAAAACAAGGGACAACACTTTCTTTAAGGGACATTTTAAGGAAACACCATTTCCCTTTACATAGCGTGGATTTTTTAGCCTAGTGTACATTTCAACTGCCCTCAGGTATACAATACAGTTATCCTCAGCTTCAATGAATATTTCCAATGTCGTTATTGTCAGTTTTAATACATTTCAATACTTCTTAAAATAAGGGATGGGTAATCGCTCTACTCTGGCTGGGCTGTACATCCACTGAAACCCTCCCCTTGGTGGACTATGCATAGAGCTGCATCACATTTGGAGATGGGTGAATGGAATGGAGTAAATGGTAGACAGCTGAAAGAGAAGGGGTGTACACTCTGCTCTCTCAAGAGGTTCCAAAGAGCTCTTGAGTTTCTTTCCAGAAGGCATGGGGTGATAGAGGAAGGGAAGTCTCTCCACCTGATTCTTTATTTTGGGTGGGGAAAGCAGATGTATAAAGTATCAGCATCTGCTCCTGGTGCAGGCACCCTGATATTCAGTCAGCAGCACCAATAGTCTGAGTTGCAGATAATATTTTATTCTAATTTGTGTTTCTGCCTCTTTCAGCCACCAGCCAGGTAACATGTCCATGAGTCGGTGCAGCTGCTGCTCTGTGACCCGGGACTCCTCCATCTACGCCCTTAGCAGACCCACACCTGGACAGTTCAATGAATGCCCCAGCAGTCGCTTCAGCCAGCCCATCTCCCTCTGCCTCCTTATACCAGGTGGGTCCCAGATCCATCCTCTGTTCCCGGGATCTGAGACCCCCAGAGAGAACCTAACAAACTGCCCTGAAGGGACAAACAGGTGGACATTCTCCCTTTATAAGCTTCAAGAATTTCAGCTTCTACTGTCCATCCTGGGAGGAGCTAAGATGTTACCAGAGCATCTGTAAAACCATCAGCAGCAGGAGGATTAGCACAAGGCATTCAGCCTAAAAGAAAAGTGGCTTCCAGCCTTTTACAGTGCAGCATCATGATCACCAGGCTCTCCATTTAACTCTGTTTCTCTATTGTTCCAGCTTAGGGTACAGGCAGGAGCAGGAGGGGAGAAGTGCTCCCCTTTCCGCAAAGAAAATGGGGGCCTTAAAAGGAATATTGTGGAGTCCCATGTTTATTCTCAAAGGTGATACTCACCCTTGTGTAGAGAGCTGGCACTAAGCCTGTGAGCCACTGAAACCCTCTGGGCTTCACTGGTGCATAAACCTACTCTGCACAAGGGTAGTTTTCATGCCCAATGACTTCCAGAGTCCAACTGCCCCTGATTACAAGTCAAAAGAACCAGGAATGAAGATTCCATCTAGAGAATTGAAGCTGATAACACCATTAAGGAGGCCTGAGGCTTCAGTCTTCAGCTCTTATAGCTGAAGTGACTCTGCAGTGTTAATAACATTTAAGCACTTATAGCACTTTTTGTGGGTAGCTTGCAAAGCTCTTTACAAAGGTAAAGTTTGGGGACTGGGAGGAGGCAGCATTATCCCATAGAGTCATAGATGTTTAAAGCCAGAAAGAACCATTGTGATCCTCTATCCCGACCTTCTGAACAGCAACAGCCAGAGAACTTCACCCAATCCTTTCTCCATAACTTTTGAAATGCAGCCCCCACCTGTCCCCTTCATGATACTTGCCACTATGCTCACAAGGAAGAAGCCATTAACAAGGAAGGTAAGGCAAAGGGAAATGACTTGCTTAAGGTTATTCAGGGAGTCAAGTGCATGGCTGGGACTAGAATCAAAGTTTCCTAATGAGTTCCGTAGATCAGCCAACCTTTCTGAAACACATGAGAATACAACGGGTGCAGATGTGAGAAGAAAGATGATATCAGGCCTGTCACTCAAATCCAGTGATTTGCGGGAAAACAGCTGTGTTTGGAACCAGGGAAGCTACACTGACTTTGGGTTCAGCAGTTCACGCAGTGCGTGTTAAACCCTGGAGGCTGTCTGGTGGTGGCATCTAGTTCTTTATGTCCCCATTCTTCAAGGGGGCTTCTCACTCCCTTTCCTCCTAGCAAACAAATTCCAGGCTAAACTTCCTGAGCCCCTTTGTCCCTGGACTCCATGCAAACTGGAGCCCTAGCTGGTCCTCTCGGCTCTAACCAAGAGCAGGCTACAGCTGCTACAGATGCACCAGCAGCAAGGATGCACCAGATAGTGATAACCTTGAATTTGTGGCTCTTGTTGACCTCTTCAAGTCACACCCAATCTCTTTGTTTCTCAGATTGTCAGCTGTGGCTCCTGGGCTCATATGAGATACAGATGGCTCTAGCCCAGGCCCTTGACAAGCTCTGCAATTGTGGAATGTCTGTTGCGTACTTCAAAGGTGAGAGAGAGATGTCTCAGATCTGTATTGGCTAGGGCTCACTCTCTGCCAATGGGCTATACCTGGCTTTACTGGTGGATTTCCACCCTCTATGATGAAGCCTAACTATTTTATTTTTGAGCATGGGTGAACTTGATGCTTGTGGTAACAACTGGTGCTGGGTAGGACCATGTATGGTACAGACAGGTGCTGAGCAGTAGTCCCATGCGTAGCTCTGCTAATGCTAATGCCGACCTGCAGCTGCCCCTGCTGTTCCATCCCTGAGCCTTTACTGTTATTCAGACTTGTGTGGCAGGGCTTTCTAATGTAACCTGGCTAAACCCAGGACCCCAGTTAGATTTTCATTCAGTTCACTAGAGAGAGAAAGTCCCATAGCATTGGCCCCCTTAACCACTCAGTGTACAGACACTGCGGTAGGGAGATGAACTCAGTCCTGTAATACAGAACTGTCATCTCCGGAGTCTAGGTTTTCTTTTCTAAGGCTTCCTCTTTGATGTGCATTGGGGACCACGTTATGGCTCTGCCCAAGTTAAACTGTATGGCAGCAGAGGTATCACTAAGCTTACCTCTTTGTAGTGAACATTTAGACCAGCCTTTTGTTGCAGTAGGACAGGACCATGGAGAGCTGAATCAACTCCACCATCAGCATAGACAAGGAGAAGTTGCATTCAGCTTGTCATGGTTAGACCCTGCTGAGGGTCCAAACCTGGCTGCTGTTGGGCAGCTGTCGGAGACTGAAATACAAAGAAGGGGGTGGTGACGAAAGGGTGCAGACTATGTCTGGGTGTTCCATGTAGGATCAGTCATAGAACACTCCTCCAGGCTGGTGGAAGGGTTGTGAAGCCCACTGGATGCTTGTATCACTTTAAATTCTATAGCTAAATTCTACCGCTGGGAGCCAGCCCTGGATGGGAGGGGTGGTGGTGGTAGAAGATGTACTGCGGGTCACTTCCAGAGAAGGGATGGCTGTGGTGAAGCTGATGCACCTTTCTGCTTCTCTCTTCAGATCCTGTCACAACATGCCGGGGCACAGAGCTTGTAGTCACCATGCTTCTGACTGCCAAGTCAGCTGAGCAGCTGAGTAGCCTGGTACAAGCCTTCACCAGCTTCCTGGAGAGCCCCAGGGCAGAAAGTTTCAGCAGTTGGAATGCCACAGTGCAAAAAGGCTGTGCCAAAGGTGCTAACGTCACAGCATTTCATCCAGGTACCATCGTCATTCTGATCAGGGAAAAGCAGGCATCTGAAGTTGGACACGTATCTCTAGCTCCTTCAGAGGGATCCCTTTCCATGCTAGTTGAGTAGGAAGTGTGTGACATTGCCCTAATTCTGCTCCTCTCTATCCAGTTACTACCTCTACTATACCTTGTTGCCTTGGCTTAACTGACAAGCCCTGGTGCTGTTGGTTGATGGAGCTGAGGGTGGGCAGGGAATGCTGATGTCTCTTTGGGGTGTGCTGGAGCATTTCATGGAGGAAAATATGTGGCACTTCATTCTTTATTTGCCGAACTCAGAGTTCATGTGTGCCTTAGAAGTATTCAGATCCACCTATTAACAAGTGAGGGAATTGCTATTGGTGTCAGTTGTACCATTAGGAGCCAGAGGAAGGATTTAGTGATATTCCTGCAGTGCCTTAGTGCTTGAGTTACCCTAACTTGGAGTTGGTGGGCTAAGATTTTGTACAAGGAGCAGTATACCTCATGGGTGGATGAACAGGGAAATCTAGGCTGTAGTAATGCAGGGACTGTCTTCTGTTCCTTGTTTGTACAGTGCCTAATGCAGTGGGATCCTGAACCCTGAGCCCAGGGGGTGGCTCCAGAGGGTTACCGTAACAGAAACACGTAAGAATCAGAGAGAAGGGATGTGCTGGTGACGATGACACCTAGCTCTTATATAGCACTATCATAATGTCAGCCTAGATTCTCTCTGTCAATAGACTCCCCTCTCAATTTGTCCCTATGTCTTCAAAGCAAATTAGAGACACGACCTACCCTTGCCCAGCCCAGGTGCAGCATGTGCAGGTACCTGGTGGTGTCTAATGAGATTTTGCATACAGTGCTCTATCCTGTCTAGCTGCAGGAAGCAAAATGCAAGCCATGTCTAGGGTGATGGTATTTTTTCACTCTTAAAGGTGTCTCATTGGAAGGGACCAGTCAGCCACCTTCCCACACAGCCGAGCTGCTCATCAACGAGGTGAATCCAGACAATCCAGGAGGCCAGGAGGATATGGAGTACATTGAGCTGCTCTACACTGGACAGACACGTTTTGACCTCCGTGATTATTGGCTGGTCCTTTATAATGGCAAAAACAACCAGGCCTACAGGGTGGTGAACTTGACGGGCTACTATACTAACGAACGGGGCTACTTCCTGGTGGGGAGTGCACGGGTGACACCAAGTCCTGTGATTGTTCTGCCTCCGAACACCATCCAGAATGGGGGGGATGCCGTGGCCCTCTACCACAGCACCACGTTCACCTACAGCGTGGGCATGGTTGTGACTGACACAGGGCTGGTGGACGCAGTGGTCTACAAGTCCCGGGCGTCTGACAGGGCAGATAAGTTGCTCAAAGTACTGACGCCAGGGCAGAATATCCTGTATGAAGATGACTCCCACAGCAGCCAGGATGAGTCTCTGAGCCGGTGTAATAGCCAGAGCCCCAGAGTCCACAGCAGCTTCCAGGTAAGGGACAGGAACTATTTGGTCTTCACTGAGTGGGTCTTAGCATGATAGGCTGATCAGAACACAGCTGACATATGGCTGGCTCTTCATAGACACTTGTATCTATTGTTTGTGCCCTCTGGGTTAGACTCATTCACACTCCTATTCCCTCTGATAACCATGGGATAGCTCCAGACTACACCTTATCCAAACAAAGCATTTCAGACTAAGCAGCTAAATTACTGCCAAAAACTGAGAGGTTGCCAGTAATCAAGCACAGCCTCAGCCTCAATGGTGCTGATGATCTTAATGAGTAAAAGTGATTCCTCAGCTGACCATAAATGAGAAGTAAACTTGGGTTCTAAAGTTCTGAGCCTGAGAAATTCTGGACTACCTCTCTGAACTGGGTCCCAAATGCACAAGGCATATTCTCCTGAAAAATCGGACACCAAGTCACCTTTCATGCTCCAGCCTCTCTGGTGCATAATGTCCAAAGTGCAGTACAAAATTTACCATCCATTCCACTCAACTTCCTTTCACTTGAAGGAAACATTTAAAGGGACATGCTCAAACTGGAATTGGTTGAATTTGGTGCCTTTCTTTTTATTCCCTCTTATTTTTAAAATTTCTTGTTTCTGACAGAACTCCCTTTATACAGCACACACCACGTTTTATCAGGTTCCTTTGATAGAGCTTTGTAAGGATTTTCTTTTCCCTTGCTGATGTTTACAAGGGTCTTTCCAGCAGAGGACTGGGCAGCCCCAAAAGTCAAACATATTCTTGAAGCAGGTAGAATGTTCACAGCAACTGGAAGGAATCCCACTAGCCAGCAGCACAAGGTCCTGGGACACTGCCACCTGTAGTTATTGAGGGATTTGTGGAGAGACATTGGAGACACCTATTCCAAGCAGACTCAGTATGAAGGGAGGGGACTACGTGGCGTGGAGAGGAGATAGGAGTTAAATAGTGACTTCTGATGGTTGGGAAAGGAAATGATACTGTGGAAGGAGACTTATCCAAAGGACAGGTGCAAACCCAGCAGTGCACTTGGGGCGAGAGACAATGGGGCATCTAATAGTAGGTTGTGAGAGATCTCAGATGGGGATACCCAAAAAAAGATTGTGGGGAGGAGCTGCTGCCATCAAGCTTGAAAGTAAAGCCATCCATCTCTTAAGCATGGGACATAACTGTGCTGCAGGGTTCCATTTCAGGTGAGGAGTCAGATTGCAGTTGTGTGGGACTGGAGAAATCCAATGCTGTGAAGAGAGGTGCCACTACCTAAAGAAAAGAGGATAGAAAGGATCCCTCCTGCCCTCACAGTTTGGTGTCTCTGTCTCTGCAAGGTGACTACGATAACACCATTTGGAGAGAATACCTGCACCAACTCCTCAGCATCATCTCCCACTGCCCCCTCTCTCCTAATCAACGAGCTGAGCCTGGCCAACAGCACCACCTCCTACCAGTTCATTGAGCTGAAGGGAAAACCTGGAGCCACCTTGGGAGGATATACCCTAGTGTTCTTCTCTGAACAGGATGGCAAAGCATATGCCAGCATCCCACTACAGGGCACGTTCGGGGCCACAGGCCTGTTTGTGATTGCATCGTCAGGACCACCCAGGCCTGGTAAGGCTGACAATAGAGTACTGCAGACAGGTACTTCCTTCACTCCCACACTGAGTCAAGAGATGGGTTTTCTTTTTTGGATGAAGTCCAGAAGGCAGCTTTTGGGAGGCATATGGCTGGAGACAGAGTGGCTTCAGCACTGGGGGGATGGGCAATGGGCTATGATGCCTTCGATCTGCAGGGGGTTGGTTCCAATATTGCCCATGTCAATGGTGTTTATATCTCAGCTGTTTAGTGGCCTATGCAAAATGGACTGATGTTTTCAGTCAAGCTCCTCATGGACAAGCGTTAATCTGAGCAGTCTACCTCAGGGCTGCTCAGAATTCTCCTCTTGCCCCTCAGGGGCTGTTGGGAGGAAGCTTGTTTTGATGCTACACCTGTTCTGTGGAGAAACGGAAGGCTTCATTATCCAGGATGGCCAATAATCCTTTGACCAGCATTACACTCACTTCAATAGACTTGTATTTTAAGCTATATAAGCCAACGCCTTGCAGTGCTGCTTCCCCCATCCTAGCATTTGGAATAGTTGGTGATTGATCTTTGCATTAATCTTGTCATTTATTTGCCTTAAATTCCTCCTGTGCTGTGTAAGGAGACTCTTGCTTCTCAGAGATACCCGGAGCTGCTGGGCAGTCTGCTATCAGCAGTCAGTGGCTTCATTACAGCTTCAACCATCCCAATTTCAATTTCTGATCTTGAGGTTGTGGTGTATTGAAAATGGTGTAGAAATTTAAAGTATCAGCTTACAATTTGAAGGGTATCAGCTTACAATTTGAAGGGTATCAGCTTACAATTTGAAGGGTTTTTCGAGATCCTGCTTGCTGGCTAAGAGGCTCTGTACAGTAGAGTGCAATCTGTATCTCGCAGCCAGCACTTTGCAGACAGCCTACAGTAAGGTGGGGTGAGTTGTGCCTCTCTTCAGGAAGCAGCCTGCTTTGTCACTCTCCATTTTGGATCTGTTCTGAATTCTAAGAAAGTTATGTTGCAACCTTCCAGCAAGAGTATTAATGGTTTTATCTGACTTCTCTGTGTATATGACAGGAGACATAACAGGGAGGCATCAAGAAATCTGCTTCTCGTTGCTCTTGGCTTGTCACTTTGCCCTGCCTAAAGTGTCCAGTTACTCACCAATTTATCTCCCACTGTTTTCAGATCAGCAATTGCCATTTGTCAAGAATGCCCCATCTGTTAGACATGGCTCCAGTGCTGTGGCAGTGTACAACAGTCGTCAAACAAGAATTCCTGTTGGTATGATGGTGACTGTAGAGAACCTGGTGGATGCTCTGGTGTACACATGCGAATCTAGCACAAGCAGAGGACAGCTGAACCGCCTAGGCCTATCGCACTTTGTGCCCTGTGTGGAGGAGAGGTGAAGTATTTTCTGACTCCAAAGATGTTATGAGCTTTCCATTTTAAAAGTCTCCAGGTTTTGGGTGCCTGGAGGCTCCGGCTGGCAGAAGATGAAGCTGCAAGAGCCTTGAGCATTCTACCTTAATACCCTCCAAATAGGAATGTAATGAGAATTGTAGAACTGAACTGGATGATGCAATAGAGAATGTAGTATAGGGAACAATGATGCTCTACCAGGTGTGACCTCATGTCTTTCCTCCCTTAGAATAAAAAAACATGACAAAAATGAAGTCTTATATACACTGATTCAAAGCAGAATGAAACCATAAGTCTTGACCATGCTCAAACTGCAGTTATGACATAGCAAAGAAATTAAAGAAAATGATTCTCAAACATCAACCCCTGATGAACAAGTGCTCTCAAACTTAATAGAAAAGAAACCAAAAGGATTCTTTAGTAATTAAGTAAAAATTTCTATACTGAAGAATAATTTCTAAAGAATCTCATCTCTGCTATAGAATTCTATATGCTGGGCTTAGAATTTTATACACAAGTATCCTATTCTCGATTTTAAAATTTTGTAGTTTTTTTCATAAGAGACATTTGTTGCATCATATGAAAGAACACAAACCATTGTAAACCTTGGAAAATAATGATCAGTTTTGGCTCTTTCCAGACCCATTGACATAGTTCTTAAATTTCAGCCAAAAAGTGGGTAAACTCCCACTGCTTGTGCATTGAAATGCTTTGCTGCTTATATATTTGTCAAGGAAAAAGGAGATGCTTTAGAAAAGTGGCACTGAAGTCCTCTGCCTCCTGAAGGGTGTGTTTGAGCCACTAGCCATCAGCCTTCCAGGCCTTTCTGAAGCAATTGTTTGTAACTTTCCTGACAATAAAATCTGACTTGCACTGCTTCTCCTTGCGGTAGAAAAACACTCTTTTTCATCACAGGGAGAACAGAAGTACATTGTTGCCAAGCCTTTTATGTCTCTGAATGGGGGTGAGCATGAATGTGAGGGTGTGTAAAAGTTTCTAGTCCTGGGGGGTGTAGACAAACTCTTGACTCCTAAAGGCTCAGAAAACATTCCAGAAGGCAAATGATCACTCCAAAATCAAGGCATTTTTTTGAACAATCTCATTATTTTTGAACACTGGAGGTTGGCATATTGGGGTTGTTACCTCACTTCCAACCAGTATCAACCTGTCCAAAGCCAGATAGCCTTCCTTATTGCCAGATACTCTCAAATATTCTGTTCCCCCTCAAGGTTGAGGCAATTGATTAATCCTGGCTCCGGGACACCTGCAAAAGCTGATTAAAACACCTTCCACAAACATGCCTGTCCTAGCAAGCCATCTGCCACCTTGGATGAGCCTCCCCCATACGCAAAAGCTGGGGAGGCAGTGACTTGAACCTCCTGAAGAAGCCCTTGAAATGCTTTATTAGTGAGATTTGACTCATTTCTCTTGGGTCAGGCCACTGTCTCTGAGTCGCTGTTCCTACTGTGATGCAAGTGCTGCACTGGTGTATGCCATCTCAAACCCTACGCCTGGCTTGGAGAACAGCTGCCCCCTGAAGTCATTTGCTGTGGATCTTGACATGTGTCTGCTGACACCCAGTAAGAGGAGCTATCATCTCATGTGGTGTGGGGTTGGGGAGAGGCCTGAACTGATTTTAGGGGAAATGCTTTTGCTGAGTGTCCCTCCTGATATGGATCAGACAATGTGGAAAATGAATGCATTAGCATGAATGCACTAGCAAGGGATGTGAAGGGTTTCAGGTATGTTAGCAACAAGAAGGTGGTCAGGGAAAGTGTGCCCCAGGGGTCGGTCCTGGAGCCAGTTTTGTTCAACATCTTTAGCAATGATCTGGATGATGGGATTAATTGCACTCTCAGCAAGTTTGCAGATGACACTAAACTGGGGGAAGGGGCAGAAACGCTGACAGGTAGGGATAGGGTCCGAAGTGACCTAGACAAATTGGAGGACTGGGCCAAAAGAAATCTGCACTTAGGACGAAAGAATCCCATGCACCACTACAGGCTGGGGACCGACTGGCTAAGTAGCAGTTCCCCAGAAAAGGACCTGGGGATTACAGTGGATGAGAAGCAGTGTGCCCAACGGCATATTGAGCTGTATTAGTGAGAGCATTGCCAGCAGAGTAAGGGAAGTGATTATTCCCCTCTGTTCAGCACTAGTGAGGCCACATCTGGAGTACTGTTTGTAGTGATCTTGTTGCAAAATCCAAACTGGCTTTGTTTGTTGCGTAGACATCAACTGGCTTTGTTTGTTGCGTAGACATCTTGTTGCCTGTAGCGTAGACAGGGGACTGGACTCAATGACCTTTCAAAGTCTTTCCAGTTCTATGAGATAGGTAAAGCTGATGTAGATATATTTTTATTTTTTGCAGAGGTGATCCATTCTAATTTTGCAACAAGATCACAAACTGAAGGGAAGTTTCAAAAAGGATGGGGCTCGGCTGTTCTTAGTGGTGGCAGATGATAGAACAAGGAGCAACAGTCTCAAGTTGCAGTGGGAGAGGTCTAGGCTGGATATTAGGAAACACTGTTTCCTAATAGGGAGGGAGGGAGGTGAAGCACTGGAATGGGTTACCTAGGGAGGTAGTTGAAGGTCCATCCTTGGAGGTTTTTAAGGCCTGGATTGACAGAGCCCTGGCTGGGATGATTTAGTTGAGGTTGGTCCTGCTTTGTGCAGGTGATTTGACTAGATGACCTCCTGAGGTCTCTTCCAACCCTAATATTCTCATTTTCTATGATTAGTGCACCATGTCAGCATGGACTGTGCTGCACTCAGAGGTGAGGGAGGGTGCATGCTGGTGATGGGGCCCATGCCACTCGGCCACTGGGAGTGTCAGTCCCGTCACTGGTCGAATGGTGTTGATAGGCAGGGCAAGGTATTTAATTCCAGGCACCCCTCTGATCAGCCCTCTGTGGAAAGGTCATTCGCTTTTCAGCAATGACAGGAAATCCCGTCACGTCTCTCCGGTGATATCTGGGACAGTCAGGGGGGACCAAAAGCAACCCCTTCCCCCCGCTCCCCGTCCCAGCCCAAAAGACCTAACTCCTGCAGCAGGAACAAAGTGTTTGAAGTAACCCTAACCCCTCAGGTTGGCGATAGCGCATAGGAGAGTGTCCTACAGCCCAGCTGCAAGAGACTCGTCAGGAGCTGGGCTATGTTCAATGGGTTTCCATGTCTCTGGCTCATTGCGGTGCCTCACACCCTGCCAAAGAATCCATTATTTCAGTAGATCTTAGCCAGAGCCTGCTTGAGGAATGGGTGGAACTGCTTCCCCCTGGCAGTGGTCAGACAGCTGCCTCAGTCCATCAGCCAGCTGGGGAACATGGCTTTCCCCTTCCCCTATCTTGTGCAGTATTCCCAGGCAAGGAAGCTTGGGACTGGAGTTCTGATCCCCTTTCCTGGTCTTGTTTCATTGCCACCAGCACCTAGTTACCATGGAGTTAGGGAGAATTCGGTAAAGCTGGCATACAAGTCTATGGAAAATCAGAAAAGAGGCAAACATACGGGCAGAAATATCAGATGTTCCTATAAATCAGAAACCTCCTAGGGGAAAGGGAGCAAAGCTTTTTATGAATCTTGGCATGAGCCCAGCCATAGGTGGTGACACACGACTGCAAATCCATTCAACGTCTCTGTCATGTCTGGCTTGTAAAAAATCCAACTCTCATCCCAGTCCCTGAATTCAGTGGACCCATAAATGCCATGGACAAACTCAGGCCAATACGAGGAGGGTGGAATCCCCTCACAACTGCTCTGCCATTTTGTCCTCTTCATCCTCTAACTGTAGCTAGTTCCAGGACTTCCCATCCAAGTAGTAACCAGCCCCAATCTTGCCTAACTTCTGAGATCAGACAAGACTGGATGCTTTCAGAGGTGTATGGCTATAGACTAATTGCCAGGGCCAGCTTCACTTTAATAACATCTCCCCCTCCTCTCCTAGATTGTTCTATGTGGACCCCAAACCCTGAGATGGCACTTAGCAGCATGGAGAAGGTATTAACAAAATCCATAGAGGAAAACTGTACTTGTGGCGTTTCCCAGTTCTATCTACACGGTCAGTACCAAACCCAACCACCTTCATCAAAATCCACTTTATATTGCCCTTCTCCTGTTCTCTATCCCAGTGCAGTCCAGCCTGCATACTCTGACTGAAATAAGGAGGTTGGAGCACTTTTATCTTCTTGGTGTGTTATGAGAACAATGAACAGGGAGCCATTGGTGATAAAGGAAATGGTCCCTTCCCAAATCACATGCTTTAGAGACCTCTTGCACTGTCAGTCTGAGGTACTTCCTGAGTGTGACGAAGTAGGAGGGTCTGACTGACAGGAGGTATGGGGCAAAGGAAGTGGCAAGAGGCAGGATCTGCCATTAGGGAGAGGAACATGAGGGAGGAGGAGGGTCTGCTGTGAGTTGCTTATAACCGAGAAATGGCCAGTGCTGCAGGGAGGATGAGGAAAACTAGTCTCCTTCCTTCCTGCCATGCTGCAGGAAGCACAGGGAGAATACCAGCACCTCACAGGAGGTCTGCAAAGTGACCTGCCATTTGTGGCTAACTCCCACTGACTCTAATGGCAGTAAAGCACTGCTGCTTGTGCCTTGGGAAATGCCCCTTCTCCTAGCTGTTTAGCCTGGAACGGGTATTTTGATATAAGTCTTCTGTCAAACGCTTTCTTTGAACTTTGATTGGGATTTGGCCAAAGCATCTATCTGAAGCCAATTTTTGTACAATCCCCCTCTTGGAGTGTCAGCCCAGTTCTGTGCATGGTATACATCATCAAAACTGTGGTGAATGTTAATGCAATGTAACCAGGAGAGTGTCATTCAAAAATCTGTGTTGAATGACTCCCTAAACAAGCATCATATATGAGCAGAAATGGTCCTATAGACTCGATCCCATTGAGGAGCTCATGAAATAAATTCAAAGGCCTAAATGTTCAGAAGAAAAATCACTTTGGGTGCCCTCCTTGAAACACCTTAAAGGGACCTAATTTCCAGGTGGAGGGTGCTTAGCATTTTCTGGAAATCGATCCCAGTGAAGGCTTCAGGGATTGGGCCTCCCCTTAACAGAGGCACCCAGAGTTTCTTGTCATGACAGAACAGGTAGGCCACACCAGCTCTGGAGACATATAAGAACTATTGCTTTTCAGGAAGTGAATTGTTCATATTTTATTTTGTAAAGCTGGTAACTTGGAAGCTACTTTCTATCCATGTCATTTATCAAGCTGTATCCCTATTGGCCTTTCTACATTGAACCAAGCAGAGAAAGCATAAAATTGAGCTCAGAATGGGGACCTGATTACGACCTGGCCTAGCACCTCTCCAGAATAAAATCCGAGATGGGCTGATGGGAGGTAGTGCATTGATGGGGCTGGGAGCCAGGGTTTGCGTTTGTGGCACATTGGTTTGGATTTGATGGCGCTGAAATCTCATGAATTTTTGAACTGAGATAGAAATTTTGCAGATTTATGGGGGTGGGGAGGAGAAAGGCAGCCCATCTAAACTGAACCAGAATCTCTTCGTTTCCTTGCCTCCCAGCAGAGCTCAACTTCACCTGCACAGATTCTATGTTGCGGCTTTCAGGTCAAGTGTGGGCCAAGTCACCAGAGCAGCAGCATCTAATCCTAAACTGGCACAAGGACTTCGCAGCCAGCCCTCATCCCTTTTCCGTGGATGGGAGAGTACTTAAAACAAACAAAGAGTGTGTCGCTTTGGACAACACAGTGTCAACATCACAGAGTGGCTGTGAGTAAAGGAAAAACTGGCACAATGATTTGCTCACAAGCTTGAGTGTGCTGGGTCTAGAATGCCAGCTCTGTAAAACATCCATGATGGATATTCTACAGAGCTGGCATTGAACGAGGATGGCGTGGGGGGTGGGGGAGGGTGATCTAAAGCAGGTGACATCTAGACCCTCATCTCCACAAACTGGTCTGGTAGAAGCCAATAGGACCTGGCCTGAAAGAATTAAGATGATTCAGCTTCTCTTAAGTTAAAGGTGATATGCTAGTCCTGTGACTTCTGTAGCAGACTCGCAATGTGCAAAACTGAAAAAGACGTGTCTTTTCAGAAAGCAGTGTGAAGGATTGTATTCTTTGCTGAAAGGCACTCCGCTACCCTGACGATGGGTATGATATAAGGCCCTGAACAGAATACAAAGGCCTTGCTAGGATACAGAATTAGTCACAACCCCCACTGTCTAACCTGCAGTGAGTTCACATTAAGTAAATCCTAGCTTCAGGCGGCAAAAGCAGCCTAATAGCCCTGCAGCCAGTGGCATACACTCCAAAGAGCACAATCAATGACCCTCCCTCCGCTTAGGATGACCAGACACCAAGTGTGAAAAATCGGGACGGGGATGGGGGTAATAGGTGCCTGTAGCAGTCAAAGCCTCAAATATCTGGACTGTCTCTATAAAATCAGGACATCTGGTCACCCTACCTCCGCGTGGAAAGTTTTCCTGTTTGGTGATGGCACTGCAATGCTTCATTGTAGTCCAGGGATACGCCTGATCTTACAGGATTCAAAATGGGGGGGAGGGCTCCAGAATGGAGTTGTACCACCATGTCTTTTGCCTGCAACACCCCAGTAAAACAATACACCACCAAGGACCAACAGCAATTCAAAGTGGGTTACAGTTAAAACAGTAATGCTGTGTAGTGTGCTTTTTCCAGGGACCTGAGCCCCAGTGAGGTAGAAAGACAGGGCTGTATTGGTCACTGATGTGTTCACCATAAGGAACCTTGCTCTCCTGAAGTGCAATATCTGCTAGATGAGGAATATCTTACATAATTCAGCCAAGTCTCCACCTATCTCCCCTTCTCTTTTCCCACAGCCTCCTTCCAAACCTGGGAAATAGCCCTCTTTGTCCTGGGATCTATCTTGCTCACACTCATACTAGTCGCTGTAGCTGTCTCTTATTTCAAAAGGTAAGAAACCATCATGTCTGCCTATCGCCTTATGTACCGGGGGAGCCACGAATGACTCCTTCCCAACCCCACCATACGCCAATGATACTGCCCTTATTGTGGGGCATAATGCTCTAGTCTAGACGCGCTAAATCGATCCCCAAGCGTTCTCCTGTCGACTCCAGTACTCCACCACTGCAAGAAGCATAGGCAGAGTCGACAGGAGCAGCTGCAGTTGACTCAGCACTGTAAAGACGCCATGGTAAGTCGAGCTAAATACGTCGACTTCAGCTGCGCTATTCTTGTAGCTGAAGTTGCGTATCTTAGGTCCATCCACCTCCCTAGTGTAGACCAGGGCTCAATCTGTTTTCTGCTGCTTAGAATGCCTGTACTGATAACTTCTGCCATTATGTTTTGGCTAGGGGGGAGCTGGAGGGCCTAGTGATAGGGTAATGAAGTATGGGGGTTCCTGAGACCCTGGGATTGGGAGGGACTCTCTTAGCAGTAGGGAGGAGCTGCCTCTTGTCCCATGAAGGGCAAGAGAGATGTGAATTCCCACTTTGGGGGACTGACACTAATGACTAGTTCCCGTATCTGGCTGCTGCTAAGAGTCTCAATGCCCCTGTTTCAGAGTGGCAGCTGTGTTAGTCTGTATCATCAAAAACATCTCCCTGTTGTTAGTGTAGTATCACTGACAGACAGGCTCTTGGATGGCTTTGCTGATATTATCCACATCGAAAGCTTTATTGTATTTTAAAAATTATTTGTAATGAGAACAAAAATTCTTTTCTCACTAACTCTTTCCCATTTTTTCAAATATTTTAATTTTGTATATTTGATAGGACAGAGTCTAATCAATTTTACTTTCTCCCAGTCTACCATGGGCTGAAAAAATATTTAAATATGAATAGGGTAGTAGAAAAACCCTTTAACTTTTCTTTAAAAGGAATCTTACGTATAGCATGTGGGGGCTTAAAAATTGATTCGTAAAAAATCAGTCAGACACATACTCAACTTGAATACTTTGAAACTAATAATGTTATATGCATTGCCATCAGTAAGCCTCAGAGTTAACACTCATAAGCTGAATGGGGATAGTGGATACCTCTGAGCTTTGTCTGCAGACTTGGGAGGACAGTGCTATCCACTAGTTGCATTTAGTTCATAGGTGGAAGGTTGTCATCATAACTATAAGAATTAGAAGGTTTTTTTAAAATGAAGGTTTGAGTTAGCTTTTATAGTAATTCTAAAGCCAGGGCCACAGAATTGCTGAACATGAGACCCTGACTGTATTTGGCTGCATGTATAGGGGCTCTCTACCTACCCTCTATGAAAGAGCAAAGTAACTAACCCTCTCGCATTTTAACCCATTTTTTAGACACTCCCTGAATTACACCACCATTGAAATGAATGACTGCAGACAGATGGCAGCAGACTTCTAACTCTTCCAGGAAAAACATCACTGGCAAGATCTATTATTCTAGGGGTGGGTGGGGCTTGCATCTCAAGGTGAACGAGCACTCTGTCCAGTACCCTCCTCAACACCAGGACTGTTACACAGACCCACTCTACATTTACATTTCAAGTGCCTGGGTTATTTTTTAAACTCTGAGTGGTCTACAACTGACTAAAAGATTTAAGAAATGGGCTCTGTGAGGATTTCTTCTCGCCAAAGCTTGTGGTGGATAGACAGCTTGAAAGCCCCCAACCTGCATCAGGATGGCTGTCTCCATTGTGAATGGGCTGCGAGACTGGGGTGAGGAGACGACAATAGTGTTCCTTAGTCTTCTCACAAGACAGGTTAGGTAAATCAAGTGGTGGTAGCTTGCAGGGGCGTGGGAATTGACCCAAGCTCTGGTCAGCTGGGGAAAAGATTAACAGAAGGACAGACTGGCTTATCCTGGAAGTTGAATCCTGTTCTTATTCAGCCTGATTGCTGCTGTACATGTGAGTAAAATGTGTTACTATACTGCCATTCTGATGACAGAATAGCAGGGGCCAGAGGTTTACAAGCCTAAATGCATTAATATGAAGATGAGATAGTTTTGCATGTAATTGATGCATAAATTTCTAAGGTGATCTGGGTAGAACTTCTCTGTCTGAGAATCTGTTATTTCTGCCCCACGAAGGCCCTGGCTTGACTGTGTTTAACCCCTAACCCCTGAGGATTGTTTTATGCCTCAGGCAATGTCTTTGGTGTAAGACATTCTTTTCATACCTAGTCCTGCGGCACCTAGAGCTGCCTGAGCAGGCAGGCAGTGGAGAAGCTGTTTGGCAGGGGGAGAGGATGGCCATGTAGCAGATTTCCTCTGGGCCCTCTTCAGATGGGATCTCTTGCCTCCATCGAGTGAACAACTCAGGGCATGTCAACACTTATCTCCAGAGCGATAGATCCAGTGGGGGTCAATTTATCATGTCTAGTGAAGACGCGATAAATCGACTGCCAAGCGCTCTCCCGTTGACTCTGGTACTCCACAGGAGCGAGAAGCATTGGTGAAGTCGACTGGGGAGAGGCAGCTCAAAGTAGCTCTAAGTATGTCAACTTCAGCTATGCTATTTTTGTAGCTGAAGTTGCATAACTTAGACCAACTTAGCTCACGCACCCTTCCCCCGCAGTGTAGCTCAGGCTTCAGTATCAAACAGCAGGAGCTCCCTAATTGAGAATTGCAGATGTGGCATGCTACTTGTGCCCTCTAGTGCCCTCTACTGGTCAAACACTATACCAGAGTGTTCAAAGTCCAGCGTTACCATATTTCACACTCCTCTCTGCTGCATTGACACACTCCTGTCAAAGTATGCGCCCTGCGTTATGTACATGCCGAGCCCTGTCCGACAGTCCCTCTCCACTCTGCATTACGTACCCGACAGGCCCCATGCCACAGCCCCGCTCCACCCCGCATTACATACCCACTGAACCCTTTGTGACAGACCTACTCCAACCTGTGTTATGTATCCGACGGGACCTGTGCCACAGTCCTGCTCTGCTGCTGTTATGTACACAACAGGACACAGTCCCGGTCCACCCTGCATTACGTACCTGCCCAGCCCCGTCCGACAGACCTACTCCACCGCCTGTTACATGCCCAATGGGACCCATGCCACAGTCCCAGCACCCTCCGCATCACATACCCAACAGACCCCATCCCACAGTACCGGTCCACCCTGCATCATATACGCAACCGGCCCCATGCCACAGTCCCAGTCCATCCCACATTACGTACCTGACGGGTCCCGTGCCACAGTCCCGCTCCACCCTGCGTTACATACCTGCTCAGCCCCATCCAACAGACCTGCTCCACCTCCCATTGCATACCCGACGGACCCCGTGCCACAGTCCCAAGCCACCCTGTGTCATGAACCCAGCAGGCCCTAAGTCACATTCTTGCTTCATCCTGCATTATGTAGTCACCAAGCGCCATCCGACAGACCCGATCCACCCAGAGTTACTTACCCAATAAGCCCCATGCCATAGTCCCGCTCCAGCCCACATTATGTATCCACCCAGCCCCATCCTATAGACCTACTCCAACCTGCATTATGTACCCGACGAACCCCATGCCACAGACCTGCATCACCCACATTACATACACACCCAACCCCGTGCGACAGTCCCGCTCAACCCCACGTTGCATAGAATCATAGACTATCAGGGTTGGAAGGGACCTCAGGAGGTCATCTAGTCCAACCCCCTGCTCAAAACAGGACCAATCCCCAACTGCATCACATACCGCCCAGCTCCATGTGACAGTCCCGCTCAACCCCACGTTACATACTCACCCAGCCCTGTCTAACAGACCTGCTCCACTCCCCATTATGTATCTGATGGGACCCCCCCCATGCCACAGTCCCGGTCCACCCCGCTTCATATAGTCTACGGGCCCATGTCACTGTTTTGATCCACCATGAATCATGAAGCTGACACGCCTTATACAACAGACCCGCTCCACCATGGATTACATACCCGTCCAGCCCCATGCGACAGTCCCTCTCCACCCCATGTTACATACCCGACAAACCCCATGCCACAGACCCGCTCCACCCCGCATTACATACCCACCCAGCCCTGTGCGACAGTCCCGCTCCACCCCGCATCACGTACCAGGTGGGCCCTGTGCCACAGTCCCAGTCAACCCCGTGTTACACACCCGCCCAGCCCCGTGCCACAGTCCAGCTCCACCTCATAATACCGACTCCCATTTGACAGACCCACTTTACTCCATGTTACATACACGATGAGCCCTGTGCCACAGTCCAGCTCCACTCCGCCTTATGTACCCACCAAGCCCCATGCAACAGACCCCTACACCCCACATTATGTACCCGCCCAGCTCCGTGTGACTGACCTGCTCCAGGTGGCATTGAGTCCCTGCTGAACCCCATGCGACATACCCACTCCACTCTGTGTTACATACCTGAGCCCCATCAGACAGACCCGCTCCACCCTCCATTATGTACCCAACGGGCCCTGTGCCAAAGTCCTGATCCACCCCGCATCACAGACCTGACAAGCCCCATCCAACAGACCTGCTCTGTAGGGGAAAAACTGTGGTGCTTATCGTCTTAAATTCTCCATCTTGAATGCCCAAACAGCTGGGAATCCATTGTGGCTGCCCTTCTTCCCTATTCCTTAGTTGTAGTTTTCCGCCCTTTCTACCAAAAGACTGGAAACCAAGCAAACCATGTGACCTATGCTCTACCCAATAACAGCAGGGCACATAAGGGCCTACACAGCATGGGCAAAGGGCTTCCCTTCTGAGTGGCAGAGTCTGGAGGTGCTGCTGCTGCAACTTTTGGGAATAGTAGCAGGATCTGTCTCTGGAGATTGCCTCAGAAGTGTGCATTGCACTCTTTCATCTGGTTGTGGGAGGGTAATTCTCACTTGCATGCAGAGAATGCGCCACCAGCTGCCACACTTTCACCGAGGACAAACACCCACCCACAACGTCGTAGAGGGAGTACACGCTGAATCATCACTGGGGCAGAGCTGTCATCGCCAGATCCTGAGGTTCACTCCTTACCTGTGGGTTCCATCTACCTTGATGGAATCCAGAGCTGTCCTGTCATTGTGAGGGTCCTCAGAACTGCAAGATATGATAGTGGTCCATCGATCCTCCATCCTCTTACCTGGGTCCCTTCTTAAGGGAGGGAACTTACCCTCGGTCAGTCAGCATACTGCCAGTCCTTTACTTACCTTATATCACACCTGTTGGGGAGGGTCCTTGCTTTGTTTGTATTCTTAGTCGTTTGGTTTACCTCTGTTTAGAACTGTTGATGGTTTAATAAATACCTTGGTTGTTTTCACCCACACATCCTAGTTGGCTATTTTTTAAGGGGCTAACAAGGAACTCAGATGATAAATACGGGTATGGGGATGTTCCTCTAGATTGGTTTCAACAACTCCACTCCACGTTATGTACCATTGAGCCCTGTGCCACAGACCATCTTCACCCTGCATTATGTACCTGATGGGCCCCATGCCACAGACCTGCTCCACCTTATGTCACATACCCAACGGGCCCCGTGCCATAATCCCGGTCCACCGTGTTACGTACCTGCCCAGCCCCGTTAACAGACCCGCTCCATCCGTTACATACCCCACAACCCCCGTGCCACAGTCCCACTAAGTTATGTACCCGACAGGCCCTGTCCAACACCCACTCCACTCCCCATTACGTACCTTATGGGCCCCATGCCAGTCCTGATCTACACCTCATGTCATGTACTCAGCCAGCCCTGTGCCACAGTCCCACTCCACCCTGTGTGAGGTACCCACCCAGCACCATAAGACAGTCCCACTCCACCCTGCATTATATACCCACCCAGCCATGTGTGACAGTCCCGCTCCAGGTGACATTGCAGCCCCACGCGACAGTCCTGCTCCAGATGGAATTGCGTCCTCGCCGAGTCTGTGAGACAGTCCCGCACCAAGCGGCATTGCATCCTCGCTGAGCCCTGTACGACAGTGCTGTCCAGATGGCATTGCATCCTCGCTGAGCCCCGTGAGATACCACCCGGCATTACGTACTCACCAAGCCCCATACTACATTCCTGCTCCATCCCATGTTACGTACTCGCCAGGCCCCATCCAACAGACCTGCTCCACCCCGCATTATGTACCCAGTTGTGTCCCGTGCCACAGTCCTGCTCTACCCATTACATACATAAGAATGGCCATACTAGGTCAGACCAAAGGTCCATGCAGACCAGTGTCCTGGCTACCAACAGTGGCCCTGCCAGGTGCCCCGAAGTGAGTGAACCTAACAGGTAAAGATCAAGTGATCTCTTTCCTGCCATCCATCACCCCCCTCTGACAAACAGAGGCTAGGGACACCATTCCTTACCCAGCATGGCTAATAGCCAGTAATGGACTTAACCTCCATGAATTTATCCAGGTCTCTTTTAAACCCTGTTATAGTCCTAGCCTTCACAAACTCCTCAGGCAAGGCATTCCACAGGTTGACTGTGAGCTGTGCAAAGAACTTCCTTTTATTTGTTTTAAACCTGCTGGCCATTAATTTCATTTGGTGGCCCCTACTTCTTCTATTATGAGAACAAATAAATAACTTTTCCTTATTCACTTTCTCCATACCACTCATGATTTTATATACTTCTATCATATCCCTCCTCTTTTCCAAGCTGAGAAGTCCTAGCCTCTTTAATCTCTCCTCATATGGGACCTGTTCCAATCCCCTAATCATTTTAGTTGCTCTACTCTGAACCTTTTCTAATGCTAGTATATCTTCTTTGAGATCAGGAGACCACATTTATACACAGTATTCAAGATGTGGGCACACCATGGATTTATATAAGGGTAATAAGATATTCTCTTACTCTCTATCCCTTTTTTAACGATTCCTAACATCCTGTTTGCTTTTTTGACTGCCTCTGCACACTGCGTGGATGTCTTTAGAGAACTATCCATGATGACTCCAAGAGCTTTTTCCTGAGTAGTTGGAGCTAAATTAGCCATCATATTGTATGTATAGTTGGGGTTATTTTTTCCAGTGTGCATTATTTTACATGTAACCACACTGAATTTCATTTGCCATTTTGTTGCCCAGTCACTTAGTTTTGTGAGATTTTCTTTTGAAGTTCTTCACAGTCTGCTTTGATCTTAACAATCTTGAGCAGTTTAGTATCATCTGCATACTTTGCCACCTCACTGTTTACCCCTTCCTCCAAATCATTGATGAATTAGTTGAATAGGATTGGTCCTGGGACTGACCCTTGGGGAACACCACTAGTTACCCCTCTCCATTCTGAAAATTTACCATTTATTCCTACCCTTTGTTTCCTTTTAACCAGTTTTCAATCCATGAAAGGATTTTCCCTCTTATCCCATGACAACCTTATATACGTAAGAGCCTTTGGTGAGGGACCTTGTCAGAAGCTTTCTGGAACTCTAAGTACACTATGTCCACTGGATCCCCCCTGACCACATTTGTTGACCTCTTTAAAGACTTCTAATAGATTAGTAAGACATGATTTCCCTTACAGAAACTATGTTGACTTTTGCCCACCAGTTTATGTTCTTCTATGTGCCTGACAATTTGATTCTTTACTATTGTTTCAACTAATTTTCCTGGTTAGACTTACCCGTCTGCAACTGCCGGGATCGCCTCTAGAGCCCTTTTTAAATATTGGCATTACATTAGCTATCTTCCATTCACTGGGTACAGAAGCTCATTTAAAGGACAGGTTACAAACCATAGTTAACAGTTCTGCAATTTCACATTTGAGCTCTTTCAGAACTCTTGGGTGAATGCTATCTGGTTCCAGTGACTTGTTACAGTTAAGTTTATCAATTCCAAAACCTTCTCTAGTGACACTTCAATCTGTGACAATTCCTCAGATTTGTCACCTACAAAAGATGGTTCAGCTTTGGGAATCTCCCTAACATCTTCAGCTGTAAAGACTGAAGCAAAGAATTAATTTAGTTTCTCCGCAATGACTTTATCGTCTTTAAGTGCTCCTTTTGTATCTCTATCATCCAGGGGTCCCACTGGTTGTTTAGTGGCTTCCTGCTTCTGATGTATTTAAAAAATTTTGTTATCATCGTTTGAGTTTTTGGCTAGCTGTTCTTCAAACGCCTTTTTGGCTTTCCTTATTATATTTTTACACTTAATTTGGTAGTGTTTATGCTTCTTTCTAGATACCTCACTAGGATTTGACTTCCACTTTTTAAAAGATGCCTTTTTATCTCTCACTGCTTCTTTTACATAGTTGTTAAGCCACAGTGGCTCTTTTTTTAATTCTTTGACTGTATTTTTTAATTTGGGGTATACATTTAAGTTGGGCCTTTATTATGGTGTCTTTTAAAAGTGTCCATGCAGCTTGCAGGGATTTCACTTTAGTCACTGTACCTTATAATTTCTGTTTAACTAATCCCCTCATTTTTGCATAGTTTCCCTTTCTGAAATTAGATGCCACAGTGTTGGGCTGTTGATGTGTTCTTCCCATCACAGGAATGTTAAATGTGATTATATTATGGTCACTATTTCCAAGCGATGATGTTATAGTTACCTCTTGGACTTGATCCTGCGCTCCACTCAGGAATAAATCGAGAGTTGCCTCTCCCCTTGTGGGTTCCTGTACGAGCTCTTCCAAGCAGCAGTCATTTAAAGTATTGAGAAATTTTGTCTCTGCATTTCATCCTGAGGTACCCAATCAATATGGGGATAATTGAAATCCCCCACTATTACTGAGTTCTTTATTTTGATAGCCTCTCTAAACTCCCTTAGCATTTCATCGTCACTATCACTGTTCTGGTCAGGTGGTCAATAATGGATCCCTATTGTTATATTCTTATTAGAGCATGGAATTACTATCCATAGAGATTCTATGGAACATGTGGATTCATTTAAGATTTTTACTTCATTTGATTCTACATTTCCTTTCACATATAGTGCCACTCTGTTGCCCCCTACCTCCCGACAACCTCTTCTGTCCTTCCAATATATTTTGTACCCGGAATGATTGTGTCCCATTGATTGTCCTCACTCCACCAGGTTACTGTGATGTGTAGTATGTCAATATCCTTCTCTAACAGGAGGCACTCTAGTTCATCCATCTTGTTATTTAAACTTCTAGCATTTGTGTACAAACACTTTAAAAACTTGTCACTGTTTATTTGTCTGCCCTTTTCTAATGTGTCAGATACTTTTTATGTGAAAATTTCTCATCTGATCTGGCCCCTACTTTATCCTTTTCCATCCTCTCCTCCTGATTAAAACCTGCAGGATCTCTATCAATAAACTCTCCTCTAAGAGTAGTGTCTGTCTGATCTATGTCCTCCTCTGCAGCAATCGGCTTTCCCCCATCTCTTAGTTTAAGAAATGCTCTGCAACCTTTTTAATGTTAGGTGCCAGCAATCTGGTTCCACTTTGGTTTAGGTGGAATCCATCCTTCCTGTACAGGCTCCCCCTATCCCAAAAGTTTCCCCAGTTCCTAATAAATCTAAACCCCTCCTCTCTACACCATCGTCTCATCCACGCAATGAGACTCTGAAGCTCTGCCTGCCTATCTAGTCCTGCGTGTGAAACTGGAAGCATTTCTGAGAATGCCACCATACAGGTACTGGATTTCAGTCTCTCTCCTAGCAGCCTAAATTTGGCCTCCAGGACATCTCTCCTGTCCTTCCCTATGTCACTGGTATCTACATGTACTACGACCACCGGCTCCTCGCCAGCACTACTCATAAGTCCATCTAGATGCCTCGAGAGATCTGCAACCTTCGTACCAGGCAGGCAATTCACCATACGGTTCTCGCGGTCATCACAAACCCAGCTATCCATGTTTCTAATGATCGAATCTCCCATTAATAACACCTGCCTTTTCCTAATGACTGGGGTTCCCTCCCCTGGAGATGTAACCTCAGTACGAGAGAATACCCCAACACCATCTGGAAGGAGGGTCCCAACTATGGGAAGGACTCCCTCTGCTCCCCTTGACTGCTCTCCTTCCCTGGGCCTTTCATCCTCAGCAGTGCAGCCCTGTCTAACAGACCCGCTCCACCCTCTGTTACGTATCTGATGGGCCCCGTGCCACAGTCCCGCTCCACTCTGTGTTATGTACCGTGTATTGTGTTCAGATGTTTTTTATTGTATAGCAGCCCAAATGCAGCAAGCGAAGAAAGAGGTTGTTTAAGTTGTGGTCAACTGCCACAGCTATCCTTGGTTTCCCTGGGTCAAGGGGCAGGGAGAGGACTTAGTAGCACTTGGTCTGAAGTGCAGTGAAATGAGCAGTTCCTACCTCTGCTCCTTATCCCATAAGTTTTGGTCTCTGCAGAAGAATCCTCCACCCTCCATCAATCCTGGGGCATGAGTGCAGCTGGTGGGTACAAGCCTGCCTGAAACACTGGCTCATTATCTCTGCAGCTAGCCTACCCTGCGCAGCATGCAGAGCCCTGACTTCACTGTTCAGTACTTCAGCTAGTCCAGGTATGTAGATAGGTGTGATTGCAGCTGGTCTCTCATTGCTGTAGACTAGAGGGAGGTGGTGTATGGAAAACAACCAGCATGCCACATAGAGCCCAGTCTGTTTCTAGAGCAGTGGGTATATAGACTTTACTGAGATTATTTTATTCTCCACATACCACTCTGAAAGAAACAGCACAAAGCGTCCAAACCCCAAGCTCCTG
Organism: Dermatemys mawii; assembly: GCA_007922305.1. Taxonomy (NCBI): domain Eukaryota; kingdom Metazoa; phylum Chordata; order Testudines; family Dermatemydidae; genus Dermatemys; species Dermatemys mawii. The sequence continues at coordinate 31,812,880 of ML677381.1, forward strand.
GATATTCTAATGCTCACACTCCCTTCCCCGTGTAAACATTAAATGCTTGCTCTGACAAGGAGAGAGTGATGCCTGCCACCACGTTTTCCTTCTAATGTAGGATGGTGCTTGGATGTAGCCAGCCTCTCTAAGCTGCTAGAGTCCCATATCATTTGAGCCTGGGCCTTGGGGGCTAAACCAGTATTTCATTTGCTGTATACCGTGGATAGAATTAAGGCTTTCCTTTAGCATGTGTTATTTCAGCTTCATTGGTACATGCCTCTTCCTGGGAGAAGCAGGTCTGGATTAACTATGCCAAAGCAGACTGAGTGTCAGTGTCATTGGTTGCCTTCCTCCTCCCAGTCTTCTGTTCTTGCAGTAGCAGGGCCTTAGCCAGACTCCTAGAGCTGCAGTTTATGAAGTGCTAATACCTGCTTCTCTTCAATCAGCAGCAGCTCCCTGCTTGGGATCCCTTTATACTTCAGCTAGGGTGGCTCATGCTAGTTGCTTTGTCCAGAGCTAGCTCCATGCTGCTCTTATGCCCTGGCCCATGTATGCTGGCATCAGCCTTTCATCAGATAAGCTCCATCTTGAATTGACTGAAGTTTGGCACTGTGGGCGAGGGGTCAGCCATGCTGCTGAAGGGGACACAGAGCTCATTTCCTGGCACTGTCCCATGGCTCACAGTGGAGCTGAGCTGCTGAAGTGTCATCAGCACTTCTTGCTGGAAACGCTGCTGCTGCTCCTGCTGGCGCTCCATGCGAAACTGTCTCTCTAGCACCACGTGCATTGCATGCGTCAGTTTCTGCACCTGTGTGTGTACAGCATCCAGCTTCTCAGCAATAGCATGGGGGCTGGGTGAGGGGGCCAGCATCTGCCCACCCCACACAGGGTTCTGATTGCCTGGAGGAGAGGCAGGGTTAAGCAGAGCCGTTTGAGTGCTGGCATCTTTGACCTGGAAGAAAGATCAGAAATGGAGTGACGGGCCGTTTCCTATAGAACCAGCTCAACACAGACCTCTAAATTCTGCATTCAAGAGTTAGCAGGTATGCATGTGAGAGGAGGACTGCTAGTATCAGACAGCTGCATCCCTCTGTGATCTGATCTGACCTCTAATCTTATCTACCATTGTACACTGCCACTGCTACTCTAGCCCTGCTCACCACCTTTAACTTGGCCCCTCTATAGTAGTCTTAGGGTATGCAAAACTGAAAAAGACTGTGCCTTTTCAGAAAGCAGTGTGAAGGACTATACACTCAGGCTTGCTAGGAAGAGCCTCATGGGGAGGGACAGAAGCGGCCGTGGGACTCTCTTGATCTGCTAACCTGGAGCCTACATACATGACCTTTCTGGAAGAGGGCAACCACAACGTCTAGTGAAGAGGTGGGTCTTCAGCCAGATTCACAGTGTAGCTGAGGCAGTGCTCCAGGGAAAGGAAGTCAGGACCAGATATCCAATGAGGTGCACTAACAGCTTCTAATGGGACACTTTGGGGTAGGGCTCCTCATTAGCATAGCTGCATGCTCCTCTTTCCCCAATCAGCAGCATTCATTTCTGCAAGCAAGACTCCTGGGCAGGGCACAGACTGGGCTGGCCATCTGAGCAAGAGTAGAGCGGGGTGGGTCTAGCACCGGAGCAGATACAGAATACCAGGCTCCTCTCAGCTCCAGCTTTGCCTTTGCCTGGTTGTTATTCTTTACTCTGCTACTTACCCCAGAAATGCTGCCATCAAGACAGTAAATGTTAAATCAATCTGCCCCCTCAGCCTTGTATATTTTCCCCTTGCTATCTCTGCATTCTGCCATTTGAGTCCTGGCAGAGATCAGCATCCACTTAGAGTCATTAAGAGCAGGTGACCATGCCGCTTACAGCTTTGTCCCAAGGAAGCATGACAAGCCAGCCAGAATGTGTTGTGGTGATCCATCATGGTGTCCATCCTGGTGTCCATGGTAACCTGATGGTTCATTCACTGGATTGGCTAGTGCCTATGGACTGTGTGCATCTCAGACTACTTACATGTGCGCTGCGGCTCAAAGAGGCTGCCATGACAGATGGGTTCACCCTGGAAGGCTGGCTAGCTGGCTGCAATCCCACCAAGAAGGGCAGGACAGTCGTCAGGTCAGATGGACTGTTCCCATTGTGAATGGTTGCCTGGTCAATAATGGAGAATTACAAGCATCAGCCATGCACAGGATTCAAGATACCTTATTACACTGCAAGTGAACCTAGAGATCACGAGCGCTTGTTGGAATCATAGAGTATCAGGGTTGGGAAGGACCTCAGGAGGTCATCTAGTCCAACCCTCTGCTCAAACCAGGACCAATCCCCAACTAAGTCATCCCAGCCAGGGCTTTGTCAAGCCTGACCCTAGAAACCTCTAAGGAAGGAGATTCCACAACCTCCCTAGATAACCCATTCCAGTGCTTCAGCACCGTCCTAGTGAAAAAGTTGTTCCTAATATCCAACCTCCCCCTCTGCAACTTGAGACCATTACTCCTTGGTTCTGTCATCTGCTACCACTGAGAACAGTCTAGATCCATCCTCTTTGGAATCCCTCTTTCAGGTAGTTGAAAACAGCTATCAAATCCCCCCTCATTCTTCTCTTCTGCAGACTAAACAATCCCTGTTCCCTCAGACTCTCCTCATAAGGTTTTTGCTCCAGCCCCCTAATCATTTTTGTTGCCCTCCGCTGGATTCTTTCCAGTTTATCCACATCCTTTTTCTAGTGTGGGGACCAAAACTGGACACAGTACTCCAGATGAGGTCTCACCAATGCCGAATAGAGGGGAATGATCATGTCCCTCAATCTGATGGCAATGCTCCTACTTCTACAGCCCAAAATTCTGTAACAAGAGCACACTGTCGACTCATATCCAGCTTCTCATCCACTGTAACCCCTAGGTCCTTTTCTGCAAAACTGCTCCCTAGCCATTCGGTCCCTAGTCTCTAACTGTGCCTGGGATTCTTCCATCCTAAGTGCAGGACTCTGCATTTGTCCTGGTTGAACCTCATCAGATTTCTTTTGGCCCAATCCTCTAATTTGTCTAGGTCCCTCTGTATCCTATCCCTACCCTCCAGTGTATCTACCACTCCTAGTTTAGTGTCATCTGCAAACCTACTGAGGATGCAATTCACACCATCCTCCAGAGCAGCGGTCTTCAAAGTTTTTCTGCTGTAGCCCCTTATCGCGGAGGAAAAACTCGCATGGCCCCCAGGGGTTATGTCTGCCGAAATGCCGCTGCAGAAAGCGGAAATTTCTGCTTGCTGCAGCGGTATTTCGGCAGGACAAAAGTAGACCGCCCGGGAGTTCGGTGATCTGGGCGGGATCGGTGGCAGCGCCGGGGTCTCGCGCACACCCGGGGGTGGTCTTGCGCATCCCACTTTGAAGACCACTGCTCCAGAGCTTTAGTCATGCAGACTAGTGTCCACGTGTGGCTCAGTCCTGACCTGGAGCTTCGTTCTCCCCTCCCCTTAGCTTTGCCAATGCATCTTGCTGCTATTCTGCAGCATCTCCTGCAAACCGTGTCTCTCTCCTCCCTGCTCAGCTCTGCTGCTGCTCCTCAGGCCTCCCCTCTCCTCTCCAGAGACCTCAGAATGAACAGAAGCTACCACCTGAGCCAGGGTCTGGAGCAATTGTGGGAACCAAACCTGTTCATTAGAAGTCCACAGAGCATGGGTCTCTGGTCTGGCTAGCAGTGCTCAGCTCAAAAACTCATTTTGCTCCTTCTCTCCTTTTCTAGATATGGCACAGGAGTCGTCAGCTGCCGTGCAGGATAGGTCTGGGACCACTAGTAACCTTGTCCAAAGTAGGGGGAGTGCAGTTGGGGAAGCTTCCACCCACCTTACCGGTGGAGCCTGTGGATCAGAGAGTACCTAGGACGCCCACCAACAGAAGCCCTCAAAGGACTTTCCCCCTCTGCTAAGCAGGGATAACTGAGGCACAGAGAAGGGAAGAAGTGATTTGTCCAAAGCCACACAGAGCCACAAACAGACCTCAAGGATCCTGGGTGGGCAAAAATCCAGTTTGCTGAGGCAAAGGTGGAGTGGAGCTTTGGGCCCGAGTCACCAAGTCCACTGGCCTCCCATTGCATTTGCCAGACTGCATGAAGACAGCTGCATTCCCTACAAGCTGGCCCCATGTCCCATCTCCCCCCACCACTTAACTCCACAGAGCAGGTCACTTGGAGGGCACCTCACAGAAGCCCAGGATCTCCTTGTCCCTCCTGTGCACTGGAGCTTGGGTTCCCACAGAGCTTTCTCTAGTTGTGGATGCAGGGAGCACTACCAGCCCTTTCAGGCCAATTTAACTGCAACCTGATGGGTCGCTGCCTGAGCGGATCCCCAGTCTTGCTGGGCTGGAGAAGGCGTTTCTAGACACAGGACAACCAGGCTGTCTGTCCCAGCCCCGTACCTTTTTCTGGAGATGGATGGCCCTGTCCATAATCTTCTTCTTCATAATTAAGGTTGGATTCCTGGCAGGTGGCAAGAAGATCCTGCCCCTGCCGTTCAGCTGCTGCTGCTGCCCCATGGCTGGTGGGAGCGGAGCCAGGTGGCTACCCACAGCTGAGGTCCGAATCCCAGAGCAGTTGTCACCTGGATGGATTGACAGAGTAACCAGAGAGAGAAGCACCTTCAAATGAGACCCCTGAACTGCATGCCAGCCTTTCCCCAACCCCACAGCTCCACCACGCACTTTCCCCTAACCTCAGCTATGCTCCAGGGCCTAAGAGGCCTGTCCAGCCTGCCTGGGTTTGGAAAACAAGGATGTGAGCGAAGACCCTTGATACTGCTCGGCAACTCACCAGGCTGCTTAGAGAAGTGGAGAGGCCTATCTAACAGTAATGGACAATGAATCAAAAAGCCAGGCCTTACTGTTAATAGGGGATAGCTGTGCCACGGGAGATGGATCCATGGGCACTGCAGGCACCTTCCCAAACTGGCCACTATCCTTGCACAGAGACCTCACGCTGACTATTTTAATGCTGTTCTTGCAGTCTTGGTTGTCATTGAGTTGTGGCTCCTTGCAGCTCATGGTGGTTCTTCCAGGGAGTGCTGGGGGCTTGGGACCTGGCTGCCTGCTGCCCCTGAGCTCCACCTGCTGGTTCTGTTCAGTCTCATTTTCCTGCAGCAAGTTCCAGAGCTGCTCATCCTCCCAGCCAGCCTGGTTGATGGCCATTCTCCTGCTCCCACGGCCTCCAGCTGGTTGGAAATGGGAGGCTCCTGAAGGCTGTGCTGGTTCCACATTCTTACGCTTGAGGAACAGGTAGACAGCCTGTGGGGTCACCCGGATATTGTCCAGCTCTAGGACCTTCTTGATTTTGCGGAAGCTCAGCCCGGCTTTGCGGAGCTCCACTATCCGCTTCTTGGCATGGTCATCCAAGCGGCCCATTGCTCGCTCGGCAGGACAAGGGGCATGGATCAAAACCCCTCCCAATCTGCTTTTTTATGCTAGTGCTCTGTAACTACATCCTTAGTCGGGATTCCTTCTAGCACAGCCAGCTGGGCCATGCTCCTCCTACGCGGACCCTAGTGACATTACTCTCGGTCCAGAAGGCAGTTAAGGAGACAAGGCACTTGGTGGGTAGTAACAGAGATAGTATCCGTGGCACAAGAGGGCATGCCGTGCAAGTGAAGAGGTTAAACCTCTGCTACTTTTGTGTCCCAGGGCTGCCTACGGCTGCCATTTCTGGAGTCACCTCAGCTCCAGACCGATAGTAGCTGCAGGATGCTGTCCTGGTCATCGGAGACACAGAAGGATCCACTTGTTTCAGGCTTGAGATTCTTGCAGGAGAGGAACAGGAAGAAATGGCACAGCAGTGGAGTGTCTCCCTTGTCAAAGTGTAAAGAGATTCAGCTTCCAGCCTATCAAAACAAGAGTAGCAGCCCGTACGTCCTGGGCCAGTCACAGCAAGGAGGGAAGTAGCAGGCTAAATCAAACTTGCTAGTGTCCCAGCTGGATGGTTGGCATATGTCTCATGTACTGTGGATCAACTCCCCTGGGCTCAGCTATCCTGTAAGAAGAAGAAGAAAAAAGGGGTGGGATGGAGTCAGGACCCTTGTGAAGCCTCTTCTCTGAAAGTTGTTTAAACAAAAAAGATCCTCTAAACTCTTTTACAAACAGCAAGAAACGTTTTCCATCCACTAGGAAGCCCCTGTGCTATTTACCAGTGTCATAAGTGTGAAGTAGCCTAGAATTAGTGTTTACCTGTAAGGGGTTAAGCTAAAGGTAACCTGAGAGGTGGACAACTGACCAATGAGAAATTCCTCAGGAGACAAAGGATTTTAAGTTTCAGTTTCTCTCTGGGTCTCTCTCTGTTCATCTCGGCTATGGGATGAACACAGCTATGTCTTTCGCTGTAACTATAAGATTCTATCAAGTACTGTAGTCAGTAAGTTTACCTTCTTTTTATCACTTGGAGGGTTCTCAGTGGTGAGTGTTGGCTGGGTGCTTCTTGATATTGTAAGCTTCAGCATAGATATCAACAGTGGGAAAAAGTTGCCTCGGGGGAGAGGTTTGGTTTCTGAATCCTTTTGTTGATTATGGTAGATGATGTTCTATTGATGGTTATAAAGGGATTTATTCCTTTCTTTTTTTCTTTTATTAAAATCTTTCTTTTAAGAAGCTGACTGCTTGTTTTCCATTGTGTAAGATCCTGGTTTTGGATCGGGCACGTCTCGCAGGATCAGGCGAGGTTTGGGTTTTTTATTCTCTCAAGCTTTCCAGGGAAGGAAGAAGTTTGGGGGGTTAGTGGAAAGGGAAAGAAGGGTCCCAAACTACCCTAAATTGAGTTTGGTGGTGGCAGCGTACCAGGTCCAGATACAGAAGAAGTTGTGTTCTGGGGAAAAACATTTTAACCCAAGCTGGTAAAATAAGCTTGGGGGGGTTATTTCTTTTTTCATGCGGGTCCCCACATCTGTACCCTAGAGTTCAGAGTGGGGAGGCAATCCTGACAACCAGATGTCACATCACTACTAAAAATTGTTTGTGCTATCCTAGGACCTTAACAAGGGCAATTGGCCTGGGCCTGTCAGATCAGATGGGACTTAGTCATTCTGTCTGGTATTGAGTATGTGAATGCCCTTTTTTGGAGTGAGGGGGAGAGAAGACAGTGGGGGATCCTGCTAACCGTTAGGATGCCAGCCAGGAGCTGTCGTGACAGGGTTCAGATTTTGGTTCCTGAGTGCATGTGGTACCTACCCTACTTGCTGTAACTAGGCAGCTCAGAAGTCAGTCAAATTCCACAACAGCTATGGTTCAAACCCTAATCAATGTTTTTGCAGGTGCTTACATTAATCATTAGTATGGAACTGCCCTGGCTCACATGACAACAGTCAGAAGAACCCCTAGCACCTGGTTGCCTGGCTTTCCTCTCATCAAACTCCATTAAATCTCAATACTAGCACTGCCAGCTGACAGGATTCCATATGAAAGGTACGGCAGGGTCATTCAGGTAGGTCACAGCGGGAAGGCAGGGTCACGCTGGAGCATTGTAACTCTTTCCCTTTAAGCCACAAGACACCTTCAGTGAGCAAATCATCACTGTGTGGTGCTTCAGAGCCCTCCCTTTAGGTTATCAAGCTGGTCAGTTCTTCACCTTTGAAAACAAACATACAATTAACTAATTATTGACTGTAGTAGAGAGGATCACAGATGCATGCAAGTTCAAAGGCAAGTTGTGACATTCTATACTTTGGGAGAGCATACTGTAATCCCCATATTCCTCACTGTCATATAATCGTGATCCTACATATAAAGCATGCCTTGTAAGGTATCAGGGGAAAGGTCATGATCTGCTGAAAGTCATTTCTCTATCCCTATATGTATATCATTAATAAATATCAAGTTATGAGAATTGTGAAGTATGGTTGTCACTAAGGTATCTACACTACCCACATTACAGCGCAGCCACAGCTGTGCTGTGGGCAGTGTAGACACACTTTATCGCCGGGAGAGAGCTCTCCCGGCGATTAAAAAAAACCACTCCTAACGAGTGGTGGTAGCTTTATCGCCGGGAGCGCTGTATATATTGGTGCTTTTCAGCGCTAAAACTATTGCTATGGGGTACATTTTTTCACACTCTGGAACGACAAACGTTTTAGTGCTGAAAGTGGCAGTGCAGACACAACCTAAAGCATGCTGTAAAATTGGGGGAAATCAGCCAGCTATTAGCTCCCCAGAGGCAACAGCAAAGGAAGTAACCAATGTCCGGGTGAGGTTTGAAACAGCCATTGCCCAGCAAGGGAGCTACAATGTAATGACTCACTTGCATGAGGCCCCACCAGGGGAATTGCTCAACCTTGCTGGGAGAGACATAGCTAGGGTGACCAGACAGCAAATGTGAAAAACCAGGACAAGGGTGGGGGGTAATAGGAGCCTATATAAGAAAAAGAAAAAAAAAAAATCAAGACTGTCCCTATAAAATCGGGACATCTGGTCACCCTAGACTCAGCAATGCCCCACAGACATGCCTGGACTTGTGTTCTACAAGCACATGGACTGAGAGTATAAAACAAAGTAGACACATACTTGGCCCTTCTCCTGCCCCCACCTATGCTGCAAGCAACCAAGATACTGAGAAGAAGACAAGACTCCAACACAGGTGGTTAACCCAGATTGACAGGACAAACCTGTATATTAACGACTGCAATATCCAGTGGGATGAGAAAAACTAGTTGCTATCCACTCTAATAAGGTTGAGAGTTTAGACTGCGTGCTTCTATTTTATTTTATTTTGGTAACCACTCTGACTTGTTATGCTTTGACTTATAATCACTTAAAATCTTCTTTTATCATTAATAAATCTGTTTGTTTATTCCACTTGAAGCAGTGCATTTGGTTTGAAGTGTGTCAGAGGCTCCCCTTCAGATAATAAGCCTGTTATATGTAAATTTCTTTGTTAAACTGATGAACTCATATAAGCTTGCAGCGTCCAGCGGACATAACTGGACACTGCAAGACGGAGGTTCCTAGGGGTCGTGTCTGGGACTGGAGATATTGGCTAGTGTTATTTGCTTGCAAGTAGCTGGGAGCAGCTTAAGTGCCAGAGGTTGTGTGTGAACTCTCAGAGTCAAGGATTGGAGTGGCCTAGCAGATCACTGTTCCAACTAACATCAGAGGGGAATGTCACACAGGTGTATATCTTCCATATGCCCATCATAACAATCTCAGGCAGGGACTCTAGAGGTAATACCCAAAACAGCAGAATAAACCATCACAAGTGAAGGAGCAGAGGAAATACTCTAGCAAGGGGCTCACCTACAGAGGCAGTGTGAGGTGAGATTGGGTGCGGAGGAATCCCCAAATCACCAGTATTGGGTGCTCTCAAATTAAGAGTGGAAGGTTTGGATTTTTATCTGAGCAGGGGTTGATTAAGACTATACTGGACCAAAGCACCACCAAAGCTTTGTACGTCCCACCTTAAGTACCTCAAGAAAGATACCCCACAATTAAATTGCACTGCCTCACCACCAAGATAGCCATACAACTCCCAGACGCTGCCCATCTCCCCTGCACATCCCTCCTCTAGCTCCCATCTTGGTGAGACCCAGGGTTGTTGTAAGAAGCTCCCTAGCTCCTCCTCTCAGAATGATTTAAAAGTCCACTATCCTCAATGGACATATTTCCACTGACTTCAGTGGGCTTTGGCTCAGGTGCTGCTGGGACAGGGGACAGTTGCACAACATGCTGCTCTCTGCTCTGAGGATCCTCAGACTACAGGCCCAGATCCTACAAATTGGAGACTCCCACCTGAATCCTCCACATCTCCCACATGTGCGCCATACAACCAGACTGCTGAGGCTATGAGGTTAGATGGCGAAGGAGAGAAAAGGAATGAGGGGTTGTGTCATAAATATAAATGGAAGGGTAACAACCTTTATGTATACAGTAATATAAAATCCCTCCTGGGCAGAGGTACAGAATCATTTACCTGTAAAGGGTTAAGAAGCTCAAATAACCTAGTTGGCACCTGACCAGAATGACCAATGGGGAAAGAAGATACTTTCAAATCTGGGGTGGGGAAAAGGTTTTTGTTTGTCTCTGTGTGTTCTCTCGGAGTCAGAGGGGGCCAGAGCAGGAAAATCCATCTCTTACAGACAATCCTGAAATGAGTATCTAACATTACAAAAAGTGTAAGCAAGCAAGGCAAGGCATTAGATTATCTTTTGTTTTAGTTTGTGAATTTTCCCTATGCTAAGAGGGAGTTTTATTCCTGTTTTTTGTAACTTTGAAATTAAGCCAAGAGGAGGATTCTCTGTGTTTTAAATCTTTTGATTACCCTGTAAATTTACCTTCCATCCTGATTTTACAGAGGTGATTCTTTTACTTTGTTTTAAATCAAATTCTTCTCTTAAGAACCTGATTGATTTTCAGTGTCCTAAAAACCCAGGGGTTTGGGTCTGTGCTCAATGGCAAGGATAGTATTCTCAAGCCTCCCCAGGAAAGGGGGTGAAGGGGCTTGGGAGAAATAGGACTTCACATGGGCCTTTCCCTGAATCTTTGTCTAAATCACTTGGTGGAGGCAGTAATCCCTTCCAAGGACAAAGGAAGGGGGAAGTTTTTAACCTAAGCTGGTAGAAATAATCTTAGAGGGTCTTTCATGCAGGTCCCCACATCTGTACCCCAGAGTTCAGAGTGGGGAGGGAACCGTGACATGGCGGCAGAGAGGTGGGATCATTTTGAACCAGAAGCACAGACGGTTTAAAAGGACTATTTTTTTCCTTCTGGCTGCTTGAAAAACAGAGAGGGGTTGTTTTTTTAAAAGGACATTTTAATTTTTTTAGCTGAAAGCAGCTGAAGCTTTTTTTTTCTCTGCCTGAGGGCAGGGTAGTTAAGTTCCTGCAAGGGAATTCACAAGCTGTTTTTTTTTTTTCTTTCTAGCTCTCATGTTAGGTTAGGCTAAGCACAGGAAGGCTGGGATGATGGAAAGTGAAGTCCAAAAGAAACTAGAATTAGCCAGACAGGAAGCTGAAGAGAGACAAAAAGAACAAGAAAGACAGATAGTCTTAAGGCGCTTGGAGTTGGAGGCAGAAACAGACAGGGAGAAGGCTGCCCACAAGACAGACGTGGAGTTAAAAGAAAGACAGAGGAAACATGAACTGGAGGAGAAGAAAAGAGAGAGGAAGCATGCTGAGGAGAGGAAAAAAGAGAAGCAGCATGAACTGGAGGTGATGGAGTGGAAAAGACAGAACCCTTCAGCAGCTGGCTCCACTTCCCCAAAAATGGGAGTGACTATGTCCACAGTATTATGAATCCAGTGATATTGCTGAATATTTCATCACCTTTGAGAGCCTCTGCACCCCCCATACAATTCCTGAAGATCACAAGATGACCACATTGGTAGCAAAATTGACTAGAAGAGCTCTGGACATATTCAACAAGATGCCTATTGAGGATGCTTCTGACTATGGTAAATTTAAGGATTTGGTTTTAAAACAATTTCAAATTACACCTGAGACTTACAAAGTAAAATTTAGAGCCCATATGAGAGAGGCTGGACTAAGTAATGTAGCTTATGTAAACCAGATGACAGATCTGTTAAATAAATCAGTCAAAGGAAGGGGTGTAACTAGCTTTGAAGGAATTTGTGATTTGGTTGTACAGGAGTTGTTCCTGACTATGACCAATCATGCTGTAAAACAGTGTTTATGGGATAAGAAAATGGACTAAGCAGAAAGTCTCGCTTTTTATGCTTATCAATACGAGCAGTCCCAGACCACCAAAGAGGTGGGTAAAATCAGAACAAAATGGGTGGAGGTAGCAGAGAGGAACAACCCTGGTCACAGTTTGCATGGATACCAGAAGGGACACCCTGAGACCACATCATAACACTGGGGGCAGCCCAGTCCCCACCTACACCCCAAGGAAAACTTTACTGTCCCACCATACCATTCTCCAGCAACCCACCTCACCCCAGTGGCCTGTCAGCTGGGCAATGTTTTAAATGTAATGAGCTGTCCCAAGAACTCCAAAAGATTACAGTCCATTGCACCGGGGTCACACCGAAGGTCCTCAGGCCCAGATGCCTCCCAGATACCCTCAGAACAAAGGGAAACTGTGAGTGTGGGTGGGAAGAAAGTTACAGTGTGGAGGGACACTGGAGCACAAGTGTCAGCTATCCACCAATCCTTGGTTGACCCCAACTTAATCAACCCAGAGGCCCAAGTGACAATTCAACCCTTCAAGTCAAACTCTTTTGACTTGCCTACAGCCAAAGTGCCTGCCTAGTACAAGGGCTGGTCAGAAATGTGGACTTTTGCAGTCTATGATGATTATCCTATTCCCATGCTGCTGAAGAAGATTTGGCCAACCATGTGAAGCTAGCAAAGAAGGTGGGAATGGTCAACCGCAACCAGATTAAGAAAGCTTTCACGCCTTGTTCTGTTCCTGATCCTTCTACAAGGGCTCATTCTGTGTTACCAGAGACTCAGATTGAGGTGATGGAACCATACTCCATGCCAACATCTGCAACAGCAGTAGTGGATCCAGTCGCAGGGACCCAGCCAGAGCGAGTCCCAGAACCGGAACTGGTAGAGCAACCAGCACCAGAACCATTGCCAGCACTGAATCCAGTGCTTGCAACCCCGTCTACAACTCCAATGCCACAGGTAACCACTCAGCCTGCACTGGCAGCAACAGATAAACCTACACAAGAGGCTCAGCCAGAGCCTGAAATACAACATAGTGCACCAGTGAAGATTGGTTTACAGGCAACGGAAACAGTCCCATCACCTACATCGTTTTCAGAGGGACCAAGCCCAAGTCCACAGTCCAAAGAGGAACTGATGTCTCCAGCATCAAGGGAACAGTTCCAGGCCGAGCAGGAAGATGAATGCCTCCAGGGAGCTTGGACGGTGGCAGGGAGCAACCTATCACCTCTTCTAATTGATCCCAATTTGTTGTAGAAAGAGGACTTTTATACAAGGAAACTTTTTCTGGTGGGCACCAGGAAGACTGGCATTCTCACAGACAGTTAGTAGTTCCAACTAAGTACCAGATAAAGCTCTTGAGCTTAGCCCATGATCACTCTAGTTGCCATGCTCGGGTGAACAGGACCAAAGACTGTTTTGGGGAAGTCCTTCCACTGGGAGGGAATCTGCAAGGACATTTCTACCTATGTCTGGTCTTGTGTGGTGTGCCAAAGAGCAGGAAAATCCCAAGAATAGGTCAAAGCTCCTCTCCAGCCACTCCTCATAATTGAGGTTCCATTTCAGCAAGTAGCTGTGGATATTCTGGGTCCTTTCCTGAAAAAGACACCCAGAAGAAAGCAGTACATATTGACTTTCATGGATTTTGCCACCCGATGGCCAGAAGCAGTAGCTTTAAGCAACACCAGGTCTAATAGTTTGTGCCAGGCATTAAAAGACATTTTTGCCAGAGTAGGTTGGCCCTCCAACATCCTTACAGATTCGGGAACCAATTTTCTGGAAAAGACCATGAAAAGCCTTGGGGAAGTCATGGAATGAACCACTTGGTTGCCACCCCTTTCCACCATCAAACAAACGGCCTGGTGGAAAAGTTTAATGGAACTTTGGGGGCCATGATACATAAATTCATAAATGAGCGCTCCAGTGATTGGGACCTAGTGTTACAACAGTTGCTCTTTGCCTACAGGGCTGAACCACATCTAGTTTAGGGTTTTCATCCTTTGAACTTGTGTATGGCCACAAGGTTAAGGGGCCATTACAGTTGGTGAAGCAGCAATGGGAGGGGTTTATGCCTTCTCCAGGAACTAACATTCTGGACTTTGTAAACAACCTACAAAACACCCTTTGAATCTATTTAGTCCTTGCTAGAGAAAACCTAAAAGATGCTCAGGAAGAGCAAAAGGCCTGGTATGGTAGACATGCCAGAGAGTTCTCCTTCAAAGTAGGGAACTAGGTCATGGACTTGAAAGCACTCCAGGCCCATAAGATGGAAGTGTCATGGGAGGGGCCATTTACAGTCCAAGAGCGCCTGGGAGCAGTTAACTATCTCATAGCGTTCCCCACCTCAAACTTAAAGCCTAAAGTGTACCATGTTAATTCTCTAAAGCCCCTTTATTCCAGAGAATTAAAGGTTTGTTAGTTTACAGCCTAGGGAGGAATAAGGCTGAGTGGCCTAAAGGTGTCTACTACAAAGGAAAAGGTGACAGTGGTGTGGAAGAGGTGAACTTCTCAATGACCCTCGGACATATGCAGTGCCAGCAGATCAAGGAGCTGTGCACTAGTTTTGCACTGATGTTCTCAGCCACCCCACGACAGATGAAACAAGTATACCACTATAATGACACAGGTAATGCTCACTCAGTTAGAGCCGAACCCTACCAGATGGCTCCTCAAGACAAAACTGCTATAGAACGGGAGATCCAGAACATGCTACAGATGGGGTAATCCGCCCCTCTAACAGTTCATGTGCCTCTCCAGTGGTTCTAGTTTCCAAACCAGATGGTGAAATACACTTTTGCATGGACTACCGTAAGCTAACTGCTGTAACTCACCCAGACAACTATCCAATGCCATGCACAGATGAGCTATTGGAGAAACTGGGACATGCCTAGTTCATCTCTACCTTAGACTTAACTAAGGGATACTGGCAAGTACTGCTAGATGAATCCACCCAGGAAAGGTCAGCTTTCATCACCCATATAGGGCTGTATGATTTTAATGTGTTCCCTTTCGGGCTGCGAAATGCAGCTATCACCTTCCAAAAACTTGTAGATAGTCTCCTAGCAGGATTGGGAGAATTTGCAGTCAACTACCTTGATGATGTGGCCATCTTTTCTGATTCATAGGCAGAACACTTGGAGCATCTACCAAAAGTCTTTGAGTGCATAAGGGAGGCAGGACTAACTGTCAAGGCTAAAAAGTGTCAAATAGGCCTAAACAGAGTAACTTATCTTGGACAACAGGTGGGTCAAGGAACTATCAATCCCTTACAGGCCAAAGTGAATACTATTCAAAGGTCAAAGAAACAGGTCCAATCCTTCTTAGGCGCGGCCGGATATTACAGGCAATTTGTACTGCACTACAGCCAAATCACTGCCCCACTGACAGACCTGACCAAAAAAGAAAAAGCCAAATGCAGTTCAGTGGACTAAAGAATGTCAGAAGGCCTTTAACCAGCTTAAAGCGACACTCATGTCTGACCTTGTGCTAAGGGCCCCAGACTTTGACAAATCTAGCAGCAATCCCATCCAAGGACAAGGAAGCATTTGTGCCTTGGGAAAGTTTTAACCTAAGCTGGTAGAAAAAAGCTTTGGCGGTCTTTCATGCAGGTCCCCACATCTGTACCCCAGAGTTCAGAGTGGGGAGGTAAACCTGACAGGGTGTCTGCAATCGCATGTGCACTGCAATCACAATTAACAGCAGTAGCAGGCAGCCAGTTTTGCCTTCCCTGTGACCTGGCAATTCTGCCAATGTTATCTGGGCCAGCTTGTTGCCTGCAGGGAACTCTGATAAGATCAACTGCTGTTATTTTGTTTTAAAAGTCTTGTTCTCTAATTTTCTGCCTGAATGATGGAGAACCCAGGCTCATTGTGACAGCCTGGCATCAGATGCAGCTGGGACATGTGGGAGCAAAGCAAGAAGTGGAGGGAAGAGAGACAAGGATGGATAAGACCCAGAATAAACATATTGACATTTTGTTGTTAGCAGCACATAGGGTTGGTTCTTTTTTTTTTTTTTTTAAGTACTGGTGTCACAGGGGGTGGGGGAGTCCCATTCCCACACACCCCACTTCCTGGGATTCACAGTGATTCTTAGCCAGCCAGTAGATCAGAAGGTTTATTGGAGATGCCAGGAACACAATCCAACTCCGAGCTTGTCAGTACAAACAGGCCCCCTTAGTCAGGCCCTTCTGGGGGGCAGGGAGATGAGACCCCGAATCCGGACTCCCCACCTCTTTCCCAGACAGCTTCTACTTGACCTCAATCCCTCCACCTGTCTGCCTTCCTTTGTTCACCTCCCCGGGCTGAAGGAGTCAACTCCCCTCCCCTCTCTCATCTCAGGTTACAGCTCCAGGTATCTCCCTTCAGAAGCGCCTTTCCCCTAACAGGAAACTTTTAAGATCATGTCCAACCTTCTCCCTGCTTGTCACAACTGGTTTCAGAGTCATCCCTTCTCCCCCAGCATTTCTGTAGCACTACTTGACTTACAGCCGTGGTTCTCAAACTTGTGTACTAGTGACCCCTTTCACATAGCAAACCACTGAGTGCAACCCCCCCTTATAAATTAAAAACATTTTCTATATATTTAACACTATTATAAATGCTGGAGGGAAAGCAGGATTTGGGGTTGAGGCTGACAGCTCGCGACCCCACATGTAATAACCTCATGAACCCCTGCGGGTCCCGACCCCCAGTTTGCAGACCCCTGGCTTAGAGGGCATGCCTGGTTTTCTCCTAACAAGAGATTTTAGCAAATTACTTCATTATCATGGAGATTTCTAATGCAACCACTTCAAGTGGCAGGCACAAAGTGAACATCAGCTCTTTTCATGAACTGTTGCCAGACTGGCATGTGTGTTTATTAATGCAGATCTTTTGGTCTGCCAAGAAGGAACAGTGATTATTGCAAACTATCCAGGGAAAGCCATAGGGAGAAATGGAGTCTCCTTGAATCAAATTTCAGAGGAGTCACCATGTCCCTCTGAGTTTTATCCCCTCCTTTGTGAGACCAAGAGGAAAAACTAGATTCAAGAGATGTAGAATATATTCCAATCCAGAACGGTTTACAACTAAAAACCATCCATACACTGTTGTATGCACTAGGTTTGTCCACTGGAAAGCTGAGAGACACCAAATGCCCCTCTGGGTACAAGGACTTGTTTACATGACGTTATTAACTTCAGACCAAAGAGGGTCAGCCTTTGTCATACCAGGTGCCCTCCCCAGTAACTCAGATCTCCCTGCCTTTTAGCAATATGGGAAGAGCAGAATGGCTGCAACCCCATAACACCAGTTCACACCCACAAGGTCCAGAGCCCCTGCTCTAGATGGGGGAACAGTTACTCTGTTAAAGTATCTTCTAACCAACAAGACCTGAACTCCAGCTACAGAAGTATGCTCTAGCACCATGTAGTTAACTCCCCTTGCTACGGGACTCGCACCTCTTACACTGGCAGATATCTTTGGACTCCAATTAATCAGTAAGAACTCCCCACAGCAGGATAACTCACGGTCTTGACTAAGCCACTAACAACTCATGCGCTGGATTTATCCAGACTCCCTGCATGAACAGGGACAGGGAACAATGAGGAGGGCCAGTAGAGTTGATAATTCCACAGCTTCCTAAAACCTTGGAGAAGCTTCCCACTTTGTACCATTCCAGTCAGAGGCCCATTTCTCTGGTCATTAGTACATGAGAGCTGCCTGCCTTTACCATTAGTTCCACTCCTGTTTAGCGAAATGTACCTGGGTGGGAATCTCTCTCCCCACAATACATTATAGAGAATTCACTCTGGGCCTAGCTTCAGGTGCCTCAGGCATCCGTTCTTTGGAGACACCTTTGGACTACTCATTTTACCAGCATCTGTAAAAAGTAATTGTGTCAACATTTAGATTTCCCATTGACCAGGAGTCTTCAAGGTCGTGCTCAATCGGTTGTAGTTTCAAGTGACTTTCTGCTTGTGAAAGCTGCCAACATGACACCCTTGCAGATTGGAGTCCTCTCTTCAAAGAGTGAAGCACAGACAATAGCACTGCAAGCTCTTTCCACACTGCCCTGTCAATATTCTTCAGGGATGAGGTGAGCATACGCCTTTAAGGATGAGAGGTTAGGTCATTCTCCATGGTCCACTTAGACAAGGCGTCGGCAACCTTTCAGTAGTGGTGTGCCGAGTCTTTATTTATTCACTCTAGTTTAAGGCTTCGCATGCCAGGAATACATTTTAACGTTTTTTAGAAGGTCTCTCTATAAGTCTATATTGTATAACCAAACTATTGTTAAACGTAAAGTAAACAAGGTTTTCAAAATGTTTAAGAATCTTCATTTACAATTAAATTAAAATGCAGATCTCATCTGTTTAGTGTGATACTTGCCCTTGCTTTTCCTTCCTGAGTTTTCCAATGTCTGGCGTGAACTTGGATACTTTAAGCTGCACACAGGCTTCTGAGTAATCATAGAATATCAGGGTTGGAAGGGACCTCAGGAGATCATC
Organism: Dermatemys mawii; assembly: GCA_007922305.1. Lineage (NCBI taxonomy): Eukaryota > Metazoa > Chordata > Testudines > Dermatemydidae > Dermatemys > Dermatemys mawii. The sequence continues at coordinate 31,830,995 of ML677381.1, forward strand.
TAGTCCAACACCCTGCTTAAAGCAGGACCAATCCCTAACTAAATCATCCCAGCCAGGGCTTTCTCAAGCCTGACCTTAAAAACCTCTAAGGAAAGAGATTTCACCACCTCCCTAGGTAACCCATTCCAGTGCTTCACCACCCTCCTCGTGAAAAGGGTTTTCCTAACATCCAGCCTAAACCTCCCGCTCTGTAACTTGAGATCATTATTCCTTGTTCTGTCATCTGCTACCACTGAGAACAGTCTAGAGCCATCCTCTTTGGAACTCCCATTCAGGTAGTTGAAAGCAGCTATCAAATCCCCCCTCAGTCTTCTCTTCTGCAGACTAAACAATCCCAGTTCCTTCAGCCTCTCTTCATAAGTCATGTGCTCCAGCCCCCTAATCATTTTTGTGGCCCGGTGCTGGACTCTTTCCAATTTTTCCACATCCTTCTTGTAGTGTGGGGCCCCAAACTGGACACAGTACTCCAGATGAGGTCTCACCAATGCCGAATAGAGGGGAACAATCACGTCCTTCAATCTGCTGGCACTGCCCCTACTTATACAACCCAAAATGCTGTTAGCCTTCTTGGTAACAAAGGCACACTATTGACTCATATCCAGCTTCTCACTCACTGTAACCCCTAGGTCCTTTTCTGCAGAACTGCTACCTAGCCATTCAGTCCCTAGTCTGTAGCAGTGCATGGGATTCTTCCGTCCTAAGTGCAGGACTCTGCACTTGTCCTTGTTGAACCTCATCAGATTTCTTTTGGACCAATCCTTTAACTCAGGAGTCTCCAAACTATGGCCCGGGGGCCGGATCCGGCCTGCGGCTTCAATTTGTCCGGCCCCCCAGCCCCAACTGAGCAAGCACATGGAGAAGCCGCTGCTGCCCCCACATGCTGCCTCCCGCCATGTGCGGTGGAGGGGTGAGTGCCCCTGCGGCGCAGCTGGAGGAGCAAAGGGATGAGTGTCCCTGCGGCGCGGCCAGAAGAGCAAAAAGGGGGAGGTTGTCGTGGCAGAGGCCGGGGAGGTGGTGCGGCAGTGGCTTGCAAAGCCCCTTCAAAAATCTAATATGGCTCTCGTCTCAAAAAGTTTGGAGACCCCTGCTCTAACTTGTCTAGGTCCCTCTTTATCCTATACCTACCCTCCAATGTATCTACCACTCCTCCCAGTTTAGTGTCATCTGCAAACTTGCTGAGGGTACAGTCCACGCCATCCTCCAGATCATTAATTAAGATATTAAGCAAAACCGGCCCCAGGACCAAACCTTGGGGCACTCCACTTGATACCAGCTGCCAACTAGACATGGATCCTCTTGGATTTCATCAGAAGCACAATATCTTGTAACAACTGCCAAACGTGGAACGTCGTTTATATCCGTACTCTCATCAGCTGCAACACTAAACACTGCTGTGTTTTTTAATGCAGTCATCTGCTTTTCCTTAATGTTTTCTGCCATTTCACTTCTGCGTCTCTCAACTGTTCTGGCAGAGACAGGCAGTTCTTTTATTCTAGATATGATTGTATCTTTTTTTGGGAAATCCTTGAACAAAATCTCTGAACTACTGCGAAAAACTTATTTTATATATTCCCCATCTGTAAATGGCTTTTCATTTTTTGCAATGCACTGTGCAGTCTTGTAACTTCCTTCTGTACCTGGATTTTTACTTACACTTAAGCTTTTAAAAATACTGCTTTGCTTCTCAAAGGCTGCTACTGCCTTTTTGATCGATTCAGTCTTGTCTGCTTCTTCAAGAAAGGTTTTCTCTTGCTTTGTTTCAAAATGTCATTGAACACTTGATGGGTGACAAACCATACTTTCATAACAGAAAGCACAAATAGCACGGTCCTTCTTTTGAATAAATCCAAATGCGTCTGTCCAAGAAGGCTGAAATGACCAGACATCTAGTTTTGCTTTCTTAGGAGCTGCCATTTTGTGAAACATTCCCTTCAACTCTCAGTGGGGGAAAAAAAGACCAAATGTAGACGTGGTCTGATATAAGCAATTTTAAGATGTTGCACCCCCTCTTGCTCCGTCTGCACCCCTCACTGCCCCAGGCTGGGGCCAGTGGGCCACAGAGAGGAGCAGCTGCAGAGCGCTGGGCCCAGGCCAGGAGCAGAGCCCCAGGCTGGCCTGCTGGTACTCCAGGCCGGAAACAGGCTGAGCAAGGCTGGAGGTCCAAACCACAGCTGGCAGGGGGCCAGGAGCTGGAACCCCAGACTGGCAGTGAGGTGAGTGGAGCTGGTGGCTGGTACCCCAGGCCAGCCACAGGCTAAGCAGGACCAGAGTCCTGGACTCTGGCTGGCAGGGGGCCTGCGCTGGAACTCCAGACCAGCAGAAAGGTGAGCGGGGCTGGTGGCCAGAGCCCCAGACTGGCAGCGGACTGAGTGGCTCAGCCTGCTGCCAGTCTGGAGTTCTGTTCATCCAGGTGGCAGCGGGCTAAGCGGGACCAGCAGCTGAGACCCCAGTTGGCAAGGGGCCAGAAGCCGGAACCCCAGAGTGATGGAACCCCATAGCAGCTGCGGGCTGAGTGTGGCCGGCGCAACAGCGTGCCGTTAAAAATTGGCTCACGTGCCACCTCTGGCACATGTGCCGTAGGTTGCCAACCCCTGATTTAGACCTTAGCCTTTCTACAAAGATTAACGGGACTACAGTAATTGGTTCTGTGATGGTGGTTTATGAATCTGGGCTCTTGTGCACTAGATACTGGAATGAGCCCCAAAGATCCATGTCACACAAGCCACTGCAAAGCTGTCAGATAGTAACATTTCTGGCTTCTTACTAAGCTGAGCCAAATTCAGACCGACAAACTGGAGGTGAATGGCTACAACCAGAATATAACCATTCTATTCTGGCTAGTTTTAGGTGCACTATACAAATTGCACATCAAGACTCTGGCTATTTTACTGCCCGTGCTCAGGAAAGGAGCATAGACTTGCTCAGGAGAGCAACGTGTTCTTTCCTGACTAGACAATAACCTAAGTGTTTCGAGTCTGTACTTTAATAGCTCTGACCTGCCTTTTTTTCTGTCTAGTCTTTGTTTATGATTGATCCCTCTGCATGCTTCCAGCATTACTTTACCAAACAAGCTGCGCATTTGCAAGGGCTGAGTTCTCCACATCATTTTTGCTGACAGAGCTGCGGTTGCTCAGGGTACAAAGGTTATGCAACACAACTGACTGAGTTACACATTTAATAAAGTGACCTTTACACTCCCCACCCATGATACTTCCAGAGGTTCATTAACTTCTTAGCTTTTCTCTTTTTGGAACAGAGAAAATCAACTTTTTAAAAAGAAAATAGCTTCCCTGACCTACAGTTTTGAATTTGCTGGAGTTTCCATTAGAAATCTCTCTCTAGATTGGTTTTGTGGTCCCACTGTTTCCACTATTAGAGACAATGCCACTTATTCATGGAGGCTGGGGAAGCACTGCTGACTAGTGATTGCATTTACTGTTAAACGTAGGACACCTTGTCTGATGTTAAGCCATATTTGCACTCCCATGTTCCCACTTCCTTGGCATCTGAAACTCATCACAGCCAATGACATACATTGTTAGTCAGGAATCAAATAGGTTGCTGGAAAACAGATTTAGTATCATGTAGAAATATACAGAGTCCCTGGAACTGCTGCTCAGCCCCACTCCCTGGCCACCACCGTACACAAAGAGCAGGGCTGGCACAGCTCTCGTTTCCAGAGTAGAAAAACTCCATGAAGTTTACACTGTGGGGGTCTTTCAAATCCTAAAAAGCACAAATCTTGTCTACTTTGCATGGATATTACAGGTTCCATGGCCCTTTTTAACAGCAGGGTTTTGGAACAGTGTTTTGACCAAAATACCCCTCTCTTTCACCTACCTGGCTATGTTCCATAGAGCTGAATTTCAGTTGTAAATAGATAAGGCCTGATCACGCAATCGGGTATGTGCAAGCAAAACCCTATACCCATGCAGAGCCATGTTAACAGGCTTTTAAGGGGGAAGTAAGGCTCCCCGCCACACACATCCATCTGCAGAACTGGGAGCCATATTCTGTAAAGCACTTCTGATCCTTCGGGATAAAAGGCACCTACAACACTTATAACAGCTTGCCTTTGTGCAAGTTCCATGTTTCATTGCCAGAGTAGTTTACTTTATTGCAAGACGTTTTACAGCTGACTGGACATTTGCTTTTCATGTCAGCAGCTATATTTTTTGTTAAAGTCATCGAGCATTCCTGGTGATCCAAGGGGTTAAATTCCAGATTCTCAGATAGTTAAGGGGCACTTATCCAACAGCAAAGTTTACATCTGGATAAACTTACTTCTCCTTTTTGTGTTTACAGCTTCTGATAAATTGATAAGACTTTATTCTCCTAGGATACACAAGGCTACCAGTATGATTCTGAGCTCGCTACAGCAGTTTGCTTTTGGTGTAAATCCTTTTACTTTAGTGGAGTCACTCCCAATTTCCATCGGTGTGAGTGAGGGAAGAATCAGAGCCTACATTGTTTCCCCTGGAAACAGAGAGTAGCACTGCAACACGATGGTCTGGCTATCATATACTGCAAGTTTTCAGGATGGGCAAGAGGATAATGGCCCTAGCATGAGTTCCCCAAATTAGTGGGACAGGTATGGGACCTGGCTCAGGTGCTGGGGTGGGGAATTCTTCACAGTACACAAGCAACCACTCTGACATAAGAATGGCCACACTGGGTCAAACCAAGGTCCATCTAGCCCAGTATCCTGTCCGCCGATAGTGGCAGGTGCCCCAGAAGGAATGAACAGGTAACATCAAGTGATCTATTTCCTGCCACACATTCCCAGCTTCCAGCAAACAGAGGGTAGGGACGCCATCCCTGCCCATCCTGGCTTTATGGACCTATTCTCCATGAACTTATCTAGTTTTTGAACGCTGTCATGGTCTTGGACTTAACAACATCCTCTGGCAAAGAGTTCCACAGACTGACTGTGCGTTGTGAGAAAAAATGCCTCTTCTTGTTTGTTTTAAACCTGCTACCTATTAATTTCATATCCCTAATCATTTTTGTTGCTCTTTTCTGAACCTTTTCCAATTCCAATATAGCGTGCAAGGAGCAGCACTGCTGAGCTGCAGATCCCTTGGCTGAAGAAAGTGTTGCAACCATGTAGAGGCTTGTCTAAAGAGAGATTTAACAAGGGCAGAGAGACTCAATTACTCCTTCTTGAAGGAGTACCATAAAATCATGTACCTCCTCAGTCACTCCATTGCTGCTCAGATGACAGATTGCAGGCATTCCTATGGCTACCAGAAAAGGAGGGGAGAATGAATGCCAGACCCAGCAGTGAGGCAGACTGCAAGTGATGTAAAGCTGGGGGGGGGGGAAGACTGAGAGTGAAAAACTTCAGCTAAAAAAAAGAGAAGGTGCAATTAATTTCTTTGGCAGCTGACCATCAATAATAATCTGAAAACACACCTGAGCTTACTATGCAACCTACGAGATAATAGGTGCAAGAACACACCAGCTCTCCAAAGTCCCTAGCTATCAAGGCATGCCACTCAGTCAGACAGGAACACAGTTTAAAAGGTAAAGTGGTGCATTGCTCCTACACATTATAGCTCCCTTAGTACAGGCTATTGCCCAATCAAAGAAACATGCAGCAATCAGGAACATGGCTGCAAATGCAAATATTGCAGCGCTGTCACAGTGCCTAGCTGGATCAGTGCACATGGATCTCTAAGGTTTGTCAGGGACAGAAAGGCACATACTAAAAGCATGCAGATTAATTAATAAAAGCTGACTTGCCTGATACAGTAGAGGGCAATTGTGCAAACATATCTGAAAGATACGTAGCATGATAAGAATATGCAGTGTTTCCTGTGCTAGTCAAGGGACAAATTCGGGGGGAAAAGAAGGGGTTAGCACAAGGTGATGAATCTGCTGAGAAGCTGCTGGAAAAAATGGCTCGAGCCCCATGCCATTTGAACTCCTAAAGGTGGCAGCTATGACTTATGTTTAAGTCTAATTTGAAAGAGTCTATCTAATGCTTTGGTTAGTACAGTTTCACAACCTGCTCATGAGGACGACAGCTAGAACCAGACACTGTAATACGACACAGGATTATGGAGAAAGAGAGACACATGTACAGGGAGAGATGTTTCTGTACTTCTCTAGTGACCTTATAACCTCAGAACTAGCTTCTGTAGCGTTTTCTAGTGAACAGGGGCCCACAAACAGGGAAGTTTGAGAGGGAGTTTGTGGAGGGAGACGTGATATCATTGCTATGGTTCGGAAGGGCTGCATCGCCAGTGCCAATGCCGCTCCTGTCTCTTCCACCTGCACCTGTATCCAGACAGACATCCTACCATGGATACCTCTACCCAGATCCTGGAGTAGATTTGCAGTGACAGTGACCTGCATTTTCCATTCACAGAAAGCCAGGCTGCAGGGACCATCCAGTGGGAAAGGTGCCTGCTGGTGAAATCTCTCAGGAAGCAGGCAGGAGAGCTACAGGAGGAGGTGGCTGGGCCGTGGAGCATCCGTGCCCATAATTCCTTGAGACTATTCATATGGAGACACCCAAGGCTGAGGACACTCTCCAGCTACAGAAGATTGCTGTCACATCACCAGGGGAGGAGGATATGGCTCTGTCACAGGGAGTCAGCACTACTCCTACTCCGAACCCACTCACTCACCACAGTGATGGAAAACCGTCATGCTGCACTGGCAACAAGTAATGAGGAACCACCCACAAAGGTGGAAAAGGAGAAGCTATGAACCCCCAAGCCTGGGAGGATGGCATCACTCCCAGGAGGAAACATAGGATAATGGTGGTTGATGACTCTCTTCTGAGGGGGACGCAGACACCCAGCTATCGGCCTGACATGGCATCCTGTGAGGTAAGCAGCCTGCAAGAGGCCCACATCCGAGACGTTACGGAGGGACTGTCGAGGATCATCCAACTCTTTGACTACTACTCCATGCTACTCATCCATGTGGGCGCTAACGATACTACAAGGTATGACCCTCAGCACATCAGAAGTGACTACAGGGCCCTGGGAGTAAGGGTGAAGGAGCTGGGAGTGCAGTGGTGTTCTCTTAGATCTTTCTGTCATGGGTAGGGGCCCAGGCAGAGACAGAGTGGAGGTGAATGCTTGGCTGCGAGGATGGTGTTGCCAAGAGGGCTTCAGCTTCCTTAACCACGGGATGCTGTTCTAGGAAGGACTGCTAAGCAGAGATGGGGTCCACCTACTGAGGAAGGGGAAGAGCATATCGAATACAGACTGGCTAACCTAGTGAGAAGGGCTTTGCACTAGGTTCGAAGGGGCAGGTGACCAAAGCCCACAGGTAAGTCAAAAACATGGAGATCTGGGACAAGGGTCAGAAGTGGGGAGGTGGTGGAGAAAGAGATCATCGACTGTTATAGCAGGGCCAAAGGGGAGACAAGACAGAACTGGGAAGGAAAATCAAATCAGTATCTTTGATGTCTATACTAATGCAAGACATATGGGGAATAAGTAGGAAGAACTTGAAGGGCTGGTAAATAAACACAACTATGACATAGCTGCATCACAGACTTGGTGAGATGATACACGTGACTGGAATATTGGTATAGAAGGATACAGCTTGGTCAGGAAGGACAAGAAAGGAAAAAAGGGAGGAGGTGTTGCTTTATATATTAAAAATGTATATACTTGGACTGAGGTTGAATAGGAAAGAGGAGACAGATTTGTTGAAAGTCTCTGGGTAACAATAAAAGTGGTAAAAAACAAGGGTGATGGCATGGTAGGGGTCTACTACAGACCACCTAACCAGGAAGAAGAGGTGGATAAAGCTTTTTTTTTTATAACAACTAATCATAAAAAGCACAGGACTTAGAGGTGATGGGGGACTTCAACTACTCAGACATCTGTTGGGAAAATAACACAGCAGGGCACAGATTATCCAACAAGTTTTTGGAGACAATTTTTTATTTCAGAAGGTGGAGAAAGCTACCCAGGGAGAGGCTGTTCTAGATTTGATTTTGACAAAAGCAGGGGAACTGGTTGAGAATTTGAAGGTGGAAGACTGCAGAGGTGAAAGTGATCATGAAATGATAGAGTTCATGATCCTAAGAAATGGAAGGAGGGAGAACAGCAAAACAAAGACAATGGGTTTCAAGAAGGCAGACTTTAGCAAACTCAGGGAGTTGGGAAGTAAAATCCCATGGGAAGCAAGTCTAAGGGGAAAAACAATTGGAGATGGTTGGCAGTTTTTCAAAAAGACATTATTAATGGCACAAGAGCAAACTGTCCCACTGAATAGGAAAGACAAAAAGTGTCGCAAGAGATCATCGTGGCTTACCCAGGAGATCTTCAGTGATCTAAAAATTAGAGTCCTACAAAAAGTGGAAACTTAGTCAAATTACATAGGATGAATATAACCAAACAATACAAGTATGTAGGGACAAAATTAGAAAGGCCAAGGCACAAACCAGGATCAAGAACCAAACCAAGAAACTAGCTAGAGACAAAGAGTAACAAGAAAACATTCTACAGATACATTAGAAGTAAGAGGAAACGAACAGAAAACATGGAAATGGCAGAGGTGCTTAATGATTTCTTTGTTTTGGTTTTCACCAAAAAGGTTGATGATGATTGGACATCTAACATAGTGAATGCCAGTGAAAATGAGGTAGGATCAGAGGCTAAAAGAGGGAAAGAACAAGTTAAAAATGTCTTAGACAAGTTAGATGTCTTCAAATAACCTGGGCCTGATGAAATGCATCCTAGAATACGCAAGGAGCTGACTGAGGAGATATTTGAGCCATTAGCGATTATCTTTGAAAAATCATGGAAGGCTGGAGAAATTCCAGAAGACTGGAAAAGGGTAATTATAGTGCCAATCTATAAAAAGATAAATAAGAACAGCCAGGGGAATTACAGACCAGTCAACTTAACTTATGTACCTGGAGAGATAATGGAGCAAATAATTAAGCAATCAATTTCCAAACATCTAAAGATAAGGTAATTAACTGTCAGCATGGATTTGTCAATAACAAACTATCTCAAACAAACCTGATAGCTTTCTTTGACAGGGTAACAAGCCTTGTGGATAGAGGGGAAGCGGTAGACGTGGTATATCTTGACTTTAGTAAAGCTTTTGATACTGTCTCCTATGACCTTCTCATAAACAAACTAGGGAAATGCAACCTAGATGGAACTACTATAAGGTGGGTACATAACTGGTTTGAAAACCATTGCCAGAGAGTAGTTATCAGTGGTTCACAGTCATGCTGGAAGACTAACAAATGGGGTCCCACAGAGATCAATTCTGGGTCTGGTTCTGTTCAATATTTTCATCAATGATTTAGATAATGGCATACAGAGTACACTTATAAAGTCTGTGGATAATACCCAGCTGGGAGGGGTTGCAACTGCTTTGAAGGATAGGATTATAATTCAAAATGATCTGAAGTAAATAGGATGAAATTCAATAAGGACAAATGCAAAGTACACCACTTAGGAAGGAACCATCAGTTGCACACATACAAAATGGGAAATGACTGTCTAGGAAGGAGTACTGCGGAAAGGGATCTGGGGGTCATAGCAGACTGTAAGCTAAATATGAGTCAACACAGTGTAACACTCTTGCCCTGACCTGAAGCACAAGAATACCAAGATGAGAGCAACCCTGACAGTTGAGAAGCGAATGGTGATAGCTCTGTGGAACCTTGCAATGCCTGACTGCTACTGGTGAGTCAGGAATCAGTTTGGAGTGGGCAAATCTACTGTGAGGGCTGCTGTGGATCCAAGTAGCCAGTGCAATCACTAACCTTCTGCTATCAAGGGTAGTGACTCTGGGAAATGTGCAGGTAATAGTGGATGGCTTTTTTGTCATGGGGTTCGCTAACTGTAGTGGCGCGATAGATGGAACGTATATCCCTATCTTGACACCGGACCACCCTGGCAGTCAGTATGTAAACCGGAAGGGGTATTTCTCAGTGCTGCAAGCACTGGTGGATCACAAGAGACATTTCACCGACATCAACATGGGATGGCAGGGAAAGGTGCATGACACTCGCATCTTCAGGAACTCTGGGCTGTTTGGACAGCTGCAGGAAGGGACTTACTTCCCAGATCAGAAAATTACTGTTGGGGATGTTGAAATGCCAACAGTTATCCTTGGAGATCCAGCCTACCCCTTGCTCCCATGGCTCATGAAGCCATACACAGGCGCCCTGGACAGTAGTAAGGAGCAGTTCAACTATAGGCTGAGCAAATGCAGAATGCTGATAGAATGGGCATTTGCATGTTTGAAAGCTTGCTGGTGCTGTTTGCTGAGTAGGTTAGACCTCAGCAAAATCAATATTCCTATTGTTATTGCTGCTTGCTGTGTGCTCCATAATATCTGTGAGAGTAAAGGGGAAACATTTATGGCAGGGTGGGAGGTTGAGGCAATTTGCCTGGCAGCCGATTTTGCACAGCCAGACACCAAGGTGATTAGAAGAGCACAGCTGGGCATGCTGCACATCAGAGAATCTTTGAAAACCAGTTTCATGACTGGCTAGGCTATGGTGTGACAGTTGTGTGTGTTTCTACTTGATGCAAACCCGCCCCCTTCGTTGACTCTAATTCCCTGTAAGCCAAGCACCCTCCCCGCTTTGATCACAGCTTGCGAAGGAAATAAAGTCTCTATTATTTTAAAACCATGCATTCTTTAGTAATTACTGGGGAGATAACTTACAAGGTAGCCCAGGTGGAGAGGGAGAGAAGGGAAGGATAAGGCCACGTTGCTTATTGTAGTCACACTACAAATTGAAATTTATTGAATGCCAGCCTTCTGTTGCCTGGGCAGTAATCTAAAGTGGAGTGGCTGGGTGCCCGGAGCCTCCCCCTCTCCCAAGCGCTCTTGGGTGTCTGGGTGAGGAGGATATGGAACGTGGGCAGGCGGTTATACAGGGGCTGCAGTGGTGGTCTGTGTTCTTGCTGCCTTTCCCACAGCAGCTCCACCAGACTCCTGAGCATGTCCTTTGCTCCCCCATTAGCCTGAGCATCACATCCTGCCTCCTCTCATCATGGTCACTTAATTCTTTCCTGGACTCTGCAACTGTTTGCCTCCACACATTCAGCTGTGTTCTATCAGTGTGGGAGGACTGCATGAGCTCAGAAAACATGTCATCACGAGTGCATTTTTTTCTCCTTCTAATCTGGGATGGAGATGGTAGTGGGAGCTTAGAAACATTTGCACCTGCCGGAGGAAAAAAAAAGGGAGAGTAGAATTTAAGAAGATACATTTCAGAGAAAAAAAGGCAGACTCTTTCCCAGTGAATCTAACAATTCAGAGCAGATAGCACATGTGCTTTAGGTGCAAGGCCACATTCTGCCATTTATATTGAGTGCCTGCTGGTATGGTGTGAAACATCACACACAGCTGGGCAATAGAATTCAACTTGCAGGCAGCCATGGTAAGACAAAGGGTATCTTCCAACCTTCATAAAATGTGGGATTGGTTTCAAACTGCAGCGCCCTCCTTTCCCATAGCAAGCAATGCCAGTTGGGTTGGCCTTTTAAAAGAAGGGACTGCAGTTTTTTGGGTGGATGTGTAGTGCAAAACTCTCCTCCAACCCAATTCTCTGGGATGATCCCTTCACCCCTCCGCCCACTGCACAGCTATTACCAGGGATCATCCCTGTGATGTTGCACTCTAAATGATCTTATGAAAATATGCTGATGAGTCTGAATATAATGTAACTAAAATATGCTTCATGCAAAAGGTCTCATCAAAGCATCATTACAAAGCTTATAATCTATTGAGTGTGATCATCCTATTTGTATAAATGTATCACTTTTGTATCTGAAACTAGAAATATGAAATATAACTCTGAGGGCCTACTATAATTATGCAAAGTGTGGGCCATTAATGATGGTTTGGAATCTTGATGGCTCCCATCAACCTGGACAACTGACTGTGGATGGCTCTGTTTGCAGGTAGGCCTTCCTGTGAGTCAGGCTGGGAGGAATGAAGACTTGGAGTCTCACAGGAAATGTGACCATGTCACCCGGTATTGAAATCCATCCTAAACCTGGTGCTTTTCCATTGGGGGGGGGGACCCAGAGAGACAAAAGATTCCTGCTTTGTGCCAAAGCCATATAAGAGGGTGGAACAGAACAAAGGGGGCCTGCAATCATGAGAAATCCCCTCGCTATGACCTGAGCTGGAACAAGAGCTGTACCGGGGAAAGGATTGTGCCCAGACTAGGAAGGCATCCAGTCTGTGAAAGAAACATACTGAAACATCTTTGAGGGTGAGAGTTTATCTGTATTCAGTTTTATTACTGTATTAGAGATAGATTTGCATGTTTTATTTTATTTTACTTGATAATTCACTTTGTTCTGTCTGTTACTACTTGGAACCACTTAAATCCTACTTTCTGTATCTAATAAAAATCACTTTTTACTTATTAATTAACCTGGAGTATGTATTAGTACCAGGGAGAAGAGGGGGCAAACAGCTGTGCATCAGTGTTATAGAGGGAAAACAATCTATGAGTTTACCCTGTATAAGCTTTATACAGTGCAAAATTGATTTACTGGGGGTTTGGATCCCATTGGGAGTTGAGCATCTGAGTGTTAAAGTCAAGAACACTTTTCAACCTCTTTTCAATTGGGCCTACAGCTGTTAGGGGACGTGGTTCAGATCTGGGTCTGGGTTTGCAGCAGGTTAGCAAGTCTGGCTCAAACCAGGCAGGACTCTGGAGTCCCAAACTGGCAGGGCAAGAAAGCAGGGGCAGAAGTAGTCATGGTACATCAGTTGGCAACCATAAGGGGGTTTCTGTGATCAAACCCATCACAATCCCTTTTAGCCAAGTACAAACCAGCTCAGCATGAACGGGCTCCTCTGACTGTTCCCCTAAACAAATTCCCCTATTTCAACTAGGTAACCATGAATGATATCACTCTCCTCAGGCTAACACAGAGAGATAAAGTACAAATGTTGCTCAAATGTGACCAAAACCCAGCACCATTCGCTGCCATGCTTTGTGCTACAATGATTCCAGACTACTTGCTACTGGCTTGGCATGGTAAAGTGTCCTACTATGGAGGATGGAATAAGGCAGCCCTCCCCAGAAACCTTCTGCAAAGGCTTTCAGAACACCTCCAAAAAAGTTTCATGGAGATGTGTCTGGGGATGGAGCAGGAACCCTCCAGGGACGTTAACAGACTTTTCCAGTAGCTGCACTGGCCACAAATGCATCCCAAGTCTACAGGGCAAATTAAACATTAAACACAATTGCTTTTAAACCCTGTAGTGTATTTGCAAAGGTGCACTCACCAGAGGTGCCTTCTCTAGCTTCAGGGTCTTGGAAGGGTATTTGCTCCAGGGTGATGAAAAGTTCCTGGCTACCGGGGAGAATGGACTCTCCGATTGCCTTCTGTGCATTCTTCTCCTCCTCCTTATCCACAAAATCCTCCTCCCTCTTGTGTGAGGCCTCCGCCTTGCAAGTGTCCACGGACAGTGGAGGGGGGTAGTAGTAGGGTACCCCCTTAGAATTGCATGCAGCTCATCATAGTAGTGGCATGTATGGGGCTCTGACCTGGAGCGACCACTTGCCTCCTTTTTTTTTTGGTAGGCTTGCCTGAGCTCCTTATTTTCACACAGCACTGCTGCGTGTCCCTGGTGTAGCGTCTGTCTATCATGCCCTGGGTGATTTTGGCATATATACTTGCATTTCTTCTTTTTGAAAAGGAGTTCTGCCTGCAGATTCTTCTCCCCATACAGCAATCAAATATAGTGTCTCTCGTTCAGTCCATGCTGGAGTTTGTTTGCGATTCTGGGACTGCACGGTCACCTGTGCTGCTGATCTTACCATGCTGACCAAACAGGAAATGAAATTCAAAAGTTCCCGGGGCTTTTCCTGTCTACCTGACTAGTGCATCCGAATTGAAAGTGCTTTCCAGAGTGGTCATAATGGAGAACTCTGGGATAGCTCCTGGAAGCCAATACCTTCGAATTGCATCTACACTACCCCAAATTCGACCCAGCGAGGTCGATTTTAGTGTTAATCCCCTCACCGGAGAGGAGCACAGAAGTCAATTTTAAGAGACCTTTAAGTCAACAAAACAGGGTTGGTTGTGTGGACGCCTTGAGTATAAAATCAACTTAATGCGGCTAAATTCGACCTAACCTCGTAGTGTAGACCAGGGCTTAGTCTGGAGAAGAGATGTCTGAGAGGGGACAGTCTTCAAGTGCGTAAAAGATTGTTATAAAAGAGGAAGATGATAAATTGTTCTCTCATAGCACTTAGGACAAAACAAGACTTAATGGGCTTAAATTGCAGCAAGGGAGATTGAGATTGGACATTAAGAAAACCTTCCTGTCAGGGTAGTTAAGCACTAGAATAAATTGCCTAGTGAGATTGTGAAAACTCCATCACTGTTTTAAGAGCAGATTAAAGAACAAATGTTTCTTGAATGCGACCAAAACCCAGGACCATCCCTGTCAGGGATGGTCTATAATTAGATAATACTTAGCCCTGCTTCAGTGCAGGGGGCTGGACTAGAAAACTTATCAAGGTCCCTTCCAGATTTATGATTCTATGATCCTTGTCACACACTTTTATCTACAAATCCAGGGAAACCCACCCTTCTCCCCTCCAGCTGCTAGAAGAGAAGTGCAGTCTCTTTATGCATCCCTCTATCCTGGTCTCCTGTACTGCAAGCAGAATAATTAGAGGGCATTCTGCTACTATACCCCTCTCTCAGCCTCCTTTATAGTGAGTGGACCTACTACCGCCTGGTATTCCTGACAGTGCTAGAGTGACCCTGACCCATTCTTATCAGTTTTGCTGCTTTCCCACAGGGTTCTAAATGCCAGTTTTTGCTGCTACTAAGACTCTAGCCATTCTGCAGAAGCTTGGGAAAGCTCTGAGCAGCAACAGCAAACCTAAGCTGATTGACAGCAGACCGAAGAAGACAGCACTGTGCTGGTTTCCACTTGATTCATATTTGGAAGGTTTCTTGCAATCAAAAGGGTGAAAAACACTTGAAAAAAAATTAAATATCATCAATTTCTGAGTAACTACACACCTGCGAAAGCCTCCTACTAATGCAGGTGAGTGGACTGGTCATGCTTGCATAGAAATGCACCTCAGGACAGCAACACAGTCTTTGGTAGCACTGGGCAACAGCACAAGTCCTGGTGTAACAGTTCCATTTATAATTATGCCTTTTGGGTTACTTGGTGCTCTGTCACTATTTAAGAGGCTGCTAGACATAGACTTTAAGCATTGGTTCTCAAACTGGGGGTCGCAACACCGTTATGTGTGGGGTCGTGAGCTCCGACCCCAGCGCGCTGCTGCAAGTTGCAAGCCCTGACCCCTGCGCCGGGCTGTGAGCCCTGACCCTGACAGGGACGCATGGCTGCGAGCCCAGACCCCGGTACCGGGCTGTAAGCCCCAACCCTGGCATGCAGCTGTGAGCCCCAGACCTGAGGGATGCACGGCTGTGAGCCCCGATCACCATGCGGAGCTGCGAGCCCCAACCCCAACCCTTGGCAGGAGCAGGGCTTTGAGCTGTGGCCAGACGCGGGGCAGCGAGCTCTGGGCAGGCACACGGCTGCAATCCCCAAGTCCGATCGCCATGCAGGGTTGCGAGTCCTGACCCCAACCAGGAGAGGGGCTGTGAGCCCCGACCCGGGACACCCAGGACACTGTGAGCCCCGACCCTTGTACTGGGGTTGTCAGGCGGAGCCTGGCCATGTTGAGGGTTATCAGCCAGGAGCACACACAGGTTTGTCAGCCCCAAGCTGTCAAGTATTAAAATAAAATTCTACTTAAAAATAACTTTCCACTTATATTAAATTCAATAAAAATGTGTTTAATTTATGTGCTTAATTTAAAAGCAATGAGAAAAGGTAAAATTAATTTTAAGCAACAGGGTTTAAATTTAGTATTTAACAGTGTTAAATATAAAAAATGTATTTTTAACTTCTATGGGGTGTGTGGCAGCGTCCCTTTGTGGCAGGGGTGGGGTGTGGCAGCGGACCCCAGCTACTCTAATTCCCAATCAAAAGGCGGTATGGCCCAATGGCCAGAGTCCTTATGGCATCCCCGAATCTCTAGGTAGTGTGGCCCAATGGCCAGAGTCTCTATCTCCTGTCCCTGGTATCAAGGCAGCATGGCCCTATAGCCAGAGGCCATATACCTTCCCTCAAGTCTCAGGGTAGTGTGGCCGAATGGCCAGAGTCCATATACCTTTCCTCACGTCTCAGGGTAGCATGGCCCAATGGCTAAAGTCTATATATCCTCCCCAAGCCTTGGGGCAGTGTGGCCTAATGGCCAAAGTCCATGTGGCTTCCCTAAGTCTCGGGGCAGTCTGGCTCAATGGCCAGAGTCCATATATTCCCCTTGCAGGCGGGGTAGTGCGGCCTAGTGGTCGAAGTGGTAGGGGGACCTGGGCCCTCCCTCTCCACCGGATCCCGACCCAGGGCTCACCTGAGGGTGGGGCTCCCCCTGCTCCTAGCTCAGTGGGGATCCACCCGCAACACGCCGAGCGTCTGTATGTCTTTAAAACTCCCCTGGGTCTCTTCCTACTTGCACTGCCTCGCCTTCCACTTCCAGGGATCCTCCGGTCTGTTCCCCTCCAGGACTGTCCTTGAGCAGGGCCTCAGGTCACATGCCAGCTTGGCTGGCCTCTGGAACCTAGGGTCCTGGCTGCTCCTCTGTGGGAGCTAGCGGCGTGCCTCCTTCCCCTCTGACGGTCAGCCTCAACTGAGCTGCTCTGCAGGCTTTTATACCTGATCTCCAGTTGGAGCATGCCCAGCAGAGCTTCTGGGGAGTGGCTTCCTTAGCTAAGAGGGAAGGGTTAACCCCCACGGTACCAGTGCAGGGCTGCTCAGCCCCATCACAGAGGGTCACGCTCAGAAACTTGGTGTTCAAAAGGGGTCACCAATACAAAAAGTTTGAGAACCACTGCTTTAAAGGGACATGGGGATTTCCTAGCACCTTACCTGGATGATGTTTTCATCTACATCTATGACTACATTAAGAACTGTATCTGGAGAAATAAATAAAAAAGGATAGAGCAAGGTGGGTTGATGGTGTTTTGGGGAAAAAGAGCAGACATTTTGGTTTGAAATTTATTTATTTATTACTACATATTTGTATTCTCTTCTCACTGACAAGCTTTTCAATATTTGGAGTGGTACTTGATAATGCACAATGAATATTGCTTTCCACTGCAAGCCGATTCCTCTCTTTGGACTTAACATGCAATAAACACGAAAATCATGTCTCACACATATAAGCTGATGCAAATGGCAAAAGAAATCTGAGTGCGTGTGCTGACAGATTTGGATAACTCCCGGTCATGCTGGCCCAAAATTTCTCTATGGTAGACTGCTAGTACACATCTTGGGTCGCAAAATCATTTTTCAGATCCAAAAATTCCTCCTGTAGATCCTCTGGAACACTATTAACATCTGTTGTGAATAGATTCCTGATGAAAGCTAATCCATCATTTGTCCTGTCCATCTCCAGAAAGTATCGTTGGAATTTGTCTTGTAGCTTCCGTAAATGATCAAGAATGTGTGTCTGAATGGCTCTCTTTCCCCCCCCCCCCCCAAAGCATGGCATCCACATATGGAAATTGAATCAAATTATTGCCTTTGACAATTACGAACCAGAGTTCCAATTTCTCAAGAAAAGCCTTGTTGGTGCTTTGGTGAGAGAACAGATTTGCACCTTTCCCTTGCAGCTGAAGATTCAGTTTGTTCAAGATTCCAAAAATATCGACAAGATGCACTCAAAATTTAGAATTTGCGTGCATCAGCACATTGGAAATTCCTCTTTCCCTTGAGCCTGGAGAAACAAATCCAACTCCTCTCTCAATTGTAAAACACTCTGTTGAGTACGTTCCCTGCTGACAACCACCGTACAGAAGTGTAGAACAGCAACACATCAAAGTCAGAACCCATGCCCTGGCAAAATCTTTTGAACAGCCTGGTTTTTAGAGCCAATGATCTGATGTAATTCACCACTTTCACCAATCCTTTGAAAACGGTGTTGAGTTGATCAGGCAATGTTTTTGATGTCAAAGCTTCGCTATGAATGAAGCAATGAACTCAGGCTACCATTGGAGCGTGCTGTTTCACCAACGTTTGGAAGCCTGATAGCGTACCTGCCATGCTGGGCTCAAGATCAGTGGTGACACCCACAAGATTTGCCTAATCCAGACCATGCACTTCAAAGAAATTGTTAACAATTTCCATCATATCCTGAGCCTCTGTGGTGGTATCAAGAGTCTTATAAAAAAGAAACTCATCTTTGAGGTCTCCTTCAACCATATATAGTGCGAACACCAATAGCTGAGAACACAATGCAACAATGGTCAATTCATTCAATTGTATGGCAAACAGTGGAGACTTCTTTATTTCATCTACAACTTGTAAATTGATGTTCTGTGATATTTCATTTATCCGTCTCAATATTGTGTCGTTAGAGACAGATATATTTTTCAGCTTCCTTGCTGCTTCCTTGCCAAGAACTAGCCGCACTCTCTCTTTTGCACAGGGAAGCACAAGTTGCTCTACAATGGTGTGAGGCTTTTTGGCCTGTGCAACTTTGTATGCAACAATGTAGGAAGCGGTCACTGCATTGCTTGTATTTTTGTAGAATGCACCTGTTGAATTGAGGCACTGTCATTTCAGACCTGATAACCACTGCTCAAAATAATCTTCATCCTTTGCAACAAGTTTGGATGACACTTTTTGAGATGGAGTTTCAGCTCAGCCGGCTTCACTGAGTCATTCCCCAAGACTTTGTGGCAAATCCACACCTTTTTCTTGACAAGTGAAGCCAAATTTGATGTAGTCCTTCGAATACGTGTGCTTGACATTCCTTTCTGTTGTTGCCGTTATCTCAAATCTGGGGGTTACAACGAAATTTTGATTTTTCGAATGGACGATTTATTTTGGGAGATGTATAGTAATTATAAATCACTCATATAGATGTCCCAAAATAAGTTGTCTGGTGGCAAAAATTGGAACTACAATATAATATCTAACTTGCACTGCACACATTGCATTGGCTATGAAAAAATCAACTATGGTGGTTAGTTTTTCTCTCTTGTATTTGGTTGAGTAAAAACATATTTTAGGGTTATTTTTTTAACAGATAATATTTTATTAACCTGCGCTACCAGTGCTAAAGTATTATTTATTTTGGGAGTAGACTGTTTAACTTAGTAATTGTCAAAAACTGAAATTACTTTCACCCCAACCAGATAAATTCACCATATGTAAATATAAAAGTTCATGTCTTACCCCCTGCATTAAAATCCCCATACAAAAGAGCCACAAACAAAATAAAAAAAGTGTGTAATAAACTAACGAACAAAGTTGAAAATTGTGTGCAAACTTACATTTTACAACAGAAGTTATAAACGAACTAAAACAGCACATTTAGCACAGAACGAACGACACGACAACTACTCAACACGACGGCAGGAGCTACATTGACGCTCAGACCTTTAGATGGAGGTTACTGGCAACACAATGTGGTCGCGTCCTAGATAACGCTATGGATGACATGCTGCGTACTTGTAAACATGGTGTAAAACAGACTAATGGCAGTGCCTGCTCACACTATCTGACTTTGAACAATATTTGTGTGGACCACCGAAAAAGTCACCATGGATCACCACTTGAGAACCACTTCCTTAGGCACTCCAACTTATCCTGACACCCAGACAAACTGGACTTAGTAATAATGATCACAAAAACCAAAAATCACACAAGAATGGCCATACTGGGTCAGACCAAAGTCCATCTAGCCCAGTATCCTTCCGACAGTGGCCAATAACAAATCAGGTTGCTTCCAATCTCAAGGTATCAGTCACTTACCCAAACCAATCGGTTCTTTGGATCTCAGACTAAAGATAACGCTGGCAGCCAATTCTCTAATAAACTAACTAACTATTTATTAGCTAAGAAAAAGAAATGAAGAGTTAAAGTATTTTACCTGCTTTAACCTCTAACAGGTGAGTCTACATTTGTAAGTCTAAATGATAGCAGTTGATGTAATAAACTTCCAGTTTCCCAAAAATCTTTTCAGGGAACCCAGCTGTTTTAGGGGCTCTCCACTTAAATATCTTCCCTGTAGAAGTCCAGATAGTCAAAGATGAAAGAGCATTTCTTTGAATCACTATTTATATCTTCTTTCTGCAGATAACAATCTGACAAGTGTTTTTACTCACCACCTGGCTCCTTGCTTTGAAATTAGCATTTCCTGGTACAGCCATTAAGTCCTTCATTAACATTTCACAAGATTTCTTTGAGGAGTAATTTTAGTTACAGGATAATACATAAATGCAAATGTTTTTAATAGCAAACAACAATCCTTCATTGATTTTCATGGTGTGTATACATCAAATACCTTCTGATGTTCACTAACACACACTTTGATCTAGGGTTACTAATTACAGGATATATGTAGTATATATGTAATATGACAGCAAACAACAGAATATAGATAATTGTATTGTTTTCACCTAACATCTCCTTTGATCTCGATTAACATAAGTGAATTAGTCTATGCATATTATTACACTTAACATTTCTTTGATATTCATACACAAGTGAATTGCCTTATGGCTTTGGCTTGAGCTGACCTATCAGTGACACAATGTCCTAAACCAAATCTTGGTGAAACTGTAGATGAAAAACAGTCTAAGCTAGTCAAGAATACTTGCAAGTACAGAATCTATAGAACAGAGATTAAGTCCTTTTTGGTTTGATAGTCTGGCCCTGGCAATTCTTTAGCACAGCTCTCCATTTTGCTAAGCTTTTAGTCAAGTCACACTGTGGAGACAAAAAGCTAACAAAATGGAAAACATCCAAGCCCAAAGAGAAGTCTGTGCAAACATTCTGCGTTACAGAGTCCTGATTTTCTGTGCAAAATTAGTTATTCAGGTAGCTGCTTTAGGAAAAGGCCTAGGAACAGATTTATTACAAGAGCAGTTGGCTGGTTGAATGAAGATGGTGCAGTTATCTGAGCCATGACGACCATTGTCTGCTAAGGGAGAGCATCATAACAAACAATAAGAGGGGTACTTGTGGCCATAGGCGCCAACTTTAGCGTGGGTGCTTGCACTCCCCCACTCGGCCCCCCCTCAACTCCACCCCTTCCCTCCCCCATTCCAACCCCTTCCCCAAATCCCCAACCCCACCTCCTCCCCCGGGCGTGCCTCCCCCACTCCCGCCCAGGCTTGTGGCAAGCCTGAAAGGAAGGGGGGAGAAGAGCAGCGGTGCACTCAGCAGGAGCCGGGGAGGGGGGGTTGCAGAGGAACTGTTCCCCACCCCAGCTCACCTCCACCTCCTCCCCTGAGCACGCCGTCACTCCGCTTCTCCCTCCCTCCCAGGCTTGCAGCATGAACCAGGTGATTAGCGGCAAGTGGGGGGGGGTGTGGCGTGGCGGCACGGTCAAGGGAGGAGGCGGAGCAGAGGTGAGCTGGGGTTGTGGTCCAGGGTGGGGAGCTGCTGGTGGGTGCTCTGCACCCACCAATTTTCCTCCTTGGGTGCTCCAGCCCCGGAGCGAGCAAACTTTTTGGCCTGAGGACAAACACTGGGTTTCTGAAACTGCAGGGAGGACTGGTTAGGGGAGGCTGTGCCTGCCCAAACAGCCAGGCATGGCATGCCACCCACCCCTCCGCCGCCGTTCCCTATCCTACCCCTCGCGTCTTGCCCCTGATGGCCCCTCCAGGACTCCTACTCCATCCAACTCCTCTCCTTCCTGACAGCCCCACTCCCGGGATCCCTGCTCCATCCAACCACCTCTTCTCCCTGTCCCCTGACCGCCCCTGGCGCCCCCACTCCTGACTACCCCCTACCTCCACATTCAACTCCTCCTCTCCTTCCTGACTGTTCCTGTGGATCCCTACCCTCATTCAACCTCCTTGTTCCCCACCCTCTGACCGCCCTGACCCCTATTCACACCCCCACCCCCTGGCTACCTCCCAAACTCCCCTGCCCTCTATCTAACCCTCCTGCTGATCCCTCCCCTTACCAAGCTGCCTGAAGTACAGGTGGCTGGTGGCACGGCTGCACCGGGACAGGCAGCCGCACACTACAAAGCACCAGATCAGGCCACGGCTCGGCAGCTGTGCTGCCCCAGGAGCTCACAGCCCCACCATCCAGAGCACTGTGCCAGCAGAATGGTGTGCTGAGGCTGAGGAGGAGGGGGAACAGCAGGGGAGAGACCGGGGGTATCTTCAGTTCAGCCAGGAGCTCGGGGGCCAGGCAGCAGGGTCCCACAGGCTGGATGTGGCCCATGGGCCATACTTTGCCCACCCCTGCCTTAGAGAGACTAACCAGTTTATCCAGGCATAAGCTTTCATGGGCTAGAATCCACTTCATCAGATGCATATAGTGGAACATACAGTAGGAAGACATAGATTACATATATACACACACAGAGAGAGAACATGAAAAGGTGGAGGTTGGCATACCAACTTTAAGTGGCTTAATCAATTAAAGTGAGCTATTATCAGATCAGAAGAAAGAAAACTTTTGTAGTGATAATCAGGATGGCCCATTTCAAGCAGTTGGCAAAAAGGTATGAGTAACAGTAGGGGGATACTTACCAAGGGGAAATAGATTGCAGAAACTGAATCTGTTGCTCCATGTTGGCAATGACCCAGCCACTCCCAGTCTTTATTCAAGCTTAATTTAACAGTATCCAGTTTGCAAATTAATTTCAGTTCAGCAGTTTCTCATTGGAGTTTGTTTCTGAAGTTTTTTTGTTGAAAAATTGCAACTTTTAAGTCTGTTACTGAGTGACCAGAAATATTGAAGTGTTCTCCAACTGGTTTTTGAATGTTATGATTCCTGATGTCAGATTTGTGTCCATTTATTCTTTTTGCACAGAGTCTGTTCAGTTTGGCCAATGAAGATGGCACAGGAGTATTGCTGACATATGATGGCAAAAATCACATTAGTAGATGTGCAGGTGAATGAACCGCTGATGGCATGGCTGATGTAATTAGGTCCTATGATGGTGTCACTTGAATAGATATGTGGACAGAGTTGGCACCAGGCTACCCTTGCAATACCTACCTACATTCCTGAGTTAGTGTTTTTGTTGTGAAGTGTATGGTTGCTGGTGAGTATTTGCTTCAGGTTGGGGGGCTCTCTGTAAGCGAGGACTGGTCTGTCTCCCAAAATCTGTGAGAGTGAGGGATCATCCTTCAGGACAGGTTGTAAATCTTTGATGATGCGCTGGAGAAGCTTTAGTTGGGGGCTGAAGGTGACGGCTACTGGCATTCTGTTACTTTCTTTGTGGGCCTGTCCTGTAGTAGGTGACTTCTGGGTACTTTTCTGGCTCGGTCAATCTGTTTCTTCACTTAAGCAGGTGGGTATTGTAGTTTTAAGAATGTTTGATAGAGATCATGTAAAATACCACCCTGTACCGGAAACCTACTGACCGCTATACTTACCTACATGCCTCCAGCTTCCATCCAGGACACACCACACGATCCATTGTCTACAGCCAAGTTCTATGATACAACCGCATTTGCTCCAATCCCTCAGACAGAGACAAATACTTACAAGATCTCCATCGAGCATTCTTAAAACTACAATACAGTACAAAAGTATTCTTTCTTCTGAGCTGATAATAGCTCTCCTTAATTGATTAAGCCACTTAAAACTGGTATGGCAACCTCCACTTTTTCAAGTTCTCACTCTCTCTCTCTAATAGATATAGATATATAGATATACACACACATACATACATACAGTAGGAAGACGTGTGTGTATGTTCCACTCTATGCATCTGATGAAGTGGGTTCTAATCCATGAAACCTTATGCCCAAATAAATTGATTAGTCTCTAAGGTGCCACAAGTACTCCTCGTTCTTTTTGCAGATACAGACTAACACAGCTACTACTCTGAAACATAACAAACAATGTCACTTTTCTGTAAGCCTTCAGTACGTCAGAGGAAGAAAAGACTTCTGGCTAAGAAACAATATTTGGAAGAAAGATAGGTTCCATTCCGGACCCTGCTTCAGTCTCTCTCTCTCTCTCTCTCTCTCTCTCTCTTTCTAGCCTTTGACAAGTAGTTGGGATTCCCTTCGAAATCTTTTCCATGTGGCTTATCCAGAACACCACTCCCAGTTCTCTGGGATCCAAATACTCAGCTCAACTCCAGATCATCACTAAGGTTACTTTATTAGGCATGTAACAGCTCTAGTCCCTTGCTGAGCAGGGTTAGGTACAGGGTGATGCCACAATTCCAAATGATACCCCACTCTACACAGTTTATATGTTTTTCCTAGCTACTAACATCTATACTTTTTGAATCTAATTGGTTTGGACATTGTATGGATCATATAAGGTCTAATCGCTTTGCATATCATTGAAGGATTACTAACTCTTGTTTTCACCTTATCTATATTTCATGTTTATCAATTCACACAGTTCCCACTTATCTCAACTAACCTGAAAACACAATCTCCAGCACACAGCCTGTCATGCCCTTACTTACAATCTTGCACTCAAATCAAGCTATATGCACGTTTACTCATGCCCAACAAGATCTGTCTACACAAGTCAATCTCTCCATGCTTCATTTGCAGTAAGTACCACAGAAGATATTACGTCCCTATTTCACAAAATTTTGGCTAAAAGTTTGTTTTTGAAGCACTAAGATCCTTAAACAGAAAGTGTAAAACATCTTGAGACTACAGAAAAAGGTGTTTTATGTATTTTAAAATGTTATGATCTTTACCTTATATGCTTTTACACAAGTGTGAAAAATGTTGTTTGCTCGGTAAAAACCACTGATCTTAAAGTTAGGCCATCTAACATCACAGGTCAGAAAGAAAGCAAAATTCCTACCAAAAGAAGCTGATTTCCTGAAGTACAAGAGATTGTGAGCCAAAAGGCCAAGCAATCCAGCAAATCCACCATGTCTGTCTGACCAAGGCATACCCAAGAAGTGCCCTAGGAAGCATGATTACCTACTACTGACCTAGCTTAAAAATGCTACTGTAGCTTTAAATCTCCTAATTTCCCCCACCTGCATGTGATTCTGAAGCAGTTTGGAGAATTTAAAAATAAAACCAACCTCCCCCCTCCAACCTCTGATATTGAGTGTCCTGCAAATGTCTAAAGAAAATGTAATTCTTGTCCCTTGTGTTGGGATCAGGCGGTTTAATATTCAGCAAGCAAATTCCTAGAGGCAGGGCATGCTTTATAAATGTCACTGAAAAACCGTGCATCATTAAGCCCAGATCCTACACAAACAAACTGGTGCTGATGCACTCTCACCCAAGTACAGTACTAGAAGTTACAGGTTTGTTTGTTTTTGAACTAGCAGCAAGACTGTGTTGCAAGGATCAGTTTTAAATCAGCTTTAAATGATATAGGTGATAAAAATGCAGGGATCAGAGTCTACAATAAAAAATATGCTACAACTTCTAGGTAAATTCTGATTTTTCATCAATTGGCAGGTAGGAAGGTACAATGAGGGGAGAGGGAAACCAAGAAAAAACTTGTCTACAGTTTCAGATCTATGTGCTTAATGCCCAGATTTGCAATGGCTGCACATATGGGCCCATCTCAGTTCCCTCTGGTGACAATCTGGCCCCATTATTACACTTGCAATTAAGATGAAAGGTTTCCAGCTTCCAGAGCACATAGGCAAAATCCTCCCCAACTTGCAGTTTGTTTACTGCCAACATGACAGGCAATTGCATCACATAAAGCCAAATGCTCATCTCACCCTATTAGCACATGTGGAGAGTTACACACTTTTGCTCTTAAATTTAAAAAACAAAAACAAACAAAAATCCACCAGGCCTAAAGTGCGCACGGTGAATGGAAACCATCAGCAATGAGACAGTATATGATGATATGGCACCAGGATGCAAACTTTGTGCAACAGGCATCGTGCTTCATGGTCCAACAGAGCAGTGGTCTTCAAAGCAGGATCGGCGCTGGGACACCGCCGAAACGGGAAGTCTTCTATTTATGTCCGCTGAACTGCCACCGAAAGTGGAAGCTTTCTGTTCGGCAGCATTTCGGTGGACATACCCCAAAGCCACGAGAGGACGCAAGCACAGGAAAGGGGCCATGGGGGGAAAATCTTTGCGGCTCACTGCAACAGAGCAAGGCCATGTATTGGACAAGTGCATCTTTCCACCATCCACTTCATAATAAAATAAACAACAATCAAACTTGAGTGCTTCAGCATGCTGTGCAATTGAAGCATTAGCTAACTGATTATCTAGGTACTTTATAGTTCTGCGAGACCCTTCTTTATAAGCATCTCCATGCGCCCCATCTCAAGGGGGTGTCCTCTAACTAAAAAGACAGAGATAGAAACAGAGCACCTGGTCACATGACACAGTCAGTTCAGGCTTCTATGGCACTCTACAAACATTAAGAACAAAAGAATCACCACACCGGGTCAGACCAGTAGTCCATCTAGCCCAGTATAGCGTCTTCTGACAGTGGCCAATACCAGATGCCTCAAAGGGAATGAACAGAATAGGGCAATCATCAAGTGATCCATCCCGGATACAAGGATGTATACGGGGGGACACTCATCACAGGGGTAGCATCCCTCCACATCTTAGCTAATAGCAGTTGATGTACCTACCCCCCATGAACTTATCTAATTCTTTTTTTAAATTCATTTCTAGTTTTTCCCTTCAGACAATTCCCTGGCAAGAAGTTCCACAGGTTGATTGTGCACTGACAAATCTTAACAGCACCACTCCCTGTCCCCCTCTATAAAGAAGGTAGCAAATAGTATTGTTGCCCACATTTTAAGGCTAGGACAGAGAGAGAAAGTGATGGGCACAAAGCCACAGAGGCCGAATTAGCAAGCAGCACCTCCTGCTTCTCATGTCCTCCACACTGTCCCCTCTGATTTCTGACCTCACGCTGACACACAGACTCCCTACGTGAATCTGAGCATGAGACCTGACCCTCGGATATCTACAACCAGGGCAGCAGCAGGGACCCCCACGTATAGCCACCAAACCGCTCTCCGGAGACACCCGAGGGCGGGGCTACAGGGAGCGGAGCCAGAGGTCCCAGCCAGCGCGCAGGAATCCCGGCGCTGGATCACACAGCCCCAGGCGCAGCCAGCACGGCAGACAGCTCCTTGCCCAGTGCCCGTGACTTGGAGACGCGCCCCTCATCGCCCCAGCCCCAGCCCCCGCCCCGGCCCGTTCGAACACGGAAGCACACGCACCACGAGTCAGACCCCCGTGTCTGCGTGGGAACGAACCAGCCCACGTGGAGCTGCTGCCCGCCCGGCTGGGCTCCGCTAGCAAGACCCCCGCTCCTCCTTCTCCAGTATCCAACTCGCCGTGAGGCTGCAGCAGTTTGAAAGCTCCTGCGCTCTTTGTTTGGTTGGGGGAGAGCCAGCAAAGGCTGCTGGGAAGGTTCCCGGGGGGGAGGGGGGAGTTTTACTGCGAGGGGAGGGGCGCAACTTTAACGCTTTCAGGGACAGCGCCTCTCCAGGGCTCTCCCACGCTTCCCACGCCAGAAACGCGGGGCTCGTCAGACTGGCTGGGTGCGGAGGGCTCGCTAACCCAGCCGCTGGCCTGTCGCCAGAGCCACATGAAGCAAGAAGCCTTTCATTGAGCTGCGCTGGGGTAATCTGTTCCCCAGCCCCCACCCCACTTTCTTGTCTCATCCTGGTCTCTCTCCAGGGAGAGGTGGACATAAAGTGTACGCACACGCACACGCACACACACACCCTTCCCCCCACCCCCAGCACAGCTTTCCTTCTGCAATGCCTGGGGCTTGCTCTCTAATTTGGGGTTAGTGCTGCCCGGGGAGCAGGGCAGGCAAGGATACCTTGCCCTTACACAACATCTGATGGTCTCAGAGCACAGCACTTTACAAGTACCAGCCAGTTATGATGGCATGCTGTTA
The DNA here is from genome assembly GCA_007922305.1 of Dermatemys mawii. Classification (NCBI taxonomy): domain Eukaryota; kingdom Metazoa; phylum Chordata; order Testudines; family Dermatemydidae; genus Dermatemys; species Dermatemys mawii. Next base: position 31,858,865 of record ML677381.1, read on the forward strand.
CCCAGTTTTGCAGATGGGGAAGCTGAGACATTAAACATCTTGTTCCAGATCACAAAGTGAGTCAGTGACAGAGGACTAGATCCCAGAAACCCTGACTACAGTTTCCCCACCCCATTTTCTTCTAACTTCTAGACAACATTGCTTATCATCGGTTCTGCTAAAGGCAGCATTCCCTCATCAGTAGACACAGGACTCTACACCATCAAGAACATAGCTACAAAAGTGAAATGTATAATACACACACTAATTTATGCCTCTGTGTCCCTGGTATCTCCCATGGCACCCAATCTGATCGTTAACAGAGTAGCTGCAGTTAGCTATAGATGTAGCAGTTAATTAGTATTACTAATTATTACCACTATTTTATTAATTATTACTATATGTGGAGGAAAAACTGAGTCCTCAGGTTGGATACAAGAAGTCAGAGGCAGCTTTATTTCAAGCAATTGCAGGGGAAGAACACAGCTGGCAGAGAGCATCTCTGCCTCCGTTTCTTCAAAGTACAAGTGATTTCACACAAATATTTATACCCCTTTGTGATGTGCATTAATTAAAAACATCTGCAGTTTGTTTATATTATGTCCTCCTATTTCAGTATTTTCTTGCTACTTGTCTCAAAACATTGTTATCTCAAGGCTAGGTCACTCTGATTATTCTATTGACTATTCTACTGTTTTCTACTTGCTTCTGACGTAAGCTCTGCTTCTACAGGTCTTGTGATGTAAGGCTAGAACTTGGCCTGACAGTTGCTCTGTCTCTGACAACTTAAAATGGCTATCTGAACCCTCTCTTTCTTTTCCTACTTCCACATATAGGACCATAGAAGTGCATGCCACTGCACAGAACAAATCAAAATCCATTCCCTGTCCTGAAGAGTTTACAATCTAGGACTCCAATCCTGAAAAGCCTCACACTCTTAACTTTACACAGGACTACTCAAATGCTTAAAGTTCAGCATGACAAGCAAGTCTTTGCAGAATTGGAGCCTCCTGGCAAGAGGAGAACAGAGGTGTAGCTGACAACATTGCAGGGGTGAGCAGTGGGGAAGCACAAGAGAAAGGATGAGATGAATATGCAGTCACGTGTCTATAGTAAATAGAGAAGTGGGTTTGGACAGGGGGCTTTAAAAAAGAGAGTTAATAAAAGACCTGACCAGAATCACAGATGCCATAAGATATGTCACCCAAGGAAAGTAGGATCTCTGTGCTATGCTTGCACCTTCAGACGCTCATGCTACACAATGCAAAATTATTCAGGGCCTCTCCACTGTCTTGTATTGTCATTTACATCTATGAAAAGTGAGTGTACAACACTGCTGGTTCAGATTGGCAGTGTTTCATACTCACTTGGCATGTCCAAATGGCAACACAAAGTGCAAAACACCAGAGAATCACACTGGCTATGTCCTTAGATGGGAAGGCAATGCTGCAGTGGAGAAAAGAGAAAGCTCACTGGAGAGGTGACTGTCAAAGTCCCATCCCTTGTTGGAGTATATCCAAGCTGGGAATACAATGAATAATATTTCTCCCATAGCACTCAAGTGACGGTGGTGGCCCTCTGGTCATGTGTGGAATATGCCTGCGTATACAGTGTAAAATGGTCAGTCACTACTAAAATATCAATGCGTACCAGCTCCAAACATTTGCTGCTGGTGATATTCTTCAGATATGCAGCTCTAGTGGGCAGAGTTTTCCACTGAACACATGGAGTGCATGTCTCACATTTCCTATGGATGTCTTCTGCCATCCAGGGCCAATAGAACCTACCACAAATAAGTTCCAGGTCCTCTCCATTCCTAAATATCCAAAGTCATTGTGCAGGACCATAGGTGCCAACTTTCCCTGGTGCCGGTGGGTGCTCGTGCCCCCCCAACACACACCCCAACTCCATCCCTTTCACTTCCCCGCCCCCATTCCAACCCCTCTCCCAAAGTTCCCACTCCAACTCCACCCCCTCCCTGCCCCTATTGGACCACTTCCCCAAATCTCCACTTGGCCCTGCCTCCTCCCCTGAGCACGCCACATCCCCTCTCCTCCCCCCTCCCTCCCAGCCACGCGAAACAGCATTTTTCCCTGTGGGTGCTCCAGCCCTGGAGCACCCATAGAGTCGGTGCCTATGTGCAAGACCCCATGGCAGGGTCTCTGTACTCTTTTGGTAGCACTAGTTGCGTTCGTTGCTTTTGTAAAGGGTCAGTGGTAATTCGGTGCAGCAGTTCCTAAATCGGTTTTAGTTTCTTCCATCCTCTCAACAGTAGTTTACTCTTGAGGTTAGGTGGGATAATGGCAGTGCGGTTTCACCCCTTGCTTTTGGCAAGTTGAGTATCATGAATTTCAAAATCTTGTAGCTGGGCTTCTTGCCTGTCAGCCACACTGGGCTTGGGCAATGGAGATTGGTCCAACACAATTCGCTGAGGCAGATGGCAAAATTTCAGGAGGCAGACCCAGAGCTTCTGCAACACACCCATGAAAGTTCTTGTGAGCCTCTGGCTCTCAACAACTTAAATTGTAAATAGCTCTCACTCCATCCATAGGTATCACAGCAAGTTCCGATGCCTGCAGATGCTGGGACAATGTAGCTGCATCTACATTGCTTCTCCCTGATGGTTACTGAATGCTGAACTCAAAGCTCGCTAAGGCAGCCACCCATCTCTGCCCTGTAGCATCCAGCCTAGCACTTGTTAACATAGAAATCAGTGAATTGTCCACACTTGAAACTGAGCACCATACAAGTAGTCTCGAAATTTCTCAGTGATGGCCCATTTCAAGGCCAAGAACTCCAGCTTGTGTATTGGGTAGCGAGTTTCACTATCAGACAGCCTGCTGCTGGCAAAGGCTACAGGTTTACAGCTCCCTTCCACTTCCTGGTACAGAACTGCTCCCAGACCTCCAAACTGGCAGGATAAATGGCCTGCTGGGCCAACAAAGACTAGGACTGCAGCTTGAGTTAGATGTTAGACAATTAATGATTTCCCAAAAAGCCCTGTCACAAATATAAAGGGAAGGTAACAACCTTTATGTATGCAATAATATAAAATCTCTCCTGACCAGAGGTACAGAATCACTTACCTGTAAGGGCTTAATCAGTTCAATTAACCTAGTTGGCACCTAACCAGAAGGACCAATGGGGATAGAAGATACTTTCAAATCTGGAAGGGAAGGGTGTTGTGGTCTCTTTTTGTGTGCCCTCTGGGACAGAGAGAGAGATAAGGGCAAGAAAAAAAAATCTCCTAATGAGATCCTGAAATGTTACATCTAAAGTTACAGAAATTGTAAGTAATAGCAAGGAAATGCATTAGATTATCTTTTGTTTTAGCTTGTGAATTTTCCTGATGCTAAGAGGGAGGTTTATTCCTGTTTTTGTAATTTTGAAGCTGAGCCTAGAGGGGAATCCTCAGTGTTTTAATCTTTGTATTTGTCCTGTAAAGTTACCTTCCATCCTGATTTTGTAGATCTGATTCTTTTACATTTTTTTTTTATAAAATTCTTCTTTTAAGAACCTGACTGATTTTCAGTGTCCTAAAGACTCAGGGGTTTGATCTGTGCTCACTTTGTAACCAATTGGTTAGTATATTATTCTCAAGCCTCCCCAGGAAAGGGGGTGAAGGGGTTTGGGGGAATATTTTGGGGGAGATAGGGCTCCAAGTGGCCCCTCCCTGAATATTTGTTTAAATCACTTTGTGGGGCAGCAATACCATCCAAGGACAAGGAAAGGAATTTGTGCCTTGGGGAAGTTTGTAACCTAAGCTGGTAGAATAAGCTTAGTAGATCTTTCATGCAGGTCCCCACATCTATACCCCAGAGTTCAGAGTGGGGAGGGAACTCTGACATGGTTGCAGCACGGTGGGATCATTTTGAACCAGAATCACAGACCTCAGGATATGAAAAGGACATTTTTTTTTCTTTTGGGCTTGAAAATCAGGGAGGTTTTTTTTAAAAGACACTTTTTTTTTTCTTTTTTTTTTAGCTGAAAGCAGGTGTGGGTTTTTTTCCTCTGTCTGAGGGCAGAGTAGTTAAGTTCCTGCAAGGGAATTCTCAAGCTGTTCTTTTTTTCTTTCTAGCTCTCATGTTAGGTTAGACTAAGCACAGAAAGACTAGGACAATGGAAAGTGAGATCCAAAAGAAACTGGAATTAGCCAGATTGGAAGCTGAGGAGAGAAAGAATGAACATGAAAGACAAATGGCCTTAAAGCGCTTGGAATTGGACACAGAGGAGAGGAAGAGGCAAAATGCTTGGAGGCAGAAACAGCCAGAGAGGAGGCTGCCCACAAGAGAGTTACGGAGGCAAAGGCTGCCCGGGAAGAGGCTGCCCATAAAAGAGCCGTGGAGTTAAAAAACAGAGAAATACAGGCCCAGACTGAGGCCCAGAAGCCTGAACTGGCTGTCATAGAATTAAAAAGACAGAATCCTTCAGCAACTGGCTCCACTTCCCCAAAAATGGGAGTGACTATGTCCACAATATGACAAATCCAGTGATATTGCTGAATATTTCATCACCTCTGAGAGATTGTGCACTCTCCATGCAATTCCAGAAGATTACAAAATGATCATATTGGTAGCAAAATTGACTGGAAGAGCTCTGGACATATTCAACATGATGCCTGTTGAGGATGCTTCTAACTATGGTAAATTTAAGGATTTGGTTTTGAAACAATTTCAAATTACACCTGAAACTTACAGAGTAAAATTTAGAGCCCTTAAGAGAGGGGCTGGACTAAGTAATGTGTAATTATGCAAACCAAATGAAGGATCTGTTAGATAAATGAGTCAAAGGAAGGGGTATAACTAGCTTTGAAGGAATATGTGATTTGGTTTTACAGGAGCAGTTCCTGACTATGACCAATGATGATGTGAAACAGTGTTTATGGGATAAGAAAATGGACTAAGCAGAAAGTCTTGCCTTTTTATGCCTATCATTTTGAGCGGTCTCAGACCATCAGAGAGGTGACGCTAATTTGAACAAAGCGGGTAGAGGTAGCAGAGAGAAACAACCCTGGTTGCAGTTTGGGCAGATACCAGAAGGGACATCCTGAGACCACACTATACCACTGGGGGGCAGCCCAGGCCCCACCTACAACCCAAAGAAAACCCCAGACACCTTATTGTTCCTCCACACCATCCTCCAGCAACCCACCTTGTCCCAGTGACCAGTCAGCTGGGTGATGTTTTAAATATAACAAGCTGGGACATGTAAAGGCCAACTGTCCCAAGACCCCTAACAGATTATAATTCATTTCACTGGGGTCACTCCAAAGGTCCTCAGGCCCACATGCCTCCCAGATACTCTCAAAACAATGGGAAACTGTGAGTGTGGATGGGAAGAAGGTTATCGCACGGAGGGTCACTGGAGCACAGGTGTCAGCTATCCACCAATCCTTAGTGGACCCACAAGTTCATCAACCCAGAGGCCCAAGTGACCCATGCACAGGTGCCGACTCCGTGGGTGGTCCGGAGCTGGAGCACCCACGGACAAAAAAATAGGGGATGCTCAGCATCCACTGGGATGGCCAACTGTTGGCAGCGGGGGATCAACTGTTTTGCGGGTGACTCGGCAGATGAGCTGTTTTCTACGGGTAGCTTGTGCACAGCTGCAATCAGCTGTTTGGCGGGCAGGCTCAGATCAACTGTTTCCTGCCTCCCTGCTCCGGCAGAGGTTGTGAGTCTCACCAAAAAAAGAAGTGTTAGCATTAGGCATGGGCAGGAGTGCGGAGCTATCAGCAGCAGCACAGCCAGCCTCTGCTCACCTAGGGCCAGCCCACACTTCTTGGGCTGATGGCCATCTCACCCACATGTATGGCTACTCCCTCCCAGTCAGGCTCAACTCTGGCCGCAGCAGGCATCAGGTGTCCCAAGGGAGCCCAGATAGGCTAGGGTTGGGTGTAATGGTGGATTAAGGGGAGGAGAAGCCCTGGACCCCAACAGGAGCTGCACTGGGATGCGGGTAGGAGGAGAAGCCCCAGACCCCGGCAGGAGCTGTGGGGAAGGGGAAGGAGAAGCCCTGGACCCTGCAGGAGCTGCACTGGGGGGTAGGGGAGAGGGGGAGAGGAGCCCACTGGAGGAGGGAGGAGAAGCCCTGGACCCTGACAAAAAATGAGGGGCTGAAGTCCCCGGCTCGGAAGCCCCAGCCACCCTAGTGGCAAAAGTTGCAGGGCTGAAGCCCTGATCCCACTTTGTGCAGAGCTGGCCTGAGCCCCTCTCCCTCCCATCCTCCCTGTGGAGCTGACTCTCACTCTCAGGCTGTGGATAAATTCAGCCCAAATCTACCCACGTTAGTATCTCCATTTTCCCCATCATCACACGGCCATGAATGGATTTAGCCTAGGAGGCAGGGTCAGTATTGGCCCCATTTGGCAGCTGGGATCTAGGATATACAGAGGTGAAGTGACTTTTCCAAGGCTAAACAGGGAGTCTGTGGCAAAGCAGAGAATCAAACCCAGAACACCTGAGCCTGAAACCTGTGCCTTAACCACTAGGCAACCTTTCCACCCAAGGAAGGGGAACTTCCTCTGCCACTCTGAGTGTGTGGGTGGGAGCAGCCCATAGACAGAGCTGCCTGGAGGTGGGGAGCAGAGAGAGATGGGAAAAGGGCCATGGGTGGGAAGCAAGATGGGGGAAACCTCAGGAAGGGGAGCAAGGCCTTAGAGAAGAAACAAGGGAAAGGGAAAGGGCAGGGAGAGGAGGAAAGGAAAGGGGAAAGACTCTCCACTGCTTGTTCCTCCCATCCATCTTCTTCCCAAAGCCATCAGTGCCCTTCAGCTCCCAAACAGGCCCTAAGCAGGTTTGAAGCCCTGAGCAAATGTAATGTCTTTACACTGGGATGTTAGTGAAGACAGCTTGTAGCTGAGTGTAATGATTTTAATATACTGTAATTTATGAAAATGTACTGATATATGTCATTACTATTTTAATAATGATTACATTGCTAAGATGCCAATGATAGACATTCATTGACAGAATACACTGCTCTACAGCCAAAATGCTTCTGACATAAATGTAGTCAAACTTTACTAATTCTGGGTCACTGAGAACGAACATGATGCTTAAAATTGTTGATTGGCTCTAGTTTTCAAGATACACTATTGGGTCAGTATATACGACCCTTGACATGGTGGAGGATAAGTGAGTTATAAAGGGAAGGGATCTCAATTTAAACCAGAAATGACTAAAATACATCTTTGACTGGATCTATGAATAAATCTATGACGGGGTTTGGACAGTACTTGCTTTTTAGGCAAACCAATGAATGATGCAATCTGAAGCTGGTATTGCATCATACATGATATGAATTGCATCATGTTATTCCTAGAAGTCACGGATGATGCAATCATAACGAAGCTTACATCACTGTGCTGAACAAATTGCCCTATATCAGCTCTAGAAATCATACAGTGTCATGCTCTCTTATTTGTCAGTGTTTGATTTTGCAAAGGGACACATTTCTGTTTAGCCAAAGTGAGCAGAGATGCCTCGTACTTGTGTGAACAGTTCAGATAACTTCTGCTATGTTTGTGGTGAAGTGACTTTTGCATCACAAAAGCGCAGTATAATCACTATGGTTAAGAAAGCCTATCACCTTTATTTTGGCTGCAAAATTGGAGATCAGGACAAGAGGTGGGCCCCACACATATGCTGCAACACTTGTGCAACAAATCTTCGTCAGTGGTTGAACAGGAAAAAGAGATCTATGCCTTTTGCAGTGCCAATGATTTGGAGAGAGCCAACAGATCATACCAGCAATTGTTACTTCTGCATGGTGCCTCCAGTTGGGAAAGGTGTGTCAAAGAAGAAAAAGTGGACTGTGCATTATCCAAATATTCCATCAACTATACGCCCAATACCCAACAGAGAAGGACTGCCGGTTCCTGATGCACCAGAATCATTCTCACTTGAGTCAGACGAGGAAGAGGATGAAACTTCTGGTCCTGAACCATCAATGTCACAGGACCCACATTTTCTCCCATCCTCCTCCTCTGAACCACACGTCATAAAACAAGCTGAACTGAATGACATTGTCAGGGATTTGGAACTACCCAAGAGTAAGGCAGAGCTGTTGGGCTCCAGAGTACACCAGTGGAATCTCCTGGCAGGTGATGTTAGGGTTTCCATGTTCCCTGACCATCAAAAGGATCTTGTCCCATTCTTCTTCATGGAAGGTGATCTTGTAGCCTGCAACAACATCGATGGTGTGATGGCAGCCCTCAACATCGTTCACGATCCAGATGAGTGGAGACTCTTCACTGATTCATCGAAGACGAGTCTTAAAGCTGTTTTGCTGCATAATGGCAATGTTTTGCCATCAATTCCAGTTGGTCATGCAGTCCATATGAAGGAAACCTATGACAACATGAAACAACTTTTGAGGTGCATAAACTATGACCAACATCAGTGGCAGCTTTGTGGCGATTTGAAGGTTGTTGCTCTCTTGCTTGGTCTGCAGACTGGATACACAAAGTACTGCTGTTTTCTCTGCGAATGGGATAGTCGTGCAAGAGATTCCCACTACATCAAGAAAGATTGGCCACTCCGACAGTCATTGGAGCCTGGGAGGAAAAGTGTTCAGCATCCACTACTTGTTGAATCAAGGAAGATTTTGTTACCACCCTTACACATCAAGCTGGGTCTGATGAAGAACTTTGTCAAGGCCATTGACAAAACACAAGCAGCTTTCAAGTACCTCTGTGGAAAATTTCCAACGTTAAGTGAAGCTAAGATAAAGGAAGGTGTCTTTGATGGTCCTCAGATTCGTGAACTTCTTTGAGATGATGCATTTGACCATGCACTGCGTGGCAAGGAAAAGACGGCATGGAAAGCCTTCCAGTCAGTGGCAATACATTTTCTCGGAAACAACAAGGCAGACAACTACAGATTGTTGGTGGAAAACCTCCTCAAGGCATACAAAAGCCTTGGTTGCAACATGTCACTAAAGATACATTTTTTGCACTCTCATCTAGATTTTTTTCCACCGAACTGCGGAGCAGTGAGCGACGAGCACGGCGAGCGATTTCACCAGGACATTGCAACAATGGAGAAACGCTATCAGGGCAAATGGAGCCCATCAATGCTTGCAGACTATTGCTGGACAGTGACAAGAGATGCTCCATTTAATGAATACAAGAAACAAGCCAAGAAGCGCCGAGTAGACACTGAATAGGACTAATCTATGTACATAATAGTTTTTTGCCTTTTGTTTCATAGTACATTTTATTTATATAACCCTTTTGCTGATTTTTAAAGTGTTACGTAAACAGGACAGGTGAAATATTATCATGTAAAGCAACCATAAACACATGAAAAGACCTAGGTTTACAATTTATGATTAAAACTCTACTATCTACACAATATACATAGACATAAAATGTAAAAACTTAAATATCTTAGAAACAGTAGCCAATCAGTTGTTTTAATTGTCATATTTGAATTCAGCACATCAAAATACATAATAAATATCACATTTTATCTCTGAAGCAGACGACTTCTAAAAAATTGTCGACCAGTGATATGAAAGAAGTGTATAAATATGCTGAAAATTGCCAGTTTTGGGGGGAGGCTTAGCCTCCCAAAACACACATACCTTGACTTCAAGGCAGGAGGGGGCAGAAAGGAGTGAGCAGTGGGCAGGAGATGCTCGGGGAGAAGATCTAAGGGGTGGGGGCAGAGTGGGAGCAGGAAGAGGTGGAGTGGGGCAGAGTGAGGGCAGGGCCCTGGGGAATGAGGCGGAGTCAGGATGGGGCACCCACCAGCAAAACCAAAAGTCAGCACCTATGGATCCACGTTCTTCACCGAGGTTCTGCAGAACTGGCATTTGTCAATTGAAATCTTCAACCCATAGGCTTCCAACTGATTTAGAACTTTAAGAAGTCTTTCTTCATGTTCCTCCAAGGTTCTTCCAAACACGACCAGGTCATACAAATAAACTAACACTTACATGTCTCCCACAACTTTCTCCATAAGATACCGAAATGTAGCAGGTGTTCCAGAAATCCCTTGGGGCATGTGCTCAAATTAATAAAACCCTAATGGACAAAAGAAGTCCGTCTTCTCCTTATCTTCTTCTCCCAGACGGATCTGGTAGTATCCACTTTGAAGATCCAACAGTGAGAACCACTGGCTCCCCAACAAACAGTCCACGGCATCTTGTATCCGGGCATGGTGTATTGGTCAACTACAGTGCGCCTGTTTAGGGTGCGGAAGTCGATATACATCCAGATTTTCTCACTCTTCTTACAGACCACCACAATGGGAGAGACAGATGGGCTGCAGGACTCTGTAATTATACCATTCACAATCAGCTCTTGAAGAAGATGCCACACATCTTCCATCTCAGAGAGAGCAATATTCCTAAGTCTCTCCCTGAAGGGTCTTGTAGCCAAATGTGGTGTTCCACTCCTTTGGCACATCCCACGTCCCACTCATGCAGTGAGAATACCTTGAATCTTTTGTAAAGCATCTTCCTCAGGCGATCCTTTCACTCCTCAGATAGTGGTGAGTCTCCAAAGTCAAACTTTCCAAGATCTATTGGAGGAACTTCAGCTTCACACTGAGGTCTCATGATGGTTTCAGGCTCAAAGAGGTCTGCTATCTTCTGCCTTGTTTCACAACCACATAATGGCTTGTTTAATTAGCAATCAGTATAATCAGCTTTTCCTGGGGTTAAGCGGGTATGGCTATGACTCTACTGGGAATCAGCACTCCTTCAGGGAGCCCTCCCTCAGCAGGCTGCTCTTCCATTGCTAATGTTCCTGTACTGCCTTTTAGGCAGGTATTCATGACAATCACCTCCTTTTCTGTCATTGCAGGTACCACAAAAGGAATTGTGCTCACATACCTCAGTGCTCCCACTGGTGAATTAGACATCACCTTTTTAGGGTCCTCAATTTTTCTGTAGGCTGCAGAACAATGTGTGTGGATCACCAAGGTATTCCGGTATTGGTCCCCTGCTCAGTAATCTGCAAGTACCTTAAAGAGACTGGAGTTGGTCCCTATTAGCATGGATACATCAGAGACCCCTTAAGGGTCAGAGCATATTAAGGCAGCAGTGTCCACCTCTTGTCTTACCCCAGCAATCTCCTCTCAAAATTCCAGGTGCACTGTGATATACTCTTGATAGGGGTACTCATCCATGCTAAGGCCACACAGGTCAAGTCCTGTCAGCAGCTGTATAGGCAGATGCCTAGGCATCTGCTGGTAGAAGGATTGAGTTAGTCACCTGGGACCCAGTGTCAAGCACTGCTTTACATTCTGTCCCTTCAGTCTTCACAATGACCTCTGCTTGAGGTCCTATCAATCCTGGTGGGATTCTGGCTTTTTGGTTCTTTCCAGGGGAACCTCCAACTCCTGCAGGCCTAGATGGCTCCCTTCTCAAGCCCTGTGGTCATTTTCTGACTTTCCCCAAGTGATCTTCAGATTTTGATATACTAAAGTATATCTCTTCATTCTGATACCTTGCAGCAGTGTGTCCACCCTGGCCACATCTGTAGCAGGATTTACAAGAAGGATTGTCTCTTCCTTGTTGCCTGGGTGGGGCAGTAGCTCTAAATGTAGTCTTCGCTTCTGTAGACTAAACAATCCCAGTTCTCTCAGCCTCTCCTCATCAGTCATATGCTCCAGGCCCCTAATCATTTTTGTTGCCCTTCTCTGGACTCGTTCAAATTTTTCCACATCCTTCTTGTAGTGGACTGGACACAGTACTCCAGATGAGGCCTCACTAATGTCGAATAGAGGGGAACGATCACGTCCCTTGATCCACTGGCAACGTCCCTACTTACACAGCCCAAAATGCCGTTAGCCTTTTTGGCAACAAGGGCACACTGCTGACTCATATCCAGCTTCTCATCCACTGTAACCCTTAGGTTCTTTTCTGCAGAACTGCTGCCAAGCCATTTGGTCCCTAGTCTGTAGCAGTGCATGGGATTCTTCCGTCCTAAGTGCAGGACTCTGCACTTCTCCTTGTTGAACCACATCAAATTTCTTTTGGCCCAATCCCCTAATTTGTTTAGGTCCCTTTATATCAGCAGTTCTCAAACTTCTGAGAACCCTTTTTCATTCGTCGGCTGCTGCAGCAGACCCTTGTATGTCTGCCGAAAAGCCGCTGAATGAATTACTTCCGCATTCAGCGGCTATTTTCGGCGGACATGCCGAGTGCTCCCAAAATAGCTCGGCATGTCCGCCGAAAAGCCGCCAAATGCAGAAGTAATTCATTCGGGGGCTTTTAAGCGGTGCCGGGAGCTCGTGACCCCTCTGGAAGCGCTCGGCGACACCCAGTTTGAGAAACCCTGCTCTATATCCTATCCCTACCCTCCAGCATATAGACCACTCCTCCCAGTTTAGTGTCATCTGCAAACTTGCTGAGGGTGCAGTCCTCGCCATCCTCCAGATCATTGATAAAGATATTGAATAAAACCATCCCCAGGACTGACCCTTGGGGCACTCTGCTTGATACTGGCTGCCAACTAGACATGGAGCCATTGTTCACTACCTGTTGAGCCCAATGATCCAGACAGCTTTTTATCCATCTTATGGTCCATTTGTCCAGCCCATACTTCTTTAACTTCTTTAACTTTAATTTTAACCTTCTCCTCCCAGATCTCTTTTATTAGCTGAGAGTAACTCTGTGGATTTTCTTGTTGTTCCCATAATTGAAGATGAAGTAGGATTGGGTTCATCTGATATTGAAATCCTCTCACAATCTAGTCCAGTCCATTTACTCAACAGCCACTTGCTCCGCTCATGATGGCCACTTCTCCCCTCATGATGACTCTCTGTAATAATTTCTCCAACCTCTGTTTATAGGCAGAAACATTCTCACTCACAGATTCAGCAACCTAGGCTTTCAAAGAGGATGTGTGTTTTTACACATCCCCCACCATTGCTCACCCTAATGGCAATGAAACAGACAAGGCCCCTGTCCTCAAATAAAGCAACAGCTGCAGCGTGTAATTTCTAGGCTGAGCTGTCACTAGTAAAATCATATCAATGCAAAAAAAGAACCACTGATGGGACTATGAAAAACTTAGGACAGTTTTCTGCAATGTTATTTACTCTATTTTCACAGAAATGGCAATGTGGCAGAAAAAAGTAGATAGAATTGCATCAGATTGCTTCTTTGAACAATTTTCCTTGTAGGCATTTTAATGTGAATGTTTCACAAAAATGGGGCCAATTCTTAAGTTAAAACAAAGGCAAAAATGATATTTTTATCTGTTGCTACTCAGAATACTGCTAAAACTGCTTAAATTAGTTATGTTTTGTAACATGCACACAGGACAATTCAATACTTTCCTTCAGAATGACCTTTTTTGGACTAAGAGAACATCTAATCAAGAAAGAACATAAGTAAAGTCTCCATAACATAGCAATGTGTGTGTGTCTTCACTATAACTATTGGCTCTGTAGTGAACACAAACCCACTGCACGTCTCTCCAGACTGAAAACAAAGGCATAACAGTTACCTGGTTATATACACTACAAGATATGCTGCATTAGCAGCTGCTGTAGCAAAGAGCGTGAAATTTCTACTGCAATGGATTGGCTTTGTTGCAGACATTACAGCACAGGCAACTTTATGTAAGCAGCCTTGGTGGGATAGAGCAGGGGTCTCCAAACTTTTTTGACCCCACACCCCTAATGGAGAAAAAATTTTGCGCAGGCACCCCCAAGGGGGAAGCCCTGCCCTAGCCCCTCCCCCATCCACTCCCTCCCACTTCCTGCCCCCGACTGCCCCCCTCAGAACCACCCTCCTTGTCCCCTAACTGCCCCCCTGGGGCCGGTCCCACTGCGCCCGGCTCTTCCAGCAGGGCTCCAGCTGTGGCGCCCGGCGCCTGGGGTCGGGGATCCAGCCATGGCGCCTGGCGCCTAGGGCCGGGGCTCTAGCCATGCCGCCCAGTGCCCGGGGCCGGAGCTGCAGTCGCGGCACATGTGGAGGGGCCGCTGGGATCCTCCTACCTTATTGGAAACCTGGGAGGTTTACAGTAAGGCAGGAGGAGCCGGTCGGCCCCAGTGGCTCCTCTGCAAGTGCTGCAGCAGCCCTGGCGACAGGAGTGGCGGTGGCTCCTGCTGCCGCGGCGACTGATTCCTCCAGCCAGGGCCACCATCGCCTCCCGTGGGTGGTCCTGCACACCCCCGGGGGGTGTACACACCCCAGTGTAAGGACCATTGGGATAGAGGACTCCTGATCACAAATTTAATGCAGGTGCACAATGGCAAGTCTTCAATTCAGCACATTCCAGGTTTTGGAGAACAGTCTCATCTCCTTTCTAACCCGAATAACATGTGGAAAAGGGGAACAGGAGTCACAGGATTTTTCTTTGCTCCATATGTGTATCAGTACGACCTACTGGAGTACCAGACAGGAGACATGTATTCTGCTCTGCCTCTGTTACTGGTTTGCTGACTGACCTTGGGCAAGTCACTTCATCTCTGCATTTCAATTTCCTCATCTATAAAAATGGAATAATGATAATGACCTCCCATTGGAAAACACTTTGAGATCTAGCAATTAAAAGTGCTAGATAAGACCTGAGTATTAATATAGAGGAGATTGGCTGGAGCACCTTCCTCCAAACCTCTTTACATATCAGGGGAGAAATCCTACTCTCAATTACACCCCTATTGCTCCATTCTGGTTATTGGGGCTTCACAGATGAAAATGAGTGCATAGTTTGGCCCAGTGCATTCACGGGACTGAGAGGTGAAAACTCTTAACAAGATTTTGTAAGGTCTTACCAAAACTGTGCTTCAATGTAGGAGGGCAACTGCTGCTCCTGAGAGGTTTCACCTTCTTGACAACACTAAAACACAAGTGGGATTAATGCACCTGAGTAAGTTCCCTTGGATCTGAATGCCAGGCAGTCAGCACTTTGTAGTTTACATGACATATGCTGGACTGTACTAAATACAAACACACAGAGTGAGAAATTAACTTCTGGCCCGCCTACAGCGAGACAAACCTTCCTGTAAGTATGAAGACAATGGCAGCATGTGTGTTTTGACTGAGGGTGTTCATCTCATTTGTATGAACGTATCATTCTTGTATCTGAAGCTAGAAATATGAAGTATTACTCTAAACTCCTATTGTAATTATGCAAAGTGTGGGCCATTAACGGGGGTTTAGAATCTTGATGGCTCCCATTGACCAGGACAATTGGTTGTAAAAGGCTCTGTTTATTTGTAAGCCTTCCTGTGTTCATGTGAGTCAGGCCAGAAAGAATGGAGGCTTGGGGTGACTATATCACATGGTACTGGAATCCATCTTAAACCTGGTGTTTTTCCATTTAGAAGGAAGAATGGGAACCCAGAGAGAGACAAAGGATTCCCACCTTGTGCCAAAGATATAAAAGGGTGTGGAACAGAACAAAAGGGTTGCCAGTCATGAGAAATCCCCTAGTTACCACCTGAGTTGGAACTAAGAAGAACTGTACCTGGGGAAAGCATTGTGCCCAGATTAGGAAGGAGTCTGGCCTGTGAAAGAAGCTTATTGGAACATCTCTGAGGGTGAGATTTACTTGTATTCAGTTTCTTAATATATCAGGCTTAGACTTGCATGTTTTGTTTTATTTTGCCTGGTAATTTACTTTGTTCTGTTTGTTATTACTTGAAACTGCTTAAATCCTACTTTTTATTCTTAATAAAATCACTTTTGTTTATTAATTAACACCGGGGGTGGGGTGAGCAAACAGCTGTGCATAACTCTATATCGGTGTTACAGAGGACAGACAATTCGAGCTTACTCTCAAGGCAGGGTTCTGGAGTCCCAAGCTGGCAGTTGAAAATGGGCTCAGAGGTAATTTCAGCACATCAGGTGACAGAACCAAGGGGATCTCTATGACTGAACCTGTCACACCAGGGATGAGGGGCTTGGGATGCAGGAGGGTAGCTCTCTTTTATGGACACCCAGCCAGCCAGTTAGCGATAAAATCCATCTTAGTAGTTGTTCTCTATTTGCTTTACCTGGAAAGGGTTAACAAGTCTCCCTGCAGAAGTAAAAGGAAGGTAGTGGGCAACTGACCAAAAGAGCCAATGGGAAGGCTAGAACTTTTTTAAAACTGGGGAAAAACTTCCCTTTTTTTTGTTTCTGTTGTTGTCCTGGAGAGAAGGGACAGAGCAGCAATGCTGTAAGAAGTTTTGGGCCAGGTACGAAAAATCATCAGATCATACCTAGAAACTACTCATTGAAAACCCCAGATATGTAAGTAGATCAGGAAATGTCTAGGAAGATGTGATGAGGTTTATTTCTTTTATTTCTTTATGGCTTGTGGATTCCTCTGTGCTAATCCCAGGTGCTTTTGTTTTGCTTGTAACCCTTAAGCTGGACCTCAAGAAAGCTATTCTTGATTCTTAATTTTTGTATTTGCTCTTTTGAAATCTAGCAAAAGCCTGAGTTTTCAGATGTATTTTTTTTTCTTTTTCCCTTTTTAAATACAATTTACCTTTTTAAAGATCAGGATTGGAGTTCTGAGTTCTAAGAGATTTGTGCATATGTTGTTTAAGAAGCTACAGCTTAATTTTCTTTGTTTTTCTTTCACAGCTCTTCCCCGGAGCAGGGTGATTGTGTGTGTGAAAGGGCTTGAGGGTACTCCACAGGAAGTAATTCCCAAGTGCACCTTCCTGGGTTTTTGCACTTGGGTGATGGCAGCATCTACCCATCCAAGGTCAAAGAAAAGCTGAACCTTGGGAATTTAATACAAGCCTGGAGTGGCCAGTATTAATTTTTAGAATCCTTGTGGGGCCTTCACCTTCTGCACTCAAAGTGCCAGAGTGGGGAATCAGCCTTGACAGGGGCTGTGGCAGACGCTGGGTGAGAGGGACATGTGGAGGCTATGGCAGAGGCTGGTGCCATCATACTGGACAAGAAGGGCTCTGGGAGATGCTGGATGGTGTTGAGTGGGATGCACAGTCCAAGGCAGATGCTGGGTGGGAAGGACACATGGGGGGTATGGCAGGTGCTGATGCCATTGTGTAGGATGAGCAGACCTGAAAGATGCTGGGTGGAGTTTCCTGTTGCCCAGTTTTCAACTAAATACCCAAGGATAGGGTTACCATACGTCTGGATTCTTCTGGACATGTCCGGCTTTTTGGGTTATAAATAGAGTTTGGGGGGAGGGGAATTTGTAAAACTCTATAAAGGTCTGGGATTTCCCTCCCCCGCAATGCAGAGTGCAGCGCGGCTGACAGAGAGGACGGGCCGGATTGAGCCACTCACATCGGGGTCCCCAGCAGCCAAAGCCTCTCCCCTGCTCCTCCCCTCTCCTGCAGCCTCAGATCGCTGGCTGGGCCAGATTGAGCTGCTCGCATGGGGGCCTCTGGCAGCTAGAGACCTTCCCTTCCTCCCCTGTTCCCTGGCTCTCCCCCTCTCCTGCAGCCTCAGATCACCTGCCATGCCGCTCACATTGGGGCCTCTGGCAGCTCTAGAGCTTGTCCCCTGCAGCCCAGGGTGCTGTGCTGGCAGCGCTTGGCGGGGCAGCGCAGTAGCGTTCTGCAGTAGCAAGCCAGGGGGTTGGAGACGGGGCAGGGGGTCTCTGGAGTGGGCAGTCAATAGACAGAAATCGGGGGGTTGAATGGATCTTGGGTTATGGCGGGGGCTGTTATGGGGCGGGGTTATGGAGAGGGATCAGGGCAGTCAGGGGAAAGGTAGGGGATGTAGTCCTAGAGGAGCAGTTAGTGTGTGTGGGGGTCTCAGGAGGAGGCAGCTAGGGACAAGGAGAAGGAAAGCTTAGATAGATGGGTTTGGGGTTCTGTGGGGGGCAGGAAGTGGGAGGGAGTGGAGAGGGGACAGGGCTACACCCTCCCCCGTGGAGTATCCTCTTTTTTGAAAGTTCAGATATGGTAACCCTACGAAGGAACCCTTCCCAGCCAGGTAAAAATAAGTGAGGGTGGGGGAGAGCGGGAGACAGAAGAAGGGGGAAGATGGAGTGAACTGGGTGGGACCTCAGAAAAGGGGCGGGACAAGGCTGTTTGGTTTTGTTCCATCGGAAAGTTGGCATGGGGGGGTTATGGCAGATGGGGGCGGGGGAGCAGGGCAGACATGGTGTGTGTGGACACACGGGGGCGACGCACCGGGTGAACTGGGGGAGCCCTGGGGGAGCTGTTCTCCAGGGAGGACAGCGCAGACGGTGACGGTCGCCGGCGCCGGCCGTGATTCCGGCACCCATCAGACCTAGGGGCAGCGAACAGTCTCAGCCCTGCCACAGCCCGCGCTGCCAGCAGCAGCGAGCGACACGGACGAATCTGCTCTGTCTCTTTAAATGCCTTCCCCATCGCCCTGGCCCGATATACGATGACGTCATCAGCGAGCACCGTCCGGGGCGCTTCCCGCTCAGCACGGAGCCGCGTCTATTGGGCGCGACGGGGTCGGGAGCCGGGAGCGGTGGCAGTGGCGGGCGCCGAGGATGTAAGTTGGGGTAGCCGTGGATCTGGCGCCATCCGGCCTGGGTGAGGCGTAGGGGGCTCCCGTGATCGTCTCTGGGCTCCGAGAGGAGGCGCCTGGAGCTGCGGAGCAGGATATGGCGGGTGGGGATGGGAAGGCCGTGACCTAACCCGCCCCGGAGGAAGGAGCCCTGGGGAGGGGCCTTTAGAAAGCCTGCCTGGAAGTTTAGGGCTGGGCCGCAGAGGCACCTCTCCCTGCCCCTGCTTTTGGGCATCGCTCTGCACTTGGTCCAGGCCGTCTCGCTTGAGTTTAGCAGTCGGGATGGTGAAGCTGTGTTCTTCTGTAACTGAGGTCGGGGGTGGGCCGCTCTGGGACAGGGCACAGGCTCCAGTACTGCCCTCTTCCTCCACAGCTCCTGTTCTGCTGCACCCGCTAACCGTCCGAGCAGTTTTTGGGGGGGGGGATCCTCCTCTGTATCGATCTTGTTCGGGGCTGTGCTTTTCTGTCTCTCTTAGCCAGGCCGCACATGTTCTGTAGTCACTAACAAAACCAAAATGCATCTGGCATTGCAAATTGCAGCACATTTACCCCCCAAAAACGTTGAGCAAACTGAGATACAGACTGAACACAAGCATGTATTTATTTGGATTCTTCTGGGGTCTCTATCGCTGTAGTAGCTAAGTGCTCCTTGTATGCTAACAAATTTAACCTTGTAACTCTTCTATAAAGAAATGTTATCACCATTTTCCAAATGGGGAGCTGGAGCACAGAAAGACTGAGAATGAATGACTTGCCTTAAGATCATACAGGAAGTTTTTGGCAGAGCTGAGTTTGCCTCGCTCATCACTGAAATGTAACTTTAGGAGAGGGAGCTGCAGTGCACACCTCCTTGAAGCAGGAAAGTGAGAGAATAAAGTATCAAACCAACACATTCTGTATGACTTGTGCTTACGTTTTTCATTTAGAGATTAGGTGTTGAAGAAATGCTCATTTGTTAATGGAGAGGTTTTCTTTATAATAAGTAGGAAAAAAACATATTGTTTACAAATTCTATCCATGCATGTATATGTTTGTAGATATATACGTAACTTGTTCCTGGTGGAATTATTTTCCAGTGAGTGTTTGCTAGGAACAAAGTCTCAGCCTGACTACATGCGATAACTGGGTGAAAGTCATGTAGTCTTGTCTCATTCTCTGAGATTTCAGTTTTGTCTCTCAGAAAGTAGACATTTGCAGTCAGCGTTGATTGTTAATAAGCAAGATAAAGTTTGTTCTAAGTGAAGGTACATGTATTTCCATGGGGGGAAAGGGAGACAATGCACAAATTGTCCTGCCCCAAAAATCAGTATAAAGGAATTGCAGATTCAAAGGACAAAACAATATGAAATCCAGAAAACTACATGGAGTGTATTCTTATTGCCAAAGAACTCTATTTTATGTAATGTGCCTAAGTATCCAGCTTCATTTTTGTTAGTAGCATTATGTATCCTGTTTTATGGGTCTGTCAGTGCATAGTCATTTTTAAAAATGAAAATAATGTCCAGTTACCTTCCAAACGTTTAATGAATTGACTAGGATAAGAGATAGTGTATACAGCGTAGGACCACCGTAATGGTGATTAAGTTGGCTTTGTAGTGAGCGTAAACCAAACAGGAGCAATCTACCAACTGCTGCAAATGGCTAATAGGCCACATACCTCTGTCACCTTTATTAAATGGTAAACAATCCATCAATTTAGTTAAAATGTGAAGCTATATTGGGATGCCATATTATAGATGGGATAAAAGGACCTCTGATGGATTGAGCCTAGGGTTCAGCTCATGACTAGTATTTTAATATGAATTAATGTGTTGATTTGTGTCCTTTATTTGTATCAAGAGTAAAAGATCTGTAGGAGTGGATGAAATCTGAGGCCCATGTAGGCCTTCTACCAAGAGAGATTTGAACATGCACGGTTGAACTTACAGCAGTGCATGAGACTGGTTTCTCAGCTCAGTCCCTTGCTTCCAAGGCTGGCAGACCAAAGGAGGCAGCTTGCGTCAACTGAAAGTATGGAGACAGAATGCCCTGTGCTGCTTTTTGTGAAACACCCCTTTGCTAAACAACATAAGTTGTGGCAGGAATTGACTAAGCACTGCTTCCTCTAGAGCACTCTGAGGGGTGGATGGCTGTCACAAGGCAGGTTAGGCAACACACATACACCTGGCAGAGGAAGACTCTTGGAAAATTTATGTTCTCTCTGTCTGCCATAAGTCTCAGCTTGCTAATTTGTACCCTTTGTACTCTTATGAAAATGTCAGCTGACACCTTGAAGAATCCATATCAAGTCTTCAGCAAGATGGACAGTGTGTATCTCTGTGTGAGCAGGCACAAGTGTGTGGCTCTAATAGCAATGTAACAATGTGAGTAACTACAGTATTGTGTGTACAATATGATATTGTCAGTATCTCATTAGCTGACCCCAACCTCCTGGCCACCTTTATTGAAAAGTAGGTTTGTTGTTTTTGCCAATACATTAATTTCATGTTTCTAAACCCTTTTATCTTGTCACTAGGCCGCTCTTTGGAGTTTATTGCACTCGATTAGGGATCGTTTCTCAGAATCAAGGAGTTAGAAGTGAGATTTGAGATAAGTGAGGCCCATCCAGTGCTGCTTGGGACGCCTCAGGAGGGAAAATGGAGTTTTCAGGAATGAAAAAGAAGAGTTTGCTAGGATTCAAAGAAAATAATAAAAAATCCAGCACTAGGTAATAATTCTGTCTGAATTTTCTAGGCTTTATCCCCTTTGGGGACATGTAGGATACTAGGGTGTTTCCAGTGAGGATGTGGAATTGCAAATGCATCTCTCTTCTCACAAAGAGAATTTTCTTAAACTACAACTTTGACTTCCTTTTTTAAATTCTCTTAGTAGCATGAACTTTTGTGATCTGTGTTTTTAAAAAATAATAAAAAATCCATGTGCGCTGGCCCTGCAATAATGGTTATTCTGAGTTGGCTTTAAAGTTCAGTGTTTTCTTTTGTTTAAAGTAAAATTTCTTTTGACTGTTTCTTCTTAAAGGGCTCCTTCTCCAACTAAGCGCAAAGATCGGACTGAAGACAAATCTAAGGACAGATCCAAGGACAAAGCGTCCACCAAGGAATCAAGTGAAAAGGATCGTGGTCGGGAAAAAACACGCAAAAGGCGCAGTGCTTCTAGTGGTAGCAGCAGTACCAGGTAACCAAAGTTTCTCTAGTGCATCCCAGTGGTAGCTCAAATAGTAGTGAGTTGTGCTCCTGTACAAGTGCTACAAATCTGCTTCGTGGTTCCTCATATTAGAAGACTCCTTGGGGGATTGTGTTGCTAAAAAGTGACCACCTTGCTTTATGAATGAGTATGCTTTGCACAGAGTACAGTTTCTTCCTTGTCTGAAATGATGTTAGCTGTGAGGTTGAGCTCTCGTCGCTTTAACCACCAATTCTTTTCTTGTGCTTACCTGGAGATCATATTCAGCTATCCTTTCCCCTGTGTATTCTGCACTGATTTTTTTTCCCCAAAAGATCTCGCTCCAGTTCCACTTCCAGTTCAGGGTCCAGCTCTAGCACTGGTTCCAGCAGTGGGTCCAGTTCCTCCTCTGCATCAAGCCGCTCTGGGAGCTCCAGCACGTCTCGTAGCTCCAGTTCCAGCAGTTCCTCTGGATCCCCAAGCCCCTCTCGACGTAGACATGACAACAGGAGACGTTCCCGCTCCAAGTGAGTTTGATTTTATCCACTTAAAATTATCAAGTGGTTGGGAAGTTGCCCTGGAGTGTGTAGGCTTGTGAACAGAGAAGTCATCTATCTGTTGTCTGCTTAATTCATATCCCAGAGATATAATCTAGCTATTACTTGAGAATAGATGCCATCTGCACTTGTAACCTAATGACATGTTCTTCAGGAAGGAGTTTAAAGATCTGATTAATTCATAACTGGCTCTTACATATACCACACACACAAAATCACATATCTAAAATGTATCCATGCATGATTATTTGGGATAATCTTATATCTGCCACCGAGAAGGTGGGGGATATAAGACTATTTCTGTGCGTACTCTGGGATTTGTAGCAGGTTGAAACTGGTGGAAAAATTACAAGGAATCATGTTTTTCTTTAAGGTAGAAATTGAACTGAGTAGAATCTGCTTCTTTGTTTCTCTAGAATTCTTCACTTTGGATATAACATGGAACTAGTGCCGTGAATAAAGTCACAACATCATAAGTTGTCTAGTTCAGTTCATTCTGAATACAGAACTGTTCTCCCCCCAAAAAGAAGTGTCTGTACTGGACAGTTGTTTGAAAATAGTTTGATTTTTCTCCCCCAACAAAGGTGCTACACAGGCACAAAGTTTCATTTACTCATGTAGATTTAGAGGGTAGGAAGGTCTGGAAACAAATCTGAAAAGTATGAAAGTTTGGGGTCTGTAACAAAGGCCTTGTGTATGTAAGGTACTCTGCTTCTCCCACTCAGTCTATTGCAATGGGTGCAGTATGCTTTTTGGTGGTTTATTGATATTTGCTTTAGGCCACCGTCAGAGCTTATTGTTATAGTACAAAAGGTTCCAAACAGGGATCAGGGTCCCATTATGTTAGACACCGTATGTGCATGTATCAAAAGTTATGGTTCCTGCTTAACGCGCTTACACTCTATGGCTTTGATACTGGAAATGGGAGTAATTACAATAGTTAAGTTAATCATGTGTGTGTTTTCAGGATTGGGATGTAAGTAATTTTCACCAGGTTTCAGATCTTTATAGTGACAGTGATTGTAGACGTGGAAATAACTGGCTTTCCACATCAACCGGTTAGGGGAATGAGCTCAGCTTTTGATTCCCAGAAAGGCTGAGGGAGGTGTTGAGGTTTTTGCTGATAGATGGCGGGGGCATCTTTATCCCTACTTGATTCACTTTAAATTCTGGAGTGAGATGAGATTTAACTTGATAGCAAGTAGGTGCGAGCTACTCCATGCCAGTATCTCTAAAAATGATTGATTAGCCTGATATTTCTGCTAAAATCCTCAGTAGTGAAATTGCTAGTGTTGGCATTTTAATTTGTCAGACTTTAGAGCCAACATTCCAATGAAATGATTGGGAACTTTTATCTTCAAGCTGTTTCCCTCTACCCCGCTCCCAAAGATATAGGCACACATTCCTATAGCATCAATTTATGTTCAGTCCACATTGTGAAGAGTATTTTAGCAACTATAAATATTATAGAATTAACTGTGTCAAATTAAAGCTTTGATTTTTTTTTTTTTTTTTTGGAGTACGGTTATGTGCCAATTTAAAAATATTCCAGAAATACACAGCAATTTCAGTGATTGCATAATCACTTGGAACCAGGGTCCCTGTCTAGGGAGTAGAAATCAGAGAGCTCTGAATTGCTAGATCTATAATTTGCCTGTTTACTGGGCCCATGTCATCTCTTGCATCCCTCACTGTTCTGACTTCAAAGGGATAAAGTATAATAGCCTGCTGTCTCTTAGGCTCTGTCTGTGCTGAAGAAATTTAAGAGAATTTCTCCCTCATCAACTAAACTGATGTTAACAGTGGTAGGAACCATAGTATCATTGTGATTTCAGTTGCAGATACAATTTTCAGTACTATCCTCTAGCTCTTCTGGGAGTTACTCTGACCAATATGGTGTCAGGAGCCATAACTCATCTACACTAGGTTCCCATTATCAATGCTGTGAAACTTTTCTAAAATGTCCTTAATATGGATGGGTCCTTAATCCCATGCCTTAGCTTATTCCATCACCTTTGTGCAATCCCTATAGTGTAATTCTTTCTCTTAGCAGCCACTAATTTGAGCTGTTCAAGTTAATAATACTTAGTACTTGCATACAACTTGATCACTTCAAAGCACTATAAACAGTGTTTGTGAGGTAATATCCCCATTTAACAGATGGGAAAACAGATAGGGTCCATTGGTAGATATTGTCCAAAAGCTTGAAAACTCAGTTTTCAAATAATATGTCTGTATTAACTTAAACCTGTCTGGAATAGCTGCTAAAATTATGTGGAAATGACTATTGTGAAGGGATTTTATTGGCGGACCAATATAAACGTACCTCCCCTGTCTCCGGATGTAATTGGCTTTGTGTCTATACTGGGAGTGCAGCTGGGCCTCTCTGGCTTCTGCCCCTGCTGCACCAGCAAACAAGCCAGAGACCTTTGCATTGGTGCAATCACCTGTGCTCTTTACAGTTTACTTTCCCACCACCTTCTAGCTACAGTTTCAGTATCACAGCCCCAGGAACTGTTAACTCGGTGGTTCTCAAACTTTTGTACTGGTGACCTCTTTCACATTACAAGCCTCAGTGCGATGTGCCCCCCCCCCCCCAATATACATTAAAACCACTTTTTAATATATTTAACACCATTATAAATGTTGGAGGCCAAACAGGGGTGGGGTTGGGGTTGGGGTGGAAGCTGACACCTTGTGACCCTCTCCCATGTAATAACCTCCTGACTCCCTGAGTGGTCCCAACCCCCAGTTTGAGAACCCATGTGGTAACTCCTGCAGTCAGTAGAGAAGAGCTCCCACTCTCTCCGGCTCCTCTCTTTCCTTCTCCCACTTTGGCTTCTTTGTTGCCAGCCTTTATGTAGCCCTGGCTACAAAAAGGCTGGCAGCTGTTCCCTGTTTGCTACTAAGCCAGCTCTAATTCCCCTTTCTTGATTGGAGCTGGTGGGACAGAGGCCTGGTTCCTTAGCCAGCATCCGGTTAGAGTGCCCCTTCAGTTATTTGTGATGTACATAGAGGGTCTGAAATATTGTTTCCAAAAGTTTATTTGCCTTTTTTTGAAGAAAAAAAAAAAAAATAGAAATTTAGATCTTGTCTGTCCTGGCAGACTTTGGTGAACCTAATGCATTTGGGATCATGAGTCAAAAAACTGAAAGCTGAGCAATAGCGCAAAAAAAAAATAATTAAGAAGTATTTAAACACCTCTGTGTTTGTGAACATACATGTAACTCCAGTAGCTGATAAACACATGAGAGAAAGGACATTTGTTTAACACTGAACATTCCACCATCATGGCAAATCCCAAAGGGTAGTAGCCTTCTTGCAGATTGAGTTCCACTTGGATCAATTTCTAGCTGGGTCTTTAAGGTGGTCTGGCTGAATATTTGGTTTATGTCCATCACCGGCAATCTTAAGCTTTTGGCAACAACATGGTTGGGCTATGTAGGAACATTCCTTGGTAAGCTTGCTTCATAATTCATTGGTCTTCCATCCTAATGACATGACCATAGCCAGAAAGCTGCCAAAACCAACCCTGTGCTGATGGAAGTGGTTGCTAGGTTTGGCTATGAACCCAGCGAAACCTTAGCCTCTCTTCAGTTAATGTATGAGAACTCACAGTACATATGCTCTAGATCCCAAGAGGTCCTCCAGCAAAATCAAAGAAAAACAGACTTGACATTCAGGATATTTCTGAATTAAAAAGCAAACAAAAACCTTTTAAACTTTCCGTTACTGCAAGTTTTCAGACCCTTATTTATTACAAAGAAGCAAAAAAGTGAGGTTGTGGGTCCGTCACGGAAGTCACAGATTCATGAAGCACCAGCAGGGGGCCTGAGCCATGCACCACAGTGCCCCCCAGATTACTTGCATCTCCCCAACAGCCCAAGTTTTAGTTAGGGGTATATAGTAAAAGCCATGGACAGGTTGCTGGCTGTGAATTTTTGTTTACTGCCTGTGATCTGTCCTTGACTGAGACTAAAACATAGCCTTAGTTATGGGGATTGGCTTGTATGTTACCAGATTTGATAGTTCTGTGATATTCAATTCAGGTCTAAGCCACCCAAGAGAGACGAAAAGGAGCGGAAAAGACGGAGTCCATCACCCAGACCTACCAAAGTGCATGTTGGGAGACTCACTAGAAATGTGACCAAGGTAATGGCCTGTCCCTCTTTATCCTTGAACTTTCACATCTTTGGGAGAGTAATTTGAGCTTTTAAAATAGTATCTTCAGAAATAGTTTATTACTAGGTTGCAATCAGGTGTCATTGTGTTGGAAGTTCTTACATTATCCATACGCAAGGTTGAGGTGCATTGGCAGACCTGTCTGCGGGTAAACTTGCATGGCACCTAATCATATTAAACGTGGTTCAAGCCACGAGCAATTAATCCATGCCAGGATATGGTTCTCAAAAGACCTGGATGCCATGTCCCAGATCTAGTGCCCTGTGCTATCAAGCAGGGAACTTGGATTTATACCGTGTATTTGGTTGCCTGGTTCTCTCGCAGGGTGTTGTGTAGCTTACATTTGTCTTGATTGGAAGATGAAGAGTAGCTGACCCCTTTGTTGAAAAATTACAACTGGAGGCCAGCTGAAAATGTCCGTGACTGATCTGCAGGAGTGGTGCTCAGTTCAGTTTTCCTTGCCAGATAATTGGTTTGGTGAGGTGTGAAGTCTTCGTAGAGGGAACACGTAACTATATGATGCTATATAAATGATCCTAAATGTTAGAGAATACATCTGTCTCCTTGAGCATTTGACCCCAGACAGCCCCTCCTCTTGCCATTTCCCATATGAACTTCATGATTTCATTCATTCTTTCACTCCTGATCAATTTACCACAGCCTAGATCCTCTGGCCTTTTTTGATGAGGGTAGTCAGTAGATATTTGTCTAGGGCAGGGATCAGCAACCTTTCAGAAGTGGTGTGCCAAGTCTTCATTTATTCACTCTTATTTAAGGTTTGTTGTGCCAGTAATACATTTTAACGTTTTTAGAGGGTCTCTTTCTATAAGTTTATATAAATAAACTATTATTGTATGTAAAGTAAATAAGGTTTTTAAAATGTTTAAGAAACTTCATTTAAAATTTAAATTAAAATGCAAAGCCCCCCAGACTGGTGGCCGAGACCTGGGCAGTGTGAGTGCTACTTAAAATCAGTTTGCATGCTGCCTTTGGCACATGTGCCATAGGTTGCCTACCCCTGGTCTAGGTCTTGGGAGTCCCTAGGAAGAAACTGAGTAGACAGCAGTAGAGGGCTGGTGGGAATTCGAACTGTATCCATATCCAGTTAATAAGATTGGTCTTCCTTGATGTTATTGGTTTTGATCTTGTATTGGGTATGCCTCCAATTTAGCATTCCTTGTCAACACCACCTGATAAAATGGGAATTGGCATTGTCCTTAATAATCACTGTTTCTCTCTAGGATCACATCATGGAAATATTTTCCACTTATGGGAAGATTAAAATGATTGACATGCCAGTTGACAGGTTAAATCCACATCTCTCCAAGGGTTATGCCTATGTGGAGTTTGAGAATCCAGATGATGCTGAGAAGGCACTGAAGCATATGGATGGAGGTAGGTACTGGATGTTGTGCAAAGAAACCAGAAGGACTAATAGAAATCCATGGAAGATATGAGGGTTGATACAATGAGTTAAAAGAATCACTGGCTCTGAGTTGCCCTACCAACTTTTGTGGTTTTACAATCTCACTTTCTTAATTTTTTTTCCCCATGTCTTTCCTCTGTTGCTGGGTGACAGACTCACACAAGCAGTAAAACTGACCATACAGGGGAAACAGCTAAACTTAACTTTCATAAAGCACTGTCTCACCAAGTCAAATGACCCCAAAAAACCCAAACTGTTGTTTGTCAGAATAGTAGGTTCTAAATCTTTCATGGTTTTTAGGCAGAAGTGATTTTTAAGTTGACTGTGTAAATGATTTGTTCAGGGTGAGATGGTGAGTCAGTGGCAAAGTTGGAGAGAACCTAGGCCTCTTGATTCTTCCTGTAACCACTAGATCAGTGGTCTTCAAAATGGGGTGCACGACACCCTTCACGGGGGGCCATGGTGATCCGCTGCAGGATCGGGCTGGGATGCCGCTGAAACGGGAAGTTGTATTTGTGTCCCACTGAAATCGGAAGCTTTGCAGTCAGTGGCATTTCAGCGGACACCCCCCCCGGGCCGTGAGAGGCATCAGGGAAGAGGAAAGGGGCCGCGGTCATAAATCTTTGAGAGAGACTGCACTAGATCACAAATCCTCCAAAGGTAGCAAAGCAGCAACCTTGTGAGGATGGAAATCTGTAGCAGGGGTGCAATAGTACTGTGCTGGAAATTTGTAGCTCATTCTTTGTCTTTTTAACTGTAAACAGGGCAGATTGATGGTCAGGAGATCACAGCTACAGCTGTACTGACACCTCGGCCTAGGCCACCTCCCAGACGCTTTAGCCCACCAAGGAGGATGCTGCCACCGCCACCAATGTGGCGTAGGTCACCACCTCGCATGAGAAGAAGGTGAGCCATATTTTATGATGTGCTGTAGAAATGTGTAAGCTAAACAGGGGTGTGGTAACGTTTAATTCTTGTCACCAAGCATCTTGTCTGTGGCACAGATTTCATCATTGGTAACTTTGCCTCCCTGGGCTTGATTTCAGCGAACCTTATCAGTGACCTGTTAAACCTGGAAACAGATCATCTTTGCTCCTGGTTTAGTAAACACAAACTTTTAAAGATCTGTTACCACTATGGAACATGATTGGTGATCTTTACTGGACTGTGCTCAGAACAGCTTCTGAAGTTTTTGAGACTCCTATTTCTTGACATACCAGGGCCTAAAACTTAGAATGACCTAGCTATATCACTCAGGGCTGTGAAAAATATCATGCCTTGTGTGATGTAGCTATGTCGACGTAACTCGCAGTGTAGATGCGTCTAGGCTGATAACTAGGTTAACAGAAAAATTCTACCACTTCTCAGAGAAGTGGGCTACCTACATTGCTGGAAAAACCTCTTGTGTCTATGCTGAAGAGTGTGGTAGCTATGCTGCCGTAGTGTAGACATACCCTAATAGCTGAGTTAACATGATGTAAGATCTACATTTTATCTGTCAGCCACCAAACTCTGCTTATTAATGTCCTTCAGATGTTAGATCATGTATTTTCCCGCCTTCATTTAATCTCTGTCCTTCCCTAGTCTTCATACAGTAGAATCTCAGAGTTACAAATGCCAGAATTGCAAACTGACCAGTCAACCACACACCTCATTTGCAACTGGAAGTACAGCATCAGGCAGCATCAGAGACCAAAAAAACCAAAAGCAAAACAAAAATACAGTACAGTGCTGTTTTTAAAAGTAAACTACTGAAAAAAGAGAAAGGGAAAGCAGCATTTTTTTCATAGTAAAGTTTCCAAGTTGTATTAAGTTCATTTGTAAAGCTTTGAAAGAACCATAAATGTTTTGTTCAGAGTTATGAACAAACTCCATTCCCTAGGTGTTCATAACTCCTGAGATTCTACTGTACCAGGTTAGTTCATCTGATTTTTATAACCCTTTTGGTTCCTGTTAAGATTTATATAGGTTGAAACCATGCTGTCAATGTTCTATTTAAACATAATGTGGCTACAACACTTTTGACTGCAGTGTTGACCAAACTTAAGAGCATGACTATCAGTTTCTTTAGAGTTGGGATTCCTGGGAATGATGTTCTATAAACCCTTTCCCTGCAGCTCAAAGCCAGCTTTCTGTGTTGTCTTAGTTGTGTGAGAAAAGACATACTTGGCAGCATAAGGATAATCTGATGTATGATTGAGTTGGACTTTATTCTTGTCACCATTTCTTTCCAATATGTTGGAAGCCCCCTGGTACACTTAGGATATAAAGTTAGACATTAACTTTCTTCTCACTGTATATATCCTTATCCGCTGTTTATAAAAAGGAGGACTGGAACGCTATAGGATGTGGCCTACATAACATGATGTTTAAGGGGTTTATAAGAGATGCCAGCTGAGATGCGCAGTCATTCTGAGCTCCAAGCACAGCTGCATTTTGGAATGTTTGATTATTCACTTACCAACCATTAGATTTTAGGATTTTTATTCTTAGGATTCACTTTCTTCTTCAAGTGCTTGCTCATGTTCAGTCCATGTCAGGTGTGCATATGCCCCGTACATCATTGCCGGAGAGTTTTCTCCCAGCAGTATCCATAGAGTTGGCTCTAGCACCCACTGGAGGCCCATGCTCGTGTACTAGTATGAAGGGCACAGGATAGGTGGCACCCCTTAAGTTCCTACTTAGCACCAGTGACAGTTGCTGAAACAGTATTCTCCCCAGGTGTGCCCCCCACCAACCTCAGCCCAGGTGCTACTGCAGGTGAGGAGAGAGAGGAGTGGGGGGTGGGAGGGGTCCTCTCTCCCTGCTGTAGCCCCTGGGCAGCCTATACCCCAGACTCCATATCTCTAGCCCCACCCCAGAGCCTGCACCCCCAGCCGGAGCTATCATCCCCTGCACCCTAATCCTCTGCGGCAGCCCTGAGCCCCCATCCTACACTCCAAATCCCTTGGTCCCACCCCCACCACATGAATTTCATTATGTGCACCAATATGAACACATCACCTCCATACTGGTGCACATAACAAAATTCATTCCGCACATGCATGGGGAAAATTTGAGT
Source organism: Dermatemys mawii (assembly GCA_007922305.1). Taxonomy (NCBI): domain Eukaryota; kingdom Metazoa; phylum Chordata; order Testudines; family Dermatemydidae; genus Dermatemys; species Dermatemys mawii. The sequence goes on from ML677381.1 coordinate 31,889,649, forward strand.
GAGTCCTTGGCATCCTGCTCGTTGCTGCTCCTCGCTGCTTCTCTCATGGAAGGCCACTTTCCTAGTGCCAGTCATTTGGGCAAGAGATATTCAGAGTTTTAAGCCTCAACTTCAGGGTCTCTTTACACTGTGTTCTTTAAAGATAAGGTCCAACTGGTGTCTTCGTCTAGCCCAGCGGTTCTCAGACTGGGTCGTGACCCCCCTGGGGGTCATCAGCTGCTTCCAGGGGGGTTGCGAGCTCCCGGCACCGCTGACATGCTGCCGAGTTGATTGCTTCTGCCGTTTCACAGTGTCTGCCGAAAAGCCTCCGAAGTGGGTGTTTCCGGTTTCGGCGAATGCTGTGAAGCACGTGGCATGTCTGCCGAAAAGTCGCCAAATGTGTAAGGAATCAATTTGGTGGCTTTTCGGTGGACATAAAAGTGTTGCGCTGCCAGGCCGGTAAGGAAAAAAGGGTTGTGGTGCCACAAAGTTTGAGAACAGCCAATTTAGCCTTTCTACCCAAGATGGTATCGCAGTTCCATGTCAACCAAAACAGTTTTCTGTTGGTCTTCCCAAAACCGTATAAGTCAGAAGAGGAAAGACGCCTACAATCTCTGGATGTGAGAAGGGCCTTAGTTTTCTGTGTTGATCAGATGAGCATCTTCTGCAGATTGACACAGCTGTTTGTTGCAGCTGTGTATAGAATGAAAGGTCTCCTGGTGTCCTCCCAGAGGATCTCGTCCTGGATTACGGTCTGTATCCAGGCATGCTATGAGCAAGCAAAAGTCCTGCCTCTGGCCATTGTGAAGGCCCATTCTACCAGGGGCACAAGCATCTTCAGCAGCCTTTCTGGCGCAAATACTGATCCAGGACATCTGCAGGGCTGCTGCGTGGTCAGTGATCCACACATTCGTGTCCCATTGTGCAATCACCCAATAAGCCAGAGACTACGCCAGTTTTGGGAGAGCTATGTTGCTATCGGCATGCCTGTGAACTCCCAGCCCACCTCCAAGGACGCTGATTGTAAGTGACCTGATGTGGAATGGACATGAGCAAGCACCCAAGGCAAAAAGGGTTGCCTACTTTTTGTAACTGTTGCTCTTAGAGGAGATGTTCATGTCCATTCTATGACGTGCCCTCCTACCCTGCCGTCGGAGTGACGGCAAGAAAAAACTGGAAGGGTGCAGGGCCGATGGCACCCTTTATATTGGTACGTGGGCGTATGCCTCTGGGCGGTGCTAGAACTGGCCCTACAGATACCACTGGGGGAAGAATCTCCGTGCATGTGGCACGCACATATTTGACATGGAATGGACATGATCAACACATCTCAACAATAGTTTTGAAAGGCAGGTAACCATTTTTTCTTCGCTTTAAGTTCATGGTTTCTTGTTTTGTGCTTCCCATTAGATGCATATATAGGTCCTATGGAGTCGGTTAAGATTACTGGCTTCTGTTTGTAGTCCAGGCTCTGTCCCCCTTTCCGTTTTAAAGGAGAAACTCTCTGAAGTTGCAGTATGTTAATCGTTCTGCTGTGTGATAAAGAAAAACAATGCAAGTTTAATGCTCTGAGCTAGAAGGGCTGTACAGCTGGTGGTAGTATGGTCCTGGAGTACCTAGTCTCCCTGGATTCACAGGTTAAATACCAGTAAGATCAACTTGGCTCTTTGTGAAATATAGAGTATAGTGCTCTTTTTTTGGGTGGTGCAAGGTCTTTCAGGTGAGAATTTAAAAGCCCAAGATCTGGTTTGTTCTCTGGTGGCTTGCCATGGTATCCTTGGTCAAAATAGTCCCTCTTGCTGAGTTGTGTGGTGTTGAGGTGCCTCCTTCCATCCAAGAGATGGCTGCATTTCACTGGAGCTCTTTGTATAAAATGTTTTGGGGACCTTCGGGATAATAGGTGCTAGATGTGTGTAAAATAATCTAAACCCATTGTCCTTGTCTCCTAATGAAGCTTTTCTCCTATCTCTGGCAGGTCCAGATCTCCAAGACGCAGGTCCCCTGTACGCCGACGCTCAAGATCCAGATCTCCAGGTCGAAGACGTCATCGCAGCCGCTCCAGCTCAAACTCTTCACGATAAAGCGAAAAAGACTGGACAGCTTTTTATTTTTTAACTTAAATCCCACAGACTAAATATTGTACCTTTTTTATAATGGGCCTGGGTGAGGGGAAGTGAGAGAAATCGAAACTTGGCAGTGAAGGCAAACTAAGAGGGGGTTTCCTGGCCATTAGGCAATCTGTGCCTTGCAGCTTCCAGGCAGTGAACCTAAATGCTTTAAAAGTGGGTTTGGCTTGGATGCTGCAAATGTGGTGTATTGTTTTCCAGACAAGCTACCAGTAGGAAAGATGATGTAGCCTTTTCTCCTCTGATCAGCAGGCTGCTGCTTTATGATTTCCAAAGGCTTAGCATGCCATACAGAAAAAATTAAGTACTGACCTATTTTGGGAATCATAAGGCTGGCTACTATTAAGAGAAGGGATGGGGTGGGATTATATCCATCTCAAGGCATCAGTGCAGATCTTCAGAATTGGTGGTACCCAAACACAGAAATCTGCCTCAAACTTAAATATTCAGTTGTCATTCTGCCCCAATGCCCCGAATAGTGACATCATAAATTTCTGTTTGCACAAAGAGGCAGGGTGCTGCGGACGTGCGTAACATTCAAGATGTTGTTTTTTGGCCACTTCAACTGCATGTTAGAAACAGGCCAGGAATCGAAGGACTGTTTTGTAACTGCCCTCTTTAGGGATCCCCTTGCCCTTCCTGAAGGATTTTGGTACAAATTTCACACCCAGCCGCTACCAAATGGTGTAAATGTTTCCACCTTTAGAAAACACAATGCAAACTGGCAACAGTATCAAAACCCCACCTTACTGCAATGAAAAGGGGGAGGTTTGAGACTGATGCTGGCTGGATTAATTTGGGTAATCTTGCAAAAGGCAAGTAATTTACCGTCTATTGTACAGTCAATCTATAAAGTTTGGGTTTTTTTGTATAACTTTGTAGCATCTTAGGTCATGTTGTGTTTGTATTTGTGTAGAATGACCATATTGAATAAACCAGTAGGGTTAAGATTAAAGAGTATTCATTGGTTCCTTCCCTGTAGACTGTTGGCCTCACTTGTGCATTGTGTATAGAGGCAGCAACTCTTAACAGCTCCTTTTATTTTAAATGTTAAAGATAAAATCTCTTCCACTTAATTCTGGAAAGGGTGAGCTTCATGTTACTGGAAATGGCAGTTGGCTGATCAAGAGGAACAGTAATAGAATTAATTTGAACTAAAGAACAGTGATTGTGTCATGAGGCCAGTGCATGCAAACGGTAAAAATGAAAGCAAGTGCAGCTTGCACTACATTTTTCTTCCGTTCAACTCTCCTGCTGTTACAGTTTGGAAGACTTGAGCAGAGATTCCTCCCAGCATCAGTTGTACCAGAGGGCATGTCACATGAGTACTAGTTTCAAAGGAGGCTCATGGCGCTTCTGAATTTCTGCTACTGTGAGTCAGTCTGTAGTGAGACCCATACTTTTCTGGTCATTGAAGGAATCCATTAGAATTTTAACCCTTTCCCTTGCTCTTGAAAATAACATCACATCCCTTTGCATCCTGCCAAGAGTAGTGAGATTCAGCCAGCGGAGCAGTATTGGAGGCCTTTTTGTAGCTAGAAGTCAGAGCTAGCAGGCCAGTGACATTTCCCCCCCCCCCCCCAAAAAAAAAACAACCCCAACCAGTATGGGGGACAGTCCTGTTCTGTATGTTGTCACATCTCACTGTCTAGGAGAGTAAGATGTCCTGCTGCTCAAGACTAACAAGCAAATGTAGGTGGGGATGAGCTACACCTGATGCTGGGTGACAGTGTGGTCCAAAGTGCTGCATTAAGAGGCAAAGTGGTGTGGAACAAGAGCCCATGAAGAGCAGTGTAAAGAGGCAGGCACGGGCAACAGAGTATCCTTTGCAGCTAGGAGATGGAGATCCAGGAACTCCCTGTAGCCCTGATCAAGTGACAACAGGGGCAAGCGTGCAGCTGCCAATCCAGATCACATGGTAGACCGTGATGCACCCCAACTAATACAACGTGTTTCCTTCGTGGATACTGCCCCCTGCTGCAGCGTTGCTTGCTAGGGATGACGAAATCCCAGGGGCTCATTCTGGTCTAATTTGCATGTTGCTAATTACACCTCTCCTGGGACCAAGATTAGCCCCCAGCCCCCGTGCTGTGACATGCCTTGGAGGAGCCCCCTAGTAGCGCCGCTGTGAGCTCTCGGGTCTTGGATTTGGTCAGCAGACGCCACAGGGTAGGAGTGGGGTGGGGGAGATCCCTCGTGAGGTGAGCAGTGGGTGCGGGGAAAGAAGAGCAGACGCTCCCCTGTCACGTGTTACTGTCTCTTTAAGACGGGGAATTTCAAGCATTGCCTTCGGCGCCGTCTCAGCAGATTCGACACGCATGGGCTGGGGCGTGGCGAATCTTAGGCTCGATGACAAGGCGGGAAGAGCGCGCGGTCCGCAGGGGTGAGTCTGTCACGGAGGACGGTGGGCGCCGGGGAACTACGACACATCGTGGCGCTCCGCCCCCATGTGAGCCTCGCGTTGGGCTGACCGAGGGGGGCTGCGAGCCGCTGAGGACCCCGGCCGGCGCCGGAGAGATCGTCCCTCAGAGTGTGTGTGTGTGCGCGCGCGCAGCTCCTAGCGCCGCGGGCCCCGTGTGTTTGTGTGCGCGCCTCTCTATGTGCAGCACCTAGCACCCCGGGGTGTGTGTGCACCTGTGTACATAGAACACCTAGCGCTGCGGGCTCGGTGCTTGTACGTGTGTGCGCAGTGCCTAAAGCTGTGCACCCCCGCCCCTGTGTGTGTGCGCACGCACACAGCATCTAGCGTTGCAGGCCCCGTGTGTGCGCACCACCTAGCCCCTCAGGCCCCTATGTTTGTGTATGTGCCTGAGTGTGAGCAGTGACTGGTGCTGCAGGCTGTGTGTGTGTGCGCGTGCGTGCAAGGGCAGCAGGTCTGTAGAGAATTTGGTGGTACCCAGAATGCTCAGAGCCTGCCCCCCCCCAACTCTGTCCCCCACCTGCTTAAGGTGAGGGCGTTTGGGTAGGGAGAGGAGGTCTGAGGTGCAGGCCCTGGGCTGGGGAAGAGGTTTGGGGTGTAGGACAGTTGAGAGGTTGGACTCTGGGATGGAGTCTGGGGTGCAGGTTCTGGGATGGAGTTTGGGTTCTGGGGGCAGGCTCTGGGCTAGGGCAGGGGGTGGGGTGTAGGAGGGAGTGAGAGGTGCAGGCTCTAGGACAGAGTTTGGGTGCAGGCTCTGGGCTGGGCTGTGGGAGGGAATTTGGGGATGGGAGGTGCTGCGATAGGGGGTACAGGTTTTGGAACGGAGTTTGAATGTATGCTCTGGGTTGGGGCAAGAGGTGTAGGTGGGAGTTTAGGTGCAAGCTCTGGGCTGGGGCAAGGGGTTGGGTGTAGGAAGGAGTGTGAGTGCAGGAGGTGGGTGTTGGCTCTGAGAGGGAGTTTGGGGGCCAGAGGGTGTGTGTGTTTGGGAAAGGGGTGTGGGTGCAGGCTCCGGAAGGGAGTTCGGGAGCTGGAGGGGGAGTGAGGGAAAAGGGGTGGTGGTGCAAGCTCCGGGAGGAGGTGTTGGCTGTTGTGGGGGAGGGGACTGCCATCACATGTAGCTTCCTTCCTCTCCTGTTGCCCCTCACTGGGGGTGGGGGTGGGTGGGGTGGATCACAGGGTCAAATACTCAACAGTGCCAGCAGCTGCTCAGGTGAGTGAGGTCCACTCCAGATGTCTCCTGCCAACAGCCCCCTCAGAGTCTCCTCCTGGTGGGTGCCTGGGGAGGGCAGGGCTGCCAAACATGTGTGTGCTACCTCCTCTTCCCCCTCCTGATCAGCAGCTGCCTCAGCCTGCTGTGGGCTGTTCTTGTGCTGTAGTCTTAGGCAGCAGCAGCCGACAGCACAGGCAGGCGAGGGAGAACCATGCCCCATTCACTGAGGCAGGGATGCTCTGGGGACAGGGGGACATGCCAGGGCCTGGGTGAGGAGCACAGCGGGGATGGAGGCTGCTCCAGGCAGGGCTCGGGAAGAGACCCTGTTCCAAACATTGGTGGAGCAGGGCCCCCAGCCCTGAATATTCCTGGAGCTGAGCACCATGGGCCCATGTAACTTGCCACCCCTGTGCGTGTGTGTACGCACTACACCTAATGCCGTGGGCCCTATGTGTGTGCAGCACTGGGCACTGTTTGAGACTGTTTGTGTGCATGTTCAGTGTCTAATGTTTCAGTCAGCTCCTGTGCAAACACCTAGGCCCCATATGTATTTACAGCACCTAAAGCCATGGGGCTCTGATCTCAGTCAAATAATGGGTCCTGGTACGTGACAGGGAATCTTAAGTAGAGCCGTGTGCGGATAAATGTGCATCTGATTCGCATAAATGGTTTGCGATTTGCAGGGCTCTTTGAAGTGCTACTGCAATACAAACAAATTATAGTAATAATTAACTAATAATCCTCCAATGCTGGGCAGAGGCCTGCCAATTTATGTGGGAGTTTTTTGGTGTGGGGAAATACCCACTAGTGGCTGGGCTGAGACTACGAGAATCATCTCATCTGCAGGCTAAACAGAGTGCCCTTTCAGAGGGATTACAGTAGCCAGGTGTCTGGGCACCATCATTCTCTGCTTCATTTTCCCCTTTGTTTGATCAGTTCCAGAAGTCACTTTACTGAATGGATCCCAAGCCCTTTGAAGTTGGACATGCTGTACGAGAAGCTATCAACATCCTTTCCTCTTCCAGGAATGGAGTCCAGATCTCAGAGGCGCTTGGTACAATTAAGTGCTACCTAGGTGGAACTGAAAACCAAGCCCCCCTGAAGGAAAGGGAAGAATTTACCCGTGTGCATTTTTCTGCCTTTCTACGAGGTCTTGTCAGTAACCTGAGTCCAGATTGGATAGAACTTCTTACCTCTGATCAACAGAAGGAATTATGGGATAGCTTTTTCTTGGAAGGGCCAGCTGACCAAGCCTTTCTGGTTCTGCTGGACTCCATCATTTCTACTGGGTAAGCCTGGCTTCAGCCCCATATTTGTTAGCACTAAAAGCATGTAAACATGATGGCCCCTTCACACTACAGTTCCAGCCTAGTCAGATGATCTGGTAAACATGGCTTCAGTTTAGTGCAGAAAAGATGTATCTATTTGTAGCCGTGTTCATGAATCATGCTAACTCTGTGGTCGTTTCCAATCTTTTAATATGGTTGTTGAGTATGGCACTGGCCTGCCTATGCTATGACATTGCAGTTGTAATGAAAGAACGAGTGTGTTGTAATCACATCCCCAGGCTCAGATGTAGTTGCGGCATGGAGAGGCCTTTACACATCAAAGCATAAAAGGGAAATGTTCGAGATGGGCCTGATGATTCCTGGCTGTGGTGTCCTGGCCTGGCCACGATTCAGGGTAGAAGGTATATAACTATGTTGATAGAAAGATTGTAATGTGGTTAAAACACAGGGATGGGAGCCAGGAGACCTGTCTTCTATTCCAACCTCTGCTACTGACTCACTGTGTTGCCTTGAGAGGGTTACTTCAGCTCTTGGTGCTTCATTTTTCACTGTTTTGTAGATAGGTAAATGATACTTCTTCTCCACCTCCCATAGGGGTAGTGAGGCTGAATTTGCTAACATGTAAAATGAGGTGAGAGTCACAGGCAGAAGGAGCTGTAGGGGTAAAGTGTTATTTCACTGCTAATCTTAAATTACATTCTGGTGCATTATGGCACTATGTGTGAGTTGATGGGATTGCAGCAGAAAGTGGCATGATTGTCTATTCTGCTCTTAAAAATCTCCAATAGTGGAGTGGCAAACACCTATTGGGAATGGCCCCCTGCACTGGGCTTGATACCCTTGAGGTTCCTTCCAGTTCTGTGATTCTCTTTTGTGTGTTCTCTTCCTTTTTAATTAAAAGGACGGGGGCGGGGGGCACTCTTTATTTCTTTCCAGTCCCAGCTTTCGCCTGATGAAGGTCATTAGCATCCTGGAACAGTTTCTGCAAACAGGAGGCTTGTCGGCTCTGATGTGGGAGGTGTGTCATCAGCAAGCACAGGCTAGTTTACCCACGTTACAAGAGACCCTCCTCAACAAGGTTGTGTGTCTGCCTGACCACTTGTGCAACAAGCTCCAGGGGAATAACCTGCCTATATTCTTCCCACAAAACTATTTCCCTTTGCTGGCTACTGAAATCATCCAAGTGTTGCAGAGGATTTCTGACTCGCTGAGAGGTGAGATTTCAGACCAACTACAGCTGCACTGAGAGAGTGAAATAGTACAAGGGGAGGTCTCCTAATAATCAGCCTCCAGGAAGATGCTGATGGCTGACAATCTAGGTATTTCATTAAGCATGTATTTCATTTTACCACAGGTGGCTTGGACTGTTCCATCTCCTTCGTGTCTCAAGTGCTGGGGAAGGTGTGCGTGCATGGGAGACAAAGTGAGTGCCTTGTAACATGGTTTTGGGCTAAAAGTTATGATATAAGTATATCTACCTGCAACTGTGATTGTAATAGGGTGGCCAGTAAAAGAGGGAGGTTGAGTTTAGATTAATCTGTGGCCTGGGATGTTGCCTACAGTTTGTAGACATGGCCTGCTCTCCTTTCTGAGGCATCCCAACTGTGTGTCTGTTGCCTCTCTCTCTCAATATGGCTGATCTGAATGTGTTCCATTCTCCTTCTCCCAAGAGTCAATGAGAGCGCTAGTCTTCCAGGAGAAATGTCCTGGGCATTATACTTCCCTAGTGCCTACCATCTGAGGTTCTGAAAATGAATTGCAAAAACCAATGAGTTAAAAATTAGAGCCCCTAGATAATAGGCTGTGCATGCAATGAGCCTTCATTTTGGTTTCACTTAGCATTTTGGAGTGGTTGAAGGCTGCTCCCCATGTGCAGTAGCATGTAACAGATGGGGAAGTTAAGGAAGGCGTTCCAATCTCCTACTTCAACAAGGGATTCCTGGAAGCTGCTGTCAAGCTGTCGTCAGTGACTCAAGAGTATGTGGGTACCATCCTCAGGACTGTTAAGAAGCAGGGTACAAACCCCAAATTAGTTGTGAGTTCTATACTTAGATTTCACTAGCCAATTATCAAGTGTAAACTCCTCCAGCACTGTAACAGCCTTAACACAGAGCCACAGACAGTCCTCTTGGGTATTGTGATCTATCTTGCCCCCCAAGAAAGCTTTCCTTTGTGATAGATGGTTCCTTACACCAAAAATCACAACCATATTAAGGTTACTCTTTGTCCCAAAGGACCAGTCACTTACCCCAAGTGGATTGCTCCTTAGGTTTCACACCAAAGACAACTCATAGTTTATTAGAGGATTGACTGTATCTAAAAATTTTTTATTTAGAAAAAAATACGAGTTATTTACAAAGTTAAGAGGTAAATGTATATACATGCAAAAATGAGTTCCAATTTCAAGATTCATAAACTAATAGAAGCTTCTGTAATAAGTAAGATCTGTATGTCCTTTTGGGGCTAACCCTGGCCAAGCCCTGAGGATCTTTTTGCTTATGCTTAGTAATCCTTGTCCCTCAGAGCCCAAGCAGCATAAAAGATACAGTTCCTCTTTGTTAGGGCTTTTTATTCCTCCCCTCCCTCTGCTTCAAGTTGCAAATTCAGCTGTTGAGAGCAATTCACCTGCATGTATCCTCTTCATGAGGGTTATGAGGGAGAGCAAGCAACAAAATATTTTATCCTCTGATGTTCCACAATAGAATCATAGAATATCAGGGTTGAAAGGGACCTCAAGAGATCATCTAGCCGACCCCATGCTCAAAGCAGGACCAATCCCCAGTTAAATCATCCAGGAGATTTTTGCTCCATACACCTAAAATGGCTGCCTCAAGGACTGAGCTCACAACCCTGGGTTTAGTAGGCCAATGCTCAAACCACTGAGCTATCTTGTCTCCCCATAATAGATTGTTTGGCGTTGGGAAGAAGATAATATTTCCTGTGGGGAAACTAGTATTTCACACTTTTTAATGCTTCTTTTCTGTCTTGTGATTCACAGTTACAGAGCAAACACTTTTATCTTATAATATGGTATGCAGATCTTATAAATGAGATTAATGCATGTAGCAACTTGCAAGCATTTCATAAAGTCTAAAAATCTCATAATATCTTTATTGAGATTAATGAGTTTTGCACCATTATGCTGTAATTAATTGTTGTTTGAGTGCTTGTTTTTTTAAATTGGTTATTTTTTTAAAAAAAAATTATTGCAACTATTTTGTTCCCGCTGATAAGTGCCTGTTTTATTTTTAGAGTTGTAGATTTATTTATTTTTTTGGATATTTTAATAGGACATGTTGCAGCCTTTTGGTGCCCTTGCGTTTGTTTCTGGGTTTTTTTAATACATTTGTCTCAGCGATGGCTTTTACACTTACTTTTTTACGCACAATTTTATTTACACACAGAACAGAAGTAGTTTACACAGAACATTTTAAACAGAAACATCAAGTTGTAATGCACAAGAAAACAAGGTCATTTTTTTTTTACTTATTTTAAAATGCTAAACTACAACAAAGTAGTTTTCTTAAAACGTCTGTTACTGTCTTGAAATCAGCCCAGATGCAGATTCCGGCTGATGCGTTTTTACCAACTGGCCAATTTGGCCTTTCTTTTTTGCTATTAAAAAAGGGTGGCTGTCAGGATATGATTAAATCATACACCAATACATTTAATAGATGATATTCTTGTTTTCTTATTTTTATTTTAAATTATACAAAGTACAAACATAAAATTTTACTACTCCATGTCCCCCTTTTGACTCCTCAAGAACAATTCTTTAGTGGGTCATATTTTATACAATTATTTTATAGCAATATATTAAGAGACAGTTTGAGCTGTTGGTTGTAATTAAACAAACATTTTTTATTTAACAGCACCTATTTTATTTAACAGCACATATTTAATAACACATTTTTAGCAAGCAAACACAGGACAATATTAACACAGCTAATAATGAGTGAAACATAATAGACAATATGCCTTTAAAGGTTGGGGGCCAACCTGTAAAGACTTTGTGCCTGTGATAGGCTCTTAGTTTATTTTAGACCTAGCAAGTTTTAGCATGTTTTTATTTGCATGTAATATTTGAATGACACACTTTCCTATATTTCTCTGTATCTGTTGTAAAAACCGAGTTACCTTTGTTTTTGACAAGTGATAGGGCAAGGGTAGGAGAGAAATTAACTGGGGTGGTGGTTATAATGCTCTGTGCTTTTTTTATTTTTGGTAAATAGTATGTGTGATTGCTAGTATATAATACACGGGAATTATATCTACATTTATTTGCTGGAGAATGGCTGATACTTGTATTTTCCCCAAATACTGTTTCCCCAGATGTATTACATACACATTGTCCGTTGTACACGCATCACTTTTTCTAGTTTGTCCCACGCACATTTCCAATGATGTATTTTTGCTACGTGGTTTTCCTTTTTTTTTTTTTTTTTTTTTTTTCTTTTAGTCCACTGACCTATAACCCAGGGTAGCCAAAAGGATCCCATGGTTAATTTTTGGAATGGACTTATTTTTGATATTTTTGTTTTTACAGGTTCTTGGTGAGAAATTTTAACAATTTTATTGAATAACAAATTAGGCTTAACTATGCTGGAAACATACCGCATTCATTTATATCTGTAGGTGTTAAACAAGGACCTTTTTTATTGTTTTAAAAGATGTGTTAATATTTGAACATTTTTAGATATTATCCAAAAAATTTTATGTTTTAGTGATGCTAAACTAAGAATTTGCATTTTAATACATTTTATGGCCCAGGCACTTTTATTTCTTAATTTTTTTTAATTGTTTATAAAGCAGGCAAGAGGTGGTCTTTAGCCACCACCACATATTGTATGTTGCTTTTAGGTTTTTTAGATTTATTTGTACCAGATTCACAGTATAATTTGCGTGCTTGTGAATGATACTATTTTGCAGTTGTGACAAGAAACTTAATTTATTTTTAATTACCTTTAGGTTTATAGTATTTATCATTTTTGCTTAAATTTAACTTTTTTTTAAATATGGTGTCTACTATATTTTGTTTTGCTTAGTCACTGGAGTGCTGATGTACTTTTAGTTAGGCCATTATAATAGGAAGGGGGTAGGGTGAACATTTGGGTTTTAATTTAGGCACGTTCAACTGAGTTTAATACATTCCAATTCTAATTTTATTAATAGTGGATTTAACAAGACTTTTAGTGGATTACTTCGAGTTACAAACAATTTTTTTAAAAATTTTAATTAGGGTATCTCTTTTGAATGCATATATTTTGGTCCAGGTTTTGGTTCATGTGTTTGGGAACCATAGGCTCAATTTATTATGGGATATTGGACAGTATTCCCCAATAACTGTTAGTATTGTTTCTATTTTAACAGGTTTATTTTACTGATATGGTAATTGTGGGTACTTGAAACTTTTGGTGATATTTTTATAGGGACTTTTTATTTTAACCCCTATTTTTTAGTGGTTTGGTATTTTTATGATGTTTATAAGATGAACCTTAAGGTCCACTTTTCCTTCCCAGGCATACATATTGTTTTTTTTAAGCTTTTTAAGAGTTGGCTAGTATTTTTATTATACCATTTTATAAAGATCACTGGATTATGGCTTGGAATTCATGATTGATTGATTGGCGGGAAGTGAATTATTTTTTAAATATTGGCTTATAAGAAGGGCTGCATTTTTTTTGATTGCTTTAATTATTTGGGTGCTGAAAGTTTTCAGAAGCAGTTAAAGCCAGACCTTACACTGGAATTTTATTTCTTATGAAGTAAAATTGTGGTTAAGCAGCGCCTTGTGCTCAGATTCCAGGATGGTTTTTTTAACGAAGAATTTGAACATTATTTATGTAAACAATTTAATTTGTGAAACAAAATTCAGTTTTCCATTTTTTTTAATGCTGCATAACAACGGACTAAGTCAGTCCACTATGGAGTAAGGGCATATTCATTTTGATTTTAGTAAGTGACTCTCCCCCACCTTTTTTTTATTTTAAGGTACACGACTTGATCCCCTGTTTTGTACAAGGCTGCCTTTGGTTTTGAATTGTATTGTTTGTATTTGACCTGATTAACCGTTTACTGGAGGATGGTTTTATTTTTTTGTAATAGTTTGAACTATTTAAAATAGTTATGCTGGGATATATTGGAGCTTTGCTTTTTTTTTTTTTTTTTTTTTTTTTTCCCAGAGGCAGTTTGTTAGCCAGGGTTTTTTTCTGAGTGAGTGATGAACTATTTTTTTGGAGTGCTTTTTTGAATTGTGCCTTGGACTAAGGACTGAGCCCAGTATGGTATATGGAGCTTTTGTTTAATTTCCAAGGCTTGTATTGTTGTAAAAAAAATTTATTTATTTTTTTAAATAAAGCTTCCCTTATTATTAAATGTGTTATTTTTGGGGTGCCACATTTACATATTACATTATTTTAAAAGCTTTTTGGCCACTACCCTGGTGCTGCTATTTTTAGTAGGAAGTGCTTTGCCCATTTTGAAAGGAATTTAATTATTACTAATAAATATTGGAATCCTTCCTTACTTCTTGGCAATTTATTAATAAAATTAATTTGAATGCTGCACCACTGCCCAAGCCTTCACATCATGGGTTGCCACTGACGAGTCTTGTTCTGAGCGCACCGCACATAATTTTGCACCCATATTTTAACATAAAAGTGTATTAAAAATTATTTTGCTACTTGCGTAGCCTTTTAAAAGTCCCTTTCACTGACAAAACTGTCGGGGGGAGGTGTAATTAAATGCATATGCTAATTGTATCTTAAATAAACATGGCGTATTGCCTTTTCTCCTTAAAAAAAAAAAAAAAAAAGAAAAGAAAACACCACAAATCTGTATGCTTCTTATAAGCATAACATACTAAACACTTTCTTATAATTCTAAACCTATTTGAACAATATTAACACACAGGTGAACCAGACTAGTTCCAGCGATGTATTGTTCAATGAAGAGCTATGTGCCTTGGTATGAGCTGACACCTGGTCTGCCTGTGTCTCAGCTACTGGGGCTACAAGTGAAAGCCCAGGTGAACCTGCAGGCAGGGCACACATGTGAGAAGAATTGTGTGTTGTAGGTTCTGAATCATTTGGGGCAAACTTGTGTTGGAAAGGGCATTGTCTTCATGTTTATCTCTCTATAAGCAGCTTGATTTTGCAAACCATCCATATGGATTATGCAGTGGGCTGTTGCCCCAGCTCCCTCCAATCAGTGAGTTTCTTTTTGTTCTGTCTCAATACAGAAGAAATTCTGAATATGTTGGTGCCACGCCTAATGGATCTCACCAAGGTGGACTGCATCTGGCAGAGGATGTGCTGGCGACTGGTCGAGTGCGTACCAGATCGTTGGATGGAAGCAGTGGTTTGTGGCTTTGTTCAGAAAGCACCAGGGTAAGAAATCAAGATTGAGAGTGTGTGTGGGGTGGGAGAGGGAAGTAGTTGTTTAGCTACACTTTACTCCTGGGGGAATTCTCCGGGACTGTGTGCCCGCAGAAAACTGCCTCCCCACAGATTTCCTGCTTTTCCCTGCAGATAACAGCAGGGAAGCAAAGGGAAGTTGTGGGGGGCAGGTGGTGTGACTGTGTATGCAGTTTTTTTGTGTGTGCGGGGGTGGGGGTGTTTGCTTTCCAAATAGAGGTCAGGCATGGGGGCACACAGTGTTACATGCAACTGGCCCCACCCCCATTTATGCAAACACAGAACTGCCCAGCTCTGAGGCTGCATCTGGGGCTCTGCTGACTTTGCAGTGGAACACAGCCTCCTGGGTCCTAGTGCCGGTTATGTTCCCCTTCTGTGTGCTGGAAGTTTTCCTGTTTTCTGTGGAACAGTGTGTGCCCGCAGTGGGGCTGGGTAAGGGGGAAAGAGTCAGTGGGGAAGGAAGGAGGGTGGAATAGGGCAGTGGGAGGGGAATGTGGGAGTGAGGGGAGGGGGATGAAGAAGAAAAGGGGATGGGGAAGCACAGGAGAAGCAGGAGCCTGGCATGTGGTGTCCCCTCAGCAGAAGCTGGGGATCCCTCATTAAGAAGGTCCATCGAACGCTTGCCCTGACAAGCCCTACCTCTGTATACGTAGACTATCCGATAAGCCCCCCCGCCCCCCAGACTCACCGCATTGAGCTACACCTGGGCAACTCCAGTGAGCCCTCCCTGCCAAGCCACATATCGCCACACCCAGACCCCCCCCCCCATTACCTGGATCCCCTGCAGCGTCCCATTGCCCCTGCACCCCCTAACGAAACCTGTGCATTCACATCTCCCACTGACTTACCTGCATCCAGATTGCTCCACACAGAAACCTCTCACCACATACCTGGATCCTTGCACACTTGGATCCTGCTGGGCTGAGCCTGCCCAGCCAAACCTGGTGCACTTTGCACAGAGGAGTAGGGTCCTGGGGTATTTCTGGGGCAGGCCCAGCTCTTGCACTGTGTCAAGGTCAGGTGCATCCTCATTGCAGAGTCCTTGTACTGGAGGAGGGGGGGGCTTCAGGGTGTTCTCCCACCTCAGTGCAGCCAGTGGCCTGTGCTCCCCACTGCCATTCTGGAGCCATGTTTAGTTATTGACCAATAAAATTTGCAGAATTTTGAAATATTGTGTGCATAATTTTTATTTTTTTGGTGCAGAATTCCCACGGGTGTATAAACACCTGTACGTTATTTCTTGAAGGTTCTCAGCCTGTGCGCCATCATTTCACATGATGCCACTTCCTGGGAAAGGTTGGAAGTGTAATAGCTGGGGATTCCTTCAATGCTAATCCTTGGATACCATTTCATACCGCACTGGATCTTTTTGCTACATTAATCACTTCTGTAGTTGTGTGGTAGCACTGCCTGGAAACAATATGACTGATCTATGACTTTTGATTATATTGCAAATGGGCAGCCACTTACAAAATCATGATAAGATTGAAATCAGCCTGAGGCAATTCAGATAAATGGGTCCCTGATAGATTGCTGCTGACCTGTCTTCCTAGGGCGGATGTCTTGTCTCAATTGCTGGGGAATCTGGTTCTGAAAAACAAGAAAGCTCAGTTTGTGGTGACCCAGAAGCTGCTACTCCTGCAGTACAGCTACTCGGTAAGGGCTCTGCTGTGTCAGTGTGGGGAATGTAAGCCCTCCTAGCTGTTAGGAAGGCCAGCATTTTTCAAAGTGCTGAATTCTTGCCCAGGTAAGCTCCAGGTCTCTGGTCATGGGCTTTACTCTGAAGCCTTTCCCCAGACTCCCTACTCCTCACATATACTTGGACTTCAGCTGATAATTTCTATAACTTTTCCATATCCAGTAAAGCAGACCAGGTAGTCCCTTTCAAGATACAAGGCTTGTATTCTGCCTTGTAAGTCAATCTGTGGTGATCAGCAGTGTTGTCACCTTTCCTCCTGGGAACCAAGGGAGGATTTGCATGTGACATCAGCAGTCTGGGGAACTGGAGGCCCTGATCCCTTCTAGAATCCAGAGGGAGAGGCTGAGAACAAGTGTGACCTCACTACCCCAAGAGGACAGTGAGGAGAAGTGCACTGGAAGAGCTCTGAGTTTGATTTGGAATTATCTGTATCCTGACTTCACATGTTTCTTTTGTTTAATAGTAGGAGCAATATTTTAAAATAAGACTTGCTGTGCATGGGTTGGTTCAGTGGGGTTTTTACTAGAAGGAACCCTTTTTGGGTGCCATAGACATCACTGAAATACCCAGGCACAGCAGCATGCTCTAACTAACTTTCCTCAGAGCGCTTTGGATTTGCATAAACTCTGCACAGTCTTTGGTCCCTGAACACTGTGGTCAAATCACTCGGAATGGGGAGGTGGATGAGGAGAGAGAGTGAGCGTGTAAAGTCCTTGCTGATGAATAACTGTCTGCTCAGCATAACTAATCCTATTGTTTTCATTGTAGACTGCAGTGCTGCAGAATCTCCTTGGATACCTGGCTCTAGACAGCCTTCGACGTTCCTTATTGATCAAAGTAAGTTAGGTACCTTCAGTGATACATATTTAGGTTGGAATTTTTACTGGGACAAAATGAGGGTTCAGGAGCATCTGTGTTGCTTCAGTGCTGTTTGATGACGCTGATAATGAGGGTCACCTGTGTGAATGGGGCGATAAAAAATGTCCCCATGGTGGTCCTGGACAGAGCAGCATGGCCTCATTAAAAGTGTAGCAGAGAAGTCCTCTTCATAGGAATCACTTCCCTTCTGTCTTATCTCTAGAATAGTAGTAAGATGGCCACCAGGGAAAGTTGAGAAGGAATGGGGAATAGAGAAGGAAGGAAAATGAAGGAAGAGTTACCATCCCACTAAATCAGGCCACAGTCCTCCGAGAGCTTCTAATGATACATTATACTACTTAGCATCTCACATCTGTGGATCCTCAAGCCTCATAGTTCCCCTGTGAGGTAGGTCTGTTTTATAGATTGGGGGAGAGGATGAAGTGATTTAAAGTGACTTATCCAAAGAGAGCGACTCCATGACAGTTGGAAATAGAACCCAAGAGTCCTCAGACCCAGCCCTAGGCCTAGTCTCTAACTGAAAGATCATCCTCATATTTTCTAGGGCACAACAGCAGAGTACTCACTCTGGGGTCTGAGTGGGAAGCCAACAAATGAAAAGCTAAAAGTGTTTTTGGTGTTTCTAATAAGCCCTTCTTATACTAAACTCCTCTTAGCTCTTCTTTTTAGTTCATGTATTAGCAGGAGTATTGAAAGCAAGACATGAGAAGTAATTCTTCCGCTCTACTCCATGCTGATTAGGCCTCAACTGGAGTATTGTGTCCATTTCTGGGTGCCACATTTCAGGAAAGATGTGGACAAATTGGAGTAAGTCCAGAGAAGAGCAACAAAAATGATTAAAAGTCTAGAAAACATGACCTATGAGGGAAGATTGAAAAAATTCAGTTTTAGTGTGGAAAAAAGAAGACTGAGAGGGGACATAACAGTTTTCAACATAAAAGGTTGTTACAAGGAGGAAGGAGAAAAATTGTTCTTCTTAACCTCTAAGAATAGGACAAGAAGCAATGGGTTTAAATTGCAGCAAGAGCGGTTTAGGTTGGACATCAGGAAAAACTTCCTAATTGTCAGAGTTCTTAAGCACTGGAATAAATTGCCTAGGGAGGTTGCAGAATCTCCGTCATTGGGGATTTTTAAGAACAGATTGGACAAACACCTGTCAGGAACGGTATAGATAATATTTAATCCTGCCTTGAGTGCAGGAGACTGGACTAGATGACCTCTTGAGGTCCCTTCCAATTCTGTGATTTAAGAGTTTCAAAAATGTTTTCCTTCAGACAGTGGTAAATCCATTAAAAGAATTTTAGCTATGATTCTATGGTGAAGGAGTACTCCTTACTGCTTTAAAACATTCTTGATCACCACATGAAGCACTGGTGAATGGCTCTGAAAGGAGCTATGTCTGGTTACTGTCATCCAGAGAGATTCTGCTTTGATATGGGGGGACTGGTTTTCCCCTTTTGTAACTGCTGTTATCTCTTTGACTATTTTGTTCCACTTCCTCCTTTTCACTGAAGTGTATAACTGTGATTTTGTCCGTTAATATATAGCAATGTCCGTGACGGCCTGACCTCAATTAGGCTGTGACTGGAATGTTCAGAGGTTGGGTATCGGATATCAGTCCAGTGTGTTTGATGGAGAATACAGGTAGCAGAGACGCAGCTGGTTACTAGTTTAGGGAGCTAGGTGTTACATTTATTTTGCCAGGGAAAGGAACTTTAAGTCACCTCTGCCCTGTACACAAAGGGGAGGAGACACTTCACCTCCATACAGCTCAGAAGTCTCAACACACTGGGGTGAGTATAAAATAAGTAGAATGTAATGTAAAAATCGATAACCTCAGGTTTTCTACACTGACTGCTTTAGTCATTGTCCTGTTGAATTTAAAACCTCCATTATTTAATTTACCCAGAGCTGACATGGAATTTCCAGCCAGTGGCACCAGAGTGCCATGGAATTGAGGACCCTTGCCACAGAAATTCTCTCAATGGAGCACTGGAGCCCTTCACCCAGTCAGGAGGCCACCACACTTTACAGGGACTGATTAAGAGTAGAATAGTCCTTAGGCCACCTGGCTGGTTGAAGGTGTGGTGTGTGTTTGTGAGAGTGACTTTCAGATGCAGCACAAATCCATTCCATCTAGCTAATGCTATAAACTTATAAACTAGGTGCTGAAAGAACTCCTGGAGACCTGGGGCAGCAGCAGTGCTGTGAAACACTCTCCCATTGAACAACAACTATATGTTAGCAAGGCCATCCTGATCTGCCTCTCCCACCTGAAGGAGCCTGAAATAGAGAGCAACAGACAAGGTAAAGGAGGAGCATAGATAACAGAGGTGGTCTTCCCTCCATTGGATTCTTTTTCCCTCTTTACCCTCTGTCCATGAAGACCCTTGTCATAACTATTGTCACCTTGTCACCACATCCTGCAGGTCTGATCTCGCAAACACATACCCAAGCTCTAATCACTTGAGTAGTCCTACTGAATTCAGTGAGGCTATTCATGTGAGTGACACTGCTTATGTGTATAAGTGTCTAGAGGATCAGGGCCTAATCAATTTCTCCTCAGTGTACATTTCACTTGGAACCTTATCTTAAACTCCAGTATCTGAAAGTCACAAATTCGGAGGTCTGGGAAATCATGAGGTGACCTATTCCTGCTGCTATGTGAGTATTATAGTGCAAGATGATTTTAAACTTTAAGGTCAGAAGGGACCATTATGATTGTCTAGTCTGACCTCCTACACAACAACGCAGGCCCCAGATCTCACCCACCCACTCCTGTAATAAACCTCTAACCTATGTCTGAGCTATTGAAGTCCTCAAATCATGATTTAAAGACTTCCAAGGTGCAGAGAATCCTCCAGCAAGTGACCCTTGCTGCAGAGGAAGGTGAAAAAACCCCAGGGCCTCTTTCAATCTGCCCTGGAGGAAAATTCCTTCCCGACCCCAAATATGGTGTTCAGCTAAATCCTGAGCATGTGGGCAGCACTCACCAGCCAGACACCCAGGAAAAAATTCTCTATAGTAACTCAGATCCCACCCCATCTAATATCCCATCACAGACCATTGGGCATATTTACTGCTAATAAGCAAAATTCAATTAATTGCCAAAATTAGGCTATCCCATCATACCATCCCCTCCATAAACTTGTCATGCTTAATCTTGAAGCCAGATAGGTCTTTTGCCCCCACTACTTTTGGAAGACTGTTCCAAAACTTCATTCCTCTGATGGTTAGAAATCTGTCTTAATTTCAAGTCTAAACTTCCTGATGGTCAGTTTATATCTATTTGGTCTTGTATCCACATTGGCACTGAGCTGAAATAATTCCTCTCCCTCCCTGGTATTTATCCCTCAGCTATATTTATAGAGAGCAATCAAATGTCTTCTCAGCCTTCTTTTGGTTAGGCTAAGCAAGCCAAGCTCTTTGATTCTTCTTTCATAAGACAGGCTTTCCATTCCTCGGATCATCCTAGTAGCCCTTGTCTGTACCTGTTCCAGTTTGAATTCATCCTTCTTAAACATGGGAGACTAGAACTGCACACAATATTCCAGATGAGGTCTCACCAGTGCCTTGTATAACAGCACTAACACCTTATTTCTACTGAAAATACCAACCCTGATGCACCCAAGATCTCATTAGATTTTTTTCACAGCCATATCACATTGGCTGCTCATAGTCATCCTGTGATGAACCAATACTCCGAGGTCCTTCTCCTCCTCTGTTACTTCCAACTGCTGCGTCCCCAGTTTATAACAAAAATTCTTGTTGTTAATAACTAAATGCATGACCTTGCACTTTTCACTATTAAATTTTATCCTATTACTATTACTCCAGTTTACAAGGTCATCCAGATCTTCCTATATGATATCCCTGTCCTTCTCTATATTGGCAATACCTCACAGCTTTGTGTCATCCACAAACTTTATTAGCACACTCCCACTTTTTGTGCCAAGGTCCGTAATAAAAAGATTAAATAAGATTGGTCCCAAAACCGATCCCTGAGGATCTCCCTCCATCCTGACAATTCTCCTTTCAATATGACCCCTTGTAGTCTCCCCTTTAACCAGTTCCTTATCCACCTTTCAATTTTCGTATTGAACCCCATCTTTTCCAATTTAACTAATAATTCCCCATGTGGAGCCGTATCACATGCCTTAATGAAATCGAGGTAAATTAGTTCCACTATATTTCCTCTGTCTAAAAAAATCTGTTACCTCCTCAAAGAAGGAGATCAGGTTGGTTTGGCACGATCAACCTTTTGTAAAACCGTGTTGTATATTGTCCCAATTACCACTGACCTCAATGTCCTTAACTACTTTCTTCTTCAAAATTTTTTCCAAGACCTTGCATACTACAGATGTCAAACTAACAGGAGTTACCCAAATCACCTTTTTTTTTCTGTTTCTTAAAAATAGGAACTATGTTCTGAAACAAAGCTTTGGATTTGAACTCTATGGAGGCTACAGAAGGCTGCCTTTCTGAAAAGATGAGATACTTTATTAACACCGATATGAAAGTTCAGTGTCGGAGATGCTGACTAGCAGTAGGAACATCTGTAGCATCTTCTTTTGAGGACTTCATAACATTTTGAATCATTGATTGGTTAATCTTCAGAACATTTCTGTGATTTAAGTAGGGTGCATAGATTTTGAGAAGGGGCAGTTGGACGTCACATCCTCCCTGTCTTCCCAAGGTCCTGTAGAGAGGATCTGCGGCAGAGTAGGAAATGGAACTCAGGTCTTCGGACTCCCACTCTTGAGTCTTAGTCCTTCTCCTAAATCATAATCTAGTCTGGTTTAATTAAAATAAGGGTTATGGAGGCATGGAAATATAGAACATAATCAAAGCATAATATCATAATAGCAAGACAAAAGGGAGGTGTTCTGTTTTACAGTGGGAAACCTTGATTGTGTGATTCTACTAGTATGATGAGTCATGTTCTGTTAAACCCAGTGACTGATGTAGATTAACTCATTCAGCCTGTTACATGTATGTGTCGCAGAGAAAGAGCTCTTCATTGTGCTGCTCTTCAGCATGCTATGTTCTGTCTGGCTTAGGACAAGGAGCACTTCCTACTGGTTAGAGTGGGCACTATTTCAGAACCAGATGCTGAAAGAAATGGAGACCTGTTGCTACAGTAGTGCTGTCAAACACTCCTGGGTTCTGTTCCCAGACCTTATACTTACTATATGAGTTTGGATAGGTCATCTCTGATCCCTCTTTGTAAATTACATTAATATTCATTAAGTAACAAAATTACAGAGACAGCTACTGACAACGGTCAGGCTGCTTGTGTGCTGAGACCACTGCCTATCATGATGACTGATCTCTCTCATTCTTTGCTTGTGCTCCCCAGCTGTCTGCCTGTATCAACCTGTTATCTCTTGTCTGATTGCAGGGAATGTTTTTTTGCTCTAAGTCTGAAGAACGCCCAGCATAATGGGGTCTGGGTTCAGGACTAGGGCTTTTGGAGCTACTACAATACAAATAATAATGATAATTCACCTACCACCCAGGGGGCTCTTGAGAGGGTGAATTAACTTTTATGCAGTGCTTTGAAAA
Organism: Dermatemys mawii; assembly: GCA_007922305.1. NCBI lineage: Eukaryota > Metazoa > Chordata > Testudines > Dermatemydidae > Dermatemys > Dermatemys mawii. Next base: position 31,912,230 of record ML677381.1, read on the forward strand.
GATAATTCCTATATATTATTTATTAGAAAACAAGTTTATTTCATTCCATCCAACCCATAATTCTTCTAATAAAGCCTGGCCTTGTATAGATACAAACTATGATGTGTTAATGAATGATCAGATATCTCACTGGCTGAGGTTAGGGAGATGTAAGCTTTTATTGGTGAATAATGATCAACCTGTCAGCAGTCAGAATCTATTTGGGGAGATGAGACAGCTGCCACTCTGAACAGTGGATTCAGAAATTGATTATCTGTCACAGCTCAGGCACGTGGTGAGAAATATTCCTCCCTATGTGAGTTCCAAGTTGTTGCACCAATCAAAATGGATGCAGTTTTCGTAACAGTCAACTCATTTTCATCTGTCATAGCAGTTTTGAAGCTGTTGGATTTATGCCTGGGATTATTTTGGCCTAACACTCTTTTCTTGGTATTTTGGTAAACTGTTTTATTAAAACAAATGTTCTAGGATGTGTGATGTGTTTGTATCATTATGTTTGGCTTCAAAACCTAGCCCTGCTTCATGCCATCCTAACATGATGGGGAAAGAAAACAGCTCTGCAGAAAGAGAATTGCTGTATAGAATCTGTGTCAGCCTCCACCTCAGACCTTTTGTCTGTCTTTCTGCCTGTAGCTGGAGCTGTATAGCTAAAGATTGGAGATCTCAGCAGCTGCATAGCCCGGGATGACAGAACAAGGAGTAATGGTCTCAAGTTGCAGTGCAGGAGGTTTAGGTTGGATATTAGGAAAAGCTTTTTCACTAGGAGGGTGGTGAAGCACTGGAATGGGTTACCTAGGAAAGTGGTAGAATCTCCTTCCTTAGAGATTTTTAAGGTCAAGCTTGACAAAGGCCTGGCTGGGATGATTTAGTTGGGAATTGAACCTACTTTGAGCAGGGGGGTTTACTACATGACTTCCTGAGATCCCTTTCAACCCTGATATTCTGTGATTCCATGCTGTGTTCACTCTGCCATGTGCTGCTTGTCCTTTCAGAGTTTCTCACCAGCATGATGGAAGGGATGAAATGCCACCTGGACAGTAACTTGCCACGGGTTCGGCGTCTGGGGATGATCATAGCAGAAAGCATCAGTTCCAGAATAACTACAGATGGGCCCAGCCTGAAATTCCAGGCAAGATTACAGTGATGTCTGTCTCTGCTGTGCAGGGATGGAGAGAAATGTCTCCTTTAAAGCAGATGGTTGTGTTGCTGCTGTCATTGTTGACCCCTACTCTCTGGAAGGGAAGAAGGGCACAAGTACCCCTCAGAATGAGGGGATATCAGTTTGCAAAATGGAATTGCATTGAAAAGATGCAAAGACAGCATAGAGGATGTGGGCAGGTGCAAGATGAGGAGTCCATGGGGGTGTGGTGAGAGAGAAAGAGAGCACATATCTCAGGAGGACTTGGTCACAGCAAGGCAGAGTCAAGGAGAACTCTGACATGACATCAGGGTTTAGGATGTCTAGCTCCAAAATTAAAACTACTGCTAGATTTCCATACCACGCAGCACCTGATCAATGGGAGGTGTCTCATTGAAACTCCTTCAGCGGGAGTTGATTAGAGTCCTAAACCTGGGGTGAACATCCAGAAGGAGGAGTGTGTGTAAAGTCACTGGTGGTTGGGTTAGGGTGACTTAGTAGAGGATTTAGCCACACAATCCCCATTCGTTTCAATGGGAATTAAGGCACACAGCTCCTTACTTGCCTTTGAGAATCTTAAGTGGTGTTTGCACAGCATCAGCTGTAGTTCTGCATTGTGATTTCAGGTCTCTTAAATGCTTTAAAGATTATAAATAACACTGAGACCGAATCTGACCAAGCAATAACTAGGATATCCTGAGTCCAGTGTGAAAGGAGTATATGATTGAGATTGTAAATCTCCACATACATTTATCATTTGATCCTTCTCTGTTTAAAATCTAAGGCCTAATTTTGAGAGGTGCTGAGCTCCATAGCCTTCAACTGCTGCACATTTATTGTATTTAATCCATGTAAAAGCTTCCTCAACATACAGTAACTTCTGTTTTGCATGTCTAGTATGAAGATGACGATGAGACCAGAGAGCTAAAGTCTCTCCTGAAGCAGACAGCACCACCACAGCTCCCTGTCACCAACCTGCCAAATGCTGGGTGAGATTGCCACTCAGCCATATATCTGCCTAGTGTAAAAACATAGTAAGCACTGATACAGGGCAAATCATTCTTAGTAAAGGTTATAAAGTCAAGGCCTACCTCTGACATTATAATCCTTCCACATTGCTGGATGGTAAACTCCAGACATACAGTCCCAGCTCTGAAGGCAGGAAATCTGTATTTCTTAGAATCCACTAAAGTGTATATTGCTGTAATCTTCACTGTGCTCTGCATTACAGTTGGCTCTCTGCAGCCAGTATGTTTCTTAGGTCAAATGGAAACATGTTTTAGAATTATGTGTCTGATGGCTTCATATCCTTGGGATTCTTGTAATTCTACATGCCCCTGAAGCAATCCAAATGGGCTGGGGAATCTTTGGGTACCTCAGGGTAGACTGGGCGCTCTGTGTCCACAGCCTGTCCATTGCTAACTGAAATATAGCATTAACTTCTGTCTGTACTCTGACCTTCCATGGCATTTGCTGTCTGAAGATCTCAAAGCACTTTACAGAGGTTAGTGCAGGGGTGGGCAAACTTTTTGGCCCGAGGGCCACATTGGGGTTCAAAAATTGTGTGAAGGGCCGGGTAGGGAAGGCTGTGACTCCCCAGACAGATAGCCCCACCCTCTATCCGACCCCCTCCAACTTTTCGCCCCCTGACTGCCCCCTTCAAAACCCCCGACCCATCCAATCTCCCTGCTCCTTGTCCCCAATGGTCCCTTCTGGAGACCCCCCACGCTAACTGCCCCCCCTCAGAACCCCACTGCATATATAAGCCCCCCGCTCCTTGTTCCCTGACTGCCCCCTCCCAAGATCCTCCACCCTAACCACCCCCCAAGATCCCATCTATCTAAGTTCCCTGACTGTCCCCTCCAGAGGACCCCCCATCACCCCCCAGGACCCCCCCATCCAATCCCACCCCCATCCAACTCCCCTGTCCCGACCCCTAGCCACACCCCGGCCCCCTGACAGGCCCCCGGGACTCCACGCCCTATCCAATGCCCCCATTCCCCATCCCCTGACTGCCCCCCGAGACCCTCTGCCCCTTATCCAATCCCCCGCCTTGACCCCAGCCTCAGATCCCTTACCACGCTGCCGCTCAGAACAGCATGTTTAGCCCAGAATCAGACACGCTGTTGCGCCGTCCCGCCCCCCAGAGTGTTGCTCGCGTGGCATGCTGAGGTTGCGGGGAAGGGACTGAGTAGCCTACCCAGCCGGAGCTGAGGGGCCAGTTAGGAGGAGCCTACCACGGGCCTTAGTTTGCCCACCCTGAGTTAGTGAGTGAAGCCTCCTAATGCTACTATGAAGTAGAAATAGTGACTGAGAACTGGAGAGGTGAAAGTGACGTGCCCAAGGCGACATGGCAAATTGCTGTCAGAGCTGTGTGAAGAGCTCAGATCTTCTGACTGTGTCTTGTACATTAACCACTACTGAATGGTGCCTGCTGATTTGTTCATGGTTTTCATAGCTCTTAAGAATACACAAGCCAATGCTTCCTCTTCCCTGAGATGGCTGTGTCTCTGTCCTTACCCAGAGTGTTTTGGGTTCTATCCATTAGCACAGTCTTAATTTTTGTTAGGAACTAAAACAAGCTCGGGTGGAAGTCCAGGCAACTAGGTCATGCTGTCTGCCATTTGACTCTTTCCTCATCACGAGGTCTCCTCACACCTGTACAGCTACTGTAGCTTTTTCTCCTCTTAGCTGGACCATCCTAGGTGAACCCACACTGAAATGAGATTCCAGTGTCTACTGTAGATAGAGGGTGTGTGGATTGGGGGTGGAACCTTGGAAAATCTAGTGTCCTGCTTGTAATCATGGATTTTTAAGATCCTTGTTACTTTATGCCTTTGACTCTTTTTCATTGCCAACAGCAGGAATGACAGTCCATCTGCTACACCAAAAGCTGTGTCTAAACCAAGTGGGAGCCCACACCCAGCAGTCCCTGCAGTGCCAGAGGAGGGATCTGACTTGGAGCTCGACAGGTATGTGCAAGCACTAAACTACTAAGTAAAAAGCTGATTTGAAGTAGGAAGTAAATGACAAGTCCTTGAAAGCTGACTTGTGGGTGAGAGAGGCTGTACACCGCAATCTGAACTGGGGAGCAAACCAGGCTGTGTATAAAGGGTAATTGCAGATACAGTGTGCTCGTGCCTAATTTTTACACCCAAATTGGACCCAAGCCCAAGGAGGCCAAGTTGTTTTCCAGCCCAGCCCAACCCAACCTGTCGCCCCAGTGGGAGCTGAGCGCAACAGCTCTATGCACTGCCATAGTGGGTGTGTAAGTGACCAGAGTGCCCACCCCATGGGCCAGAGAAGGAGAACTGACCAGAGCCTGAGTGGGCCTGGTTGTTTTCTGACCTGGACCTGACACTTCTTGACGGGCTCCTTGCAGAGCTCTAGTGCAGATCAGCATTCCAGGATATGGGTTTACTTTGTAGTTTTGCTGCCTGTGCTGTTGGTTTTGCTATTTGTTTTTATTTCACTTACCTTGTTTAGACTCGTAATGCCCTGCAGATTGTTCTGATTTCATTGCATCCTTCAGACTTTATATGTTTATCAGGCTGCCCATTTTGTTACTGGACGTGTTCTAGTCTATCATATATGGTGGTAATATATTTGCTACTTGTGTCTTGTAGATTATTGGGTATGGGGAGTTGCTCTCTAGCTGAAGCACTTGCCCGTTTTGGCTAGTTGAGATTTGTAGCCATTTGCCCTTCTGGCTGTCTCTGTCTAATGGGGCTTGTCTCCCTCACAAGGGTGTTGTGAGGGTCAATCTGTGTCTTTGTAACATGCATGAGAACCTTCCATGGAAGCTGCTATATTTATATTTATTATTTTGGCCAGTTCATAATAAGCTGTGGAGCTGAATGGGAGCCTAGAAACTTAGTGGATAAAATTGTTCTGACAGTGCCGTCCTCCTCCCCCCCGCACGAATCAGGGTGCGTATGCTAGGTAAGCTGTCTTCACAGACTCTGTTCAAGTCTCCTCTAAAGGATATACTTTCATTCCTTTCACTAAGAAAATAGTGGGGGAAATAATGAGGTGGTGTAACTGGGATGGCATTGGCTCCTTTCTGAGTGAGCAGAGTCCATGAACCATTCTAAGGCAAGGTCTGCACTACCCGCCGATCTGGGTAGTGTAGTCGATCTATCGTAGATCAATTTATTGCGTCTAGTCTAGATCCCCAAGTCACGCAGGTATTCCGCCACCGCGAGAGGCGCAGTTGGAGTCGACGGGGGAGTGGTAGCAGCCGACTCAGCGCTGTGAAGACGCCGCTGTAAGTCGACCTAAATATGGTGACTTCAGCTATGCTATTTGCATAGCTGAAGTTGCATCTCTTAGGTCGATCCCACTCCCCACACTCTGCGTAGACCAGGGCCAAGAGGAGGGTGCTGTTAAATTGTAGGCACCAAAGAGGGGCTAAATTTTACAGTGACCTAATGCTCCTTAGCCTTATCTTATAACTATTTCTGCTGCCTGCATCTCAAGAGTGTAAAAGCCTAGCTCATTGGTGGGGCTTTCAAGTGCCTCTCTTAACCAGTCTTATCAAAGCCTTCCCTGAAAAGGCTTCACAGGGGTGTTTAAAAAGGTTTTTTTCAATGAGAAAACATTCCCTTGAACGTGATGAGCATAGCACTGGTTTCCATCACTCAGGGCAGCTGGCTTTAGAGCAAGGGAAAGTGGGGGATTTGAAAGCATACAATAAATATTAAACAAATTAAACCTCCCAAACACTTGTCGGATGTCGGTGAATATTACTATCCCCATTTTATAAATGGGGTAAACCGAGGCACAATTTGGGGGAATGACTTACCATAGACTCAGTGGTCATGCTGCATATAGCATCTTCCCATATTTGACCACTAGATCAGGCTTCAGAGTTGGTCTGTCAGACTAGTTGCTTTACTCTGCTACAGAAAAACCACCCTCTGTGACATCTGTGTCCAAAAAATAAATCCTGAAAATCTTTTCCAGATTTTTCTTAATAGAAAGTATGTCATGTGGGAAGTGAAATTAGAGCCCTGCCTCTTAATGATTCCTACATGCTGCTCGCGCATCACATGAGGCACAGGGTGTGCGCATGCTATCCAAAGCCCTTGCATCTCATTTCCTTGTGGGAAAATTCCGTAAGCTGTTGTCTTGATCTGTACATTGTGTGAAAGGAGCCTCCACCAGCAGCTTGGATAATGGGAGGATAAGGTGTGAAAAGCTCTGTTGGCGAGGCGTGTCAGTGTGTAATGTGGAACTGGAGCAGCAGAGGGAGTATCCTGACACTCAAAAATATGGAAAGACCACATAGAACATAAGAATGGCTCTACTGGGTCAGGCCGATGGTCCATCTAACCCAGTATCCTATCTTCCGACAGCGGACAGTGCCAGGTGCTCCAGAGGGAATGAACATAACATGTAATCATCAAGTGATCCATCTTTTGTTGCTTATTCCCAGCTTCTGGCAAACAGAGGCTAGGGGCACCATTCATGCCCATCCTGGCTAATAGCCATTGATGGACCTAAACTCTTGGAAGATATCTAGTTCTTTTTTGAACCCTGTTATGGTCTTGCCCTTCACAACATCCTCTGGCAAGGACTTCCACAGATTGTGCATTGTGTGACAAAATACTTCCTTTTATTTGTTTTAAATTTGCTGCCTATTAATTTCATTTGGTGACCCCCAAGTTCTTGTGTTATGAGAAGTAATAAATAACACTTCCTTATCTACTTTTGCTATACCAGTCATGATTTTATAGACCTCAATCATATCCCCCCTTAGCTGTCTCTTTTCCAAGCTGAAAAGTCCCAGTTTTACTAATCTCTCCTCATCCAGAAGCCGTTCCATACCCCTAATAATTTTTGTTGCCCTTTTCTGAACCTTTTCCAATTCCACTATATCTTTTCTGAGAAGGGGCGATCACATCTGTGCACAGTATTCAAGATGTGGGTTTACCATGGATTTATATAGAGGCAACATGATATTTTCTGTCCTATTAGCTCTCCCTTTCTTAATTATTCCCAGCATTCTGTTCGCGTTTTTGATTGTCGCAGCACATTGAATGGATGTTTTCAGAGAACTATCCTCAGTCTCTTTCTTGAGTGGAAACAGCTAATTTAGACCCCATCATTTTATAGGTAGAATTGGGATTATGCTTTCCAATGTGCATTACTTTGCATTTATCAACATTAAATTTCATCTGCCTTTTTGTTGCCCAGTCACCCAGAAAGATAGAAAGAAGGCTGTGTCCAGGATTGCGGTTTGGAAAGACTTTGTGGAATTGCACAGCAGGGCTAGACAGTCGTTAGGCAATTACACAGTAGTGTCTGTGACTTGAAAATGTGCCTTTAAATAAGGGAAAATGTGGCGCTGCATGGATCGGAGACAACTTTAGTCTTAAATAGGCATTGAAATTAGCTGCTGCCTACTTCAGAGGAAGGAATATTTTATCAAAAAAGACATCATTCACCTTTATCTTGGTAGCCTAACTGGCTACTTAATTTAGCTACTGGCTTTTGCTACCCAGCCCCCATCCAGAATTGCCATACCTGGGTGGATGGATTTCTCCTGCTATGGACTGCTGGCTAGTGCCTGAAACAGTGAACTTCAAGCTCCTTGAAAGTAATAGATTCTGTCTCTTTCCAGCAGATTGTGCAGAGGAGTCTGGCAGATGTGGGTACTGATGTGAAAAAATCTTTGGTGGTTCAAAACTGAATACAGACTTAAAATCAGGTTTCTTTATCCAATAGGCTATATTTTTATGGCTGTGAATGCAGTCTTATCCCGTTAGACTGGATGTGAGCATGTTAACGTCATGGGACAAAACATTGATCTGAAATAATAATGGTTCTCTGCACAGTCATTTTTATCCATTAAATTTCTCTGTATTTAATTCCCTCTTCAAGTAATTGTCTGAAATACCTAAAAGGCACCAAGCCCACGTTATAGATTAAGAGCCTCCAAATGTCCAGCTTAATAAAGAAAGTTTTTATGGTAACAAAACCAATGGCACATTATGTGATTTGCATCTGCCGTCTCCTGAATTCACTCTCTCATCTCTAGAACCCTGTGCGGATCAACCTGTGATCCACTAGCACAGGGGTCTCCAAACTTTTTTGACCGTGCACCCCCAGTAAAAATTTTTTTTTGAGCAGGGGGAAGCCCCGCCCCCATCCATCCACTGCCTCTCTCCTTGTCCCCTAACTGCCCCCCTGGGGCCGGTCCCCGCTGCGGCGCCCGGCTCCTAGGGCCCATCTCCACCGCGGTGCTCGGCTCCTGGGGCTGGGCCTCAGCCGCAGCGCCTGGCTCCTGGGCCCGGGTGTTAGCCGTGGCGCCTGGCTCCTGGAGCTGGGTCTCAGCCGCAGTGCGCAGCTCCCGGCTCCCGGGGCTGCAGCCGCGGAGCACGGCTCTTCTGGCCGGGGCTGCAGCCGTGGCACGCGGCACGTGGCTCCCAGCTCCTGGGTCTCAGCTGCGGCTCCTGGGTCTTAGCTGTGGCGCGCGGCTCCCGGGGCTGCAGCTGCGGTGTGCGGCTCCTCCAGCCGGAGCTGCCTCGGCTCTTGCAGAGGAGCTGCCGGGGCAGCCTGGCTCCTCCTGCCTTATTGGAAACCTCTCGGGTTTCCAATAAGACAGGAGGAGCCGGGCAGCTCCCCTGCAAGCGCTGCAGCGGCCCCCAGCGGCAGGAGGAGCCGCCCTACTCCTCCTGCTGCCGGGGCCGCTGCAGTTCTTGCAGAGAAGCCGTATGGCTCTTCCAGCCACCGGGGCCATGCACCCCCGGGGGTGCGCGTACCGCAGTTTGAAGACCACTGCACTAGCAGGCCTTTACCTCTATCCACAATCTGTACCCACAGCAGCAAGCCATCTCAAAAGGGCTAGGTGGTAGGGGCGGGGAGGGAGGAGAGATGAGCAAGTGGGAAAATGAGGTCTTGCAGAGAAGAGGCAGCGTGTGGGCAGGAACTGGGGCTAAGGGGTGGCATGGGGGCTGGGGCTCAAGGAGAAGGGGAGGCGCAGGGGATCAGTGAGGTGAAGGGGTGTCACATTGCATGTTGCTCCCAGGGACTTGCGAATGACAGCACCCAAAATCAGAAGTGTGGGGCTGAGGGGTGGGGCAGGGTGCTTGCTCACTCCAATCCCTACGGTTGGGGGAGAGCGCTGCTGCCCAGAAGCCGATGGGCTGAGAGCACGGTCAGTGCTGCTGGGCCGGGCCACGGTGGGGATGCTGGCCCTGCCTGTGAGTCCAGAGCCGCTGGACAGGAAACTATGTGGCGAATAGGTGCTGGTCAGCCCCAACTCCAGCCTGCTGTCCAGCCACTGGGCTGCCCAAGCTGGACGCCACAGGCCTGGTGCTGCTGGTGACAGAGGCAGGGCTTCTTCTTGACCAGTTTCTCCCTTGTTATAGTAACATTGTTTCTGCTTTAAGCATTGGCTGCTGAGCTCCAGTGGTTGATGTGTTTAGGGAAATGCAGGAAAGGCATTACCTATTTTACATGCCTCCCTGTTCATCAGCATAGCAGTTAAGGAGTAGCAGATCTTTAGAGCCCTGCGTGGTTGTATCTGCATCCGCTCCACTATTCACAGATTTGCCGAGACCTATCCATCTCACTGTTCCCAATGCTTGGTAACCGCTGCTTCCTTTGCCTGCTGGATCCTTGTAGGTTGGGTTCTGAGCAACCTCTGTTTGGTGTAAGGATGGAAAGGTGAAAAGGGAGGAGAATGTGCCCTGTCTGTCCGTTTAGCATGAAGGAGGAGGTCACATGGTTGAATCCACATGGACTAATTCATGGCTACGCTTCTTTCACAGCGATGATGACTTCATCCCTTATGACATGTCAGAGGATAAAGAGCTGAAGAAGATGAAAGCTCCTGTCTATATCCGAGACTGTATTGAAGGTAGGGGAATCTGAGTAGAGTCTATTGAATCTTTACTTGGAAATGCTCGTCTCTTACTCTGTTCTGGGGTGTTTCCTGGTACAGGCTAATTTTAGTGAGTTGACTCAAAGTTGTGGTACTTTGGAAATTGGTGTTAGATCCTAATGGTATGTTTAGACAACTTGCATCAGCAAAAGTTTGTAATGTTGGGATAAAGCCGTCACACTTAGTATATCACCTGTGCATGTGCATACTTGGCTCTTTGCATCTGCGCTGGGCATATTCACCTGGGTTGTTTGTTTCGATGTTCAGTGCACCATGGGAAGGTATGCCAGTGTGCAACTTGCCACAGTCGAGTGCTCTGTCTTTTGGGAAGTTTTGGCAGTGCACAGTGGGGCAGAAATGAATTGGCCATGGTGACTGCAGCTGCAGGATCAAGTTCCCATCATGCAACTTTCTTCACCCCATAACGCCATCTCTAGCCCATCATTTTCATGCCTATTTTGAAAACCCCAAGAACCTGCATGGGGCCTGTCACCGTTCCCTGTCTCTGACCAAAGTATGGAGTATGCACTACTGTCATGAGCATTGCAAGCACAGTATGCATGATACTGGGGTACTTGCATTCACAGGGAGAGCTCCGGGGAGCATGACGATTTGCTGAAGAGCAGATTGCTGTGGGACATAGTGAGGACCATATTCAAAGTTGTTGGTGGCATTCATTGAGCAGGTGCAAATGGTGGAGTCCAAGATACGAGCACTGACTGGCAAGATCGCATTGCAGTGCAAGCTTGGGATGACAGCAGTGGCTACAGAACTTTCAGATGTGCAAGGCCAAATTCCTTGATCTAGTTTGCCCTGACTATCCAAAGGAGTGACTCTAGAACAAGAGCTGCACTGACAGTGGAGAAGTGAGTGGTGATTGCACTGTGGAAACTGAGGTCAATGGGAAATCATTTTGCAGTTGGAAAATCCGTTGCCGTGGCCGCTGTCGTGTAAATATGCAGGGCCAATAATCGTCTCCTGCTATGCAGGACTGTTAGACTCAGCGATGTGCAGGATATAATGGCTGGTGGATCACCAAGGACAGTTCACCGACATCAGTGTTGGCTGGTCAGGGAGGTTCGTTACGCATACATCTTGAAGAACACAGGACTGATTGGAAAGATACAAGCGGGGACTTTCTTTCCTGACTGGTAAATAACCAGGGTGATCTTGAAATGCCAGTGATCCTGGGGGACCCAGCTTATCCCTTACACACCTGGCTCATGAAGCCATATACCAGCCACCTCGACAGCACCAAAGAAAGAGTCAACTCATGGCACAGCAGGTGCGGCATGGCAGTTGGATGTGCTTTTGGAAGATTGAAGGAGTGCTGGCAGAAGAATGGATCTCAGCGAGAAAAATATCCCAATGGATGTAGCTGCCTGCTGCGTCCTGCATAAAATCTGTGAAGCAAAGGGGGAATAGTTGCTGCCACGGTGGAGGTGGAACATCTTTCTTCTGAGTTTGAAGAGCCAGACACAAAGGCTATGAGAAGAACTCAGTGCAAGCTTTGCAAAAGCATTTTAACAGCAAGCCACAGTAATGTGTTGTGGTGTCCTGTGCTTTACCTGCCCCTGCAGTTTGGGGAGATGTGCTTGGTGTACATCTGTGAACATAACACTGACAATAAACCTACTAATTTTGTGGTGCTTGCTGTACATTTATGATGATTACCCTGTGCATTGTGACATAACTTGTAAGTCAGGGGTGGCCAACTTGTGGCCCCAGAGCAACATGTGGCTCTTCAGAAGTTAATATGCGGCTCCTTGTCTAGGCACCGACTCCGGGGCTGGAGCTACAGACACCAACTTTCCAGTGTGCCAGGGAGTGCTCACTGCTCAACTCCTGGCTCTGCCACAGGCCCTACCCCCACTCCACCTCTTCCTGCCCTCTCCCTTGAGCCTGCTATGCCCTTGCTCATCCCTCCTTCCCCCCCAGAGCCTCCTGCACCCCATAAAAAAACTGATGGGGAGGGAGGGGAAGGTGCTGATTGGTGGGGCTGCCAGTGGGTGGGAAGTGTGGGAAGCAGAGGGGGTGCTGCTGACGTATTACTGTGGCTCTTGTACACTGGTAAATTCTGGCTCCATCTCAGGCTCAGGTTGGCCACTTCTTCTCTAAGTGGTGCTTTTACTACTGCCAGGCATTATGCAGCATAGGTCAGGAACTAATAAAGATGGGTTATTTTCCAAACAGTAGAGTTTTGAATAATGAAAACACTTCAGAAACAATTTTGTGCATGTTAAAAGCAAATACATTAAAACTTTAATTTATGAAACAAAGCCTAAAGAAGGAGAAGGAACATTCCTGCCTATTTTAGCTACACGTACGTCAACCTCAGCACTCTCAGGTCAGGCTCTGGTTGTCCTTAAAGTCCCTTGGTGTGGAGAAGTAGGGATAGGAATGTGGAATGTTGAAGGGGCGTATAGGGAGGTGTTATATGGGAGTTATAGTTCTCAGGATTGTTGAACCTGTAGGTCTTCCAAGAGTCTGCAGCACTTGTGTTTTGCAACCAGAGAAAACTCATTATGTCCTGATGTATCTCCCTCTCCTGGGCCTTATCCCTATTTGCTCTTTTCTTCTCCATACAGTCTGCAGTATTCATCCTCCAGGCCCTGTGCTTACTGTCCAATACAGCAGTGCTTGAAAGATCTCGCTGTACATATTATCCCAAGTCCTCTTCTTTCTCCTGCTTGTCTGGCTCAGGCATTCCGTGGGTTTAAAGGGGGAACTCCTCAAGGTTGCAATGGCAATAGCTACAGATAAAACACACAAAGGTACTATTGTCCATATAGTCACAGTGGAAAATGAAAGTAAAGGTTCAGCATTCTCTTCCATTGCTCCCCTAGAGTTTTAAACAAGACTTGCTAATTGACACTTCTGCTTGGGAGTGCTTGTGCACAGCGCCACTCTCAGCACCAGCCATGGTGAGTATGGCATGCCAGGTGAGGGAAATGAGGAGGGCATTGCTCGGTTGCATTTAACTATGAGTATAGGGCAGTGGCACTGAATATGAGTATGACAGGTCATCGCCCCTGGGATGCAGTCTGGAAGCTGTGGGAACTGCTGTTTCTCTCTAAGGGCTTGTCTTCACTAGCGCGGGGAGAGATCGATCTTATGGCGATCGATTTATCCCATCTCATCAAGAAGTGATAAATTGATCGCCAGCGGTGCCCCTGTCGACTCCGTAACTCCAGCTCGCCAAAAGGCGCAAGCTGGAGTCGACGGGGGAGCGCGTTGCCGACTGCCGCCACCGTGAGGACGGCAGGTAAGTCGGCTGTAGATACGCCGATTTGAAATTGCGTATCTACAGTCGATCCCCCGCCTTAGTGAGGACCAGCCCTAAGACACATAACTAGGTTGGAGACACAGCTAGCCTCACCCAGGCCCTGTTATCACCCAACATGACAGCAGGTGACACCACTCACCCAGACTGGGCTCTCTGTGTGCAAACAGCAGACCGGAACTAGTTTCCCAGCTCCCGAGGCACACATCCCCCTCGGGAATATAAACCCAAAATTATATAGTTGTGTACTGCACTGGGATCTGCACAGTGTAAGCTCATTGATATGTCCGCTCCTCTGGCAATGTGGAGAGGAATATGCACATTTGTGGTAACCAAGCTGAGATTTTTTTCCCCAGACACTTGACTTCAGGCACTCTGATTTAGTTTAAAATATAAAAAAGTTTATTAACTACCAAAAATGAGATTTTAAGTGATGATAAACCGATCAAAGCAGATTATCTGGTAAATAAACAAAACGGCAAACTAAGCCAAAAATACTACAAAGATAGTATAAGAATTAGCAAATTCTAACCCTGGCTGATGATACAGGCAGGCTTGCAGATTCTTAAGGAACAAGCTGCATTTGTTCTGCAGCTTGGGATCCCTTTCCAAGTCTTTTCTTTAGGAGCTCCTCTCAGGTGTTCAGTTGTGGGGGAGTGAAGAACAACAGATGATGTCACTCTCTGCTTTATATAGCTTTAGTATATGGTGGGAACTCTTTGTTTCAAAACCAGTTCCCAGTAGGGTGACCAGGTGTCCCGATTTTATAGAGACAGTCCTGATTTTGGGGTCTTTTTCTTATATAAGCTCCTATTACCCCCTGCCCTTATTTTTCACATTTGCTGTCTAGGTCACCCTAGTTCCCAGCCCAGTTTGTGGAAAAATACATGCCCCCAAAATAAAGTCCAAAGGGCTGGTCACATGCTCTTGCAGAGTCATAGAGCCGTTAGTCACAGGCTGGCCAAAACATCCATAGGTAGGCTCAGAGCATGGAGATAAGCTTCTTCTAAGGCCTATTGTTTTCCCAAATGGCCCATTACACTGAATGGGCCCTTCACAGCCAGCTATTTAGACTGGAAGCATCTTGCCTGGTGGGTGTCACCCCGGTTTGATTACATGTGAAATACAGATACATAGTCACTATTAATCATAGAATATCAGGGTTGGAAGGGACCTCAGGAGATTATCTAGTTCAACCCCCTGCTCAAAGCAGAGCCAATCCCCAGTTGAATCATCCAACATAGTTTTGCCCCATATACCTAAATGGCCCCCTCAAGGATTGAACTCAAAGCCCTGGGTTTAGCAGGCGAATGCTCAAACCACTGAGCTATCCCTCTCCCTATTCATAAGTCCAAATACAAAAATGATACATGCACACAAATAATCATATTCAGAAAATCATAACTTTTCCAATGATCCCTTACATGTCCCATCTTGTAAAAAATGCATCATAATCATATATAATAATATCACTATGAATAATATGGGGTGCAGTGTCACAACAGGCACCATTTTTCATAGGCAGCGGTGGTTTTAATGGATCTTTTACTCCTGGGGAAACACAGGTACAGAGAGCATAGCTGCCTGGGTGTCCTGGAGCCACCCACGGCTCATATGTTGCTAGCCTGTTTATTGCAGTGGTGCCTGCTGAAGTGATCACGGACTGGCATGGGAAAGTGTCCAACTGTAGAGGAAGAAATAAGGCAGCCCTTGCTAAAAATTTTTGGCAGAGGGTTGCAAAGAACCTCCATGGAAGTCTCACCGAGATCTCTTGGGAGGATTCCAGAGAATCCCTGTGCACATAAATTGCTCTGCATGCCTGCACCCTCACCTAACACTACTGGGAAATGGAAAGCAGATATCCGCTCTACCTCTCTTTGCTGTACCACTACCTCTTCTAGTATGAGTAAATTAATGAAAAGTTGTGACACTCTGTACCCCATGTTCACCACTTTAATGTGATTATGATATATTTTGTACAAAACATGCCTTGCGAGGTATCTTTTAAAAACTCATAATCTACTGAACATTATTATCCCGATAAAATGTGTGGTAATTTTGCATGTAAAGGTATGAGACTCTATAACAGGCCTGCACAACATGCGGCCCGGGGGCCACATGCGGCCCGCATGGGCTCACTGTGCGGCCCGCGGCGGGTGAGTAGGGGTGGGGCAAGCCAAGTGGTGGGGTGCGGGGAAGCGGATGGGGGCGGGGCTTTTCGGCCCACAACTGGTTTTTTTGCAGTAATATGGCCCTCCCTGCTTTCCGAGTTGTGCAGGCCTGCTCTATAACAATGATTTTACTGTAACATGTTACAAAGTTAGAAAAGCAGTCTCAAGCTTGTCTTTTAGAGACACAAACACACTTGCACAACGGGAAGGTGCTAAAGAGCCATTACTGCTTAATCACAAAAACAATAAGGAGACCAGTGGCATCTTAAAGACTTACAGCTTTGTTTGGGCACAAGCTTTTGTGGATTAAAACACCCACTTCTTCAGATATTTTGGAGTGAAAATTACAGATGCAGGCATAAATATATTGACAAATAAAAAGAAGGGAGTTACCTTACGAGTTGAAGAACTAGTGTTGACAAAGCCAGTTCAGTCAGGGTGGATGTGGTCCACTCCCAGTTGATAGGGAGGTGTCAATACCAAGAGAGGGAAATTTGCTTTTGTAGTGAGCCAGCACTCCCAGTCTCCATTCAAGCCCTAATTAATGGTGTTAAATTTGCAAATGAATTGTAGCACTGCAGTTTCTCTTTGAAGCTTTTTTTTGTTGAAGGATGCTTACTTTTAAATCTGTTGGTGAATGTCCAGGGAGATTGAAGTGTTCTCCTATTGCCCTATATCTATCTATATGCAGAGCATATAATTTATGTATTCAGCTGAGAGTGACTTAATATGTTGGTGGTTATGAATGAACAGAGCCTGCAGGGGTTTGCTGTTTACTAGCAAAAAGAAATGTAAAAGGCCTCCCATGCTAGAGAACTAAGAGAGCACAACAGTTCAGGTTGCACCCTGAGGTAGGTCACAGCTATGTCCTGCTAAGTTGGAGGTGCCATCATTGTAATGGGAAATTAATGTACATGCTTACTTGAGGTTCCTTTTCTTAGGGTTACCATATTTCAACAATCAAAAAAGAGGAGGGGGGGTGCCCTAGCCCTGCCCCCACCCTATCCACTCTCTCCCACTTCCTGCCCCCCTGAGAACCCTCAACCCCACCCCGCTCCTTGTCCCCTGACTGCCCCCTCCTGAGACTCTCCCACCTTAGCTGCCCCCCAGGACCCCATCCCCTACCTGTCACATGACTGTCCCAACCATTATCCATACCCCGCCCCCAGACAGACCCCCAGGACTTCCATGCCCTATCCAACGGCTCCCTGTCCCCTGACAAACCCCCTTCTGAGCCACTGACTCATCCAACCCACCCTACTCCCTGTCCCTTGACTGCCCCCTCCAGAAAGCCCCTCTTCTTCTCCAACCCCAGAATGCAGGAGAAGTAGGAGGGGAGGGGACGTGCCGCTACAGTGGCTGGAGGCCCTGGCCAATGACTGGAAGCTGCGGGGGAGGGGCTCTGGCTGCTGGAGCCCAACGCCATGTTCTGCACGGGGGGGGAAATCCCGGACATTTTTAGACATTTACAAATTCCCCTGGACACTATTTTTAACCGAAAAAGCCAGACATGTCTGGGAGAATCCGGACAAATGGAAACCCTACTTTCCTGGCATCGGGCTTGCATATGCTCGACTGCTGGGACTGACCGGATTGCGGTGGAGTCTCAAATAGATCCTGGCTGTCAGCATAGCTGAACCACCCTGGTTGCATGTCCCCATCCTCTCAATGTCCCTTCCAGTCCTACAATGCTATGATCCTCTTCCTCCTTTCACACAGCAGCCTGTGATGCAGGCTTCTTGGAGGCATCCTCGGTGCTATGCGGGATGGCAGTGGAGTGTCATCAAGAATGTCATGCAGCTGTTTCTGAAAGCATCAGGTCTTCAGCTCAGTACCAGATTGACTGTTGGCCTCCCAGGGTTCCTGATATTCCTGCTGCAGTTCCTTCACTTTCATGCAGTGCTGCCGCTGATCCCTGGCATACCTCTTCTCCTGCAATCCCCGCACAATGTGTTCATAGATGTCCATGTTTCTGTGGCTGGCCCATAGCTGTGATTGCATAGTCTCTTCTCCCCACAGGCCCAGGAGATCCACTCCAGGCCATAGTGCGTCTGGAACATGTAACCAGCATGGTCATCCTGACAGTTGCACACAACAGTGGAGAGCTGCTAGGTGTGCTCACCAAGATGGACAGTCAGGAAAAGGCATTTCAAAAGTTTGCAGGGATTTTAAAGGGACTTCTGGACTCCATGACCCAGGGCAGTGGAGTTCATAATTGTAACTGGAGTGGTCAGTGTTGGACTTTGTGGGACAACTGCTGGAGGACTCTTAGGGTCATCATAGGTATCTGCATTCATACTGTGTCAACTCAGTACATCGATCATGGCTCAATGCCAGTTGGAGAGGTGGCGTCACTATGTTGGCATAATGGAGAGCTTACGTTGGTGGGTGACAAATTTAAGCATAGACACGTGCACAAGTAGGCTTACACAAGGCAGCTTATATCAACCTAACGTTGTAGTGTAGATCAGGCCTAAGTAACCTCATCTTAGTTCCTAGTATCTGATCTTTCTGCTGAGTTGGTGTTTTCTTTCTGATGGAAGAGGCCAGTTAGAGCAGGAGAAACCCAGGGGCATAAGAACTATATCCCTGTCTGTCCAGGTTTTTACACCATATGTTGAATGCTGAATTTCTGTATCTGGCCTTTGTTGCAACTTTCTCTTGAAGAGCAGGAAGGGAGGGGATATTTCTGGGATTCTTGCTAGTAAAAACATTCTCACAGCTGGACAGCAGATCTGAAGTGGTTGGTTTTTGTTTATCTTTAGTCCTAACTGGATCTGAAGACATGGACAAGTGGGAAGCTACAATGAAGGTTTTGGAGAGTCTGATTCGAAGGAATTCAGCTACTACAAGAGAGGTAAGGCCATGTGGGCCGTTCCAACGGGCTTTAGTCATGGGGTTGCCATCTTGGCCTCAGAAGGAAGCTAGGCATAACGCAGTGCAAGATGGTAACATAAAGAGTGACAGACTGACTTGTCCTGGAGTTGGGACAGACCATGACGATGGTGGCAACAGCATGGCAGCTGGCTCTTCTTGTCTCTTTTGGATTCCTTTTGCAGTGGGAATGGAGACCAAGAGACAGAGCCTTCCAGTGAGCTTAGGGTTGAGTGTATTGGAAGAGGCACATTTTATCCAGGGCGAGCAGAGCTGCCTGTGGAGCAGTTTTGAAGCCTGAGCAGGTGCAGCAATGCAAATCAGAAGACAACAACATGTCTTTATGCTTTTTTCAGATCCATTGTGTTCCACTCTTTCTGGCTCCTCATCAAGAGTCAGACTAGTCAAGATGCAGAGCCTGGGTGGGTAGACAGAAATTGGGACAAGGGGTTGCTGATGCAATGGCTCTTCACCATGGGTCATCTGCAGGGTCTGAGGTTGGGTCTTTCAGTGCCAATAGCATAGGTCTCTACCAACTGAACAGATGTAACTGGTAGCAGTTGTAGGTTCTTATCTGGTTGTGTGGGCTGACCACTAGAGGGATCACTTACTGCACATATGCACTGTAGGTTTTACTGAGGTGTCTTCTCCATTCCTTGCCACTTAAGGTTCTCCCCAGAGCCATTTTTTAAAGGAGCATGGACATCAACCAAGAAGCTAGTCATTTATTTGAGCAGTCTTATCTCAGTGGCACCCTGACTTGTCATGTCATCTGCTGTGTCTAATACTCAGGCCCTGATTCTTCATGTCCAGTCCTCTCACAGAGGCAGCCAAAATGAAATTTGTGTCTGCGTCTACCTTTGTAAACCCTCAGGGGAGGGAAGAGCTTGCAGCCCAGCAGGTGGCTTCTCTGCTTTTGTATTTTGTGCAGGTGAGCATGGAGCTGGCTAAAATGCTGCTGCACCTGGAGGAAAAGACCTACATTGAGGGCTTTGTGCAGCTCCGTCAGAGAGCCCTAGTGGCGGTCACCATTACAGATCCAGTACCAGTGAGTTTCTCTGTGCTTCTCCTTCCTCATAATAAGCACAGGCTTAAAGATTTGAGCAATTGCAGCTGCTGTCTCTTGCTGGCATGGCAGAAACAGTTTCCATGATGGCACTCTGGATGACTGGTTACGGAGCAGGCTGAGTTTGTGTGAAGAGCTGTCCTGCCTCCTCACCAGCTGGGCCGTGAACTGGAATGATTGGAGCCAAGATGTTAGAGGGTTAGTGACTGAGAGGGAAACTCTGGGCTAGAGGTTTAGACAGTTGAAATGACTGGATAGAAAGTATCCAGAGGTGATGGAGAAATGTGAGTGGGTCTCAGGGCAAATTAGCTAGCCTTGGGCAAGTCACATAGCCTCTCTGTGTCTCAGTTTCCGCATCTGTGAAAGGAGACTTCTTTGTTTCTGAGACATGCTAAGGTTGGATTAGTTACTGATTGCAAAGCACTTGGAGACCCCGGATGGAAGGTGCTGTAGAATGGCAGAGTCATGCTGGTTGGTATTGGCTTCTTCTTGGGAGGGTGTGGCAGTGCGAGTCCCTGAATTTCCCCTGCTCGGATGGTGGTTCTCTCCCCATTTGTGGATTTTCCTGGTTTATTACTAACAGGAGCTAGGATTTCTCCTCTCTAGAACTCCAGCCCTCAGGGAGGAGTTGGGAGGAGCAGGTTTCTTCCTCAGTTATTGGTTCATGCTTGTTGTTCCCTGACTTGATGCAGGTGGTGCAGTATCTGACCTCCCAGTTCTATTCCCTGAACTACAGTCTCTGTCAGCGCATGGACATTCTGGATGTAAGTGACTCTCCTCTTCCTTCCTCTTTGTTCTCTAGCTCCTCTTCCTTTCACCTTCCCATCCATGGGTCCCCGTTGCACCAGACCCTGTCTCTGGGAGATGAGCTGGGTTAATTCCTTGACAACTGATTAAAAAGGACAATGGGGCAAAGCAGGAGCATCCAGGGGGAAGCTGTTACGTTAACATTAATTACTGTCCTTCACTTCTTGCCCTCAAAGGTTAACGTGCTGTACAGTTGTAGTGGGAACAGGGGAGGGGAGAAATAGCAATGCAGAGGCCAGGATGGTGACCACTTGTCTGGAAGTAGTCAGTGGTTTTTAGGGAGTCTGCTAAAATTTCCTGGTGCTTTTTTAGTCTATTGTCTGGTTAACTTCCTAACCAGGTACCCTCCCCATGCTGTCACCTCACTTCCCTTACTGTACCTAGAGAAGGAGCTGCTTTCTGGGGCTGGACAGCTAACCCCTTCTGCTGAATATCCCATGCAGCATCTCAGAGGCACTTGCTTTCCTCAGACTTGTGGGGTGAGTCCTTCCACCCTCACTTGAGCTCTTTTGTGCCTGCCCCTCTCCTGATTCCTGCCCTGCTCCCACCAGCTCAGTGCAGGTGACCGTTGCTCTTAGTCTCTTTGTTAGGAAGAAGGTATTATCGTCTTCTAATGGAACCTCTTTCCATTTATCTAGGTCCTAGCTTTGGCCGCTCAGGAACTCTCTCAGCCCCAGGCCTCTGGGAAAAATAAGCCTCACAGTGTCCAGAGTCCCTGCAGCCAGACCATCCCTGGCAGTGACAGCTCCCAGGACTGGAGAAGAATTGTGGATGAGAGGATCAAAAGCAAGACACGCCGTTTTGCAAAGGTAAGGCCAGAATTCTCAACAGTGGAAATATAGGAACACCTCATACCACAAAGCAGAGAGAGCTGCAGTGGGGCTAGCTCCAAGAATTGCCACAGCCCTATCCAGGCCAGGGACTAGTGCATCATCGTCAAAGCCTGGGTAACTTCATTTTAAAAAAAGAATTCCACAGCCTTCTTTGTATCCTTGGCAGGGACTGTATCCAGCTCCTTGAAGCACTCGCTCACTCCTATCCCCATTGTTGCCCCATGTTGGGAGGGGACTGTCTCTATACCTTGAACTCTGTCTCACATTGGGAGCTCCCAGTCTCCATTCTGCACTTCCAGTCCACAGAGCTGCCCTCTGCCTACCCCCATGAGGGGGCTGTAGCTCCGTCACTCATTTCTCAGTTCCTTCCTCCAGTCCCATCCTGGGAGCCCAACCACCTCCATTATGTATCTCTAACCCCCAGAGCTTCCCTCTGTCTTTCATGGAAAGAAGTTGTTTAACTTTCAGAGCTCCTTTACCTCTTGTGCTGGGAGGTGAACCTCACTTACCTTGTGCATGTTGCTTTGCTTCCCCTCAAGTTTCCCCCTCCCATACCCCAGGACTGGGCCCAGACTATGTAGAACTCTTCAGAGATGGGGATAAGGAGGAATTGGAAATGGGGAAGCTAACTCTGGGAAATTTGACTCAAGCATGCAGTGTTGAACCAGTGTAGGCCCAGCTGGGAAATGCCAGTCAGAGGCAATGTCAGGAGCGTAGGAGAGCAGCAGTGGAGATCAGGACGCTGCAAGTAACAAAAGACACTGCAGTGCTAAAATATCCCACTTCAGTGCTAAAATATCCCACTACAGTGCTTTCCCCTCTCTGCAGAGGTGAGGTCTGACAGTACCGATGAGTGAGGTCGTGTAACTCCTTCAGAGGCACTTACTGCGGCTGGCTGTGTTTCCTCTCTAAACCTCTTTTCTCTTTTGGACAGGGTCAGTCTCTAGTGGAACCAGCTTGTGGCCCAAACAAATTCAGTTCTTTAGCTGGACATTTCTTCTTCCCCTTGATTCAGAACTTTGACAGGTGAGATGGCGAGTGCCATGGGGTCCTGGTTTACCAAGGGACTATAGCAGCACGACTGCGAGGATGAACCTTGACCTTGCTCTGTTAATGTCATCAGTGACTGAACTGAGACACAGAGAGGTGGTGTGACTTTATCAAGGCCCCCAAGGGAGTTGGTGCCTGAGTCAGGAATAGAACTCCTTGAGTGCCACATACCAGTCCACAGCTCAATGGATGAATGGACTATAAGGTGGATAGAAAGCTGACTAGATTTTCAGGCTCAACGGGTAGTGATCAACAGTTCGATGTCTAGTTGGTAGCTGTGTCAAGCGGAGTGCCCTAGGGGTCGGTCCTGGAACCGATTTTGTTCATCTTTATTAATAATCTGGATGAGGGCATGAATTTACCCTCTGCAAGTTCACAGATAACGCTAAGCTGTGGGGAGAGGTAGATACGCTGGAGGGTAGGGATAGGGTCCAGAGTGATTTAGACAAAATGGAGGATTGGGCCAGAAGAAATCTGATGAGGTTCAGTAAGGACAAGTGCAGAGTCCTGCACTTAGGAAGGAAAAATCCCATGCACCTTTACAGGCTGGGGACTGACTGGCTAAGCAGCAGTTCTGCAGAAAAGGAAGTGGGGATTACAGTGGACAAGAAGCTGGATATGAGTCAGCAATGTGCCTTTGTTGTCAAGAAGGCCAACAGCATATTGGGCTTTATTAGTAAGAACATTGCCTGCAGATTGATGGAAGTGAATATTCCCCTCTATTCAACGGTGGTAAGGCCACACCTGGAGTCCTGTGTCCAGTTTTGGTCCCCCCACTACAGAAGGGATGTGGACAAATTGAAGAGAATCCAGCGGCGGTCAACAAAAATGATTAGGGGCCTGGAGCACATGACTTACAAGGAGAGGCTGAAAGAACTGGGGTTATTTAATCTGCAGAGGAGAAAAGTGAAAAGGGGGATTTGATAGCAGTGTTCAGCTACCTGAAGGGGAGCTCCAAAATGGATGGAGCTAGGCTGTTCTCAGTGGTGGCAGATGACAGAACAAGAAGCAATGGTCCCAAGTTGCAGTGGGGGAGGTCTAGGTTGGTTATTAGGAGACATTATTTCATGATGGTGAAGCACTGGAATGGGTTACTAAGGAGGTGGTGGAATCTCCATCCTTAGAGGCTGAGATGATCTAGTTGGGGTTGGTCCTGCTTTGAGCAGGGCTAGATGAGTTGGACTAGATGACCCCCTGAGGTGTCTTCCAACCCTATTATTCTATGATTCAAACGCCTAGGCTATATCCCTTCCCAAAATGACCATAATACAGCAGTGGCTTGGGACGAGGGCTTGTGTTTTCAGAAGTAAGTAGGGATTTGGGAGCCCCATTGAGATAACTTAAAGGGGCCTCATTTTCAGAAAGTGCTGAGAATCTGCCCTCTGAAAACCAGGATCCTCAAAGGTGTTTTAAGTTGGGCATCCTGAAATGGAAGCACCTAAACCACTGGTCACTCTTCAAAACATATACCTAGTTGAGCAAAGAGCTTTTCAGCAAGAAAATGTATGCTAACAAGCAGGGCTAGTGGAAATAGACTTCTTTGCAAGCCTAAGGGCTGGTCTCCACTAGGGGAGTGGATCGACTGAAGATACGCAACTTCAGCTACGTGAATCACGTAGCTGAAGTAGGCGTACCTTCAGCTAACTTACCTGCCTTCCTCATGGCGGCGGCAGTCAGCGGTGTGCTCCCCCGTCGACTCCAGCTTGCGCCTCGTGGCAAGCTGGAGTTACAGAGTCAACAGGGGCACTGCTAGCGATCGCTTTCTCACGTCTTAACAAGACGCGAGAAATCAGTTGCTAAAAGATCGCTCACTACCCGCCGATCCAGTGTGTGTTAGTGTGGTGTTGGTGTTGTTGTTAGCCAACCCTTCCAGAGCTGGATAGAGCAGACCAGACCTTGCATGAATTACAGGTCCTGTTTTCCCATGTTTGGAGTCAGTGAAATTGGATCTTGAGCTATTCCTGGTCTGCTTATTGGAGGATGATAAAATGGAGGATAGACACTTGCTAATCTGCACACACACTGGTGGTTTCTTCCCTCTTCTCAGAGATTTATAGTAGCAGGACAGCTCTGCTGTAATGGTTCATATCAAGGTGGCTTTTTTTTTTTTTAACTACAGTACATTCAGACATATAAATAAAACTGGAGTTGGATAAGGGGCAGGGAGTCCTGGGCGGGGCAGTCGGGACAGGGAGCAGGGGGCGGTTAGATGGGAAGATTATTCTGTGAGAGGGTGGTCAAGGAACAGGGGGAGTTGGATGGGAGTGGGGTCTTGCAGGGGCAGTTTGGGCGGGGGGTCCTGGGAGGGCGTGGTCAGGGGACAGGGGTTGAATGGGGGTGGAGTATCGGGGGGCTTGTCAAGAGGTGGGAGTGTGATAGGGGTTGGGGCAGTCAGGACAAGAAGTGGGGGTCAGATGGGTGGAGATTCTGAGGGTGGCATTCAGGGAGTGGGAATGGGAGGGGCGGATAGGGGGTGGGAGCCAGGCTGTTTGGGGAGGCACAACCTTTCCTACCCATCCCTCCATACAGTTTTGCACTCTGATGTGGCCCTTGGGCCAAAATGTTTGCCCATCTCTGCTCTAGGTGCTTATAAATTGAGAATTTAAAACTTTGTTCAAGTATCTTGACAGGTATTGAAGTTAGACTGACCAGTTTATAATTCTCTAAGATCCTCTCCCTCCCCGTTTTTAAAGAGGTACTATGTTAACCCTTCTCCAATCCTCTGGGAAACTCTGATCGACTTTATTGGGGTGTGATGAGGATGAATTAATATCTGTAAAGTACTTTGAGATCCTCTTTAAATACACTCCACAGTTTGAAACTATAGTAATAAAAATAAGCTGTCAGCAGGGCTGTGTAGGCAGGAGGTACAATGGGGAATGCCCAAGAAGCATTTGGATGGCTCTAGCCTATGCCAGGAGTCTGATGAAGAGGGCTGGGTGTCTGGAAAAGAGGTGGAGCATATTGAGTGATGCTTTATTTTTGGAGGATGCTAAGCAGTAGTTCCTTTGAATGGCCACAAGAGGTCTCTGACACACTCTTAACAGTTCAGACAGTTCCTTCAGTAATGGAAGGACATTTATGAGTGAAGTTTTGGTGCTATGCCTAGTTATCAGGTAACGTTCCTACGAGCTATTACGTCTCAACTGTAAGGAGCTGCAGTGTGTGGCCCTGGATAGCTCCCATGGCTACAGTGTTGCTTCCTCCACCTTGCCAGGTGCTTGGATTCATAGTTGACCAAATCTAGGCAGCAGTTTAATGTTAGTTGGGTAAGGCTGCTCTAAGATAACTAAGGGCCTGGGCAAAGTCCTAACCTGCCTGAGGAAGGCCTGTAACAGAAAGCATTAATGGGGTCTCAGTTCTGATTGTTTACAGCAAGAAAATGGGACCTGGCTTGCTGGTGAAGTCTGGCTGAACTAGGAAGAAATACATGCAAATGCCAAGTCAGAAGTGCCCCTGGCCAGACAGTGAGCAGTGTTGTTCTCTGCACACTTTGCGGGGCGCATGGGAGCTACTAGATGTGACGGGAGGCATTCTTTATTTTACTTTGGTAGCCACTGTCTCCAGGACTGAGAATGCCAGTGGCTGGCTGGACACAGTGTTTCCTGCTGACTTTCCAAGCCATGCTCCGGCAGGTCTGAAAAGGCAATAAGAAAACTTGCAACCCAAAGGAACTGTGTCTTGCATTGCAGGCCTCTGGCGACCTTTGACCTTTTGGGAAATGATCACCTTGTGCTGGGAAGGCTGGTGCACACTCTGGCAATCCTGATGTACTTTGCTATCCACACTATGGTAAGGAAGTTGAGGCCCATAATACAGCACTTGCTGACTGCAGTAGGATGAGTCCCGAGATGGCTTCTGAAGTGGCACTGGAGAGGGGTGCCTGCTGCACTCACTGGGGAATGATCCCATTATGTAGGTGGATGCCATATCAGTGAACAGATGCTGTGGGGTGGGCTGGCCGGAGAACAGGGTTAGAAGCTAGAAATCCTACATTCTGCTCACTGCGTGTACTTGGGCATGTATCTTTACTGCATGTTTCCCCATCTGCAAAATGGGGTTGAGCTACCTTCCTGCTTCCCAAGGGGGGTCCTGAAGGTGGAAAAACCCCCAGTATGTGCTGACTGTTATAAGAGGGGGTGGATCCCCTAGAGACCTATCTGGGTGACTTTTTCCCATTGCATGTGATTCTGGCCCTGGGCAAGTCAATATCCCTTATGGGTGAGTGTGAGAGAAGCTACCCGTTCACTGTGTTTCCCTCAATCTTGTCCTTCAGGCAGCAGCTGCCATGGGAAAGTCACTGCTGGAGTTTGTCTGGGCCCTGCGCTTCCACACAGACTCGTGAGTTATGTGTTTCTGTGGTTATTTTGGTGATCTGAAGGTGATCAGCTCCAGGGCCAGGTGCTCTTACTGGGATTTTTCAATTTCAGGCAGAGAGAGAATTGCCTGACTGAGGCTATGTGAATGATTTAATGCACCATTCTCTTTGCTCACCTCTGCCCCCCTTCCCCACCTTGCTCCATATTAGAGTAAAGCCTGCAGTGCCTCATGCAGACAGAAGAGATTGATGTAGACAGGAGCTGGGGCTGTCCTTGGGAGCCCAATGAGCACTAAACACTGCTTTAACCCTAGTATTACAGCAGCCACGATAGTTTTGGCTAAGGTGGAGCTTTCATTGCCAATTCTTGTGTCCTGGCACTTCACTCATCTTTTGGTCTGAAATCTCTTGTAAATCTTCTCTGTTCAGAGATCCAGTCAGTGCATGTAGGAAGCATGGCAGAAACCTTTTGGACCCATTTTTGAGTTATCACTGAGATGGCTTCACCGTGTAAGATATTTCCCAAGTGCTTTTTTCTGCAAAAGCTCAGAGTAACTGAATGGTTTGGATTTAAACCTTCACAGCTGGAAGGGTATTGAGCAGATCTAGAATCCTTTTTGTTCACTCCCAGCCCAGGCTTCTGGCCCAGGGAGCAAGAGATTGGCCCCAGCTCTGCTGGATGGCAGCACAGAGCTGAGCAAGGGGACCAGGCCTGCCAGCTCTGATTAAATCCCTGCTCATTAAGAGTCTGGCTGTGCTGTTAGTAACCATCTGTGAGAAACTGCAGGGCACTGCAGTAAAACACACTGTCTGGAGAAGAGCAGTTTATACAATGTGTGTTGGGGAAAAGAAGAGAGGGAAACTGCAGCCTCTCACTGTGTCATTGCTTCTCCACCAGGTATGTGCGTCAGGGCCTCCTGTCCGCAGTCTCCTCCGTTCTCTTCAGTGTCCCTAGTGAGCGGCTGCTGGAGGACATGACAGATGAGTTCTTGGAGACCCAGTCCTGGCTGGCAGGTGAGGGAGGTGATGGTGGTAACAGGGTTTAGTGTCTGTAGGACAGGAAGGCATAAGGGATGTTTTGCTACTTTCTTTGTGCTGCTAAACAGAGCCTCACATGGAAGTGCCTGTATCGTTTGTGTTAAGAAGGGGCCAAATTATTAATCCAGTAAGTCTTTGCTGCAGAGGCATCCAAAGTGCAAGCCTTGGGCCAAATGTGCCCTATA
The DNA here is from genome assembly GCA_007922305.1 of Dermatemys mawii. Taxonomy (NCBI): domain Eukaryota; kingdom Metazoa; phylum Chordata; order Testudines; family Dermatemydidae; genus Dermatemys; species Dermatemys mawii. The sequence continues at coordinate 31,939,883 of ML677381.1, forward strand.
GCATTCTAAAATAGTCACCCTCGCCGTCCGTAGGGAAATATGGCCTACAGAGACTATAGGTCCCAGAATGCTGTGCACTTATGCCAAGCACCATATCCCCTCATATTCCATGGATTTGTAGGCTGGACGTTCATGTTTTAAATTACTTGCAGACCTTGAACTTCTGATATGCAACCAGTATGCTCCTAGGTTGGCAGAATTTGCACAGCCCAGGTGCCATGGATGCATGGAGGATGGGGAGCATTCTCATACCAGTTTTCATGGTGGCAAAGGATGAGAGCAGGAAGGCATGGCCTTTTCTTCCAAATTTCCTAGTGCTGAGGGAACGAACATCTGGTCTACAAAACAGAATGAGTGACTCAGCCTGCAGCACATATCACACAGCACTGCTTTCGAGGTGACATGCTGAAAACTTGCAAGAGGAAAAGGCACTGTATGCTCAGCCTCAGGCTAGGTTTGGATGCACTTCTGTGTGCTAATTGGGCCCCTCACTATTCTTCTGCCCTCCGTTGGTTTCCTTCACCATCCTGATATTTAGAAAACTGGCTTCCCATAGGGGCTGGGGCGGAAGTGACACTGACACAGCCGGTCTCTGATCTCTGCAGCTTATATATCTCTGTGCTCTTAAAGGAAAAGAGCAGCCACGGGGGCCATGAACTCCACATTTCCCATGACATGGTGTGCAGAGGAATGTCGTAAATGTCTGAGGAATTCAGTACGGAGTGTTGGGGTCTGTCTGTCTTTAACTAGCTGATTGTTTTAGCTGTACTTGGCAGGAAGAGGGGGAGGACTGGGATAGCAGCACCCCCTTTCTGTGTCTGAAACTAGTCTTCTGGATGCCTCTTCTGGTGCTAGGAAGATACAGTGTATCAGTGGTGATGCTTGTACAGATGCAGTGTGCACAGCTGAGTTCAGATAGCATAGTGATGAGTGCAGAATAAGAGCATAATAATTGCAGCACATCAAGCACCAGAAGCCTGTGCAGCCCTCTCATACACACAAGGCTTCGTTCCTGCCCCAAGAACTTTACATTCTAATTCCATCCCAGATAGAACCAGTCTGACACATGCAGTGCCCTGGATGCCATTAGAATGTCAGTGGTTTTCATCAGGTACTGCAGAATTCCTTGCATGTTGTCAAGAATCAGAGGGGTAGCCGTGTGAGTCTGGAATTGCAGAAGTGACAGAGTCCTGTGGCATCTTAAAGACTAACTAAAAGTATTAAAGCATAAGCTTTTGTGGGCTAATACCCACTTCATTGGATGCATGCAGTGGAAGTATCCAGGGGCAGGTATAAATAGGTAGGCAAGAACCAGGTTAAAGATAACAGGGTGAGTCCAATGAGGCTGAACCAGCTGAACTGGAGGTGTGAACAGCAAGAGAAGAGAAACTGCTCTTGTAGTTAGCTAGCCATTCAAAATCTCTATCCAGTTCGAAATTGATTGTGTCAAATTTGCAAATGAATTGCAACTCTGCAATTCTCCATCATGATTTCAACAGCCTCCACCCCACCATCCATCTCAGCCTGGACCAGTCTACACGAGAGGTCCGCTTCCTAGACACCACGGTGCATATTAATGACGGCCACATCAACACTAGGTTATGCTAGGCCTTTCCCTTAAAATTCAGTTACTCCATCATCTTGAAAAGACATGATCTCTTCTTTGGCTCAGCTGCAGAGGTTCTTGGAGGAAATCCCCTTCACCCCACGTGAGGCCTGGAGCCATTTGCAGGGAGTGTGTGTGTTCTCATGTCAGGACTTTTCTGAGGTGCAGGGTCATTCCCCTGCCTTTCTCCCTACCCCACCCTTGTAGCATAGTTAGCTCAAGCTCCATGCTCTGGCATCCTCTCCAGTTGCATATCACAGGCTCTGAGCTAACAAACTGGGGCTGTACATTCTCGTATGGCTACTTCCCCCACCTAGAGTATGGAAATACCAGTCTGAAGCTCTCCCTGTGTTTTATAAATAACCCTGCTCCCTCCGTGTGAGTCATGTGCTTAGGCTGACACAGTGCTGGGCTCTGAGCACACCGCTTGTGCGTACAGGATATCCTCACACAGACTCTCTGCTCTTCCAGACTCCCTCCTGCTCTGACATCCTGAATGCATCCTGAGTTTTTACTTTGAGTCCGTTATGGGCCCCTGAAATAAGTTTCATGGATGCTCTGCAAATGCTTTCATTTACATGCTGCTACAGTGCCAGGTCTGTGTGAAGGCACCAGGATGGCTTGGGCCTGTCTTACACTTACACCCATTTGTGCATATGGCTATATGATTTGTTGGTGATTTGTACGCACATATTATGTTTGTACACAGAGTTAGAAGTTTTCTTAAAACTAACCCTTCTTTCCCTGATGTCAGGTTTCCAAGCGCCCTACATCATTTTGGAACTAACATTCTAAGCGTTAGGGTGCACCTGTGTAAGTGAGAATGCAACATAGGCTAAAACCAGGTCGAAGCAATCTGAGTGTAGATATCTCACTAGAGATAAGTTGGGTAGCTTCTGGGCCTAAATCTGAGCAGTGTGAGAAGTGCTGAACTCTAGCCAGAGGGTTAGTTTTCTTTAACTGTTATTGGATTTCAGCAGTTCAGGAAAGGATTGTAAAGAGCATTCTTGTTTTCCTCCCACTGTCAAATAATGGCATCGTCCTCTTTCACAGATGTAGCAGAGAAGGACCCAGATGGAGACTGCAGGAGGCTGGCCTGGCAGAACCTGCTACTAATGGAGAACCTGCTAAAGAAACGCAGAAGTGTCCCTTCCTAGTTGTGGGGGGAAACTGAAAACAGAGGTGACCCCAACCTAACACTTGCCAGCTGAGTGTTCTTAAGCACTGCCGGGCCCCTTCACCAATCACCTGTCTGGAGAAGACAAGGGGTGCAGTGTAGAGCTAAAGCCAGGGAAACTGACTTGACATCTGGACTCTGTAGTGGGGGCCCAACTCAGTGAGCTATTTGCTATCCGGTACTGAGTTTACAGCTTTAGGAAAATGGACTAGTGCTGCCATCCTGTCTGCTCCTCCCCTCTCCAACATGCTCTGCACCAAGCTATTTATAGCCTTGGCAGATTTGGATGTTCAGCTAAAAATATAATAAAGACCTCACATCATACTTCTCTTCAGGAAAACAAGGAATGGATGTGGCCACTTACCGGATGGGACTGGCTCCATGGTACCGCTGTAGTGAAGGGTTGAGGGTCTTCAGTAGTCAGCCTTTAGCAGACTTGTTACCAGTCTTCTGGGAGGGATCATAGAAGATTGGGGTTGGAAGAGACCTCAGAAGCTCATCTAGTCCAATCCCCTGCTCAAAGAAGGCCCAACACCAACTAAATTATCCCAGCCAGGGCTTTGTCAAGCTGGGCCTTAAAAACCTCTAAGGATGGAGATTCCAGCACCTCCCTAGGTAACCCATTCCAATGCTGCTTCACCCTCCTAGTGAAATAGTGTTTTCTAATATCCAGCCTAGACCTCCCTCATTGCAACTTGAGACCATTGCTCTGTGTTCTATCATCTGCCACCATTGAGAACAGCTGATCTCCATCCTCTTTGGAACCTCCCTTCAGGTAGTTGAAGGCTGCTATTAAATGCCCCTCATTCTTTTCTTCTGTACACTAAATAAGCCCAGTTCCTTCAGCCTCTCCTCATAAGTCATGTGCCTCAGCCCCCTAACATTTTCATTGTCCTCCGCTGAACTCTCTCCAATTTATCCACACCCTCTCTCAATGTTCCCTCTAATTTTTGATACGACGTGTGCACAAAAATTTCTTTTGTGCAAATTTTTGTGCGTGTGGTGTTTTGCCATGTGGCTTTAGGATCTGTGTGCGTGCACAGCTTAGAAGGAACAGTGCCTTCTCTGTAGTGGAGGGCCCAAAACTGGATACAGTACTCCAGATGAGGCCTCACCAATGTCTAATAGAGGGGAATGATCACGTCCCTCGATCTGTTGGCAATGCCCCTACTTATACAGTCCAAAATGCCATTAGCCTTCTTGGCAACAAGGGCACACTATTGACTCATATCCAGCTTCTCGTCCACTGTAACCCCTAAGTTCTTTTCTGCAGAACTGCTGCCTAGCCATTCGGTCCCTAGTCTGTAGCAGTGTATGTGATTCTTCCGTCCTAAGTGCAGGACTCTGCACTTGTCCTTGTTGAACCTCATCAGATTTCTTTTGCCCCAATCCTTCAATTTGTCTAGGTTCCTCTGTATCCTATCCCTACCCTCCAGCGTATCTATCTCGCCCCCCAGTTTAGTGTCATCAGCAAACTTGTGGAGGGTGCAATCCATCCCATCATTCTGATCATTAATAAAATATTGAGCAAAACCAGTTCCAGATCAAACCCCTGGGGCACTCTGCTTGATACTAGCCACCAACTATTACACGTTGAGCCTGACACTCTAGCCAGCTTTCTATCCACCTTATAGTCTAGTCATCCAATTCATACTTTTTTAACTTGTGGCAAGAATACTGTGGATTGAGTGATTCTTGTAGAGGAAGATTCTGGTCAAGAATTACACCCTGTGAACGTTCCCAATGGGCTCCTGCCTACTGAAAACATGCATAACATTAGAGCAGGTTTCAGAGTAGCAGCTGTGTTAGTCTGTATCTGCAAAAAGAACAGGAGTACTTGTGGCACCTTAGAGACTAACGAATTTATTTGAGCCCACTTCATCAGATGCATAGAATGGAACATATAGTAGGAAGATATATTTACATACCGAGAACATGAAAAGGTGGAAGTTGCCATACCAACTCTAAGAGGCTAATTAAAATTAAAAATTATGCATCTGATGAAGTGGGCTGGAGCCCATAAAAGCTTATATTCAAATGAATGTGTTAGTCTCTAAGGTGCTACAAATACTCCTAACTTTAGAGTAGACACTGTCCACCAGGCCCTCTAGTTTTTAGTTATACAGTGTCTTTTTTCTCAGGTGTGAATAATCTTCATGTGTCTGGAAGCTCTGCAAGCAGAAGGAGACTGAGCACTTCAAATGCTACAGTCTATACTAGCATTCTATTAAAGAGAAACCATTGCTGAAAGGTGGAGTGTCTTGTTCTTAAAGTGGGACTGAAACAAGTTATGCCTTGAATCAGAGAAGTAGCCGTGTAAGTCTGGGTTTGCAGAAGCGACAAAAGAGTCCTGTGGCACCTTAAAGACTAACAAAAGTATTGAAGCATAAGCTTTCGTGGGTTAGCACCTACTTCGTCGGATGCAATAGAGAAGTTATGCCTTAACACTCTTCCAAACTACTCAACATTTGTGAAATCTCACAAAGGAAACCAGCCACTCCAAGCCTCCTGTGTAGCATCAGGTACTATGGAATGTGTTTAGATGGCTGCAGAACACACATTTTCTCATACAGATCTCTTGGCAGAGATAACAGCAGGGACTAAGGCCATGTCTATGCTGGCATCCCCTGAGTGACATAAGTTTTGCTGGTATAAGCGCTTGACAAACTGGTTTTATGACGTCACCGGGAGAGCTCTCCTGGCAGCATAATGCACCTACATGAGCACTTAGTGGTACAGCTGTGCTTCTGTAAGCTTTTAAATGTAGACATGGCCTTAGATAAGGACATTGCTAAGGTCAGATTGAGGGGGAGAGACTGACAGATCTGACCCTCCATCGAGCAGCAAAGCAGAGCTTAACCTAAATATTCAGTCACTAGATAGGCGGCTTGTCTCCTCCTCCTAGAACAAAGCCCCATGAGAATGGTCCTCATGTTTCACTAGGAATACTTTCCCACTCAAAATCAAGCAAAGGATTTTGAACTTTATGCACTTTAAATCCAGGGTTTGGTTTGGGAAACAGGCTTCATGTTAAAACAACTGCAGAATAAATTACTCAAACTCCAGCCTACGCTGGCATGGAGGAGGTAGAATTTCTTCTTCTGTAACTGGAAGCTCTACTCCAAGTGATCCTTTGTTAAATTAAATGCAAGATCTAGAGGAACTAGTTAACAGGGAAGACGTTTCTTACTTCTGCAGAAGGTCACTGATTTGAATTTTGACATGGCTCTGCATGACTCAGGCAGTGCTGGGCACATTCTCTCTCATAAAATGGTTTAAAAAAAACCTGCTTTCCTCGAGTTTTGACTCTAAGAACAGTTCACTGTGTTGTCCTAGTGGTTGGTCCTCTAACAGACTAGAGCTATCTGCAATGATATGACAAGGCCTCAAATAGTAAAGTGCGTCTTAACTAAACTTTCTGTATGCATAGACAGAGCCAGACATGCCTCATTCAGCACTCACTTTTCTGCTGCTCCTGTACTCGTGGGATTAGGATTAGCTGATGCCTTAATTATGCTCAGATATTCATTGTTTTCCTTAAAAATTTATTGAAGAATTAAAAATCTCTAAATTTGGACATTAAAAAAGAAAGATTAATAGTAGCTGTCTGAGGCCCAACCTGTCCCTCTGCACTGACTTGGTGCTTGAGCTTTGTTTTTGAGTTTTGTTTATACATAACGAATGAATCTTCTTGGAATGATGCAAGCAGACTACAGCATCAGGCTGTGCATTACTGAAATATTTGACTTTCTGCCCTTAACAAGCCGAGACCAGGTAGCTGGGTGTTGTAGCAATGACCAGGCTTCCTCACAGCTGTAGGGGAATGTTGACAGCTTACATAATAAGCCATCAGGGATCCTCGACTTCATCAGCTACATCCTCTTCCACCTCCTTGTTGTCTTCCATACTGTTGTGACGAATTCGTTCTGGGACAGGGTTCCGGTTCCAAGGGATGCCCAGCCCTCTGTGAACTGCCTCAATGGTCCGTTCATTCACATAGTAGGTCAGGTTTACACATGGAATTCTTTTCCGCATCTCCTCCAAGTATCTATAGGCCTAGGGGTAATGGTAGGGTATCAGTCATGTAGTCTTGTTATTCTCATATCACAGCAGTGTGGCAAAAAGCATCTAGATATGTTGCAATCAGATACAGTTTGCTAGGTTCAGACCTCCCACCCTATTCAAACTGAGTTACCAGTGCAGGGCTGGCTCACAAGCTCCCTTCAGCTACCTGTGGGGTTTGTCCAATATTGGTATTAGTACAGAGGGTGCTGCAATCTCAGTTCAGGCATCACCCTAAACTGTTCAGTATTGTTGAGGATTCCTAGTGGGTCTAGAGCCTCCCAGGTCAGATGACTGATGGATACTCACCAGCCTGTCCCAAGATGTTTTTTTTAAAACTGAAGGCCTCAGGGTGCAAGGCCTTCACTAACCCCTAAATTTTTAGAAAACTCTAGAACTTTCACTTGTTTTTGCAGAAGAGCAACAATATGGAAGCTAATCACTAGACTGCTGAGAGTGGTACCTTCTGACTTAAAGTCTATCGGTGTTTTGAATAAAAGCATGGATTAGCATTGAAAACCAAGGGAAGGGAGGACATGTTTTTTTAATCCCAGCCCCCTGGCCTCTGCCTTGATATCTGAAGCACTGTCAAGGCTAGAGATGTCAAACTTTGGTTTCAGTTCTTCTGAGGATACCCACATTTCTGAGCCCCACTTTTGTGAAACAGAGCATTCCTGAAACAAAATATGTAAAATTGACAAGAATGTCAATGTCACTGCACCATGGCTGAGTACGTCAGCCCCAGGAGCTTTGGCTGGAGGCAAGGTTCTTGGGGCTGCTGTGCTCCCTGGTCAAGCCAGGGCTCCTAGAGTCCAGGACAGCCCTGCCATTCAGATTAGTAGAGGAGCAAGGACTCTCAGACTTCCAGATTCTCAGGGTGCCCTATTCCTGAGCTGGCAGCCCTGGGAGCCAGCTGGCAATAGCCCTAGAATAGTCTGCATCATAGGGCTGCCCCAGACTCTGGGAGCCAGTCTTAGGACTTCCAGGTTCCAGCTCCAGTTGGGGCTATCGGACTCTGCTGTCAATTCCAGAACACTAGCAGGTTTCCAATGGGTGGATATGTAACATTACACATTCTATTACACATGGAAACCTGCTACTGGTTCAGCAAAAGTTATCAAATCTGCGCTAGACTTGGCAAAATGTTTTGCCCCAGTGAATCATCATTTTCCAGCTAAGAACATAAGACTGGCCATAATGGGTCAAATCAAAGATCCATCTAGCCCAGTATCTTGTCTTCTGACTGGCCAATGGCAGGTGCCCCAGAGGAAATGAACTGAACAGGTAATTATCAAGTGATCCATCCCCTGTCACCCATTCCCAGCTTCTAGCTAAGTTTTATCAGAAAATTTTTGAGTGGCTCTCGTCAAGACAGCTTGTAATAAACAGGTTAGTGCCCAGAGCAGGAGAGCATGATGCTTAGCACGTGGCTGGTCCAGGACAGTAGGTTACTTTTAGTCCAAGACCTGTAATCCTGTGCCATTCTGCACTCTGCTGTTTGGCACTTCCTCCTCTGAAAAAATGACTCATCATTTCCCCAGACGGCTACACATTAATGATTTCCCATTTTTTCTGGGCCAGCCAGGTGGCTGTTGGAGCGCAGTGCATGTGCACAGAAATGACCTTCTGCTCCTCCCTCTCTATTACTGGGAATTCTTCCAAGTATCCCAGGAGCCACCTCGGTGAAGGTTACCTTTCAAGTTACTTTCTACCACCATAAATTAAAAATGAATTCAGTCTTCCTGCTCCTACACTAGGATCAAAACTGCAAACGCCACACAGTGCTTAGCAGTGATACTTCAGCTCTCTTACAGGGCAAAGGTCAATGTAAGGATAGCTGTCTACTATAGGACCTCTACACTTGCAAAGGCTGAAAGTGTACAGTAGTGAGCTGCATTCTCTAGGGATGCAAACATTTAGCCCTGGTCTACACTAGGGGTGGAGGGGAGAAAAACTGATCTAAAAGATACGCAACTTCAGCTACGAGAATAATGTAGTTGAAGTCGATGTACTTAGATCAACTTACCACAGTGAAGACGCTGCAGTAAGTCAACTCCACCTGTGCCTCTCGTGGCAGTGGAGTACAGGAGTTAAGGGGAGAGCGCTCCGGGATTCATTTATCGTGTCTAGACTAGACACGATACATCAACCCCCAATAGATCAATCACTAACTGCCGATCGGGTGGGTAGTGTAGAGATACCCTTAGGCTGTATGCTCCTTAGGGCTTCCTTTGTCTTCCTGTATACAGTGCCAGGAACAAATAATAACTTACCATCTGGAATTCCTCCACCTGTAAGTAATGTTCAACCAGAAAGCCCAAGACATCGCCGAGGCGGATGGTACTGTCAAGGTCTGGCTCGTCTAGGAGAAGCTCACATTGCCTGATTGCCTCTTTGGGGTCCTCAGAGTAAACTCTAGTGAAAGAACAGGTTGAAACTATAAATATCCCCATGGGGGAGGTGACAGATTCTCCCTTATTGCATCTGGCTCTCAGCTGAACCACAGTTTGAGACCTGTGTACACCCAATAGACTCCCTTCTGTAAGATGGACATCCTCATAGTATCTTAGCTCCATCTAGGAGGATAGGCAGAGGCTTCATAAATCAGCATAAGGCAGCAAAAATCAGATGGGTCATTCACCTGAAGGCCACGTTCACCTTTTACTCAAAAGTAAACCGATCATCCCCTACACCCATATGGTTACCTGAGGCCAAAAATCTCATGAGTCCTTTGAGCAGTGAGTCTCCTGCATGGGACTGTGTTGCTGCTAAAGGAGAGAGCTTTTCTCAAATACAGATTTCCATATACATTGTGTGCTCTGAGCACTGCAAATTACCTTCGAGCCTGGATGAATCGCTTGACCAAAGCCATCTTGCTTTGCAAAAGTGCCAGTTTGCTCTCCTGCTCTACAGGGCTTCTCGTCTTCACTTTTGACAGGCACTTGAATGCTTCAGTCAGTGCTCCCTGTGCTTTCTCATAGTTCTGATACTCATCAATCTCCACCTACAGTGAGAAGACAAATAAGAAAAGTGTCCTGTTCCCAGCTGTCACAAACCAAACTACTCTGAGAATGGACAGGGACATACCTGAGCACAGGCATCATAAAAGCCAGCTAAGAGGTCAAGGGCCTTTCCCTTAGTATAGAAGCTAATTATGTTCTTCATAATCTCTGAGTCCTTTCGCCAGTCCAGTGACTGTAGGTAGTTGGCTGCCATGATATAAATCTCCCTCTGTCTGGAGACTCCAGCAAAAAACACTATTTTCTCCGTGTCTCCAGACTTAAGCAGTGCTCTCATTGCCTGCGAACAGAGGGGAGAACAATCATTACTGTTAGCAATGTAGAAACATGAGGAAGCAAGCAACCAGGCAGAGAGAGGTAGAAACTCCTGGATACTCTCTTTACAGACTAAGGTAATGCTTAAGGATTCTGCTGCTTCTACCAAAACACTCTCCCGCAGCAGAATCCCCAAGGGCAGATACCAGTCTTCTGAGCATTTATGTCCCTATCATTGAGAGTGAACAGGGAGATCTCATGCTGACAGCAAACCCTGTGGGTGAAAGGGGCCCTGCATGCTCTCAGAAGTGAGATTAGTCCCCCAAATCAATCACTTTACCTGCAGATTAGAAGTGAATTTTGGAACTCCACACCTGCCAGTGCTAAGGGGTTCAAACGTTACTGTAGCGTCTCCCTACTTATATAGACTCACCTTCAGCTTGTTTCCTGCTTGAGTGTATTTCTTGGTTGCCATGTGGTAATTGCCTTGCCGCATGCAACAATCGGCAATCTGTTCCAGCAGTTCTTTCCTAGACTCTTCAGAGAGCTCCTTTGAATCCTTGGAGACAGTCATCTTCTCGGCCATCTCCTCTGTGATGGTCAGGTTCTGATTCAAGCAAAGCTGCAGGGCTTCATGGTACTGGTGAAGAGTGAGAGAGCAGCAAATTGCTGCTAACTAAATGTTCTGCACCAGAAGGATCACAACCACATTTAGCCTGCTAGAATTCAAAGCTCTAAGCATGCTGCAACTTTTTAGCCTTTTTCCAACTGTGTGAATGGGTGTATCTGAACTCTGCAAAGGCCACGTGATTAGGACGCAGAAAAGTTGTGCTGCAGAATCTTAACTTCAGAGATGACCCTGCACCAAAACCCTGCAGCTGAAGACCCTCACCTTTCAGGTGACTTTGAATGTGAAAGATTAAGCGGGGCCGTAGCTATATCAGGGGCTGAGCCAAAACCCAGCATCAGGGAACTCTGAGGAATTCAAAATCCTGATAGAAATTCTGCAACTAGGGATTTGTTGCAGTATGGTGAGGGCCCAGGATGCAAACCAGCTCAGTCCTGAGCTCTGCTCTTCTATAGTCACATGCTGTAGAGTTCCCAGGGACACTGCAAAGGCTTTACCTTTTTGGCTGCTAGCAGCAACTCCACGGCCTTCTCGTGCTGTGCGTGTTCAATGAAGAAGTCAGAGCAGCGTGCCAGCAGCGCTGGGTCTGACTTCTCATCCAGGTCCTCAGCAATGAACTGCAGGGCACCAAACTGCTGTGTGGCAAAAGCCAGCTCTAGTGCTTTGGAAAAGTGTCCTGCCTGCAAAACCAGAGAGAGCCCTTTAGTTTTTCCTTCTCATGTACTGATTACATACAGATTCCAAGGCAACAAGCCATTAGGATACAGACTCCAGGTTTCTGCAGCAAAGCCCTGGCAGAATCAGCAGCCGCTATGCCTCCAGTCCTTTCCTCCTTGATCAGCAGGCTCTGTATGAAGGTCTCCATTAGTTACTAAGGCCAATGAACCCAAACTGAGGTGCAGAAAAACATACAGTAGCCCTTCTCAGCTACATGCCTGCCATTCTGCTGCACAGCTACCATACTATACTACCACACTATAAATTCAGAGTGGAGACCTACTATCTGGCCAGAGACTCAGAGGATTCTCTGTATTCTGCCCCTAATACAGCACGTAGTGCAGAACTTTTCTGCTCAACTCCAGTAGGCAGAGGAAAGGAGGCCTGCACAGCTAAGTAGCGACCCCTGTTAACTGATATATAAAACACCAATTGCCTGTGCTGGGAGTCTCCTGCAATGATGCAGTGCCTTCTCCAACAATACTGTCTTATAGTGAATGTGGTCTGATTTATTAGCATTGGACAAATGCAGCTGGAGGCTACAAAGTACAAATTGAGTTAATCTCCCAGACATCATTTAAAATGTGATGTATGGCAGAAGTGAAGTGAAATAGGTGGACTCAATCACGTCCCCTGGGAACACATATTGATATTACCAAAGCCATCACTCATTACCAAAGTTTGATACTGATTAAAGATTAAATCCGAAGAAATTTAACAAGGACAAAGGCAAAGTACTCCACTTAGGAAGGAACAATCAGTTGCACACATATGAAATGGAAAATGACTGCCTAGGAAGGAGTACTGCAGAAATGAATCTGGGGTCATAGAGCATTACAAACTAAATATGACTCAGTGATGTAAACTATTCCCCTCCCGCCCCGCCCCCCCCCCCCAAAAAAAACCCAAACAAACATAATTTTGGCATGTATTACTGGAAGTGTTGTAAGCAAAACTCTGGAAGTCATTCTTCCACTCTACTCCACACTGATAAGGCTTCAGCTGGAGTAGTGTGTGCAGTTCTGGGTGCCACATTTCAGGAAAGATGTGGACAAATTGGAAAAAGTCAACAGCAACAAAAATGATTACAGGTCAAGAAAACATGACCTATGAGGGAAGTTTGAAAACACTGGGTTTGTTTAGGGTAGAGAAAAGAAGACTGATGGGGAGACATGATATTTTTCAAGTAGATTAAAGGTTGTTACAAGGATGAAGGTGAAAAATTGCTCTTGTTAACCTTTGATGACAGGACAAGAATTAATGGGCTTAAATTGCAACAAGAAAGGTTTAGGGTGAACATTAGGCAAAGCTTCCTATGAGGATAGTTAAGCAGTGGAAAAGATTGGCTGGGGAGGCTGTTGACTTTCCATCATTGGAGATTTCCATAGAATATGAAGGGACTTCAGGAGATTATCTAGTCCAACCCCGCTACTAAAAGCAAGACCAAACCCCGCCCCAACTCATCCAACAGATTTTTGCCCTGATGCCTAAATGGACTCCTTGAAGGCTTAACTCACAACCCTCGGTTTATCAGGCCAATGTTTAAACGACTGAGCTATGCCTCCCCACTTCTTTTTAAGAAGAGGTTAGACAAACACTTGTCAGAGATGGTCTAGTAGTCCTACCTTGATTGCAGGGGACTGGACTAGATGACGTCTTGAGATCCCTTTCCATCCTACACTTCTATGATTCTCTGAGTAGAAGAGTACTGCTGCAGGTCTGTCTCCAAGACTAAGCGTGATGAGTTTATGGAGGAGATGGTATGATGGAATATCCTAATTTTGGCAATTAATTGATCTTTGATTATTAGTGGTAAATATGCCCATTGGCCTGTAATGGGATGTTAGATGAGGTGGAATCTTAGTTACTACAGAGATTTCTTTCCTGGGTGTCTGGCTGGGGAGTCTTGCCCACATGCTCAAGGTTTAGCTGATCGCCATATCTGGGGTCGGGAAGGTCAGATTGGCAGAGGTCCTGGGGGGTTTTGTCTTCCTCTGCAGCATAGGGCATGATTCACTTGCTGGAGGATTCTCTGCACCTTGAAGTCTTTAAACCATGATTTGAGGACTTGAAGAGCTCAGATATAGGTTAGAGGTTTACTACAGGAGTGAGTGGGGGACATTCTGTGGTGTGTGTTGTGCAGGAGGTCAGACTAGATGATCATAATGGTCCCTTCTGGTCTTAAAGTCTAGGTCAGTATGAGGGGCACTGGCAGAGCTGTAGAGAGGACCCAGGAATAGATTAACAAGGGGTGCTGCACATCAGGATTGGATTGAATAGAATGGATGCAGATAATCAGGTATTCAGCTGATTTGGTAGTCGTCCACTGTACTGTCTTGGTCTCAGTTGAAAGATTTATACTTTGCTGAGTCAGAGTTACCTTGTGGTACAACATGACTGCTCTATCCATTTGTTCCCCCTTCTCTTCATAATAGCAGGCTGCCTCTATCATGTCTTCTGGGGAACTCAGCAGAGCCAGATTCATCAGCTGGTCATCAAGATTGTTCTCCTATTCAAAAGTAAAGATCCATCTTCAAGCAAATACTCTATCTATGATTATTTCCAGCAACACAGACTTAATAGTGCCATCAGTTACCTACCCTACAGTTTTATATTGCCACCCATCACCACTGTATCCGACTACTTTCCATATAAAATCTATAGCAACAGCAAAATCCCTAGTAAACTTCATGGAGTTTCTGGTCTTCCCCTTTGTGGGCTCAAAACTTTGCTTGGGGCAGGGTTTTTGGTTTGTTTGTGTTGATTTGTTTATTTGAGGAGAGGTTTTTTTATGGGGATGGTATTTGGACTCTAAAGGGGTGTTAGTATTGTGTGTGTCAGATTACAGACCCCTTCTCTCCTAGACGGTGTGAATAGAAACCAATATAATCAACTACACAATTATATAAGCAAGCAGTATGTCATACTTCACATAAGAAGGCCGACACTAATCTCACAGGTTGGCTACATTTCCTGATGTACATGGCCTGAGAGATGTTATTGGTGGTGAGCTCTTTGCACTCAGATGTACATATTGTCGTACCTTACACAAGCGGATGGCATTGTTAAATGCTTGGGCCCTAGTGTAGAAGTGCACAGCCTGCTTGATTTCATCCTGGCTCTCATATTGCCGGGCCAGGTGATACGATGCTGCCCAGTTTCCTGTTTCATTTGCTATTTCAGCAGCCTGAAAAGAGAGCCAGACCCTTCACATCATGCCCAGATTAAACACAAAAACATGGACTCTCTTGGGAACAGCGGGAAGCAGACTGCCTTACCTTCTGGATGTTGCCCTGAAAGCAATAGACACGGACCAGGGAGAAATAATCCTGAGCTAACTCATAGTATCTTAGTGCGGATTCCATATCTGACTGGCTCTCCAGATACTGTGCCCACCATTTCCACAAGCTCCTAGAAAAGAAACAAAATAAGTCACGATGGTAATTAATCATTGGAACACACTACCAGGGGAAGTGGTGGATTTTCTCTCTTGAAGTCTTCAAATCAAGACCGGCTACCATTCAAGAAGATGTGCTTTAGTTAAATACAAGTCATGGAGCTCAATACAGGGGAAACTGGATAAAAGTCTCTGGCCTGCGTTACTCAGCTCTCTCAGTCACAATGCTAGTAGCACTATCTCTCAAACACAATACAGTTGGGCCCCTTCTAATGAACAAGATTCATGACCAAAGCAGACAAATGAACAAACTTCCAGCACTGCATGGTATAATGCATTAGCAAAAGTGTTCTCTACTAGCATGCTTCCTCTCTATTGAATTAACCTGGAAAATCTGAACACCTGGCAGCAAAGGGTTAAAACAAGTAATCTCAAACCTGAAACTCCCCCCTCAGGATACCACTCCTTCACACACTTTAGATAAAGAAGGATGTAACATGGCACTAACTTATCTTTCATCTTGTTGACATAGATCTCCAAGGCTTGTAAATCTTCAGAGAGCATCCTGGGCACCTCAAATCTATGTGTGTCCGATTTCTCATAGCTGTGTAGAAAAAGGACACATTGGATATCAGTGTTTTGTGGCAAACTGCTCTACTACTATATTAATACATTTTATTTTAGTTCTTTAGTCTCTAGAATTAACAACAATACTAATAATACTCAGTCTTTGTAGAGTGCTTACATCAACTGCAGGCCCCCAAGTGCCAAAACACCAAGGAAAAATAAAGACCTAGCACAGCTGTACCAGGAATGATTATGAGGCTGGGTAAGAGATGGTAAAGGATATTCAATACAAATCTTGTCTCCTTACTTCATACACAAGTCTTCATATTGCTTGCTCATCTCCACTGCAATTTCACCCTCTACCCCTGTTGGAAGATTGCTCGTTTAAATGTACTAACCCATCTATCTGTATCTGTACATGTATCTTTAAATGTACTAACCTATCTATTTTCTCCACTCCTTCTTCCCCATTAACTGAATCACATCCTCTGCTCACATCGCTCAGACAAAAACCCCTCCTTTACTCCATGTTGTGACCTTACATAATAAGGGAGCCAGGCATAAAATAAAATGTAAACCAGTATGATGCATTCTAAAAAAACCCAATCCCACTAGCTTTCCCAGTTCATAACACATGAGCCACAATGAATTCCTAGGGTGCCAGGTGGGTCAAGAACTCTCCAACACAAGAGCTTCTGCATACAACAATGTGCAAAAGGGAAGGCTGGACTAGTGGTTAAAAGTACAGAATTTGGAGACAGGAAAGCCAAGTTCTATTCTTGACTCCACTGCAGACTGTCCATGTGATCTTGGGCAAGTCACTTAACCTATCTGTGTCTCAGTTTCCCTAAGTGCCAGGTTTATTTCAATAATAGTTTGAGATCCTCAGATGAAAGGTGGCAGTAAAGGGAAAAAAACTGGTTATCTGTCAGTAGCAGGCATCCTCCAGACTGCCCAACTAATTTTGCCTCTGCTGTCCATAGCAGTGTGTTAAACTCAGGATTTCTTGTGTTCAGAACAAAGGTCTAGATGCTCGGCCTTTTCTATGGAAAGCTGCTTACTAGCTGAGTGCAAGATTGCACTCTGCAGTGGCCTCCAGGTGTTTGGCATAGTTGTAATATGTGGTGCGCAGGTGAACCCGGTCATGAGTCTCAGCTACTTCCATAGCTTTCTGCCACTGGTCAGAAGCCTGATAGAACTTGTTCAGGAGGTCGTAGCGCTTGCAATTCTTGTACAGCTGCTCTGCATCTTCCTGAAAGGAAAGTGAACAAACAGTGAAAGGTTATCTGGATTTGAAGAGTACTTTACAGGGATTATATCTCAGCAGTAATGTGTGATAGTTTTCTGATTGCCTTCTATGATGAGATAACTCGCTGTGTGGATATGGGGAAAGGGATGGATGTGATATATCTTGACTTTAGCAAAGCTTTTGATATGGTCTTCCACAGTATTCTTGCCAGCAAGTTAAAAAAAAATATGGATTGGAAGAATGAACTATAAGGTAGATAGAAAGCTGGCTAGATCGTTGGGCTCAATGGGTAGTGATCAATGGCTCGCTGTCTAGTTAACAGCTGGTATCAAGTGGTGTGCCTCAGGGGTCAGGCCTGGGGCTGGTTTTGTTCAATATCTTTATTAATGATCTGGACGATGGGATGGATTTCACCCTCAGCAAGTTTGCAATGACACTAAGGTACAGGGAGAGGTAGATATGCTGGAGGGTAGGGATAGGGTTCAGAGTGACCTAGACAAATTGGAGGATTGGTCCAAAAGAAATCCGATGAGGTTCAACAAGGACAAGTGCAGAATCCTGCACTTAGGATAGAAGAATCCCATGCACTGCTACAGGCTGGGGACCAACTGGCTAAGCAGCAGTTTTGCAGAAAAGGACCTGGGGATTACAGTGGACAAGAAACTAGATATGAGTCAACAACATGCTCTTGTTGCCAAGAAGGCTAACGGTATTTTGGGCTGTATTAGTAGGCGCATTGCCAGCAGATCGAGAGAAGTGATTATTCCCCTCTCTTTGGCACTGGTGAGGCCACATCTGGAATATTGCATCCAGTTTTGGGCCCCCAAATACAGAAAGGATGTGGACAAATTGGAGATAGTCCAGCTGAGGCAACAAAAATGATCGGGGTCTGGGGCACATGACTTATGAGGAGGGGCTGAGGGAACTGGGCTTGTTTAGTCTTCAGAAGAGAAGAGTGAGAGGGGATTTGATAGCAGCCTTTAACTAACTGAAGGCAGGTTCCAAAGAGAATGGAGATCGGCTGTTCTCAGTGGTGGCAGATGTCAGAACAAGAAGCAATAGTCTCAAGCTGCAGGTGGGGAGTGAAAAACTATTTCACTAGGGGTGGTGGTGAAGCACTGGAAAGAGTTACCTAGGGAGGTGGTGGAATCTCCATCCTTAGAGGCTTTTATGCACCGGCTTGACAAAACCCTGGCTGGGATGATTCTATAATAGGTAATGCACTTCTGAGGAGTTAATTATTTCAGACCACAGATTGCATTGCATAGTGAAAAAGGATTAAGACAGAGGTATCTGGTTCTACTAAATATATGTCGCCTGGAATACCAACATTGTGACTGAGAAACTGGATGTTTACATGAAAATAAAGGAAGTGCTCAGATCCCAGCATTTACTTGGTTATGTTAACCAGGGGTGGGAGTGACATGGGCAGCCACTAGTCATAAAACTGATTGTGACACAACACTAACCCATTTGATAATGGAGGTTATCATATAGCTCATATTGGGGTTACTCGCTGGCATAACCATTCTGGGCTGTTGTAGGAGAGACCCATTGCCCTGGTTAACTTTGTGGCTGTTTTCTCACCAACAAGGATTCAGCACTTAAGAGAACCCTCTCACTCCACATTAGGTTCCTGAGACACAGATTATGTTCTTAGATTATTAATGCAGAGCTTTTACTTATGCCAAACTTCCACCAATTTCATTTAGAGTTAGAGCCTTAGGATTTGGCCCATGGTGACAAAAGCAATGAAGAAATTTAACACTGCTGTTTTTAATCTTTGAGATGGACACTTTCTGTGTCAAGGACTTTTCCTGCCCCACCCAACTGCTTTCCAGCTGAGCTCTGTGTACAATAATGGAGATACACTGTGGCAGGACAGAAGGAACAATTTCTATTTCCTACTGATTCCCATTAGTTTTCAGAGAAGAATAGACCCTAGGTATGGAAGAGGCCTGTTAGGTCCTATTCTAGACCCTCTCCTTGCTAATGTAGGATTGTTTTCTACAGAACATATGCTAGTGTTTTCCCCCCAGACTAGTTTTAAATGTTCGAGCAAAGGGGCTTTCCCCACTTCCACTGAGCCTAATAAATCTCACTGTCACAAATCTTTTTACAAATATCCAGCCTGAATTTTCATAGTTATACACCTTTATACTACCCAGAACAATTCCTGCACCATTCATACCTTTCAAATATTTGTAGGTTGATAGCACATTCTGCTCTTAGCCAACTTCTACATGTTCATCTCTTGTATATGAATCTATTTCAGGATCCTAACAATTTGAGTTGAACTTCCTCCGGTTCATTAATATTTTTCTAGCAATGAGATGCTTAAATTTGAAAGCAATGCTCCAGGTGCAGTTGCACCACAGATGTGTAGACAGACCATGAAATCAAAGCTCCAAGGTGTGATGCCTCTGAAAACAGCGCCCAAAATTGCCCTGACAGTTTTTGCTGGTGTGTCCCATTGCAATTTCTTATCTAATTTGTGATCGCCTATGAACTTCGGTCTCTGTCAGCTATGCTGCTTTCCAGCTTCTACTTTTCTAAGATAGATCTTCTTTTATTTTTTTACCCATGTTTTTAGCCTCTTGGATCCTTTATTATTTCTGTGCCCTCCATGATATTTGCCATGCTTCTCAATTTAGTATCTGTGAATTTTGTTAAAATGCTGTTTAGTCCTTCTTCTCCAGGTCATTAATGAAGACATTAAATAAGAGCTAATCTGGTACCAGTATATGGCTTCTTATCATTACCCTTACTTTATAGTTCTTCAGCTAGTTATCCATTCACATGACAATGTGAATCTCAAAGCCAGTTTAGGTCCCAATTTTACTGGTGGAGTAAAGGGATTCATAGACTCATAGACTCTAAGGTCAGAAGGGACCATTATGATCATCTAGTCTGACCTCCTGCACAATGCAGGCCACAGAATCTCATCCACCCACTCCTGTAGTAAACTCCTAACCTATATCTGAGCTACTGAAATCCTCAAATCGTGGTTTAAAGACTTCAAAGTGCAGAGAATCCTCCAGCAAGTGAATCATGTCCTATGCTGGGGAGGAAGGCAAAAAATCCCCCAGGGCCTCTACCAAGCTGGCCTGGAGGAAAATTCCTTTCCGACCCCAAATATAGCAATCAGCTAAATCCTGAGCATGTGGGCAAGACTCCCCAACCAGACACCCAGGAAAGAATTCTCTGTAGTAAGTCAGATTCCACCTCATCTAACATCCCATCACAGGCCAATGGGCATATTTACCGCTAATAATCAAAGATCAATTAATTGCCAAAATTATGTTATCCCATCATACCATCTCCATAAACTTATCAAGCTTAATCTTGAAGCTAGATCTGTCTTTTGTCCCCACTGCTTCCCTTGGAAGTCTGTTCCAGAACTTCACTCCTCTGATGGTTAGAAACCTCTGCCTAATTTCAAGTCTAAACTTCCTGATGGCCAGTTTATATCCATTTGTTCTTGTGTCCACATTGATAGTGAGCTTAAATAATTCCTCTCCTTCCCTGGTATTTATCCCGCTGATATATTTATAGAGAGCAATCATATCTACTATTCAAAGGGCTTGTCTAGACTCTGATAAAAGGTGTCAAACGGTAAGTTGTATTTTAACATCTCTTTAGTTGGTAGAGGGTGAATTTTTGGCTAGTCAGTAGGTTTCTCCTCTACCAACACATGTTAAAATACAATTTGCTGTTCTACACTCAGTTTGAAAACATGTGAGTTAAAATGTTTTAACTAACCCATTTTAAGAAGACACCATTTATTTTAGTCTAAACAAGTCCAAAGTGATAAAGGACAGCAGAATCAAGCCCTAAGATTTGTGAGACAGCATATCAAATGTGACAAAAGACCTGTGGCACCTTAAAGACTAACTAAAGTATTGAAGCATGCTTTAAGGTGCCACAGGACTTTTGTCAGTTCTGCAATTCTAGACTAATACGGCTACCTCTCTGATTCTCAGCATATCAAATGTTTCACAACAGTCCAAATACATATTACCTAAACAATGTTTTCTTCACCTGGTATTTTTAATGCTATAGTTTTTTAAAAAAACCAATCATGTTTGCCTTGGAAAATTCATTTGTTATAAGCCTATGCTCTTATGTCAATTGATTCTGTAATTTCTAGCGGTCTAATTCTGCCACCCTGACTGTAGAACAAGGTCCTACTCAAGGCGAGTAAGTGGCAGAACTGAGCCCTACATGTTTAGAGGGTGCATTCCACCTCCATTATTATTTATTTCAATATTTCAATAGGGGTAGAAGTTTGACTTGCAAGAAAATAACTGTCAGAAAATTAGTGTTGCATTTACTTTTCTCCAAGATCTTTGCACCCTTCCCAGACTTTTCAAAAATACTTTTCAGTGCTAAAGGAAGCTCATTAATTACATTGTCTTCACATGTAAGGATGCATGCACATTTCACTCAGACTGCTGACTGAGACTGGACTTTACTTATTACTAGAAAATGGGCAAGTTACTACAGAAGCCCTACCAGCATGCCCAGCTGAATCGCCAACATGGCCACTCTGGCTTCCATCTCTGGTTCTTGTTCCGCCTCCCTTAATGCCTTAGCTCCTCTGGCATGACCCATGTTTCCGAGGCAAACTTTGGCAACATCCAGCCTCTGAGTCTTCACACACATGCGGGCCATATTCTCCCAGACTGCCTCACTACAAGAAATGAGAAGGCAAAGGGGATTTGTTATCTTGAAGAACCTCCCCATACAATAGAAACAGGGATGGTATTTGCTGGAGAAAAGCTTTCTCCAATGCAAGGACTGCTGAATGCAAGATCAGTGCAGTTCTCAATGCATGCAGAGAATTTGAAAGAGGCAGTGAGAGGGGAAAGAAGCAGTCTGTTAGAACTTTTACACTTACTCTCTATAGGCAAACACTATAAGAAGAGCTTGCACACACTTGCGGTGTGGGTACTTAACAGAAATAAAGATGGGCCTCAGAGACAAAGATCAGGGCAAGAGCTGAGCTTTCACCCAGGTTAAGGGGGTACTGAGAACTAGGATTTTGTTTGACACATCTCTAAACAGAAGCAATTATATTTATACAGACATTTATTATGCAGCCTCTGGGTGGATTTGTATAATTTAAAATGTGAAAATTAATGATAATGCCTACAACTGGTAGCAAGTCTCCAACCAGGTACTGCCTATCATTTAAAAACAATCTACACAAAACTCAAGACAACTCTTAGGTATGCAGGTATGCCCTGTTCTGTGAAGCTCAGTTTGCTGGGTGGACTCTGGGGAATTTAATGCAGTGCTAGTGCTGAGGTCTTTCCACTGAAAATGCTCGGCTGCCAGTCTTCCACAGTTCAAGCCAGTAGCTGTGTAGCAGCTGAGTTCAATAGCCAGGATGATGCATAGGAAATATCTGACCAACTATTGTGTCTTAATTTAAAACTTAGTCAGCAATCTCAACGATGCACTAACAGCCTGCTCTGGAATGTTTTTCTTTCTTTTGATCCTGTGGTGCATAGAGTGAGAATTTCCTAGTGCTAACACACTGATCTGAAAAGAGTCATTAGCACTATGAAATCTCTATAAAGCTACAGAAATGGCAGTTCTTGCCACATGCTATCTGCACATGCAGTATTGAAATTAAGGAATAAATACCAGGACACCAACATTTCATGGTAGATCTCATATTACACCTGAGGCTATTTAAAACAAAACAACAACAACAAAAAACCCCAGAGCCAAAATTGACTTTTGTTCAGTTTGTACAGCACCTATGGAGGAGGGAACAGCGGGATTATCACTGGACATGGGAGAGGGCCTGCCCCAGGGGAATCTTCCCTCCCCCCTACTGCCCTACTACTACTTCCCCGAGCTCTCATGCCACTGCCACTGCCCCCCACCCCCACCTGGGCCCAACCCCTGTCCACCAGCCAGCCGGTGATGCCATGGAGGGCTGGGCCCTAGTACAGGGGAAGCGGGGCAAGTAGAAGGCTTGAGCTCCGCTCCTCCCATCTGATGCGGAGGCCCCCCCCAAAAGACCAGGAAGGGGGCCACCGACACGGAGCCTTCTACCTTGCCCTCAGGTGAATCCCACCAGCTGGAGCCAGCTGGGGATGACATGGCAGCAATGAAGGGTAGCACTGCCTCTCCTCCAGATACCATGCTTGAGGGGGGGGCCTCCGATGGAGCCCCTCCAACCCCCCCTTGCCACCTAAGGCCCCTGCAAGCCCTGAGGCGAGTGTCCCTTCAGGTGCCAGCAAAGAGGTCCCCAGGGTGGTGGGTGCTTTCCCCTCCATTTTTGCAGAGATCGAGGCCCTAAGTCTAACCCCAGTCACTCAGGGGGAAGATGACCCCCCTGCCAGCTGGCCTTGATCTGGGTGGCTTCACCCCGGCCCCCCCTCACCACATGCTCCTTCACCCTAACCTCTGCTTCTGCTCCCACCTCCGAAGAACCCTGGGACTCTCCCACCAATCCAGCCTGCTGATGGCACCCCGATAATGGCCGTTGAGCCTACTGGGCAATAGCCAGTGCCATGCGGCCGGGACCTGAGTTACTAGGGGCATCCCTTGTTGATGCAGGGCAGCCGACCTGATTCCCAGGTGAGAGCCCCGCTGCTGCTTTGCGACCTATTGATGCTGTGGGCACAACACCTGCCTTAGAATGCAAGCCCGGTATCATCGAGGGCCCCCTTCCCACTCCACAGACCCCTGAGCCCGGCCAAGAGGTGCCACTCCTCAGAGGCTCAACTTCTAGGGCCCACAATACCACTTCTGATCCTCTCCCCAATCCTGCTCCTGACCCCTGGCCTGCCCCTGATGCCAACTCTGACCCCCTTCCCTCCACCTCCCATGCTGCTATTGCTGCCTCCGGGGCCATCTCCTTCTCCTTCCTGGAGGATGCCCCCAGGGAGCGGTCTTCATGTTCTGCTGTCCCGACCACCTAGGGCTGCTATTTTCCCTCTGCTGCACCCCACTGAGCTGGAGTCTGAGGTAGGCTGTGTATCGTGGGTCTATTGGGCGCTGTGCCGGGGATCTGCGCCCTGCCTGGCTGTCTCGATAGGCCATGGGCCGCTGCAGGGACCTCACTGGAGGGCAGCCTGGGCCCAGTGATCCCGCCCCCACATATTCTGTGAGAACTGCTCCGGTAGTTTCTCAAAGACGTCTGTGGGTCCCGCAACAAGATGCAATGTGACCAGGCTGGGGGGTGTGCGTGGATATTTCCATCAAGTCTTCAGGTCTGTGAGGGCCCTCATGGGGGAGAGTAAAGAGTCCAGGAGGCAGGCTGCTTCAGCCTATCAGCGGGTTTGCAGCTTCCATGACTCTTTGCTTGCCTACCAGGTGGGTTACTGTTTGCTGCGTGGCCCAACAGGGGTCCCCAGCTGCGTGGCCCCCAGCCCTCCGCATGGCACCCATCATCTTTGCAACACTAAACACCCAGGGCTGTAGGATGGGTCTCCACAGGTGCCAGGTGCTCTCCTTCCTTCAGGACGGGGGGTACACTATAATTTTTCCTTCAGGAGACCCATACCTGAAGCAAGTTGGCAGCTGGAGTGCAGGGGACAGGGTCTCTTAGCCATCTCACAGTTCGTACAGCTGGAGTGACTGCCTGGTTTTCCTGCAACCTACAGCCCATGGTGCTGGGGGTCGCCGAGGCTGTGCTGGGCCACCTGCTGCACCTCTGGGTCTGCATGGAGGGATTAGTGATCAATCTCATCCATGTTTATGCCCCAACATCGGGCCCAGAGTGACTGAGCACTTTATCAGCAGGCATCTGGAGTCAACATGGATAGTTCTCTGAAGATGTCCATGCAGTGTGCAGCGGCAGTCAAAAAAGCAAACAGGATGTTAGGAATCATTAAAAAAGGGATAGAGAATAAGATGGAGAGTATCTTATTGCCCTTATACAAATCCATGGTGCGCCCACATCTTGAATACTGTGTACAAATGTGGTCTCCTCATCTCAAAAAGGATACAATGACATTAGAAAAGATTCAGAGAAGGGCAACTAAAATGATTAGGGGATTGGAACGAGTCCCATATGAGGAGAGATTAAAGAGGCTAGGACTTTTTAGCTTGGAAAAGAGGAGACTAAGGGGGGATATGATAGAGGTATATAAAATTATGAGTGGCATGGAGAAAGTGAATAAGGAAAAATTATTTACTTGTTCCCATAATAGCAGAACTAGGGGCCACCCATTGAAATTAGTGGGCAGCAGGTTTAAAACAAATAAAAGGAAGTTCTTCTTCACACAGCGCACAGTCAACCTGTGGAACTCCTTGCCTGAGGAAGCTGTGAAGGCTAGGACTATAACAGGGTTTAAAAGAGAACTGGATAAATTCATGGAGGCTAAGTCCATTAATGGCTATTAGCCAGGCTGGGTAAGGAATGGTGTCCCTAGCCTCTGTTTGTCAGAGGTGGGTGATGGATGGCAGGAGAGAGATCACTTGATCTTTACCTGTTAGGTTCACTCCTCCGGGGCACCTGGCATTGGCCACTGTCGGTAGACAGGATACTGGGCTAGATGGACTTTTGGTCTGACCCAGTACGGCCTTTCTTATGTTCTTATGTCTGCCTTCCTTGCCTCTTTGGATCCTCGCAAGTGCCTGGTCCTGAATGGGGACTTTAACACCACCCTTGATGAGCAGGACCACTTGGGGACGGAGCAATGCCTGGCCTTGGCAGACGTCCTCCAGGAGATTGTCCACCATCACTTCCTGGTGGATGTCTGGCACGACCACCACCTGGCCAATGTCTCAACGTTCACCTTCATCTGGGCGGAGGCCCTTTGGTCATGCCAATCCCAGTTGGACCGCATATACCTATAATGCTGTCACCTTTCACAGGCCCACTCCTCCAGTATCCAGCCAGCCTCGTTCTCAGATCACCATCTAGCGACTCTGATGTCCTCTCTCTGTGTGGAAAGGCCGGGGCCAGCCTATTGGCATTTTAATAACAGCTTGTTGGAGGGCATGGGCTTCATGGCATTCTTCCAGGAGTTCTGGCTGACCTGGTGAGGGCAGAGGCGCGCCTTTCCCTCAGCGCAGCGATGGTGGGACGTGGGGAAAGTGCGCACCCAGTTCTTGTGCCGCGACTACATCCAGGGTGCCAGCCGACGGAGGGATGCGACAATAGAGCGGCTGGAATGGCTGAGTTCTCAGAAATCCTGTGCCGCATGTCCATCAATAAATCCTCAGGCATGAACGGGCTGACCATGGAGTTCTACCGCATGTTCTTGTCACCGTCTGGGCTGAGTCCTTTGAGAGTGGGGTCCTCCCCATGTCATGGAGGTGAGCCGTGCTCACCTTGCTCCCGAAGGGAGACCCCCCGCAACCTTTGGAATTGTCGTCTTGTCTCGCTCCTTGGCATGGACTACAAAGTCGTAGCGAAGGCCATCTCACTGCAGCTGAGGTCTGTGCTGGTAGACGTGGTCCACTCTGACCACACCTACACCATCCCAGGCTGTATCATCTTTGGTCCGGGATCTCTTGGAGCTCAGATGTAGGGATGGTCTGAAATTCGCCCTCCTGTCCTTGGATCAGGAGAAGGCATTTGACAGAGTGGATCACGAGTATCTCCTGGGCACTCTGTGAGCATTCGGCTTCGGACCCCAGTTTGTGGGCTTTCTCCAGGCGCTGCATGCCTCTGTGGAGTGTCTGGTCAGGCTCCAGTGGACCCTGACCGAGTTGGTCAGCTTCAGGCAGGGAGTACGGTGCCAGTGCCCCCTCTTGGGCCAGCTGTATGCTCTGGTGATGGAGCCCCTCCTCTGTCTCCTCCGCCAGAGGCTGATGGGGTTGGTGCTGGGAGAGCTGGAGTTGCAGTTGGTCCTGGAAGCATATGCCGGATCTTGGACCACGTGCTCCTCATGGTCCAAGATCCAGGTGACTTGGTGCGGGTGGAGGCTTTCCAGGCCATCTACTCAGCAGCCTCCTCCACCCAAAGCCAACTGTGTCAAGAGCTCTGGCCTGGTGATTGGTGATGGGTGGCAGGCGAGCTCCCTTCCACCTGTACTTCAAGCCATCCAGTGGAGCATGGGTCCACTGCTCTATCTCGGAGTTTACCTTTCTGCCAAGAGTCCATCTCCACCAGAGAACTGGCAAGGTTTAGAAGGAATGGTGGTAGAATGGCTCCAGAGATGGATAAGACTACTCTGGTGCTTATCCCTCTGAAGGAGGGCACTGGTGCTCAATCAGCTAGTCCTGTCCACACTCTGGCACTGGCTCAACATCCTGGACTCAGCCCTGGGCTTCCTGGCCAACCTCTGGATGTCGATTCTGGGGTTTTTTTGGCCAGGGCTGCACTGGGTCTCTACAGGGGTCCTCCACCTGCCCCTGGAGGAGGGAGGACAGGGCCTGAAATGGCTATGCACTCAGGTCCACATCTTCCACCTCCAGGCCCTGCAGAGGCTCCTTTCTGGTGCAGGTAGTCCGGCGTGGAATGTACTGGCACACGCCTTCCTGCGCCACTTCTGAGGGCTCCGATACAACTGGCAGCTCCTTTATCTTCATCCAAGAGGTCTTCTGTGAGACCTCTCTGAGCTGCCAGTCTTCTACCAGGACCTCCTCTGAACCTGGAAACTGTTCTCAGCGACCAGGTACGTGGCAGCCACCAAGGGGGCAGATCTCCTCAAGAAGCCCCTGCTACACAACCCCCAGCTCCGTGTGCAGGTGGTGGAGTCTCCATCAGTGCACCAGAGGTTGGTCCTGGCAGAAGTCACCAGAGTCGGTGACGTCCTGGACTACGACAGGGGAGAGTGGCTGGATCCCCTGATGCTCGCTTGGTGCATGGGGTTCTCCAGTCCTCGAACTCCCCAGCGCATACTTCAGGAGGTGAGGGCTGCTTTACCACCCGCTGCTCGGGTTTTCCTTGACCAGGTCCTGTGAATGTGCACACCACCTCCACCCTCCACCCCAAACCCTCCAGACCTTTTCATTGGGCTTCAGTCCTGTGGAGCCATCCCGCCCCTTTACTATGAGCTGGCTGCAACTCAGTTCCGCACCGTGCCAAGAAAACATCTGTACACAGTTGTGCTCCACACGCTTCATGTCCTCACCCTCGTGTCCTGCCCTGACACGAAGTAGGAAGACCTCCTGCCATCTCTGGAGGGTGAGGAGCCCCAGTGGGCCAACCTATATTCCACTCTGGTCCCGAGGCCCAACAGGGACATCAGCTGGTGGCTCCTTCATGGAGCACGTGAGCACTCCCCTCCCAGATATCTGCCCCTTTTGTGGTGTTGCAGCCCCTATTCTGGCTCCTCTTGGATATATTATTACGTTTTTGGTTTCACTTTTCCCCTCACCTGTTCATTTATAACAGACGTGGGCAAACTTTCTGGCCCAAGGACCACATTGGGGTTGCAAAACTGTACAGAGAGCTGAGCAGGGAAGACGTGCCTCCCCAAACAGCCTGGCCTCTGCCCCCTATCTGCCCCCTCCCACTTCCCAGCACCTGACTGCCCCCCTCAGAACCCATAATCCATCCACCGCCCCCTGCTCCATGTGCCCGACCACCCCTCTCAGCACCCCTTCTCTTAATTGTCCCCCCGCATGATGCGCTCACATCTTGAATACTGCATACAGATGTGGTCTCCTCATCTCAAAAAGGATATACTGGCATTAGAAAACATGCAGAGAAGAGCAATTAAAATGATTAGGGGGTTGGAGGAGAGATTAAAGAGGCTAGGACTTTTCAGTTTGGAAAAGAGAAGACTAAGGGGAGATATGATAGACGAATATAAAATAATGAGTGGTGTGGAAAAAGTGAATAAGGAAACGTTATTTACTTATTCCCATAATATAAGAACTAGAGGCCACCAAATGAAATTAATGGATAGCAGATTTAAAACAAATAAAAGGAAGTTCTTCTTCACACAGCACAAAGTCAACCTGTGGAACTCCTTGCCTGAGGAGGCTGTGAAAGCTAGGACTATAACAGGGTTTAAAAAAGAACTGGATAAATTCATGGAGGTTAATCCATTAATGGCTATTAACCAGGATGGGTAAAGAATGGTGTCCCTAGCTTCTGTTTGTTTTGGGGCGGGAGGGGTGATGAATGGCAGGAAAGAGATCACTTGCTCATTACCTGTTAGGTTAACTCACTCCAGGGCACCAGGCATTGGCTGCTGTTGGTAGACAGGATATTGGGCTGGATGGACCTTTGGTCTGACCCAGTACAGCCATTCTTAGGTTATGTTCTTAGTTGCTCTCCAGGGTGCAAGAAGTAGAATATGAGACACTTGATAAGTGCCTGTGGCTTCTGTAGTGCAAAAGTCGGTTCAGAACATAGAAATGCGGAAGGCTGGCTGTGTTTCTGTGAGCTGGACATTTCCCTGTGTGGTTAATCGGTACAGTGGAACAGGGTGTTGATGCACAGAGATCTCACCAGAATCCTCTAGAGAGATCTCCAGAAAAGTTTCCTGGAGGTACTCGGTAATCCTCTGCCAAAGGTTCCAAGGCAGAGCTACTTTATTCCTTCCCTCATTGTAGGAAACTTTTCCGCACCATTTGGCAATCACTTGTGCAGAGACCAAAGCGGCATATATGGAAGCAGCATAGGGAGCAGGGGAGAAGCCACAAACATGGAGTAGATCGGGGTTGGCAATCTATGGCACGCGTGCTGAAGGTGGCACACAAGATGATTTTCAGTGGCACTCACACTGCCAGGGTCCTGGCCACTGGCCTGGGGGGCTCTGCATTTTAATTTAATTTTCAATGAAGCTTCTTAAACACTTTAAAAATTTATTTACTTTACATACATCAATAGTTTAGTTATATATTATAGACTTAAAGAAAAAGATCTGCTAAAAACATTTAAATGTATTACTGGCACGCAAAACCTTAAATTAGAGTGAATAAATGAAGACTCGGCACACCATTTCTGAAAGGTTGCCGACCCCTGGAGTAGATGTACCCTCTGTAGTAAGATGAGGCCCTCAAACATAAACTCTTGTATCAGAGGCCCAGTCTGAGGCCTGCAGCCTGAACCAAAGTAAGCCAAGGCATTATTAAGCAAAGCTGGGCTGTGAGCCAGAGGCAGGCCCTACTTACAGAAATTGGCAAGAAGAGGGTTGCTAAAGGCATATGTTAGGTACATGTGCCAGGACAGCACCTGGACATCTCGATACGAGGACACTTCACAGAGGTAACAAGGAATAGCCAGGTACATCCCAAAGACAGGGTCAAAAGGACAGCATGATGGATAGATCTGTTTGTTTGAACCAACATGTTTCAAGGGGAGAGAGAGCACCCTAACGAGTCAAAGGGCTGTACTGCAATGTGGCAGGAGGAATGAGTAATCTGCTCTGCACCTGTATAAGAATAGGGCTCAGAGTCCACATCTTTGTCCAGTCTAGGGGGCAGTGGAAAAGTCCCGCCACTGACTGAGCTGTGTCCATTGTCTGGGGGCACACTAGCAGACCTGTCGATATCTAATCCGGTGAGCTAGAAACTGTGTTTCATTTGACAATAACCCTGGCCGGGTTCCTTTCTACCTTACTAGAGTTTGTGGTCTTTGGGGGTTCTCTCGGGTCTGCTGTGGCAGCTATCTACACAGAGCTGTGGCAGCACCTAGAGGGAACACGCACGCAGCCGACTGATATCGTCATCGAATAAGAGCAGAGCATCACAGCGGTAGCCACTACAACACCTCGTTTCCCTACTTACCCTTAGCAGAGAAAAGTCTGCTAAAATGACCCCTGCTTGTGGAAAACTGTGGGAGAATTTTAGAATTTGTTCCCTAGAATGCTGCACTACAACCCTTACAAAGAGTGTGTGAGTGTGGGCTCTTTTTCTCATGTGGAGCATCCCCTACCCCCACCCTTCACTGTGTTTTAGGTGTTTGCAGAGATGTATGCCTGGCTAGGGTCAATGAGAAAGTGATGACAATGTTGTAAAAGGTGTATTTAATTGAAATGTTTCAATTCTGTCCATGAATTTAACAATCCCGTTCCTGTGCATTGTCCCCTGTGCTTCACCTGATGTGGCCTTCAGGAACACCCCATGCACCCCAGCCAGCGCACCTGTAATCTGCCAAAGGCACATTCACCTGTCATCCAGCACCTACTGAGCCTGTTGCTGAACCTCTCCTTGCTGCTGTCCAGGTGTCCCATGTAAAGTTTCATGAGCCATGGCTGTAAGGGATCACTATGGGCATTTCAACATCCACCACTGTAATCTTCTGGTTAGGAAAGAAAGTCCCCTGCAACATCATGGAGAAGTCCCCCTTCCTACTGATGTACTCCAGGGTAGGGCAAACCACGGCCCGCGGGCCACATGTGACCCGCCGGCCATTTTAATCCAGCCTGTGAGCTGGGGCTGAGGGGGCGGGGCCGCTGGCCCCGCACTCCTGGCCCAGGCGCCGGGCCAAGCGCGGCATGCTGTGCTGCGGGTCCCCGTGCTCCGGCCGAGGGCGGGCCAAGCGCAGGGAGCCGTGGGGCCCCGCACTCCCTGGCCCGGGGGGGGGTGGAGCACAGGTAGCCGTGGGGCTTCGTGCTTGCTGGCCAGACACAGCGTGGCTGCAGCTGGGCCCCATGCTCCCCGGCCCAGGCACCAGGCCGAGCGCGCACACCGTGGGTCCCCGCACTCCGGCCAGTGGCGGGCCAAGCACGGAGAGCCGCAGGGCCCACCCTCCCTGGCCGGGCCCAGCGCGGCGTGCCCCAGCACTCTCTGGCTGGGGACCGGGTGGAGCACTGGGAGCAGCTGGGCCCCGTGCTCCCCGACTGGTGGCAGCGCAGGGAGCCATAGGGCCCTGCGCTCCCTGGCTGAGGGCCGGGTGGAGGGCAGGGAGCTGCGCAGACCCGGGCTTGCTGCCACTGGGCCCCGCGCTCCCCAGCCGGGGGCAGCGCGGGGAGCCGCGGGGCCCCACAGAGCCTGGTAAAGGAGCGCCCAGCTGAGTAAGGTAAGGGGGGGCTTAGGTGGTGGGATCCCCGGGTGGTGGTGGTTGGGGTGGGGGGATCTCGGGAGGGGATAGTCAGGGAACAAGGCAGGGGGGCTTAAATGGGGGGTGGGGTTCCTGGGGGTGGTGGTTAGGGTGGGGGGATTTTGGGAGGAGGCAGTCAGGGAACAAAGAATGGGGGGCTTAGATAGGCGGTGGGGTTCTGGGGGGAGCAGTTAGAGTGGGGGGTCTCCGGAAGGGGTCAATGAGGGGACAAGGAGCGGGGGGGGGGTTTGAATGGGTCAGGGGTTCTGTGGGGGGGAGTAAGGGGGTGGGAATTGGGTGGGGGTCGGATAGGGGGCCAGGCTGCTTGGGGAGGCACCGCCTTCCCTACCCGGCCCTCCGCACAATTTTTAGACCCAGTGTGGCCCTTGGGCCAAAAAGTTGGCCCACCCTGATGTACTCTGTCGCAAGGTGGTCTGGTGCCAAAATGGGAATGTGTGTGCCATCTATCACCCCTCCACAGTTAGGGAAACTACTTTCTGCAAAGTCATCCACTATTTCACGCACATTTATCAGAGTCATAGTCCTTCATAGCAGGATGCAATTTATTGCTCTGCACACTTGCATTAACACAGCCCCAGTGATTGACTTCCCCACTCCAAATTGATTTGCGACTGACCCGTAGCGATTGCCACACACTTCTCTGCCAAGAGGGCAGCTCTCATTCTGGTATCCTTGCGCCACATGCCGGGCAAGCTCCGCATACAGTTTCAGGAAGGTGGCTTTCCGCATCCAAACATTCTGTAGCCACCGCTAGTCATCCCACACCTGCATGACAATATGATCCCACCATTCAGTGCTTGTTTCCCTAGCCCAGAAGTGACGGGCTACCCTATGCACCTGCTCTGTGAATGCCAAAAGCAACCTAAAATTGCTCCTATCCATATCATGCAGAATGTCGGGTGCCTGTGAGCCTTCTTCAGTTAGGAACCTCATAATTAACTGCACTGTGGTCCGCGAAGTCTTCATGACAGTTAACAGAGCATAGGAGAGCAGGGCAGGATCAATCCCTTCTCACAAAAATACCAGGTGCAAGCAAAGAAGGGCCGTTGCAAAAATGTCATGAAAGAAAGCCAGAAGCCCATGGAGTGCTGGGACAGAAAGCAATGCATCACAAAACATTTAGCCCTGTCCCAAGATCTGCTCCATTGTCCCACAACATCTATCAAGCTGGACTGTGGAATAGGTACCCACAGTCCATTGCTCACACTGTTGATGATGGTGCCCCTACATGATCTGTTGACAGAGAGAGCCAGCATGAACATGAAATTGCGATTTTTATTATTTTGACTTGGGTGTCAACATCACTTTTGTTGACACAGATAGTTAGTGTAGACATGGCCTTTGTCAGTATTTATAACTTCGGATACAAGAATGATACATGCATACAAAGAGGATAATCATATTCAGCAAATCAGAACCTTTTCAGTGACACCTTACATGACCCATTTTACATAAAATGCATCATAATTATGCCATAATCATATCACAATAATATCACTGTAAAAATATGGGGTGCAGTGTCACAGCCAGGACCTTAGTTTTACCTTTCATCAGAAAAATGGTACATCCAGCTGCAAAATGCCAATGGCAATACCATGGCATGCCAATACCATGGTGACTGAAAGAGAACAAGGAATAACCAATACCATTTATGACAGCACCAAGCTCTTCATTAAAGGTCGCCCTTGCAAGTACTGATTATCTGCTCAGCTTGTGAGGTCTGCTAGGGTCACAGCAAAAGCTGGTGTGGCTGCAGGCATATTCAGCTAACCATTTAAAATAACACAATGCTCTATAAGATATCAGCAGAAGCACTTTCATGTCTCTCTGCTTTTCAGGGATATCACTCTGGTCCTAAGAGTGGCAGAATCTCTTGCTTCACTCTTATGAATAAACAGTGAGAAATTTCTGAGAAGCATAGACACAGATGTCCAGCCATCAATATATAAAACTATAGCACAAGATGGATGAAGATAAGAAAAGGGAAAGACTCTGGATAGAATGCATACAACACACCCTCTCAATTCAGTCCAAAGTACAGACACATACTGTTAATCTCTTGACAAGTATTACTGCAGCATAAAAGACATTAAGGTCTATAAATGGAGGTGACATTTCCAATTCAGTCTTGGACCTGGTGTCACACACACAAAATTCCAAGGAATAATCAGCCCTTCCCCCATCTAGTATTCTGAGAATTTCCTGTTCTCTGAGTTTTTCTTTGGAAAGCTAACTCACATCTGTAGTTCATCAGCCAGAGCTAGGAAACTAATGACCAGATGCAGTGGGAGAGAGATCAGAGCCATAAGAATGTGCTCTTCACTTTTTTCGTTTCAAGGCACACATGCTTATCCATGAAACACATTAATAAATCAGAGATGATCTGCCTCTGTGCTACAGACTGGCCCCAAGACTCAGACCATCTAAACAGTGGTGCAACGACTTTAATCCTCTCTCCCCATGTTACTGGATATGTTTTACTACACAATTATTGTTTCAATTTTTCTCTTACATACTTGATACTTTCAGAAGCTATCTTTCAACAGTGCTGTGGTTATGACAAGTTCCTATTAAACTAATGTCATGATAATCCTTTTGCAGCTATATATATTTCAACAGCCACTTTATATGAAAGCCCAAATCAAATAGAATGCCAACCTGGAAGTTCTAGAGATGCATATTTTTAAAATGTACCTCATCACAAAAATCTTTCTGAACTCAGGAAACATCTCTCTGTAATACGTGAGAACCCAACATTTTTGTTCTTACCACTAATTTCTTTGCCAGCAGAAAATTGACATTTCCCTTCACCTTGGGTCCCTGCATTGGGTCAAATAGGCTACTGAGCATTTTACTGTCACAGACTACTTCTTGATCCTAAAGGGGGAGTCCCCTGCCAAGATCACTTGAAGTCTGTAGAACAGTTACACTCCATTTCAGTGAGACACACAAATCCGAAACAGGTTCTTCTCTTTATCCCTATCCTGCTCCCACTGAAGTCAACTGCAACCTCCTGTTGACTTCAGGTACAGGAGCATGTCCTTAATTAACTAACATTTCTAGCTAGGACAGACAACTATCCGAGGCTAGATTTCAGCAATCTTCTGAAGCAGATTCTAGATAATTTTTAAACTGAGATCTTCTCTTTTGAGTGGTAGGCAAGCAGAAGAACTTTCGTTGACTGGGA
The DNA here is from genome assembly GCA_007922305.1 of Dermatemys mawii. NCBI lineage: Eukaryota > Metazoa > Chordata > Testudines > Dermatemydidae > Dermatemys > Dermatemys mawii. The sequence continues at coordinate 31,974,680 of ML677381.1, forward strand.
GTGGAAGCAGGGAAGAATCCTTCACGAAGGTGTGAAAGCAGCTGTGAAAAGCAGTTAAGCTATGTGGTTCTTCTGTATCTAATTGTGACATGATGGAAATTATTCTTAAAACTGCACGTGAATGAAGACTGGACATATCAGAGAGGACAGATTCTGCTTCCACTTGGGGAAGATCACCTCCCTGACAGCACTCCACATTACAGTGTGTGAGAGTGGTTGCAGTGGACATTAAAAACATAAGTACTAGATAAATGTGAAAGTCTAAGGAAAGTCAGCTACATTTCTAAACTTGGGAACTAAAAACCCTAAATGAAGACAATAAATATGCATTCAGTTCCTTTATACCATCTATTCAGGTTCTCATCAGTTCATAACTGTCTAAGTCAGCCAGCTGGGAATCGAGTGGATGTACAATTCTAGTGTTAAAGTGTTTACTATCAAGTTTACCACACTGTAAACAGTGTCTGGGCTTGCTTATACAAACGCTGTAAGACACTAAAGCCTCGCCCTTTCCTTAAACTCCACCCATTGACTACGTGCCGCTTTTGGGGTGTTTTCATAAAAAGGAAAAGGATGGGATGAAGCAGGTGCTGTTTCCTAAGGAAAATTAAGAACATCTACTGCTATTTTTCAAACGTTAGTTAGATGTGTTTGCCTGGAATTACAGTATTTTAAAGCCACAGCAAAAAATAAAGCAATGTTAGAATAACGTCAGTGCTGTGGAGTTAACCCAAACAGCAGGAAACTCTGATTGGAAGCTGAAATCCATTCTTAATTCTGACTCATATTTAATAGGGCATGGAAAATCAGCAACTGGACCAAGGATCCCTTTAGGGGCCCAAATCAGCTGCAGGACTTAGACATGACACACTGAGACAGAGTGACTATTTCAACCCTAACATTGAGACTCCTGTGGATTTAATGTTGATTACACTTAAGAGCAATATGTAAATCTTTTTTTAAAAAAAAAACCTAAAAAGTACATTAATATTTCCCCTGTTTCCTCCTCCCACCCCTGGTTGTGCAATAGTATGGCACAGTAGGTGAGTTTCAACATGCAGTGAAGTTACTCACAACCTTTATATTTTATGCTTCTTATACTTCTCGCTCCTAGTATAATAGACTTGAAAAATGACACTTGGTTTTTAAAAAACCTCTTTTTAGATGAACTCTGTACAGTAGTGACAAAGAGTCCTGTGGCACCTTAAAGACTAACTAAAATTTTAGAGCATAAGCTTTTGTGGGCTAATACCCACTTCGTCGGATGCATGCAGTGGAAGTATCCAGGGGCAGGTATAAATAGGTAGGCAAGAACCAGGTGGGAGATAACAAGGTTAGTCCAATGAGGCTGAACCAGCTTGTTATCTCTAATCAGGGAGGGTGAGGTGTTCCTCTAGCAGCTGAACTGGAGGTGTGAATAGCGAGAGAAGAGAAGCTGCTTTTGTAGTTAGCTAGCCACTCGTAATCTTTGTTCAATCCTTGATTGATTGTATCAAATTTGCAAATGAACTGCAGCTCTGCAGTCTCTCTTTGCAGTCTGGACTTGAAGTTTTTTTGCTGCAAAATACTGACCTTTAAATCTTTTATGGTGTGTCCGGTGAGGTTGAAGTGCTCTCCTACAGGTTTTTGTATATTGCCATTCCGGATATCTGATTTGTGTCCATTTATCCTTTTTCATAGGGACTGTCCAGTTTGGCCAATGTACATAGCAGAGGGACATTGCTGGCACATAATGGCGTATATTACATTGGTAGATGTGCAGGTGAATGAACCAGTGATGGTGTGGCTGATCTGGTTTGGTCCTGTGATGGTGTTGCTGGTGTAGATGTGTGGGCAGACTTGGCATCGAGGTTTGTTGCATGGATTGGTTCCTGAGTTAGAGTTATTATGGCGCGGTGTGCTGTTGCTGGTGAGAATATGCTTGAGGTTGGCAGGTTGTCTGTAGGCCAGGACTGACCTGCCTCCCAAGGCCTGTGAAAGTGAGGGATTGTTGTCCAGGATGGGTTGTAGATCACTGATGATGCGTTGGAGAGGCTTTAACTGAGGACTGTAGGTGATGGCCAGTGGTGGTCTGTTGTTTTCTTTCTTGGGCTTGTCTTGCAGCAGCAGGCTTCTGGGTACACGTCTGGCTCTGTTGAACTGTGTCCTTATTTCCTTGTGCGGGTATTGTAGTTTTGAGAAAGCTTGGTGGAGATCTTGTAGGTGTTGGTCTCTGTCCAAGGGGTTGGAGCAAATACGATTGTACCTCAGTGCTTGGCTGTACACAATGGATTGTGTGGTGTGTCCGGATGGAAGCTGGTGGCATGAAGGTAGGCATAGCTGTCGGTAGGTTTTCGGTATAGGGTGGTGTTGATGTGGCCGTCATTAATTTGCACCGTGCTGTCCAGGAAGTGGACCTCCCGTGTAGACTGGTCCAGGCTGAGGTGGATGGTGGGGTGGAAGCTGTTGAAATCATGGTGGAATGCCTCCAGAGTTTCTTTCCCATGGGTCCAGATGATGAAGATGTCATCAATGTAGCGTAGATAGAGGAGGGGCGTGAGTGAACGAGATTTGAGGAAGCGTTGTTCCAGGTCAGCCATAAAGATGTTGGCATACTGTGGGGCCATGCGAGTGCCCATAGCAGTGCCACTGGTCTGGAGGTATATATTGTCACCAAATTTGAAATAATTGTGTGTGAGGATAAAGTCACAGAGCTCAGCAACCACTTGTGCTGTGGCATCATCAGGGATACTATTCCTGACAGCTTGTATTCCATCTTTGTGTGGGATGTTTGTGTAGAGAGCCTCTACATCCATGGTGGCTAGGATGGTGTTTTCTGGAAGGTCACCAATACATTGTAGTTTTCTCAGGAAGTCGGTGGTGTCACGGAGATAGCTGGGAGTGCTGGTGGCGTAGGGTCTGAGTATAGTGTTTACGTATCCAGACAGTCCTTCAGTGAGAGTGCCAATGCCCGAGATGATAGGGCGTCCAGGATTTCCAGGTTTGTGGATCTTGGGTAAAAGATAGAATAACCCCGGTTGGGGTTCTAAGGGTATGTTAATTTGTTCCTGTGTTAGTGTAGGGAGTGTCCTGAGTAGACGGTGTAGTTTCTTAGTATATTCTTCAGTGGGATCTGAGGGAAGTGGCCTGTAGAAATTGGTGTTGGAGAGTTGTCTGGTAGCCTCCTTTTGGTAGTCAGACCTGTCCATGATGACAACAGCACCTCCTTTATCAGCCTCTTTGATTATGATGTCAGGGTTGTTTCTGAGGCTGTGGATAGCATTGCGTTCTGCTCGACTTAGGTTGTGAAGCAGGCGATGTTGTTTTTCCACAATTTCTGCCTGTGCACATCGGCGGAAGCATTCTATGTATAGGTCCAGACTGTCATTTCGACCCTCAGGAGGAGTCCATGTGGAGTTCTTCTTCTTGTGCTGCTGGTGGGATGGTGTCTGTGTATCAGTGCGCTGTTCTATGTAGTCTTGAAAGTATTCTTTGAGTCAAAGTATTCTTTGAGTCTGTACAGTAGGACTAAAATGCAAGAAGAACCCCAATCTCACAATGCACTTTGAGCATGTGAATAGCCACACTCACTTCAGGGTGACTACTCATATGTTTAAAGTAACGCATGTGCTTAAGTGCTTTGGTAGCCTGGAGCCATAGGAACCAGCTTTACAGGGGAAAGCATATGAAAACAACCCCAATGAAAATGTTTAAAGCTCCCTAAATTACTCCTAGAATAGTTTTTCTGTGACAGATACAGACTGTATGGTGGAGTGGTATACTAATGATCATATTGGCACATGTTTGGGATGACCTGCGTAATTCACTGATGGCTCTGCAATTCTTGAAGAATACATCCGTCCCAAACTCATACAAATTAAATCTTTATGCCACACCATTATATATTTCATACTAGAGTACTTTATATGCAATAAAACTTTTATGTGTTGAGTTGTTGGTATAACAAGTTCTGCAACAGGCAATAGAAACAGTTTGCTCCTGGACTCATACTGGACTCCCCACTCATCCACCTAACCTATTTAGAATGGGGGTTCCACGTTGAAGATCTGCTGCAGTGTTCTTCCATTGTCCAAGATGCTTCCTATTTTAATCAAAGTTTCAGTTTCTATATAATCTTTCTTATTTATGGTGTGCACTGCTTTCCACTCTGAAAGGAACTGTCTGGCAGGATCAGGAAAGGATCTGGCAGTTGGAAAACACCTTCCACACACCTACAAGAACCCAAAAGGATCAAAATTCTTAAGAGCTAGGGGGATTCCTGCATGGCCTTGCCCTGTGGAAGCATAAGAGCCACAAGGGAAAATCCTGTGTATATGGACTCTTTCAAGTCGCAATATTGGTGTGCCAGCAACAAACAGTTATTATTACTATTTATACAGTCATAGGTGTTACATACCCTGAGCTACTTTGGTCTGCAAATGCCTAGCAGAGCTCAATGTCTTTGCAAAACTGTTATTTTGCTTCTATAATTGTGATCATATTTGGAATTTTACTAATTTACAGACTTGGACGTTGTGATTATTTGAACAGAACAATCAAAGCACTGACTGCTATCTAAATAAATGTAAAAGGCAGGTAAGTAATATGTTCTGACTGTCCCCAAATTAATAGGGAGGGGAATTCAGCACATTAGTAACTATACTACAGTTTATGTTGCTATAATTTATGTCGCTCAGGGGGATGAATAAATAAAGCTCTCCCCCATTGGCTTAAATCAGAGTTTACAGTGGTTCTGAAAATAAGATTAATATACTAACTTACATTTACATATTGCTTTCCATTCAGAAGGATCCCCAAATGCTGTGTAAACTCAAAGTGATATGCAAACTATAAACAGGGATCATGTAACTCACCTCTGAACTTAAACTATATCTGGCTGGAACACAACAGCTGTCTAACTGCAGGCAGGAACACCACACAACAATTTATGGCAGGAAGAGAGTAAATCTTATCTAATTGAAATGCCATGATTAGTGCAAGTTATTAATGTGCTGAATTGCTCCTCATATTCTGTTATTTGGGGCATATTAGTTGAGTGGTGTGGTGAAACTTACAGTGCTACTACACTATCCAATCAATGGTTAAATACACATTAACGTATGTCTCCCATCACCAAAGTATTTGAATCCCTCGCACTCATTAATGAATGTATTCCCATAACTCCTGTGAAGTCAGGCAGTATTATCATTCCTATTCTGTAGATGGGGAACTGATGCACCATGAGACTAAGGTCATACAGGAAACTCGAGGCAGAGCTGAGAACTGAACACAGATCTTGAGTCACAATCTAGTGCCTTAACCTCAAGATCATCACCTCTCCTTGGGGACACGCTAAAGTCTAGTACCTGTCATGAGCAATGTTTAATTTTTTAAAACTGTTGTTAATTTAGAAGAGTGATGGGATCTTCTGAAACTAAATAATTTGTGTGAAGAAGAGCAGAAGTGGAGGATTTAAAATGGGTGGACTGGTTGTGTTTAGCTATTTTATAATTAAATGCATTGCTAATATGAGACATGGCTGACAGAGGGCACATTATATAATTCAAATTATAAACCCCTGAAAATAGGAGTCTACAAAAACCTGACTAATCACTTTGGGTATGTCTGCACAGCAATGAAAGACTCATGGCACGGCGGCAGCTGGCCTGGGTCAGTTTGCTCAGGCTAGCGGGGATGGAAAGAGGCTCGGCTATGGGGCTACAAATTGCAGTGTAGCTGTTCAGACCAGGGCTGAAGCCTGGGCTCTGAAATTCTGCAAGGAGGGAGTCTCTGAGCCCAAACACTGACATTAAACATTTTGGTCCCACACATGAGCCCACAAACCCAACTCAATTGCAGGCTCTGAGACTGATTGCCACAAGTTTTTTACTGCAGTGTAGACATGCTGTTTAAGTCTGAAAGACCCATGCTTTTTAAAATATCAGTGGACTCCATTATCAAAGTCAGCCATGAACACTGTTAACACCTTCAACTCATTCTTCTTAACCAATCAAGCATTTTTAAGTACCTGTAGCTCAAACTGATAAGCCTTATTGCCTTCTTTCTTAGATATTTATAGGCCCTCAATCACTGCATATTTAAGGGACAAGTATTTCCATCCTTTCTCAGATAGGTGATGGTTACACTTGCAGCTGTATAGCACTTTATGTTATACCCGCTGTCATATACAGCTATAGGGATAGCGCTCCAGCGTGTCCACACCGAGATCTGCAAGCGGTCTGGCATGGCCACATTCGTGGCACTTCAAGGGGCATTGGGAGCAGCGCATTAGGGCAGGTATTCCACACAGCACCTCTTCCCGATCTGGCGCAGTGCCTTGTGGGAAGGGGCCATAGGTTACGGGGCATTCTGCATCCTGTTCCAACTCCCCGTGATGCTGCGTGTCACCTTCCAGCAATCCCTGGGTTTTCGTCCACCTCTGGCACCATCTTTCAATGGTTTCAGTGCGGCACACTCTGTTGTCCATTTTGGCCTGCTGGAATGGAGCCCGAACTGCTGAGGAACATGCTGACGAATCTCGCCAGCACATCTCGTATTGCAGTGGATTTATTCCTTAACATGCAAAGTGACAGAGAGGGGTCCGAAGACGAGATCGAGTTGCATAATGCATTTGACAAGAAATTGCTTGTCTCATTAACAGACATGCTCATGGACATGGAACGTTGCTTCTGGGCATGGGAAACTAGCACTGAATGGTGGGATCACATTGTTATGCAAGTCTGGGATGATGAGCAATGGCTACAGAACTTTCGGATGAGAAAAGCTACTTTCATGGGACTGTGTGCAGAACTCGCTCCCACCCTGTGGCATGAGGACACGAGATTGAGAGCTGCCCTGCTGGTGAAAAAGCAGGTAGCTATTGCAATCTGGTGGCTGGCTACCCCAGACAGCTACTAATCGGTGGCAAACCAGTTTGGAGTGGGAACGTTGACCATTGGAGTCGTGTTGATGCGAGTCTGCAGGGTTATTAATCGCATCCTGCTCAGAAGAACCGTGACTCTGGGTAACATGCATGACACCATGGCAGGCTTTGAGCAAATGGGTTTCCCTAACTGTAGAGGGGCAATAGATGGGACCCATATACCTACTCTGGCACCCGACCACCTAGCAGGAGAGTACATTAACCAAAAGGGGTACTTCTCCATGGTTCTCCAGGTGCTTTTGGATCACCGGAGTCATTTCACTGACATTAACATGGGCTGGACCAGAAAGGTGTTTGACGCATGCATCTTCCGCAACACCGGCCTGTTTAAGAAGCTGCAAGCCGGGACTTTTTTCCCCAGACTAAAAGATCACCATAGGCGAAGTCAAAATGCCCATTGTGAACCCTTTAATGCCGTGGCTCATGAAACCCTACACAGGGAGCCTGGACAGCAGCCAGGGAAGATTCAACTACAGGCTTAGCTGGTGTCAAATGACTGTGGAGTTATGCTTTTAGATGTCTGAAAGCGTGCTGGCGCTATCTTTAAGGGAAGCTAGACTTGGCTGATGGAAGTATCTCTGCGGTTATTTCCACATGCTGTACCGTACATAATATTTGTGAACGGAAGGGCAAAAGCTTCACTCAGGCATGGGCCTCAGAGGTTCAACACCTGGAGGCCGCATATGCACAGCCAGAGAGCAGGGCTCTCAGAGGGGCCCAATGTGAAGCTGCAAGGATCAGGGATGCCTTGAGGGAGCATTTTGAGGCTGAAAGCTAGTTCTAATGTTACTTGCTGTGCACGGCCATTAAGTGCAGTGGGAGTGCTCATTGTTTTAAAAGGATAAGGCATGTAATTTTCTTTAGGCATTAATCTATGTACTCAAAAAAACCAATTTATTAAAGACAAGTCATTTATTGAACAGCCACTTCATATGCTGAAAGAAAAGGTTATGCAGAATGTGCACGGGAAGGGGGTGGGGTGCAGTTGGAGTGGGATGGGGTCAGTCATAGACTGGAGTATGCCCGGATCTCATACTCTGCAATCCTCTCTGAATTGCTGTGCCCTCCGAACCCCACTTCAGGATGACAATAAGGCATGTTATCAGGGGTCAAGTGCAGTGGATAAGGGTCATGGTTTTCAGGGTTGGGCGGTGAAGACATGGGGGTTGGAGGCAGCTGTGGGAGGTAATAACCTGGAAGTTGGTGATACCAGGCTCAAGGGAACGGGGCCAGAAGAGGAAGGTTTTTGGGGTAACTGATTAAGGGGGCGGCAGAGTGCGGTAGTGCTCCTCCTGCATGTCGGCGATCCTCTGCATAGTGTCCACTTGCAGCTCCATTATTGTAATCAGCCTTTCTGTGGTTTCCTGCCGGTAAGTTGCATGTTCTTGGCGGAACTTCTCTCACGCTCCCTCCACTTCTATGCAATTCGATTTTCTTGCACTGACTCCTGCATCACTTGTTGTAGCAGATCCTCTTTGCTTTTATGCAGCCTCTTCCTCTGTCTTAGTCTGTCAGTCGCTGATAACAGTGATGGCACAGAACTCAAGGTTGAACCTATACAGGCAAAATGCAACATTTAATAGAGGCAACATTGTACACACCAGACAGGGCAATGATTCCCCTGCACTGAAGGAGGGCAATCCCTGTCCAAATAAAGCCACACTTTGCCTGTCCCAGAGAGAGCGCACATAACCCACGGAAGCCCCTGTAATGGTGAGTAATCATGGGATGCAGGGGGGACTGATTGTTTCCATGCCGTACTGTCCTATGGGTTTCCGTGCCTTGGGGGGAGCGCAGTGCAGTGGGGGGACCCTATACTGAACAGTGTCCCAACATTCTCCACAGGAGTTCATCCTGGAAGATCTCTCGCTGGTGTGGGTGACCAGGGAAGAGAAGGAGGGCATTCTACTGCAATGCGGCTTCCGCCCACGCCCATATGCAGCTTGCCTCTGTGCAGCAATGGTCCCTCTGGCCCACGCAGCACAGTGGCGGGGACTGGTGAGCCTGACTGGGACAGGAACCACGCTGCCTCTCCCAAGAAACCTGCGCAGGTACATTGCTCACATTCTGACAGACCTTTGAAGAGATCACTGATGGCGATTACTGCAATGTGATAGACAACATCAATGCACTATTTCACATCTAGGCATGCATGCAAGCATCCCTTTCTGCCCTCGCCCAAGTAGCCTGAAACCACAAAATGCCCTCCTTCCTGATAGAAAAGTAGCTTACCAGCACCTTCCTCTGCTGCTCAGCCCTCCACAACCGCTGGATGCCGCAGCTGGCTGCCCTCCTCCTGGCTTGAGAAGAGCTTCTGACTGCATGCCTCCTGGGTTTCCAGGGAGTCCTCTGTGCCCTGGGTCACCGCCACCACCTCCTCCTTCTCCTCTTCCTCCTCCCCCCCTTGCAGTGGTGGGCTGGGAAGTGTCCACGGTAGTCGTTGGAGTGCATGTAGGATCCCCCCCAAGTATCACATCCAGCTCCTTGTAAAATCTGCAAGTCGCCGGGGCTACTCCGGAGCGGCTGTTTGCCTCATGGGCTTTGCGATACACATTCCTAAGCTCCTTTACCTTTACCCGACACTGCACAACGTCCCGTTCATGGCCTCTTTATGTCAAGGCCCGTGATATCTGCCTATAGGTATCACAATTCCTGCGGCTAGACTGCAGCTGGGACTGGACAGCTTCCTCCCCCGAAACACTGATGAGATCTAGCAAATCACTATTGCTCCATGCTGGGGATCGCCTGGTGCTTGGAGGCATGGCACATGGAGTCATGGTCAAGTAGAACTATCACCTGCAAAGATGAGCTGAGAGCACTCCACGCCTGGCTGGAGCAAACAGGAAGGTGATTTTCAAATTTCCCAGAGAATGTAAAGGGCGGGTCTGATAGTTGGTCACCTGAGGACAGGACAAAAGAGTTGGAAAGTGATGACCAGAGTGGCTCGAACGGGAATTATGGGACAGGCTGAAGGCCAGTCACTGCGCATTGGGTGTCCACATTGGCGCCATAGTGCTATAGCGGGAGCGCTACAAACATTATTCCCCGTGGAGAGATGGATTACCAGGACCGCTATAACCGCTGACTTATAGCACTCTACATGCCTCACCAGTCTGGACAGGTAGTAGGTTATAGTTCTCCTGGCGGCTTTATAGCGCTATAAAATGCCCGTGTAACCAAGCCCTAAGAGAAGCTTAGGGCTTGGTTACACTGGCACTTTATACCACAATAAAGCCTCCCAGAGTGCGCTACCTTACTAGTCCACACTGGCAGGGCACATAGAGAACTCTAGCTCCCTGGCTATACCAGTCCTGGTACTCCTCCTTGCCAGAGGATTAACAGCTGTTTCGTATTGGGTGATACACTTTAGCTCCAGTGTAAACGGGTAGTAACAATACTGAGCTTTGAGTGATCTCTGGAAACACCTCCTAATCTATTTAAGTCAATTGACCTCTCTTCCCTTTGTTTTGAACTTGGCTGGAGGAATGTGGAAGTATGTTTTCAGAGCTTATCTGTAACTGAGCAAATCAACAAAGCAAATGTTTACCTAGTGAGTGAGTGAGAAGCAGAAGATTAGGAGGATCTGCATTTAAGAGACAGCATGCTGACACGCTCTCAGCGCTCCAAGAATCCACTCTCTCTCTCTCTCCACATACACACAACACACTCCACCTCACCCCCTTGTTTGAAAAGCACGTTGCAGCCAGCTGAATGCGGGGAATGCTGCCCATAATGCACCACTCCCAGTGCCGCTGCAAGTGCTGCAAATGTGGCCGTGCCAGTGCGGTTGCAGCTGTCAGTGTGGACATGCTGGAGTGCTTTCCCTGGAGCTGTATCCGAAGGCGGGTATAACTGAAAGCGCTATAAAACTGCAAGTGTATCCAAGCCCTTAGAGAATAACATAGGGAACATCCAGCAGTTAGTTCTAACTTCTCATGCAAACAGGGATCTGAGATGCAGTGCATGAGGGAGGGGTACTATAAAGCCTTGTCTCCTTGGTAATGTTGCATTGGCTTTAATTTAACTTGGTTTTTAAACCAGTTTAGTTCAGCTGCTGCAAAGCCCTGTGTGGACACTTATTTTGGTTTAGCTTTAATCCTACTTCCAATTAATAGGAAGCAAACAAAAAAAAACAAACAAAAAAACTTGCTCTTAAACTGAAATAAGAACCTTCAGTCAGTGTCTGCACTGGTTTAACTAAAGCAGTTTAAAATCATACCTGAGGACTTTTCTAGAAGAGCAAGTCGTACTGGTTTAATCTAAGGTTTTCTTCTTCACAAGTTTATTTAAACTGTTCTGGAATGATGACAAATTCCTTATCTCTGAACATCAGACCCTGATAGTTTTATACTATTCTTTCATGGATATGAGACCACTGTGATTACCTAGTCTGACTTCCTATATAACACAGGCACTAGGACTTCCCTGAATTACATCATTTGAACTAGAGCATACATTTTAGAAAAACATCAAATTTTGGGTTTAAATTCCCAGTGATGGAGATTCTACCATAACCTTTGGTAAATTGCTCCAATGGTTAATTACCCTTACTGTTAGAAACTGTCACCTTATTTCTAGCCTAAATTTATCTAGCCTAAACTACTAGTCATTGGATCATGTTATACCTTTATCTGGTAGACTGAACCGCCCTCTATTATCAAATTTCTGTTCCTCATGTAGGTACTTCTAGATAGTGGTCAAAAGACCCTTGAAACTTCTCTTTGATAAGATAGACAGATTGAGCTCCTTCCTCTCATCTTTCACTATAAGTCATGTTTCCCAATAATTAATCATTCTTATGGTTATTCTCTGAATTCCCTCCAAGTTTTTGACATCCTTCTTGAAATGTGGACACCAGAACCAGACACGGTATTTCAGTAGCAGTCACATCAGTGCCAAATACAGAAATAACAACAACTTCCCTACTTCTACTCAACATTCCTGTTTATAAATTCAAAGATTACAATAGCCCTTTTAGCTACAGCATTACACCGGAAGTTCACATTCAGCAGATTATCCCCCCGAGGCTTTTCAGAATCACTGCTTCCAAGTACTGAGTCCTTCAGACCCAAAATATGGCCTGTATTCTTGGTTCCAAGATGTAGGACTTTACATTTTGCTGTATTAAAACACATATTGTCTGCTTGCACCCAACTTATCAAGTTATCCATATTGCTTAGTATCTTCCTTATTTATGACTGCGCCAATTTTTGTGTTATCTGCCAACCTGTTCAGTAATTATTTTTGTTTTTTTTTAAAGTTATTAATAAAAAATGTTAAATAGCATAGGTTAAAGAACTTATTGCTGTGGGATCCCACTAGAAACATACCCAATTCAATGATGATTCTGTTTGCAATTGCATTTTAAGACCTATCTGTCAACCAGTTTTGAATCCACTTAATTCAGATAGCTCTCCTCAATACGCACATAGTTCCAAGGCTGGTGTGCACACTTTGCTTGCTATGCTGCCATTACTTCTACATTTCTATGTGAAAACTGTGACAACATTAAGGCTATGTCTACACTAGAGGCCTTACAGCAGCACAGCTGTGCTGATGCAGCTGCATTGCTATAAGATCTCTCTTGTATAGGGTGACCAGATGTCCTGATTTTATAGGAACAGTCCTGATTTTTAGGTTTTTTTTTATATAGGTTCCTATTACACCCACCTTCCCTCCCCGTCCTGATTTTTTTTTAACTACTGTCTGGTTACCCTACTCTTGTAGCCTCTCTATACCAATGGGAGAGTTCTCTCCCGACAACATAATTAAACTACCCCACAATGAGCAGCAGTAGCTATGTCAGCGGGATAAGCTTTCCTGCCAACATAGAGGTGTGCACATTATCATTTATGCTGAAGAAATTTACATCATTCAGGGGTGTGTTTTTTTAGACTCCTGAGTAACATACGTTTTGCCAACATAACTGGCAGTGTAGACATGGCCATAACGTCCAGAGAGTTAAGTGAGCTGTTTTCCCAGTCTGAAGGGGGTTCACCAGATTTCCCAGCAGAGCTGCAGAGCCACAACAGGGCAAAACAAGTCAGGACAGGAGTGTCAGTCCTGCACAGGTGGAATGCATTAGAGCAGTGGTTCTCAACCTGTTCCATACTGCGACATTCCCCACTTTTCCATTCCAGAACAACCTCAGAATACCCCTCCTGTCTGTCCATCATCTCCCTCTCTTCCACAACAGGGTAAGGGCTGAGTGCTCTTAAACTCAACACCAGACCCCAGGTGGAGAACCCTGCCTTAGAATTCTTTTACTCATCTGCTGCATCTCCCTTTAGAATTCCCTACAAGAACAAGGGTAACATTTGAGCCATAATATTTTCACGCTACGCAATTGTCACAGCTACACTGCATACATTTTGCATGTACAATTCTGAAACAGTATGCTTTCAATAAAGAACATTAAGAAAGCCCTCAGTGCTCCCCTGCATTTGCCTCTGCAGAGTTGACATTGTGGTTGAATTTATGAGTTTGTTTTTTGTTTGCGGAGGTGCTCACTGATGTTTTTTGTGATCCCTTCAGATGCACAAACTGATCCAAATCTCTTCTGTCCCCCAGCATCATGCTTCCCTGGCTGACTGGTTGATTGGTTACTATTCTTTCTGGGAGGGAAAGAAAAGGACAAGGAGGGGGTACAGTGGAAGGAGGTGAGAGAAGGGGGGACTAGGATTTTAGAAGTCTCCATAATGTTTTCCTTTCAGGAAACACATCCTGTTAACGTTTGACTGCGGTGGCAGTGGCTCTGTTTGTTGCAGTCGGCTACGCCCTGAGGCTCACCAAAAACAGCCACAAAAACAACCATTTCCTCTCTGTTGAAAGACAGAGCGGGAGGAAAAAACCCACTTCCTCACAGCAGAGTTTCTCCTCTCCAGCCTCTTTCACTCGCTGCTCTGACAGTGTAAGAGGAACCGGAGAGGAGCAGATTCCTCAGGATACTCCAAACTTCCAGAGCATTTTTGGGATGAACGCATTCTCTTCAAATTTGGCTTGGATTTTAGAATGAAGTTTCCCTCTGTCTGTGGGATTTTCTGAATTTTGTGGCTGAAAAGGCTTTCAGATGTGCTGCTTCATGACTCTTATGTGAGTCTCTTTCTCCTCTTGCAGCTGCATTCTGAAGAGGTGAGGCACTGTGTCTGCAAGCATTTCAATCTGTTTTCCGAGGACGAACCCAGGTTTTCCAACTTCAAGACTGGATACTCTCTGGCTTTGCCTTGTCTCACAAGGAATGGACCTCCCTGTTCTTCAGTTCATCACCAGACTGGCTCTGCTCATCCAGGTACAGGAAGGTGGATAAGGCACAGCTTGGAAGGACAGAGACCTGCAAGCTCCTCTTTACACTTGTATTTTATGGAATTCTTCTACCTACGTGACTGTGTTCTTATCTGCTTGGTCAGAAACACCTTAGGAATCAACTTTGAGAATGAACGGTGATGTTCTCTAGCCCCCCATAACATCATACTGCATCTGCCTCCTAATTTAAGTCCTACTTCAATGTGCTGCAGCTCATCAGGACCTTGGATCTTCTGCAAATAGAAACTGGCAGCAGTCAACAGTCAGATATGACTGTCCAGAAACTGGTAGCCACCGCTGTGTTGGTAGCGCTGGTCTCACTTATTCTTAACAATGCAGCTGCCTTTACTCCCAATTGGGTATACCAGACTCTGGAGGATGGACGGAAGCGCAGTGTGGGGCTATGGAAGATGTGCTGGCTGGCAGAGAAGGGGAGAGGAGGTGCAGGCACGGGCACCAGACATGGGCAAGGGGAGGAGCGAGAGTGTGAATCCCTGGGCTGGGGTTCAGAGTCAGCTGGGTTCCAGGAATCTCGTAGCACTGTCAAACGTAAGTCCCATGTTTTGTCTTCTGTGCTTACTTTGGATTATGATTTCTATAGCACCACTGGCATGCATGGCACTGTACAGACAAAGTCCCTGCCCAGAGGAGCTTACAGTCTAATGTACTGTAACTGAGAGGTGCTGAGCACCTGCTGAAGTCGAAGGGAGTTGTGGGTTTCCCAGATCCTCTCAAGATCAGGCCCCAAATAAACAAGAATGAGGCCAGTTATAAACAAGTCAATGGAAAGTGATGGGCTCTAGAATAAGTATAGTATATCTCATTATCTAGCTTATGTGAGACTGGGGGGGAAAGGCTGGCAAAATGTGCACTAAAAGTAATACATCTAGGAACCACAAATCTAGACCTTTGAGACATCTCCAGTAGCTTCCCTAGTGCTTCTCTCCATGCCATACCTACTCAACTATAAGACTCCGCTGTAAGCTCAACCCTTCTTTCTAAACACAGCAAAACCTTGACCAGGTAGTGGTGGTGAGGATTGGAGCTCTTTTTAAAGTATTTAACCAATAAGAATTACAAAAAGAAATAGGCAAAGTCTCCAGATACAGACAATGAGTAATACTAGTTCCCAGCCTTACTTATTTTCTGCTGAGGAGAGAAAAAAAAAAAATTCTATATGGATTAGAAAAATATAAAATGGAGAAGGGTCATGGAAAAGGAAATAATTATTGTTCTTGGTGGAAAAACAGAAATTAATATTCTGCAAGGGGAACATATAAATCACTAAATACCACATTTCTGTCAATTCATAGACTCCCATGGAATAGGTTAAAATGGTGGGAGCTATTTAAAATTTTTGGCTAAGATAGAATTTACAAGCCAACTTGCAGAACAGTACCAGCATTATCTAAATAATCAAGAGTGCAGTTCATTAATCATATTTACAATGCTAAGGGCTGGATCCTGCTCTCACTTAAGACATGAAAGTAGGATTGGGCTCAGTCAGCAACATTCAACTCTGCTACAACTACTACAGCTAAGTTCCTGACAGAGCTTCATTGCAAACTTCTGTTTTCAGCAGTTCACTTATCTGTGAGTACTGGGTCTGGAATCAAATTTGATAAACATTTAGAACAGGAGCGCTTTGGGTCTATTTATTTTTTAAGACAAATTAAACAGTAATTTAATTGCATCCTCCAGTGACAGAAATGAAAAGTGTGAACAGCTTTAAAATTAGTATCACATCCCCTTACCTCGCGGGATTGTCTACAGGCTTTGTTAATGTCTGATTCATGTTTATTGAAGTGATTTAAGGTCCTTGACAGTTGTAATTAAGTATAATGTACTGTTATTACTAAAAGAAAAACAGATGCAGGTGATTTCAGATGAGTTTTTTGATGTTTTAAAATGCATATAGAGTTAATTTTTTAAAATTAAGTTTTGGAGGCAGCTAATCCAGAATGTGGACTGTTGCATTGGTCTTTTCCATGATTTTTGAGAATTAAAATAAGAAAATGAAGAAGGACTTTTGTTTGTCTTGCAGAACAATGATTTCCTGTACATAATTTTTTTTTCAAAAAATATTCATACTTTTTAGCACATGTGCCAAGTGTGAGCCTGCACAGACATCACCCACAAATGAAAACCTCCTGAGCTGTTAAAAAACCCAAACCTGATTTCTTTTTACATTCTGATCCTTAACGATGTCACAGAACTAGTTACAAAAATAATATGCCTGTCTGTAATTACATCACTAGAGTCAATGCACTCCATTAGGCTAACAATCTAAGCTAAATCTCCAAAAGAGTACACACAGTTTATTTAAAAGTGGAAATTCTGCTCACAAGAGCATATGTAAGCTCTTGGCACATGGCATTTTGAAATCACATGCAAATTAGCATGTGAATGTCTTGTTCTGCACCATTCAGAAAAATGCGTGGCCATAAAAAAGCTTTCATATAAGCATCAGTTCCACTGAGGAATTTTGTGAGCACCAATTTCTCACTATTAAAGCAAATCTTGACTAAGAATGTCTAGAGTTCAGAAAAGTGCAATAAATTATAGCAGGAATAAGTCTAATCATTCATTTTACTTGCAAACAAGCATCTCCAATGGTTTGAATTTAAATAAGGTCTCTTAAGACTCAAATATCAATTCTTTATCTCACATGGAACAAGTTTTAGATAAAAAGATCATTTTGAATTTCTATAAAGTGATGGTTTTAAAAAAGGTCATGCAACTTTAGTGGTAAAAACTGCCTCATAGGAAATCTTGTAAGCAGTCTTACTAAATAAATTTAAGATAAAAATGCTTTTCTGAGGATCTCATAGTGACTACGGGCCTGGTTCTGCATTCCCTACACAACAGGCCCTGTATTTGTTTGTATGTTGCTATAGAGTACAGCTCTAACAACAATGCATGGATTGTTCTAGTGCAGGGATCGGCAACGTTGGCAAGCGGGACCGCAGGGTAAGCAACCTTAGCGGGCCCCGCTGCTTTATTTTCCTGGCGTTTCGCCGACTGCAGCTCCCACTGGCCCTGGCTTGCCGTCCCGGTCCCATGGGGGCTGCGGGAAGCGGCACAGTGCTGGCCACCGCTAACTGCGCCGCTTCCCGCAACCCTCATTGGACTGGGACGGCAAACCAGGGCCAGTGGGAGCCGCGGTTGGCGAAACGCCAGGTAAATAAAGCAGCGGGGCCCGCTAAGGTTGCTTACCCTGCGATCCTGCGTGCCAACGTCACCGATCCCTGTTCTAGTGAGATATGGTAGTATTCTCATCTGTTAACTATAGATGAATCACAAACACACTGATCAATCTCTGAATGAGTAAATTCATTCCTTAAAAGTGAAGATGTGGTTTAAAGTTTAATACTTTGGATGTATGAGCAAAATTAAAATACTCCAGATTAAACTGCATTTCAGTGCCATTTGAAGGCTGACAAATAGGAAACATATGGGTCTGCTTAAGTAATACAAAAAAGGTTACATGATCTCATATTTAAATTGCTTTTTAATATATGCATTATTATTTCATATTTGGGGTTATTTTCCTTTCAAAACCTTTGAGAATGAGTGTTTACATATGCTGACAACTTCCATTTCAATACTGTAGTATGTAACTAATAGCCAAGTGACTAAACTACTAAGGTTGTCCAAATTAAACAGGGGAAAGTATGCAATAATATGTATGTTCACGACACAAGGGCATGGCAAATTCTTCCAAAAACCAGGAGCCATTACAAGACTTTCAAAATATATTCCATTTTGCACAGCTGGAATTAAAATGTATGTGAATGTGTGTGAGAGAGTCTTTGGGTTAAGTTTAGAGGCAAGAGCAACAAGTGTGACGTCGTGGTGGGCATCTGCTGTAGACTGCCTGACCAGGAGGATAAAGCAGACAAAGCTTTCTTTGGACAACTAACAGAAGTTTCCAGATCACAGGCCCTGGTTCTCATGGGGGACTTCAATCACCCTGACATCTGCTGGGAGAGCAACACAGCAGTGCACAGACAATCCAGGAAGTTTTTGGAGAGTGTTGGGGACAACTTCCTGGTGCAAGTGTTGGAGAAACCAGTTAGGTAGGGGCTGTTCTCCTCTTGACCTGCTGCTCACAAAGAGGGAAGAACTGATAGGGGAAATAGATGTGGGTAGCAACCTGGGCAGCAGTGACCGTGAGATGGTTGAATTCAGGTCCTGACAAAAGGAAGAAAGAAGAGCAGCAGAATACTGACCCTGAACTTCTGAAAAACAGACTTTGACTCCCTTAGGGAACTGATGGGCATGATCCCCTGGGAGGCTAATATGAGGGGGAAAGGA
The DNA here is from genome assembly GCA_007922305.1 of Dermatemys mawii. Lineage (NCBI taxonomy): Eukaryota > Metazoa > Chordata > Testudines > Dermatemydidae > Dermatemys > Dermatemys mawii. The sequence continues at coordinate 31,993,221 of ML677381.1, forward strand.
GTCCAGGAGAGCTGGCTGTATTTTAAAGAAGCCTTATTGAGGGCGCAGGAATAAACTATCCCAATGTGTAAAAAGAATAGCAAATATAGCAGCCGACCAGCTTGGCTTAACAGAGAAATCTTTAGTCAGCTGAAACACAAAAAGGAAGCTTACAAGAAGTGGAAACTTGGACAGATGACTAGAGAGGAGCATAAAGATATTGCTCGAGCATGGAGGGGTGTAATCAGGAAGGCCAAAGCACAACTGAGTTATAGCTAGCGAGAGATTTGAAGAGTAAGAAGAAGGGTTTCTACAGGCATGTTAGCAACAAGAAGGTGGTCAGGAAAAGTGTGGGACTCTTAGTGAATGTGGGGGGAGGACAATGTAGTGACAGATGATGTGGAAAAAGCTGAAATACTCAATGCTTTTTTTTGCCTCGATCTTCACAGACAAGGTCATCTCCCAGGCTGCTGCACTGGGCAGCACAGCATGGGGAGGAGGTGAGCAGCCCTCAGTAGTGAAAGGGCAAGTTAAGGCCTACTTAGAAGAACTGGACATGCACAAGTCAGTGGGCCAGATGCAATGCATCCGAGGGTGCTAAGGGAGGTGACAGATGTGATTGCAGAGCCATTGGCCATTATCTTTGAAACCTCATGGTGATTGGAAAAGGTCCCAGACGACTGGAGAAATAGTGCCCATCTTTAAAAAAGGGAAGAAGAAGAATCTTGGGAACTACAGACCAGTCAGCCTCACCTCAGCTCCTGAAAAAATCATGGAGCAGGTGCTCAAGCAATCCATTTTAAAGCACTTGGAGGAGAGGAAAATGATCAGGAACAGTCAACATGGATTCACTAAGGGCAAGTCATGCCTGACCAACCTGATTGCCTTCTATGATGAGATAACTGGCTCTTTGGATATGAGGAAAGCAGTGGCTGTGATATACTTTGGCTTTAGCAAAACTTTTGATACGGTCTCCCACAGTATTCTTGCCAGCAACTTAAAGAAGTATGAATCAGATGAATGGACTATAAGGTATAAAGGAAGCTGGCTAGATCGTCAGGCTCAATGGGTAGTGATCAACGGCTTGATGTCTAGTTGGCAGTCGGTATCAAGCAGAGTGCCCCAGATCCTGGAACTGATTTTGCTCAACATCTTCATTAATGATCTGGATGATGTGATGGATTGCACCCTCAGCAAGTTTGTGGATGACACTAAAGTTGGGAGAGATGTAGATATGCTGGAGGGTAGGAATAGGGTCCAGAGTGACCTAGACAATTTGGAGGTTCAACAAGTGCAGAGTGCTGCACTTAGGATGGAAGAATCCCATGCACTGGAGGCTGAGGACCAATTGGCTAAGCGGCAGTTCTGCAGAAAAGGACCTGGGGATTACAGTGGATTAGAAACTGGATATGAATCAACAGTGTGCCCTTATTGCCAAGAAGCCTAACTGCATTGGTAGGACCATTGCCAGCAGATCGAGGGAAGTGATTATTCCCCTCTATTTAGCACTAGTGAGGCCACATCTGGAGTATTGCATCCAGTCCCGTCCCGTTCCCCGCCCCGCCCCCAACTACAGACAGGATTTGAACAAATTGGAGAGAGTCCAGCAGAGGACAACGAAAATGATTAGGGAGTGGGCAGCTTATTTAGTCTGTAGAAGAGAAGAGTGGGGGGGGGGGCGGGATTTGATAGCAGCCTTGGGTTTCAAAGAGGATGGAGCTAGACTGTTCTCAGCGGTGGCAGATGACAAAACAAGAAGTAATGGTCTCAAGTTGCAGTAGGGGAGGTTTAGTTTGGATATTAGGAAAAACTTTTTCACTAGGAGGGCGGTGAAGCACTGGAATGCGTTACCTAGGAGGTGGTGGAATCTCCATCCTTAGAGGCTTTTAAGGCCCGGCTTGACAAAGCCCTGGCTAGGACGATTTAGTTAGGGTTGGTCCTGCTTTGAGCAGGGGATTGGACTAGATGACCTCCTGAGCTAAATTCTCTATAAGCTGTGCAGCAGCCTATTTAGCATCAACCAAGTGCTTAGGGAACCTGTGGCCGGGGGAGGGGCACCTCTCCCTTGGCCCTACCTAGCCTAGCCCTGCCAAAGGAGGGGGCTCCCCGCCCCGGTCCCAACTCAGCCAGTGCAGCTTGGGCAGCATAGCCAGAGTGGCCTGGGCTCAGCCACAGCCAGATCAAGCCCAGCCTGGCCCGGCCAAGGGAGCCCAGCCCCAGCATGGATAGGGCAGCATGGCCCTGGGTGGTGTGGCGCGGCCCGGACTGACCCTGGAGCAGCTGGGATCCAACTGCGGTGGCCTTCCCCTGGCCAGTATCCATGCACAGCTGGAGCAGCCCTCTCCCAGCCCAGATCTGCTGGGGCCAGGGGAGGGGCACTTATCCTGCAGCCCCAATTCCAGAGCTCCTGTGGTGGGAAGAGACACCTCTCCCCCGCAGCCCAGGTGCTGCTGCGGGGAGATGGCACTGGGGGAGGGGCGGGAGTCCTCGCTCCCTGCCATATCCCCACAGCACCCTCCTGCATCCCAGACCCCTCATCCTCAGCTCCACCCCAGAGACCACACTCCCATCTGGAGCCTTCACACCCCTGCACTCCAACCCTCTTCCCCAGCCCTGAGCCCCCTCCCACGCTCCGAATCCCTTGGCCTCACCCCCACCACATTAATTTTGTTATTTGCACCAATGTGTTACATGTCACCTCCACACTGATGTACATAACAAAATTCATTCTGCATAGGGTGGGAAAAATTAGAGGGAACACTGCTCCTGAGGTATCTTCCAATCCTTCTATGATTCTATGAGAAAACTGAGTTATGAGTAGGAATGTCAATGAAAATAAAATCTAAGTGAAAATAAAATCTTTGTGAATTGGAATGATTCTGAAATGATGCAACACAATGATAAACGTGGGCAGCGTGACTGTGTGAGAGAGAGTACCTGGCCATATTCTTTGTCTTGATCTTAACTAAACCCTTTGCTTATTGCTAAGGTTACAAGCACCAGGGTAGGAACACCAGTCTAAGGATCCTTAACATAGACAAGCCTTAGGATTAGTACAGTTACTCCTCGCTTAACGTTGTAGTTATGTTCCTGAAAAAGTGTTTAAGTGAAACAATATTAAGCAAATCCAATTCCCCCATAAGAATTAATGTAAATGGGCGGGGGGGAGGGGGGGTTTAAGTTCCAGGGAATTTTTTTTATCAGAAAAAAATCTATATATTATATAAATATATACATACACAGTATATGTTTCAAACAAACAATTTAATACTGTACACAGCGATAATGACTGTAAAGCCTGGTTGAGGTGGTGAAATCAGAGGGTGGAAAAGGTTGGATATTTCTCAGGGAATGCTTTACTGCTAAATGATGAACTAGCATTCGGCTGAGCCTTCAAGCATTAACACGTTAATGTAGCCTCACACTCTACAAGGCAGCACAAATGAAGGGAGGGGAGACAGCATGGCAGACAGAGACAGATACACACCCTGCGTGCGGGAGAAAGATGTGCATTGCACCTTTAAGTATGCTGACACCACACTCTAAGTACATTGCCTTTAAAAATATCAGGAAGTTGAAATAGCAGCTGCGGCCAGCTTTCTCCATCCTGAGCCCCGTTATGTCTCCCCCTTCCCATTCTATATGGAGAAGGGGTAAGCATGGGGCCAGGAGTAGCAGGGAAGGGAACACCCTGACATTAATCCACCTCTTTCCCCATCCTCTGCAGAGCAAGCAGGAGACTCCCAGGAGCAGCTCCAAGGCAGAGGACAGGAGCAGCATATCGCAGTGTGGGGAGGGACAGATGAACTGCCAGCAACTGGTAACCTGCTGGGCAGCTGCTGCACAGGGAACTTGAGGGAGCTGTTGGGGGGCTGCCGGTCCAAACTGGTTCCAAGCCCACACCAGCTAGCTCCAATGGGCTGCTCTTCCTGCAAGCAGTGGACAAAGCAGGCAGCTGCCAAATAACGTTATAAGGGAGCATTGCACAACTTTAAACAAGCGTGTTCCCTATTGATCAGCAACGTAACAACAAAACAACGATAGCTGGGACAACTTTAAGTGAGGAGTTACTGTAGTTCAGACTTCAGGGTTTTGCCATGACACTGATCCTATCACTACTGATAACTCAGATGGCACTTCCCATCTTCAAACCATTTTACAAATCATTAGTTAATCTTCACAATGTTCCTGTGAGAAAATGAAGTTAACTGATGTGTCAAAGGTCAGAGAGATTTAGTATCAGAACTCGGATTAAACCTCAAAAGATTCTTCCTCTCAGACCTGTATTCAGATCACTATGGATAAAACCTATAAGTAATGTAGTAAGCCCCCACCCCCCATATGTACTAAACAACTTGGACCCAACTTTCTCAGGCCAACTATAATGGGAAGTCTGGAACACTAACTGGAATATGTGTGGTATGTCCATACAAGAGAAGGTGCAGGGCCCTATACACAAGGGGCAGTGGAACAAATGGAATATTGATACCTTCCACCTTGATGCCTGGTCCTATCAGGAAATGTGTTAACATATGTCCTATGTTTTTCCAGGGATACCTGGGCACGAGGATCCCAAAAGAAAAAAAAGTGTGTGTGTGCATGGAATGTTGGAATAGAGATATTCAGGCCTCTCTGCAAAGGCCTATACTTTAAGAATTTAGGGGTATTCTTATCACTTAGCTAGTTATAGAGGTACAACACAAGAATCAAAATCAGTCTGCCTGTGTAAGGGCCTTCTGTCACTGTGACAGTCTGAGGCCCTGTTCTTAAGCTAAAGCCTTTGGCTAAGCAGTGGGAGCAGCCATAAGCTGGGAAGTGAACGGTCACGTTCTTACCAGTCACATTGAAATAAGGCAGTTTTGGGCTGTTAAAAAGGTAGTTCAATCTATCACCTCCAGAGAAAGGGAAGATCATAGAAAATTTAAAGAAAATTTAGTTTGATAGCATCCTGTGTGGCAAGAACTCACTAATCAAGAGCTGGAGGATGAAATCCTCGTTTCTTTGTTGTTCTGTCACTGTATCCCCACTTCCCTATTGTTTGTCTGTATAATCTCTGTGTGGTTCTATGATTGTTTCTGTCTGCTGTATAATTACTTTTGCTGAGTGTAATCCAATTAAAATGGTGGGATACAATTGGTTAGATAATCATGTTACAATGTGTTAGAATTGGTTAGTTAAATTTCAGTAAAATGACTGGTTAAGGTATACCTAAGCAGAACTCAAGTTTTCTATATAGTCTGCAGGGGAATTGGAATCATGTTTTGTTAACGGGGCTAGGGGGAATAGGAACAGGGACACAGGCATGGCTCTATGGTGTCAGAGCTGGGAAGGGGACACAGAGGAAGGAAATTGGAATCATGCTTGCTGGACATTCACCCCAATAAACATTGAATTGTTTGCACCTTCGGACTTCAGATATTGCTGCTCTCCAGTTCAGGCAAAAAGGATCAGGGAATGGGAAGGTGAAGGGATAAGCACATGATGTGCTCAGCCACAGGCTGGATGGGGCAGTGAGTGCCTTGCTTGTTCAACAGTTATCACTGTGACCATTTAATTATAAGAAGAACAGTTGGATACTGCAGTGATGATGGCAGGATGGATAAATCTGACTTACTCAGAAAGGTAAATCATATTCAGTCCCTTCCTGTCCAAAGAATATTAGCAACATTATGGAGCTTCAAGGATAGAGAGGGGTGTAGAGTAGAGCATACTCTGTTTCATTCCTCAGGGCTCCAAAAGACAAAGAAAACCCCAGTGATGGGAAGCTTTATTTCAAATACAGATGCACATTTGAAGAGAGCTCTTTTTTACTGTAGTTCTTACAAGGAAGTATATCTAATGATGGGAAGTGGCCCAATATTATGAGTGGCTACATGACATTCACGAGCGCTAAATATAAACACCTGTCCAGCCTCAATGTATGATTTACACAAGCACATTTTCACTATGAAATATGGGGATGAAGTCAGGGCACAGCTCAGTGTGGGAATAAAACTGAAATCTGTTTACAAAGACAACAATTCAGACAATGTCATTGTCCATTAGGAATCTCTCTGATGTTTTTGTTTGGACAATTGCCAGGCACAGACTAGCAGTTGAAGATTATTTTAGACATCTATTACTTGCTCTGCCTACCATTGTACTGGGTGCATACAGACTGAGGCCAGGTCTATACTGGGTGGCGGGGTACGTCAACCTAAGATAAACAACTTCAACTACGCTACTCACATAGCTGAAGTTGATGCATCTTAGGTCGACTTACCTGGGCATCTTCATGACAGTGAGTCGCCTGCTGCTACTCCCCTGTTGACTCCGCTTCCACCTCTCGCAGCGGTGGAATTCTGGAGTTGATGAGGAGACCGTTCAAGGATCAATTTATCGTGTCTATACTAGACATGATAAATCGATCCCCAATAGATTGATCACTATCTGCCGATCCAGTGTGTAGTGTAGACTTGGCCTGAGAGAGGAGAATCACAGTACTTTGTGAAGTCAGTATGTACCATAAGAGTAAAAGAAGTCAGAAACTTCAGATTTATAAGTCTGTCTGAAGATCGACTGAAACATTGTACTTAGATATCATGAATTCATATGGTTGACAGCACTGGAGTGTCAAGGCCCAGATTTAGCTTCTGAGTTATAGTTAATATCTAAATAAGGGAAATTGTTAATACAACATCAGGGAGCCAATCTTGCAAACCCTTACACATGCAAGTAAACCTTAATCATGCAAGTTCTGCCACTTAAGTCAGTACAACTCATGTGAGTAAAGATTTGCTAAAGCTGAAAATATAAAAGTCAATATTCATAATATTAACTCAGGATAACTAAAGTAGTATATGTATTCACATAAGTCATATGGAGCAAACTTAACATTGCCATTGACATTTTAAAGATAGATTTTTCTTACATTTGAGGATTTAAATTCTCAGTTTAAGGGGGGGACTTCTAAAAGAGATTAAGTCATTTAGAAGCCTTAGAAAATTCCACCCCAAGTGGATTGAAAAAAATGCAGAGCATCCTATAAATGCTTCACACACACACAAAACTACCCCAATTAATATATGTTTATGCAGTAACCTTGGCATTAGCAGAAGATATACAATAACCTTAAGTTTACAGTTAAAACATGCTCATTGTATAAAGGAACATTCTAAGACTTCAATTCCCGGCATGAAACGGTACACATTTCTCTATGTAGAAACTGATCAGTTTACCCATCCCTCCATTCTAAAAATGACTGCCAGACTTGTTAAAACTCATACTGCTTCCCTGGTAGGAATGTTGTAAACCTACCAAATTAAACACCAAGTGTGAGATTGTGACTCCATTGAACTCAGTGGTAAAATGCCAATTGACTTTAATAGGCCAAGATTTCACCCTAACTCTTTATCTTAAAATTGCATTAAATGTAGTTGCATTGAGCTGCCTTGGTTTTTTTTCTTTATATAAAAAAGAATATGATTTTTTCTTTGAGTAATAGACATGTAAGCAACATCTGGTGCACAAGAGATGTAAAGGTCCTACATACTTCTTTTCATGTGTAAGTCTCCTATCCATGTACTAACCAGAACTAGTCCTACTTGAGATTTAAAAACAAGAAGAATTCATTAATGTTTAGACCAGTACAATACAGCTCTTTCAAAGCTTCAGCTACTGATTCTTTCGTGGCATCTTTCTGTGACTCCAATTATTTAGTTATCCGAGGATGCACTGCTGTATAGCCAATATCTGTTTTTGTGTTTCATAATTAGCTTCAAAAATATCAGAAACCACTGCCCACTTAATAAGCAGAAAAACTAAGGAGAGTTAATGTGTTGGAAAAGGGAATCAAGTGTCTTAACAATGAAACCCCCCCAGATATCACAGGATCTAATGGCTAGAACAATGGATTGGGAGTTAGCGGGTCTAACGGACAGAGTTACAGGTCTAATTCTGGCTCTGCCAATGACTTGCTGTGAACTTGCATAAGTCACTTCATCTCTTTGTGTTTATGTTTCTTATCCTTTGCCTGTCTTGTCTATTTAGGCTGTAAACAATTTGGGACAGGGATCATCTTTCACTATGTGTTTGTACAGTGTCCTGCATAACAGGGCCCTGATCTTGTTTAGGGTTACTAGATGCTATATAATATAAAAAATTTCATCTAAAAATCTATGTTAAATGAATATTAAAGTTGCAAAGTCAAGCATTCAAAAATTAGGAATTGTCAGAATTAAGGTTGTCCACGCAACCTTTATTTGGCCCATTTGTGATTATGCATTATGATAAAGTCTTTAATTACATGATCACAAACTACTTCCCCCCCCCTCACCATTCAATGAATAGGCAATTATTCAGTATTTCTTTTATCCTTCAGATTTAGGGCTGGTCTACACGGGGGGGAGGGGGGGATTGATCGAAGATACGCAACTTCAGCTATGTGAATAACGTAGCTGAAGTCGGCGTATCTTTGGCCGACTTACCTGCCGTCCTCATTGCAGCGGCGGTAGGCAGCATGCTCCCCCGTCAACTCCAGCTTGCACCTCGCGGCAAGCTGGAGTTCCGGAGTCGATGGGGGTGCCACTGGCAATCGATTTATCACGTCTTAATGAGACACGATAAATCGATCGCCAAGAGATCGATTGCTACCCACTGATCCGGTGGGTAGTGAAGACCTACCCTAAATGTGTGGCTCCAGTCCTTATTTAATACACACAATACAAACCCTGCACTGAATAAAAAATTAATTTCCTCATGACTGTTTCATATAAGGGTCTCATCACAGCATCATAGCTCTTCACAAAGAGTAATTAATATATCTTCACAACCTCTCTATGAGGTGAGGTGATACTACTGTCTCCATTTTACAGGTAGGGAATTGTGACAGAGATTATGCCAAAAATTATAAAAAACGTCCACTAATTTTGGTTACTCAACTTGGAACATCTAAAGCAGTGGTTCTCAAACTGGGGGTCACGACCCCCCGGGAGGTCACGGGGCGATTCCCAGGGGGTCGTGAGCTCCCTGATCACTGAAGTACCACTGAGCCAAGCACTTTTGCTTTCGGCAGCATTTCGGCGGACATACTGTGCTTATCATAGTGTCCGCCCGAAAAGCCACCGAAGTGAAAGTTTCTGGTTTCGGCGGCTTTTCAGCGGACACTGTGAAGCACTCGTCATGTCCGCCAAAATGCCGCCAAAACCGGAACGTTCGGCTCGGTGTCATTTTGGCGGAACACAGGGAACCCTGTGCGGCCCACAGGAACGAGACAAAGGGCCACTGCCCCCACAAGTTTGAGAACTACTGATCTAGGGTATGAGTCATAAGAGTATCTAGCAATACTGAGCTACATGGATCATTGGTCTGATCCAATATGGCAGGTCTTATGCCCCTAGCATGTCTCTGTCCCCCTCTGCTCTTATCCAATCCTCCCCAGTTTCTGCACCGGCCCCTCTGATCCTATCCAACTCCCCACTCTATACGACTCCTTCCTCCCTCTGCTCCAAACTGGCCCCCTGATTCCTCCTCCTCTGCTCCTAATACTCTCCTTGCCCACCCCGTCTCCTTTACCCTTACCGTGTTTCTCCTGCAATGCCTGTGTCACTCTCATACACACCTGCAACATGCCTTACATCTCTACACTGCAGTGTAGTTGCCCTCCTCCAGCATACAGAAGCTGTGAGGGGATGGTGCACGCTCAATGCAGCCAGAAACTTCAGGGAATTAGGCTACTGAACTTTACAAAGTCTCTACTGAGCATATGTGAACTAAGATTTTTCAGAGGTTTATAAACTGGGTGAAATTTGGGTGAATTTTCATGGGAATGGCAAAATGCACATCCCAGGCACCTTAGTAACCCCTCAGCAAAATCCAAAGTCTTCTTCCCAAAGCATGGACGTTCTAGAGATTCTCAATAAAATGGGTTTTTTTGTTTTTGTTTTTTAACATGGGCAAATAATGTATTTTTTCTAATCTTGTTCTTCGAAACAAGTGACCTAAAACTCAATTTTTTTAAAAAAATTATAAAATCAATCAATCAGCCTGATGCAGATACCCAGCATGGAAATTTTCAGCCTGAAAAGTTAAAGTTGAGCAAAGTTATAACAGTCAAAAACAGGGTCTTATAACAGGAAGTACTGAGCCACCTTAACTGTAGACACCAGTCCCAGCTCTGCCTATAATAATTCTTGAGGATATTTAATGTTTCTGAAAGACTGGAAGCACTCTTTATGCTACTCCCCAATGCAAAATTTGCTGGAATCACTTAGCATTTCTGAGAATGATCAGGTACCTCAATATATATTTTATAGGTTGCTTAAATAAGTTTAAAAAAAAAAAGAAAAAGAAAAAACAACTGTACAAGGGTAAGCTTACTGATTTTCAAACATTCAGGATCATTTTCATAATTCCTCTTACCCCAAATTCAGCAATCATTGAATTCTTCATTGAAAGCTGCTGTTGTTTTGCCACCTAAAACAGATTAATCTAAACAAAAAATATTTTAAAAGTAAAAATATATGTATTATGGTCAGGTTCACAGAACTCAAAACTCACTGAACTAGATTTGATTCAACTTACATTCACCAAAAAATAAAAGATATCTTTAAACAGATACCAAACAGGATAAATTGCAGTCTCAAAAGAAAATAGGAATTTAAGATTAGAATGACCAACTCCATTTTAACTACAGTGGTAGGATACTCTCTAATAAAAGCCTATTTCTGCACATATAACATCTAAGCTCAGAAGTAGATTTCTCAAGACTTAGTGATATATGCCCAAATATCGAACAAGGACAGGGACATGGAAGAGTTTTAATGACAGATACTGGAGTTTGTACTTTGTTATCTTTTTCGCACAATTGATACTTTAGCAAATTACAAAAGCTGGACTGAGGCTTTTGCTAAGTATTCTTTCAGTAAAAGTGCATAGGCAGAAGGTGTTTAAAGTCGTCCCCTAAAGACAAAGTATTTAAAAAAGACCAATAGTTGCTTAATCTTCTCCTTACATATTTTTAAATTTGATAAGGCCTCATTTTAAAGCTTGGAATCTGAGCATTAAATTTACTGTTCTGACCTTGATAAATCAATGTAGAGAACTGGAAAAAAAAAACCCACGAAAAATAATCAGCACAATCTGATTTTTAAATCAGATCATTCTGCCTCATTATTTCAGAACACTGCAAAATTACTGTCTAATATGACTAACCTACATTTGCAGAGCACAAGTATCTCAGGGGATGTCATGTGACAAACAAAACTACTGCTTGAGAATAGCAAAATCAAATCAACATTTCTAATCCAGATGGATGTATCTGGTTAGGGAAATGAGGAAGGCGATGAGGAATACAAGTTGGTTTTATCCTTGGAGTTTGGGTGCTAAACACAGACTGAACTGATCCTTGCAATTGAAACAAAGCAGCATTGACTATTCCATTGGCTTACTCTGCTCTGGCCTATAGGAGACCCAAGTCTGATTTTGTATTAATTCCATTCCTCTCTGATAGTAACTTCAGAGAAATGAATGGAAGCACTTTGCATTGCTCAGCAGTGACCACCTCACACTGATTTTTGAGCCATTCAATGCCTATCACAATTAAGTCATCTTTAGTCCTCATTGGCCAAGTGGACAGTGGCTGTTAAATGGGATCTTAGAGGATTTGGGAGAGGGGAGGAACAGGGAGATTCTTAGGACTCTGCCAGGGATGCACTGGATTGCTGTTAATCACAATTCACATGGTAGCAGGATGCAGAATGCTATAAAGATGTGATCTTGGTAGCAGAATGATTAACTTATATGATGCCCAGTCCAACTTCTATTTAGTTTTCAGACTATTGTTTGATTAGAACTTCAGATATCATTGGCTCTTAGTCTGCTACCCTAACCATTGGAAATTTCTTCAGTTAGCGTCAATGGCAGGGCCATAACAGCAATGAGTTCAAAACAAAAGAAATGGGATGCCCAAAATACCTTTGTCATCCTGACAATCTTAGACAATTGATTTCAGAAGTTAATAGTTATCACAAATGCCACCAGTAATTGTGAGAACATTAAAGTCCTGCAAAACTCATGTTTCGGGAATCATGGCTTGTACAAATCCTCCTGAAGAACGGACAGTGTGTATGGGTCATAAAGAGGCTATTTGTAGGATCACAGCTATGGCAAACACATTAGAAAAGACAGAAGAGTTTGTAATAGTCAAAGCAACAAGATCTAAACTCATGACTATTATAAAATCCTCCATGGAGAAGCTGTCAGAGTTTACAATGGAAATGAACTATCACTGAGTCACAGCTATTATAAAATTTAAAGGAGAAACAGAAAGTTTATAAAGATCATGAACTGAACATGTGAAGCTTCACAGTTGTTACAAATGCTTTTCATAAAGCTTGGCTTCTATGTTATGTGAAATTGTTATTTCTTGACAGATGGTTCACACAGAAAAGAAGCATTATGGCTTGCCCTCCCCCAGTGTTATGGATGGTGGAAGGCATTTTTAAAATCTAATTGAGGCTGTGAGGGGATGCACTGAATTCCATGATAGCCTAGTCAGCCTTCTTCTGTGATGTGCCCCACTTTCTGGGGTGAATTGACTGTCTCGTAGAGTCCAAGAGTCTGAGTCTGGGGTTACATAACCACCACCTGGGCAGAATCAAGCCAAATGAAGATCATTAGACCATTCCCCAGAGGAGAAGACAACAGTTTAAAGAGTAGTATTTCTACATGGAAAGCCATTACAAACTCCACAGAGAAGCAAAAGAGTTTATAAAGGCAGTTGGCCGCTATTTTTGCTTTAGGTATTACTAAAGAGGGAATCGTTACAGTTCTAGAAGAATCCTAAAAATCAGGTTACATCATACAATGGAACTATTAGCAATTGTATCACAATATAAAGTATGGAAAGGTACTGAACTGTTGTCACAGCATAGGTTTTAAAATCATTGCTTTGGCAGATTTCACAAAATCATAACAATTATTTCCTCTTTTATTCTATGCCAGGGGTTGGCAACTTGCGGCACGTGTGCCAAAGGCGACACGCAAGCAGATGTTTAGTGGTACTCTGCTGCCAGCTGGGGTTATAGCTGCCAGCTCCGCTCAGCCCACTGCCAGCCTAGATGGACGGAACCTGGTTGGCAAGGGATTTAGCGGGGACAGTGGCCAGGACCCACACTGGCAGGGGCCAGCAGATGGAACCCCAGACTAGCAGCAGGCTGAGCATCTCAGCCCGCTGTCAGCCTGGGGTCCCGTCTGCCGGCCCCTGCCAACCGGGTCCTGGCTGCTGGCCCCACTCAGCCCGCTGCCACTCTGGGATTCCATTCGCCGGCCTCTGTAAATGTAAAATGTATTACTGGCAGACAAAACCTTAAATTAATGGCTACTTGGCACACCACTTCTCAAAGGTTGCCGACACCTGTTCTATGCTCTCCCTTCATCATCCTATTGGGGTTCCATCCTGAACCACATTTGACCTTCCTTTTAATAAACAAACCATTGGTTATATTTCTATACTTCTTTGTACTGCTTGTTATATTGGCTGAATTGGTATTCTTAAGCTCAGAGCTATTATAAACTGTGTAAAGAAAACAAGAGCTTGTAATGTCTGCAAACCAGCTATTTTCATGTTCAAGGCCACTACAAACTCCCCAGCTGTCAAAAACACAATAATCATTAACCAATTATTCCTGGGCTCACGGTTACTACAAATTCTGCAGGAAGCTGATGTAGTTAGTCATGGTCACAAATTTGCTATGTTTGGACTCCTGGCTATAATAATTTCTGTGGTGAAGCCAAAAGAACTTAAAATAGACATATATTTGCAGTTACTAGGCTCATAGTTTTATAAGTCATTAAGAGAAGTCATGAATGACAGAGTTCATTAAGACAAAGTTGTGGTGTTTTGATCCTCATGGGTAGGGCTCTGTGTTTGTCACGGAGGTCGGTGACTTTCCATGACCTCTGTGACTTCTGCAGCAGTCAGTGTGGCTGACCTCAGGGCTGCGCAAGCAGCTAGCTCCACAGCCAGCTGCTCAGGTGGCCCCAGGGACAGACACACCAGCCACTGTTGGAGCGACTCCTCAGCCAGCCACTCAGGAGCCCTGCAGCCAGTCACACCAGCCGCTGATAGAGAGGTCCTGGGCCAGCCCCACAGGCCACCACTCAGACCCTGGGACTGTCTGAGCAGTGGCAGGTGCAGCTCGCCCTAGGGACTGCCTGAGCAGTGGTCCCAGGAGCAGCGAGAACAGTGGTGAGTAGGCAGCCCCTGGCAGCAGTCCTGGGATGGCCAAAGCAACCACTGCTCAGCTGCCCTTGGCAGCTGGTGCCCCTGACCCACCCCCACAGTAGCACCCCTCCCCTGATGATTTAATCAGGGGTATTTATAGCATAAGTCATGGACAGGTCAAGGGTCATTAATTTTTGTTTACTGCCTGTGACCTGTCTGTGGACTTTTATAAAAAATACCTGTGACTAAATTGTGGCCTTGCTTATGGACATTACAAATACCAGGGATGAGCAATAGGAATTTACAAAATATAGCAATCTGGTATTTTTCAGATCATAGTTAGTACAGATTCCAAAGACAAGACAGCAGAATTTATTATGTGTGAACTAAGTACCCTCTGGGTTCAGTGCTATAGTTACACAAGTAAAAGGACTTTAATACTAATGGTTATGAATTGGCTCTTTCCAGATTCAGTAATTACAAACTCCTCAGAGAAGCTAAAGACCTTTATAATATTATAAAAGGCTATTTTTCGGAAAGCCATAGTCTGTGCTTATGATATAAGTATGACACTTTCAACGTTCATCAATTTTACTGATGTTTATAAAACCTAGCAAGTACTTAACGATGGTTTTAATGTGTCCCAAAGCAGTTCATGACACTTCATGTTCACTGTGTGGAGACTGCTTAGTGCTCCCACTACTTTCAAAATTAGCACCGAGTCTTACCATAAAATTTACTCTATGACTGGTCCTTACTTTTGAATGAAGGAGGTTCCTTTGCTTTCAGAAATGGATTAATCAGGAAAACCAAAACTCTGTGTGTTTAGGGCCATATTCTGCTAATCTCCTACTGAACTGGCTCATTTCAATGGTACTCCAAGATACAGGTTTCTCCAGCATGAGTAAGGCTGGCAGTATATGGCTCTTAACATCTAACACTAACATTTCAGCAATCAATTGTATATTACTTATTTGCAGGGAGTTAAAGGTGACCTACATGGGAAAAGTTGGGTTCATGCAATTTTATAACTCAAAAGAAGATCTAAATGGCTTTATATATTTTTTTAAAAGCTTATTTTTTATTTGTCTTACAAATACCAAAAATATTAAGTCTTGTCTTCCTTATTTTGCTGGAAGTCTTCTTGAAGGATCAGGGAACTGGCTGGGAGCTTTCTCAGACTATAACTGAAGTTGCAGGGTGCTGAATCTCTAGCAAAGATGTAGGGCATTTGGGTTAAATAGATGTTAATCAAATAATCAAACAAAAAGAAAATATTAAATATTCTGACTAAAATCCCCTTTCCTTCTTAATCGTTTGGTTTTCACTTCCTTAGTACTTCTGCTATTAGTTCTCCAATCATCCATGGATTCTTCCAGGAAAAACAAGGTAGACAAGATCATAGGTGCTGAGTTTGTGGGTGCCCCAGGGCTGGAACATTCACAGAAAAAAATTAGTGAGCACATTGTACCCACCAGCAGCCAGCTCCTCCACCTCCCCTGCAGCCCCAGCAATCAACTCCTCCCCCTCCATCCCAGTGCCTTCCGCCCACAGCAGTCAGCTCTTCTGTGGTGTACAGGAGGCACTGGGGGGAAGGGGAAGAGCGGGGATTAGGTGTGCTTGGGGGAGGGGTGAAACTGGGCGGGAAGAGGTGGGTGTGATGAGTTTGGTCACAGAGACCCCCTTGGAACTGTCACCTGATATGCTGGAATTACCTCTGAGCCTGTTCTCCCTGCCAGCTTGGGACCCCAGAACCCTGTTTTGTTGAGCCACACGTTAGCCTGCTGCAACACAGACTCAGGTCTGGTCCATGCCCCCACAGCTGCAGACTTTAATGAAAAACTGCTCAGCAAGTCTCTTATCTCCAACACACAGACACCCAGTTCCCAATGGGAACCAAATCCCAAATAAATTAGTTTTACTCTGTATAAAGCTTACACAGGGTAAGCTCAAAAATTGTCCACCCTCTATACCACTGATAAAGATATGCACAGCTGTTTGCTCCCTCAGGTCTTAATTAAAAAACAAAAGTGATTTTATTAAGTATAAAAAGTAGAATGTAAGTGGTTTCAAGTAATAACAGACAGAACAAAGTAAGTTACCAAGCAAAATAAAACAAAACATGCAAGTCTAAGCCTAATACATTAAGAAACAGTTTACAGATAAAATCTCACCCTCAGTTATGTTCCAATAAGCTTCTTTCACAGAATAGTTCCCTTCGTAGTGGGCCCAATCCTTTCACCTGGTACAATCCTTATTAGTTCCAGCTCAGGTGGTAACTAAGGAATTTCTCATGACCGACAGCCCTTTTGTTCTGTTCCACCCCCTTTTATAGCTTTGGCACAAGGCAGAAATCTTATCACATGTCCTGTGAGACCCCAGCCTTCATTGTTCCAGGGATGGCCCTCACCCACCCAGGAAGGTTTGCAAGTAAATAGACCTGTGATAGAGGAGGGTCAGGGAGCCATGGTAGAGTGCTTGAGGGGAAATATGTAAACTCAAGGCTAATTAAGGCGTGGCTCCCTGTAGACTAGGGTAAGTGGTGGCAGGTTAACTGGAGCACCTGCAGTCAATTAAGGTCCTGTTAGGAACCCAGTAAAATGCACTGCTTCAGGCAAAAAGGAGAGGAGATGGAGATGGAGATGGAGATGGGATTGGTGTACTGTAAGACTTGGAGAATTAGAGAACCAAAGAAAGGGGGACCCTGCCCTAGCTGGGGAGGGAGACTCCTTTCACCCACATCTAAGGGACTGAAGGTACCTCACCAAAGGGGGAAGAGGGTAGGAACTTACCGGGGTTGAGAGGGGCTGGGGCTCAGAGTGGGGAGCAAATTCAGACCCCTCTCCTGCTTCCCTCCTTTACTACCTTCCTGGGCCACTAATGTGACTGTGAGCACCCCAAGAGCAGGGTTAAGGGGTGGCACCTTTTCTCCCTGCCAAGAAAAGTACAGAACCCACCATACTAATATTGGCCATCTTGTCAAATGTCCATTTACAACCAATTACCCTAGTCAATGGGAGCTATCAAGCTTCCAAACCACCATTAATGGCCCACACTTTGGATAACTAAAATAGGACCTCAGAGTTGTATTTCATATTTCTAGCTTCAGATACAAGAATGATACATGCATACAAATAGGATGAACACACTCAGTAGATTATAAACTTTGTAATGATACTTTACAAGAGGTCTTTTGCATAAAGCATATTCTAGTTACATTATGTTCACACTTATAAGTATATTTCCATAAAACATATGGAGTGCAATGTCACAGTGGGGAAGAGGCAAGGTGGGGACAGAGGGTGGGGACAGAGGGTGGGGCAGGAAGATGCAGAGTGGGGTAGGTGTTTGGGGAAAGGGGTGCAGGGGGGTGGGACCTGGGGTGGAGCAGAGGTTGAGCACCCCAGTGCAAGGAGAAAGCTGGCACCAGTGGACAAGATCTATCTTTCTAATAAAAACAAACTGTCAGGAAAAAAACCCTTACACAACCCCAAAAAACACCCCCTTTGCACGTTAAACTCTTTTGTGTCTTCTTTATATGGTATTAATAAACAAAGAGGCACAAATGCACTATTTCACTTTGCAGACTATCTTTGTCTTTTGACAGGTTTATTCCCTTCTTGGGCATTCATTTAAGGGTTTCACTATATTTCTTAATAGATTTTGATATGCACTTGTTTTTTTAAACCCAATTTATGCCTTTCACAGAGGTTCATGTTTGAATGGACTCCACTAAGTATTGTTAGTTCTCAACAAATTTCCTAGTTTCATTCCATAGTAATGTAGAGTGTTGGCACCATACGTAGCATATGCTTGTCAGAACCCAATAAATAAATGGTAAGACCTGGGAACAAGCCACTGCAAAACCATGGAATCATGTTACCAAAAAAGCCTGAGAAAATGTAACAGGGTGTAACAATAGCTGAGAATTAACCCCTGCATTACATTTTCATCCCGGGAAATCTCAGATCCTAGTACCTCGTGCACCCACACTGTCCATCCATAATCAACTATGTCACCTTTGACAATTCTGGTGAAGATTTGCATTTATTTCTAATGTAAACATTTTCCTTTACAACGCATGGCTATTTACACGGTAAGTCCTTCCTACTTCAAAGTAACAGCGGCATATTAGGCAAGGGATATTGTGTTGGCACAATGACATTTATGAAGCCCACCGTTAGCTAGAAAGGAAGGAAAAAGATGAAAACAGGACATCCACTATGTTAACAGGAAAAGAAGAAGAAAAACACCATCAACCTGACTAAAAGTAGTACACTTTGCAAAGAATACAGTCTATTCAGTAACAAGCTAGGAAACCTATCCTGGCCTCCAAATATTTATTGCCATGATTAATTCTATATTTGTGCTGTGTGTTGTAATATATGTAAATATTATAATACTGCACAGTACACCTACAGATCTAACTGCATACATATATCAATGACTGGACACATGACTATACTGTATTACAAGAAAACTGCAACAACCCCACAAATAACTGCCCTTTTACCCTCAACTGACTCCCTGATGAAACATCCAGAAAATGAGGAGTTTTGCAATGTGCCTGGTAAATTAACAAATCTGGGTTCTGAAAGACCACGACAAAGAGCAAATTTTAGTTGGTTAGAATCCTGCCCATAATACTCTATCTGTAGCTCCCCCTTAAACAAGGGAGATGCAGGCTTCAGCTCATCAGCTGGTCTTAATGCAACATTATTATACTGGGAGAAAGACAATGCCAAAGCAGTAGGTTTGCCTTGGGAGTTGTTGTTATTAGTAGTAGTATTTGTATTACAAACATTGTGCTAAGTTCTGTACAAACACAGAACAAAAAGATGGTCCCTGCCCCCAAAGAGTTTGTGCTTATAATTATGGATAAAGCAACCAGAAGGATGATGGTTCTTGTTTAGAAGGCTATCCCTGAAAACAAGGCTATCTGATTTATAAAAGGGCTGTCTGCACTGAACAGATTATGACAGATTTCTGTGTATAAGGAAAGGCAACCTGTTCTTAGGTAGCCTAATCATGAATGTAGATCAGAGTAAGAGTTTGTTACAAACTGGGATAAAATTAGCAGACATGCAGCTTCTGAAGCATTCTTTCAGGGGCTGGCCATTATGTCATGACTTCCGGAGGGATACTGCTTTTCAACACCTAAGATTTTATCTTAAGATGATGTTCTTACTCAGTCTTTGTGTGTCTCCCACAGTGCAGTTTGACATGATGCGGGCCTGTAACCTAATCGCTACTGTTGCCTTGACTGCTGGTCAGCTCATTTTCGTCTTGGGCCTAGTGGAACTGCCTATTATTTCACAGGATATCCAGTGGTGGGAGGAAGCCATAGCTGCCGTGTTCCAACTTGCCAGTAAGTACCTCTTTTTTCACGTGGAGAAGAACCTGGTAATTTCTATCTAGATCAGGACAGGCAGAATATTATGCTTTACAAATCCTTCAGAATAAACATAACAGCAGTAGGGTTTGAATTCCAAAGTAGGTCTCTTTAGATATTTATTATCCCTTAATAGCTCTCTCTTCATATTAGCCCATTGATTTAGAAGCTGCTGCAGAACACAAACAGAAGATTATTTCTTGAATAGATCTGAATAAGTCCTCAGTCAACTAAGAAAACAAGCCACTATGTAGCTTTCATTAGTAAAGAAGGCAAAATATAAAGAAACACAGTGGAAGCCAAACCTCAAGATTTAATAGGACTAAACATACCAGAGGGACTATAGAGAAGAGTAAAGATAGGACAGAATGAATTTCTGCAGTCATACTGCAGTGTGATTATGTGCTTTTACTTGACTGAATTTTAGTCCAGGGAGATCTGCCAGATTGCAATGAGTGGGAATAACTAGTAAATAAAACTACAAACTTCAGAATGAAGCACTTTGGAAACACTGACAGTTATAAATGAAATTCCCATGGTAATTCTCATGGATAATAACTGTATACAGAATCCAGTGGGGAAAGGAGGAAATGGTTTCATCTCTACTCCGCAGTGAAATCACTGGCATCAAACCATAAACATTTTACGTTAATCCCTTCCTTCACCACACAAGTCAGTTAAGACATCCATGCAAAGAACAGTCACTGAATAGGAGTTTCATACAGAGGGCTTACAGGATTGCGTCCAAAATGTATAAATAAATGGAAATACATGCTGATGCAATATTAATGCATGTTAAGGTCAGAGACTAATTCTTCTCTTCAATTTAAATCCACAGTAGTAGCTCTAAACCAGCGTAAACGCACTGAGGATCCTGCAGTGATTCTTGGTTTGCACTGTTGTAAGTAAGGTCAGATATTAGTCCAGAAAATTCAAAATGATAGTTCTCACAGCAATAATAATTCAGCTGCCTTTGTAGTGCCACTGGTGAAGGACAGCTGAGACATCCCTTCAAGCCTACTGGGATTCAAAGGCTCAGTAAGGATAAGAGACTGAGTGATACAGCTTAAACAAATGTTTTTTGTGTAATACACTCAGTTTTTGAGTTCAGTGGGACCCCATGCACTGGTGCGACACTGCCAGGATCCAAAACTGCAGCATTAGCAGAGCAAGATCTGCACACAGCCTCTTCTTGTGAGATTAGCAGCACAGCACACTGCTTTTACCTTTGGATGCTTTTTGTCCAGTTCTTTCTTCCCTTGGGTGTGAGGTCTGCCTTTCTCTCCCTCTCTCCCTTCCTCTCCAAAGCTCAGCATGCCTGTTTTCCACAGACAGGAAATGCATTCTGGCTCTGTTTAGATTTGTTGTTTCATTGACAAACAGTACAGTGGACAGCCGTGTGCCTTTCTTCTATCAAGGCTGCTAATTTTAGACTGGGCTTTTCTCCCCCTCCCATGCTGGAGTCTGTTTTAAATACAGTCAGAGAGAGACTGAAGGGCGCCAGGATATCCCGACACAGGAGAAGGAAATGCCTGCTATTACCTGTTATGCAAGCTGAACCTTGAAATCCCCAGTGCTGGGAGGGGAAAAGGGAGGAAAGCCAGAGTCGGAATGATTAACAAAACTCTAATGAGAATAGTGAAAGAAAAAACAAAATCAACTCCTGAACTCAACTATCAATAGTCGAAGGTATGAAGAGAGGGAATCCAGCAGTTAGCGACACTGTTACAAAGAAAGACCATCGGCTGTTAGAATCAGAAGGTTCCTGTTTGCAGAGGTGATGCAATGAGTCTCATAGGAAGACGGAAAGAGGAGCGAGGTCAGATGTCAAATACACTGCTCCTCACTAGATGGACCTTCATTGTTAGCTGGATGTTTTCTCTCAGTCCTGCAATGAGTTACAGGAGACCCATTTAAAATCTTATTCGCTTCATGAAGATGTATGTTTAAAATAATTCTCTCCAGGACATACAGTTGATATATTCTGGCATGAACAAATTTAGGAAAAGGAGAGAGATGTAAACTTCCACTATCCCATCCAAAGATCAGCTTTCTACCAGCAGCTCACTCTCATTCTCAAGGATGATGAGGGATGGCTGGAAGGGAAGGAAATCACTCTATCAGTGTTAATCTCGCTCCTGGGATGAGGCATTAGGAATGTGGCATCTGAGGAGGTTGTTTCTTCCTCCCTGGCACCTATTGTGTTCCTTCCACTCTAAAGAAACAAGTAGACTACAAAAATCTCACCTGCCAACTCTCCTGGATTAAGCCCAGAGTACACAATAATTAAACATCATGACCAAAGTGTTATTTCTATTTTTTTTACACCAACGTACACATTCATAGTGTGAGTAGGACCAAAGGTTCAGCTGATTGGACAAAACACACTGCTAGATCTAAGACATCAAGAGTATTTTGTTTCCTGATGAGAGAAGGGATCTTTTCCCCTGGGAAACTATAGGCAATAGTTTATAGCCAATCCTATGTTCCAGAATAAGAACCTCCCAGAAGGTTTCAGCATAAACTAGCAAGTCCATAAAGAAGGGCAGACACATAAGAGAACAGTGGATATGAAGCATGCATTTATAAGAACTTTCAACACAAAACACAGTCAAATAAGGATTGTGGAGTTTCACACTGTGGAACTCTGCCCCCTTCATTTCTAATATGACATTTGACTTGGTTCAGCATGACATTTTGATTAAAAAACTAGAAAGATTTAAAATTTAGCGTGCTGCACATTAAATGGATTAAAAGCTAGCTAATTGATAGGTCTCAAAATGTAATTGTAAATGGGGAATCATCATTGAATGGGGGTGTTTCTAGGTGGGATCCTGCAGGGATCTGTTCTTGGCCCTTATACTATTTAATCTTTTTATTCATGACCTGAAGAAAACATAAGATCATCACTGACAAAGTATGCAGATGACACAAAAATTTGGAGACTGGTAAATAATGAAGGTATCAGTGACTTGTCTTCAAGTGATTTGGATTACTTGCTAAGCTACACAAGTAACGGTGTGTGTTTTAACACAGCTAAATATAAATGTATACATCTAGGAACAAATAATGTAGACCACACCTACACCATGGAGACTCTACCTTGAGAAGCAATGATCTGAAAAAGATTTGGGAATTGTGGTGGATAATCAGCTGAACATGAGCTCCCAATGCGGTGCTGTGGCCAAAATGGCCAATACAATCCTTGGATGCTTAAGCAGTGGAATCTCAGGGAGTAGAGATATTATTTTTCCTCTGCATTTGGTGCTGGAATACTGCCGCAACACTCTGTCCAGTTCTGGTGCCCACAATTCAAGAAGAATGTGGATAAACTGGAGAGGGTTCAAACACAAGCTACAAGATACATTAAGAGATCTTTCACAGTCTTTCCTTCTGAAGTGCACCAGCAAGGGCTCCATGGACCACTAGTGATCACTGGAAGATTTATGACCTTTATTCACATATTTTTAACAAGTCTTCAATCTGTTTGTGATCACCAGTGTTGGTTGTTTACACCCTGGATACCATCCTAGCAACACAGCATGCGCACTATACTATGGTTTCCTATTATTATTGTGGTCTGAGGAGAAGTCATTTTTATTACAGAAACCTGTGAGTTTCAAATGTTGTCATACTCCATAGGCCCCCAGTCACAAGTTCTGCCTTGACAACACAGCCATCTCTGATCAACATGCACCTCGCCAGCACTCCTGACGGATCCCAGCCCTGTTTCTTTTTATTTCTGCCACCTGCATGAGTACTTGACAGTAATTCAAAAGGATGGCCCTCTGACAGAAAATAAAGCCCTAGGAAACAGGGAGGAAGGAAAGAAGAGAGGAAGCAGTACCCCAGTGGCTGTACTGGGATTCACATTGCTCCAAAACTCCACAGCCTCATACTCCCAGCTCACAGGAAAGAAAGCTGTTTGCTTTGGAAAAGTTACGTGGTGAAAATGGAACTAGTTTTGTGTGTGGAATTTTGTGTCAACATTTAGAAATTTCTCTCTAGAAGTTTTTTTCCCAAGGAACTGTTACAGGTGCAACATGCTAAACATAAGGACGGATGAAAAAAAGCTCACAGAGTAACTAACCTAATGGTAATTCCTTCAAGTACCAAAATGATAGGTGGCAAAGGGGAATCTCTAGAAGATTAACCTACTAGAAACACAGGAACTGCTATTAGATCAAATGCAAGGTTTATCTAGCCAAGCATCCTTTCTCACAGTTATTAGTATCAGCCACTTTAGAGGATGGTGTAAGAACCCCACAGCTGGCACGTGTGGGATAATCTGCTCCCCACATTAGATTTAATCCTGGTCTCCAAGGGTATGCCTACACTGCATTGTAAACCCAGATTTGTGGGACCCATGCTTATGGAGTCATGTTTCCATGCATCCACACTGTGCTGTAAACTTGGGTTTACAATCGCTGGACCCGGGGCTCACAACCGTGCTAAAGTGTCCATCCTGCACAATGCAGACTTTCTGATTCAGATCAGTGGCTTGAGCTGCATCCACACCACAAAGTGACAGGGCTTGTACTCTAGTTACAGCAGGATTTAGGCTCAGATCCACCCTCTTAGGTGTGTCCATAGGGCCAGGTCTTGAAGGCTTATTGACCTGACTCAGAAAGCTTTGTGCATGAACAGTTGGGCAGGGTTGGGCTTAAATCTGAGTCAGAACCTGGGTTTACAATGCAACATAGACATGCCCCAACAGTAAGAGATTGGCTTAAACTGTAAACATGAGATTTAATTTTTTTCTTATTAAATTACGATCACTCTGGATATTCTTGAGATCCATATAAATGTTCAGCCCCTATACTGAAGACAATAAGAAGCCTTGTCTCTCTGCTTGGCTTGCCATTTATAGCGAAACACCACCTTATTACATCTTTCCTTTGAATTTCAAGCCTTGATTTCTAACTGTCTACACCTTGTGTCTTTTGGCTGACACCATTTTAGTGGTAACTGATGTAGACACACCTACAAACATACTGTTTACTCTCGTCCCACAATACAGAGTAGGGACAATTGTGCATCGGCAGGGAGATAGACTGGACGACCTAATGGGATTCTCCATTTGTAACTTCTATACCATTAACCTATATACATCTTAATGCAATACGGAACAACAGCAAAGTCATCACCGAACAAAGATGAAGATATCAATCATGCAACTAACTGGTCACTTCTTGTCCTTCCACTCATCTCCATGTCTCCATCTGTGCCATGCCTTACTCCTGGAACACCTCCATGGCTAATGTGCCATGCCCATCTAAGTACTTATGTCTCTAATCATCCTAATATCTGTTTTCATCCTTACTTCCTTCAAGTCCATCCTTAAAGCAGACTTCTATCAAGATGCCTATAAGCCCAATACTTCTGAGGACTAGAGAACAAAATTAAATGAAACACTGTAAATTTTTTAAAATCCCAACCAAAAAAAGAAAAGAAAAAGATGGAACATGACTTATGCTCAGTGCCCTTGTTCCTTCACACTTCTCATTATATCTCTGCCCCCAATACACCTGTCAGGTGTTTTATCGAAACACTGAAACAGTTCTGATCCTCTTATCAGTATGAAATAAATATCTATTTAAAAAAAATGTAAAGATACTATAGTCATTTTAAAGTAGTGGAATAGGTTTAATTCCAAAATTAAAACATAAATAAGATGAGGAATACTTGTGGCACCTTAGAGACTGACCAGTTTATTTCAGCATAAGCTATAGTCCACGAAAGCTTATGATGAAATAAACTGGTTAGTCTCTAAGGTGCCACAAGTATTCCTCGTCTTATTTGCAGATACAGACTAACACGGCTGCTAATATTAAATCAATATTAAAACAGTTATTTTAAAAAAATCTGATTAAAAGAGCATTTTCAATAATCCTGATATTGGGTCAGACTCTGTTCTCACATTGGTTTCACATCAACATATTCCACTGATGATAAGGGTTTTAATCGCAAGCTACACACCGCTATAAGGAAGGCAGAATCTAAGCTGCCACCCGCTTTTCTTAGAATTTCTTCTAAAGGACATTATGGGCTAAACAATAAATATTCAACAATATTAATCAAAAAAGGTCAATAGACTAGACCTTTGCCAAAGGTTTCCTGCTGCTAATAAATGCCTTTGTGAAGGCAAAGCTCTTATTAATCAAAGCAGGAGACACTGATATTATGACAATGTTCTATTCCAGTTACTTTATTATACCAAATCATAGCCTATCAGGGTTGGAAGGGACCTCAGAAGATCACCTAGTCCAATCCCCCGCTCAAAGCAGGACCAATCCCCAACTAAATCATCCAACAATTTTTTGCCCCATATCTCTAAATGGCCCCTTCAAGGATTGAATTCACAACCCTGGGTTTAGCAGGCCAATGCTTAAACCACTGAGCTATCCCTCTCCCCAAAATGATGCATCAAATTCCAGAAATGTGCCTTTCGGTTAAACAAATGGGTGCACATTACTGCAGTATTAAGATGCACCAGTATTTGGCCCAGCAGCAAAACACACAGTCTGCAGGTAGGCCCCACAGTCCCATCCTAGAACACCCCTCATCAAATCACAGAATCATAGAATATTAGGGATGGAAGAGCCCTCAGGAGGTCATCTTGTCCAATCCCCTGCTCAAAGCAGGACCAACACCAACTAAATCATCCTAGCCAGGGTTTTATCAAGCTGGGCCATAAAAGCCTCTAAGGATGGAGATTCCACCACCTCCCTAGGTAACCCTTTCCAGTGCTTCATCACCCTGCTAGTGAAATAGTTTTCACTCCCCACCTGCAACTTTAGACTTTCCCACCTGCAACGTAAGACTATTGCTTCTTATTCTGTCATTTGCCATCACTGAGAACAGCCTAGCTCCATCCTCTTTGGAACCCACCTTCAGTTAGTTGAAGGCTGCAATCAAATCCCCTCTAACTCTTCTCTTCTGAAGACTAAAGTCATCTAGTCCAATCCAATGCTCAAAGCAGGACCAACATGAACTAAATCATCCCAGCCAAGGCTTTGTCAAGCTAGATCTTAAAAACCTCTAAGGATGGAGATTCTACCACCTCCCTAAGTAACCAGTTCCAGTGATTCACCACCACCCTAGTGAAACAGTGTTTCCTAATATCTAATCTAGACTGCTGCCATTGCAACTTGAGGCCATTGCTCCTTGATCTGTCATCTGCTACCACTAAAAACAGCCTATCTCCATCCTCTTTGGAACCCCACTTCAGATACTTGAAGGCTGCTATCAAATCACAGAATCATAGAATATCTGGATTGGAAGGCACCTTAGGAGATCATCTAGTTGAACCCCCTGCTCAGAGCAGGACCAATCCCCAACTATATCATCCCAACCAGGGCTTTCTCAAGCCTGACCTTAAAAACCTCAAAGAAAGGAGATTCCACCACCTTCCTAGGTAACCCATTCCAGTGCTTCACCACCCTCCTAGTGAAAACGTTTTTCCTAATATCCAACCTAACCACCTCCATGCAACTTGAGACCATTACTCATTGATCTGTCATCTGGTACCACTGAGAACAGTCTAGATCCATCCTCTTTGGAACCCCCTTTCAGGTAGTTGAAAACAGTTAGCAAATCCCACCTCATTCTTCTCTTCTGCAAACTAAACAATCCCAGTTCCCTCAACCTCTCCTCGTAACTCATGTGCTCCAGTCCCCTAATCATTTTTGTTGCCCTCTGCTGGACTCTTTCCAGTTTATCCACATCCTTCTTGTAGTTTTTTGTGGGGCCCAAAACTGGACACAGTACTCCAGATGAGGTCTCACCAATGCCAAATAGATGGGAATTATCACATCCCTCCATCTGCTGGAAATGCCCCTACTTATACAATCCAAAATGCCGTTAGCCTTCTTGGCAACAAGAGCACACTGTTGACACATATCCAGCTTCTCGTCCACTGTAACTCCTAAATCCTTTTCTGCAGAATTGCTGCCCAGTCATTCAGTCCCTAGTCTGTAGCAGTGCATGGAATTATTCCGTCCTAAGTGCAGGACTCTACACCTGTCCTTGTTGAACCTCATCAGATTTCTTCTGGCCCAATCCTCTAATTTGTCTAAGTCCCTCTGGACCCTATCCCTACCCTCCAACATATCTTCCTCTCCATCCAAACTTAGTGTCATTTGTGTACTTGCTCAGGGTGCAATTAATCCCGTCATCCAGATCACTGATAAAGATGTTGAACAAAACTGGCCCCAGGACCGACTCCTGGGGCACTACGCTTGATACCGGCTGTCAACAAGGCACTGAGCCATTGATCACTATACGCTGAGCCTGACAATCCAGCCACCTTTCTATCCACCTTATAGTCCATTCATCTAATCCATACTTTTTTAATTTGCTGGAAAGAATAATGTGTGAGACTGTATCAAAAGCTTTGCTAAAGTCAAGATATATATCATCCACCACTTTCCCCATATCCACAGAGCCAGTTATCTCATCATAGAAGGCAATCAGGTTGGTCAGGCATGACTCGCCCTTAGTGAATCCTTGTTGACTCTTCCTGATCACCTTCCTCTCCATAAAGCGCCTCAAAATGGATTCCTTGAGGACCCTGCTCCATGATTTTGCCAGGGACTGAAGTGAGGCTGACCGGCCTGTAGTTCCCTGGATTCTCATTCTCTTTTTTAAATATGGGTCCTATATCTGCCTTTTCCCAATCATCCAGGACTTTCCCCAAATGCCATGAATTTTCAAAGATAATGCCAACGGCTCTGCAATCACATCAGCCAACTCCCTCAGCACCTTCCTGAGCAAATGATTACAGAATAACCTTTCCCACAGATATGACGTCTAGTAGAGGCCCAGCAGAATGCAAAGCTGTCCTTCCCCAGCAAAAAAGCCTACCTTCCCCACAAGGGTGAATATCTTCCCCAAGGGCCAGGCTGCTACAAGGTGAGCATGATGAATTTAGCATTGTGATTTAGTGAATAGACATACCACATGTTTCAGCCAAATCTTGTCATTCTCATTGGTACAACAACAAGCAAACAAGAGATATGCAGTGTACAGGATCAAACTGCTCCAATAAACTATGGGGTCTTTGCTTCAAGAAATATTCAGTCTTTGGAATAGTAGCATTAACTGCAGTACAAAGTCTTGACTTCTGTACAGTGACAATGAAACCTCCTAGTATGCACCACAGTACCTGTGAATAAGCATTTTGTGGATCAGTATGATCTCTCTTCATACTTCTCTTCTGAATTCCCACATTTGTAAGCCTAACATTCGTTTTCTGGTTATCTTGGCCACTATTACTGTTGATTGAAGTTGCTGCAACTCATCCTGTCAAATATTTACCATAAAATTTTGATTTTAGAGCTCGCTCAACTCACTCACCCTAAATTCACAGAAGTTAGAAACAGTGAACTATAAGATCTCGCTCAAATAATATTTCTTGCTCTCCCTTCGGCACCACACTTTTCTCTACTCTTAAATGTCAGTTCCTGTCTAGCCTGTGGCAGATTGTACTGACCAGAGAGTTTTTATTCTTCAATAGCTCGTATGACTCACTTATGCTCTCTGCCAAGTAAGAATCATTTTCTGAGTTCCCCGGCTCCAGACTCCCTCCCATTCAGAACCTGGCATGAAACTGCAAGAAGAGAAAAGGCTGCCATGTGATTGGCTGCCGGTCTGAACCAGGGTTCAGGCAAAGGGCCTGTGAAGGGAAACAGTCCTGCTAACCAAAATAGTTTTATTTTAAGCACTGTGAGGAAGCCTTAGTCTTTTTCCTGATGAATAATCACTCCACAGAATGGAACAGAGGTGCTCACAAAGACTCCTGGTCTAGCCTGATATATAATCACTTAGTATTGTAACTTGCTCTAAGTGATTTCAAAGATAAAAGAAAAAATGACAGGTAATATAATGATATAGATTTGGGTTTGGAAGTAAGTTTACATAGTGGGAAATACGCTTAAGGCATTTCTTTACCTTTCTGATGTGCCATAAAGCAATGTACACAGACTATTGCCACTTTCCTGTGTGTAACTGATCAAGGCACAGGATGAAGTGTGTGTCTGGGGGAATGCGGCACTCACAAATGCCAGTAATCCTGTAGGTTTTCCCCCCAAAAAATTTGTACCAATGGATCTCATTTTAGGTCAGGAAACTGGAAGTGCTAATCACACAGGATTACCACACATTAGACATAACAGTACCATAGATACCTGTAAATCTACACTGGCATACTGAAGAAGCCACTACACACAATGCAATGATTGGAAGTTATGCAGCTGTTATACTCAGACTAGAATTATTTACTGTGATATATTTCATCTAAATTTACAGCAGAGGCAGGTTATTGCTGCCCATATAAGTAATGATCTAAAACCTACTGAAGTCAATGGAAAGACTACTACCGGCTTCAACGGTCCTTGTATCAAGTCAATCATCACCAATTCTGTGCAATCTCTCTTCAAGGAAAAACTGATTAAGACTAGTTGGACAACTCAAAAAGAATGAGGCGTACTTATGGCACATTAGAAACTAACATTTATTTGGGTATAAACTTTCATGGGCTAAAACCCACTTCATCAGATGTACAGAGTGGACCATACAGTAGGAAGATATATACACACATACACAGAGCATGAAAAGATGGGTGTTGCCATATCAACTCTAAGAGGCTAATTAATTATGTGATCATCGCTTATTAGCACTGTAGTGTCCAGGAAGTGGATCGCATGTGCAGATTGGTCCAGGCTGAGGTTGATGGGATGGAAATTGTTGAAATCACGGTGGAATTCCTCAAGAGCGTCTTTTCTATGGGTTCAGATGATGAAGATGTCATCAGTGTAGTGCAAGAAGAGTAGAGGTGTTAGGGAACAAGAGCTACAGGCTCTGCGGATACAGGCTACCACGGCTACCACTCTGAAACTCTAAGAGGCTTATTATCAGCAGGAGAAAAACAACTTTTTGTAGTGATTTGAAGGTATACTTGAAGGACAATCCATAACTATTTCACATTTGGGGACAATATATACCTTCAAGTCAGCGGCACTGCTATGGGTACCCACATGGCCCCACAGTATGCCAGCATTTTTATGGCTGACTTAGAACGACTCTCCCTTAGCTCTTGTTCCCTAACACCTCTACTCTTCTTGCACTACACTGATGACATCTTCATCATCTGAACCCATAGAAAAGACGCTCTTGAGGAATTCCACCATGATTTCAACAATTTCCATCCCATCAACCTCAGCCTGGACCAATCTGCACATGCGATCCACTTCCTGGACACTACAGTGCTAATAAGCGATGATCACATAAACAGCACCCTATATCAGAAACCTACTGACCGCTATACTTACCTACATACCTCTAGCTTCCATCCAGGACATATCACATGATCCATTGTCTACAGCCAAGCTCTATGATACAACTGCCGCATTTGCTCCAATCCCTCAGACAGTGAGAAACACTTACAAGATCTCTATCAAGCATTCTTAAAACTCCAATACCCGTCTGCTGAAGTGAAGAAACAGACTGACAGAGCCAGAAGAGTACCCAGAAGTCACCTACTACTGGACAGGCCCAACAAAGAAAGTAACAGAACGCTACTAGCCATCACCTTCAGACCCCAACTAAAACTTCACCAGCACATCATCAAAGATCTACAACCTATCCCGAGGACAATCCCTCACTCACAGATCTTGGGAGACAGGCCAGTCCTCGCTTACAGACAACACCCTAATGTGAAGCAAATACTCACACAACAGAAACACCAACCCAGGAACCTATTCTTGCAACAAAGCCTGGTGCCAGTTCTGTCCATACATCTATTCAAGGGACACCATTATAGGACCTAATCACATTCAGCCATGCCATCAGGGGCTCATTCACCTGCATATCTACCAATGTGATATATGTCATCATGGGCAAACAATGCCCCACTGCCATGTACATTGGCCAAACCGGACAGTCTCTATGCAAAAGAATAAATGGACACAAATCTGATATCAGGAATCATAATATTCAAAAACCAGTAGAAGAACACTTCAATCTCTCTGGCCACTCAGTAACCAACCTAACAGTGGCAATTCTTCAAAAAAAAAGCCTTCAAAAACAGCTTCCAAAAAGAAACTGCAGAACTGGAATTAATTTGCAAACTGGAAACCATCAAATTAGGCTTGAATAAAGGCTGAGTGGATGGGTCATTACACACAATGAAATCTATTTCCCCATGTTAATTTTCCCCCACTGTTATTCATACCTCCTTGTCAACTGTTTGAAATGGGCCCTCCTGATTATCATTACAAAAAGTTTTCTTCTCCTGCTGATAAAAGCTCACCTTAATTAACTACCTTCTTAGAGTTGGTATGGCAGCCCCCATCTTTTCATGCTCTCTGTATGTGTGTGTGTGTGTATGTGTATATCTGTATATCTATTTATCTATCTATCTATCCCTACTGTATGTTCCACTCTATACATCTGATGAAGGGGGTTATAGACCACGAAAGCTTATGCCCAAATAAATTTGTCTCTAAGCCGCCACAAGTACTCTTCTTTCTTTTTGCGGATACAGGCTACCACGGCTACCACTCTG
Source organism: Dermatemys mawii (assembly GCA_007922305.1). Taxonomy (NCBI): domain Eukaryota; kingdom Metazoa; phylum Chordata; order Testudines; family Dermatemydidae; genus Dermatemys; species Dermatemys mawii. The sequence continues at coordinate 32,025,360 of ML677381.1, forward strand.
AAACCAAGCAGCTCAGTGATTCACTTACTACAAGGCACCAAAACAGCAAGGGAGATAGATGCCAGGATAATTCTGATCTTCCAGGGAACTCATTGTCTTGTGTTGCCCTGATCTGTAATCAGCATTTCAGTCTATCACACATTCGCTGGGTGAAACTGTTGGTTGGCTTATGAACTTTAACTTGTACAGAATGTCGCCTTGTGACATATTGGCAAAACAGGCAATTCAAAGCTATGCATCCTTTGCACAGAAAGGAAAAAAGCTTGCAAGATAGATCTTCTTCTTTCATAGGCTTGTGTACAGCAGCAACTACAATTTCACCTTAAGTTGATCAAGCCAAATGGCTACATCAGGAGTAGCAGAATTTACTGCAGTAATGCCTCCTTCATATTTATAAATTGAGTGAGACAGATGATATACCATGGTGCACTACTTCCTATTGCAGGTGCAAGCATATTTAGAGGAACTTAGCACAATATAGTTAACTGTGTTTTCTTCTCGATTCTCTTTGGAGCAGTGTTTTCAGTCCTACAATGAAGTATTTAAATAGCTGAAAAATAGTTACTGCTACAGTGTATGTAGTATAGTGGAACCCTGCTATAACGCGCCACGCAATAACACAAATTCAGTTATAATGTGGGGCGAGTCTGGCTCCCGGTGGCTGCAGCGGGTGCAGGGTGAGTTTGGCGGGGCATTTGGAATCCCTGCAGCCTCGGTGCACCTACAGGGTTCTTGCCTCTGTCCCAGGCGGCTGTGGCACGAGTCTGGTGGGCGCAAGGATCAATTCCCTGGGGGCTGCAGTGCGAGTCTGACAGCGCGGGGATCATCCATGCCCCAGCGGCTGCAGTGGGTGTGGGGCGAGTCTGGTAGGCGCAGGGCCTTTGGGATCTCTTCAGCCCTGGCGTGTCCCCGGGGTTCTTGACTTTGTCCCCAGCGGCTGTGGCACGAGTCTGGCGGGCACAGGGATCAATATCCCAGCGGCTGCAGCAGGAGTGACTGATAGTGATCAGACTACTCTATGGGGCTAACCAGAACCTAGTGCTATTGGGCAGCACTGGTGCAGATCCCTGCAGCTCTGGTGCACCCCTAGGCTTCTCGACCTTTTGCTCCAGCAAACCCCTAGCTTCTGAATACAGTGGAACCCCGCTATAACGCACCCTCGCATTTACTGCAATAGAATTTTTTGGACCCCAATTGTCACGTTATAGCGGGGTTCCACTGTACTTTAAACTTGCAAGGTTCTACCACAATTTTAGAAGCCACAGACATGTGAGGAGGAGAGAGAATGTAAGAACATAAGAATGGCCATGTTGGGTCAGATCGAAGGTCCATCTAGCCCAGTATCCTGTCTTCCAACAGTGGCCAATGCCAGATGCTTCAGAGAGAATGTACAGAACAGATAATCATCAAGTGATCAATCCCCTGTCGCCCATTCCCAGCTTCTGACAAACCAGAGGCTAGGGACATCATCCCTGCCCATCTTGGCTAATAGTCATTGATGGACATATCCTCCATGAGTTTATCAAATTTTTTGAATCCTGGTATAGCCTTAGCCTTCAGAACATCCTTTGGCAAAGTGTTCCACAGGTTGACTATGCACTGTGTGGAAGAAATACTTCCTTTCAGTTTTTTTAAACCTACTGCCTATTAAAGAGAGGGCATTACAGCGGCAGTGGCAGGTGTATTGCATGAGTGGCTGTTCCTGGAAGCATCCAGGGTTAACTAAGGGAACCATGTGGTGGAATCTTTGAGGATCCACAAGTAGCATATATTTCCTGGTGCCAGCACAATTCATCTGTTGGATTGATTAGACCATGGCCCTGACTTCTCATGCCCAATAGCACTAGGTTCTGGTTAGCCCCATAGAGTAGTCTGATCACTTTGCAAAAAAGTCCACTGCAGGCTGGATCTCAAAATGTTTAGGGGAATAAAGCCATCAAGTGATTGTCATTTTGTACCTCAAATGAGAGAGAAGACTGGAAATTAAAATAAAGACATAGCTTGAATTATCTTAACTATTGGTTTGTCTGCATGGCTCCACCATGCAGACGATGGGGGTGTGAGCTGCAGAACACCTAAACTATTGGTCTACAAATGCACAGGATAGACTCTGTCAGCATAAACTAAAAGATACCTAGTTCACCTTAACAGTTCCACTTCAACCAGGATTACATTAACTTGATCTAGGTACCTTTCAGTTCACCCTAGCAGGGTATCCAATGGGTCGTTTACCCTCAGCGAGATAGGGAAACTGCCTTTCTCTAGCATGCAAAGATTGTTCTTGCAGACAGAATCAATTTGTGATTCAGTGGCCATGAAGGCAGTTCAGCACATGCTGTGGAGCACAGAGAGAATGACAAGGTACTGAAGATGTCCTGGTCACCCACTGGTAGCTAAGGAAGTCCCCAGCCATAACGATTCTTTGTGCCACTGGAATCTGGCTTCTGTGGCCGAGAGAGTGGGAGTGCCCCTGTGCAATGGCTTTCTCACTCCAAAATTTCCTGAACAGGTTTTCACAGAACCACAGAATCACAGAATATCAGGATTGGAAGAGACGTCAGGAGGTCTCCTAGTCCAACCCCCTGCTCAAAGCAGGAACAACACCAACTAAATCATCCCAGCCAGGGCTTTGTCAAGTCGGGCCTTAAAAACCTCTAAGGATGGAGATTCTACCACCTCCCTAGATAATCCATTCCAGTGCTTCACCACCCTCCTAGTGAAATTGTGTGCGGCGATAGAGGCGTGACAAAGTGACAGGTGGAGATAAACATTGGTAGTCGTAGACACAATCCTGCACAAGGTAGCCTTGGGACTAGTGGCTATTGAGTTCTGTCCCTGGGGTGGTGGAAAAGTTTGGCAGCCCAAGAAGCCCATCAAAGAGGAACTTGACCTCCTCCATCTGTTGAAGAAATTGTGAAAGCCATCAAACAACTGAACTCTGGCAAAGCCTCAGAAAAGGTTGGTATTCCAGCAGAAACGTGTAAAGTAGCAGAGCCCAAGGCCATTGAGGCGTTTCAAGACATCTTGAGTAGCTTTTGGGAGGATGAAGAAATGCCACAAGACTTCAAAGATGTTATTATTGTATCACTGTTCAAAAAGAAAAGCAGCAAAGTTGACTGCAGAAACTATAGAAGCATTGCTCTCCTCTATACAGCAGCGAAAATACTACTTGCGTTCTATTAAACAGACTCATTGCAAACATATCTGAGGAGAATCTGCTAGAAGTGCAGTATGGTGTCAGAACAGATTGTAGTACTATGTATATGATCTTTGTTGTAATAGGAAAAATCCAGGAAAAATGCTTAGAGCAGAACATGAACTTGTACACAGTTTTTAGTGACTTGACCAAAGCTTTGGATACAGTCAACAGAAAGGGACTATGGGCTATTCTGCATAAACTGGGCTGCCCAAGAAGATTCATACAAATCATCTATCTGTTCCGTGACCTCATGACAGTGCAAGTGCTCACCAGTGGTGACTTTATGGTGCATTCAAAATCTTGAATGGAGTGAAGTAAGGCTGTGTACTTGCTCCAGTGCTGTTCAACCTGTCTTTGCTCGTGTTCTCAGCCATGCAATGAACGACCTGGAGCAGGGGATATACATCTGCTATTGACGCGCTGACTCCCTCTTTGATCTTCAAACACTTAATGCTAAGACCAAGATGCTGGACAGACTTCTTGGCGAAGCACTCTTTGCAGATGACTGTGCCTTGATGGCTCATAGACTTGATGACCTTCAGGTCATCGTTGATAGACTTTCTAAAGCATCTCAGATTTTTGGCCTCAGCATCAGTCTCAGGAAGACAGAGGTCTTATTCAAAGCAGCACCTCATTCAAATGCCAGCCATCTTCACCCAAAGCACACAGCTGAAAAAAGTGGATGAGTATTTGGGCAGTACCATCTCAAGTGATGGATCCCTTGATAAGGAAATTTCCTGCAGAATTAGTAAAGCCATTGTCAAACTAATTAGATGTATACAATACCTCTCTTAGAAGTTGATAACTAGCTTTAAAATGGGAGGAGAGGAAGGGAAGCATAAAGGGCTGTAAAGCAATTTTGCACTATTGATGCATTCTTCAGGAAGGGCAGTCTTGTTAACACATGAAACTGGGAGCCTCAGATTTGAGACCTATCCTTTATTCTATTACAGATTTCCTGTATGACTAGATAAATCACTTTACCTGTCAGTTTCCAGTTTGAAATGGGAAGAATATTATTTACTATTTATGGTGCCTCATAGGAGGTGTGGTGAGAATTTCACTCTTTACAGTTTGTAAAGCACTTTAGGATGTTGGAATGGAAAGCATTAGAGAAGTGCAAAGTTTTATTACACTTATATCACCAGTCTTTGAGTGATTTTACCATTGTCTTTTAGGTTAGCAGGTGCTACCACTACCACTTATGTTAGCAAAATTTATGTCACTCAGGTGTGAACAAAACATTCCTTGATCAATTTAAATTTTACCAGCATATGCACTCATGCACAGTGCTATATCGGTGGGACAGCTTCTCTTGCCAACATAGCTACCAGTGCTCAGTTAGGTGTTTTTATTATGTCGACATGAGAGCTCTCTCCTGCTGGCATAGTGCAGCTACATGAGCGATCTTACAGCAGTGCAGCTGCACTGGTACAGCTGTGCCACTGTAAGTTTGCTGGTGTAGACATAGCCAAAGACTTTGCTTTGGTTGTCACTGTGCTGGACCTCACTTTCCCTCGATATTCCTCCTTCCCGGCTTTTAACCTAAAACATTTTTTTCAAAAGTTTAATTATCACTCTGATGGTGGGGTCCCCCATACTCGTATATTCCCCATCTCCCTTTCTCCACAGTATATTTTTTATTCTTTCTATTATGTACCTTCTCTACCTACTTATAGTTTATATGGGTGGTTTGTTTTAAATACTTTCAAAAATGTATTTCTGAATTAATGTACTGTTCTGAATGATGGAAGTTGCTTTATACATATTTTTATCAATATACCAACTTGTTGCACTGGCAGGAAGAGTAGGAAAGGAGGCATGAAAAATCATAGGCCTTTGTCGCCAATAGTGTCAATGAGACACGAGTACTAAAAAGCATACAAAAGAGGACCGGTGGGGCACAGGATATTTTAAATCAGCAAGGAAAGAAATAGGCTTCCCAGTTTTTGGCCAAGATACACAATGAGGTTCTGACCATATGGATGTTAAAGAATCCCTGGCACACATGGGCCCTGGCTCCAGGAAAAAAATGGTGGGTGCTCAGCACCCACAGGCAGCTAGTGTCCCCTCTTCCCGCAGTGCCTCCTGCCGCTGGCAGATGTTCTGATCAGCACCTCCGCCTTCCTCCCAGTGCCTCCCACCCACTACAGATCAGCTGTTCCATGGCATGCAAGAGGTACTGGGGAGGAGCGAGAGCCGGGCATGCTTGGGGGAAGAGGGGAAAATGGAGCAGGAAGAAGCAGTAGGGGGGTGGAGGCTTGGGGGAAGCGGTGGAGCAGGGGAGGGGCCTGTGGCAGAGCCAGGACATCAAGCACCCACCACCACATTAGAAAGGCAGCGCCTCTGATAGCACATTTAATAAGTTTAGAAGTGTTAACTCCAGAAACCTGACCAAATCAAGCTTGAATATTACATTCCATTTTCCTAAATTTTTCTTGTAGTTTCATCTGGATAATTTATCTTTTCTGTCCTTATACTGTCCTAAACTGTTGTATAGCATTTCTATCCTCTGTCAGAAACCTCCTGGGTTTCACTCCAGGGAGGCTGCATGTTTTTGGATAAAGTGATCCCTGTGTATAATTTCTGAAGAACCGTGGGATCCTTTGGGATGAAATGTGCTACAGAAATTCAAGAGAAGTACTCATTTTGAAAAAGTGTCTCTCTCTCTCTCTTTCACTCTGCTTGCAGGTTTTGTTCTGGTCATTGGATTGGTGACTTTCTACCGTATAGGGCCCTACACCAACCTGTCCTGGTCTTGCTACCTGAACATTGGAGCCTGCCTCCTGGCCACACTGGCAGCCGCCATCCTCATATGGAATATCCTTCACAGGCGGGAGGACTGCATGGCACCTCGGGTGATTGTCATTAGCCGCACCCTGACTGCTCACCTCCGCCGAGGGCTGGAGAATGACTATGTTGAGTCACCATGCTGAGAGCATGTGCTTGAAAAGGAAGAGTACACTGAGGAGATATGCATTGGAATTATTTTCTAGAAGTATAAACCGTAATTTAAAATTAAGTGTTGAAGGACATCACAAAGCTCACTTCTTTTGAAAAGAGGCCCTCGATTATTATGTGGATGGGCTCCATCTATCTATATATATGTATAATACACATAATTATATATATATATATTATACACCACCCCTCCTCTTCTTCTGTACAATGGAAAAAAATATTAGGTTGTCAGCACAAGCATCCTGAGACAACTTTATACCCATAGGTCAGGAGGGAGGGATAGCTCAGTGGTTTGAGCATTAGCATGCTAAACCCAGGATTGTGAGTTCAATCCTCTTGGAGGCCATTTAGGGAGCTGGAGCAAAAATCTGTTGGATGATCAAGCAGGGGATTAGACTAGTCAACTTCATGAAGTTCCTTCCAACCCTGTGATTCTGTGTGAGGTTTTCAGCTGTGGGAGTATGGTGAGGGTACTGAAAAGGGCAACCTACTACTTTAAATTATTCCCTTATTTTGAATGAAGCTATCCTGTTTCCTGATGACAATGCAACAAGCTCAAGGGCTCAACTTGATGTATAATAATTATATATTATTAATATAATAATGTATAATAATTATACATCACAATCCTCCTTTGGACCCAACAGATAGATAGTCTAACAGAGCAGGAAACTTTTCATGGATGTCAAAATTTACAACAGCATAGTTTAGGCTTAGGTAATGTTTCCTTTAAGGTGAGCATGACCTACCCAATTTTTAGGAACATCTTGGCTATAACATTTCTTCCACACTGAGGCATGGAACACAATCTATAATCCCAGAAGCAAGTAACATAATTCTAGCCATTTGTAAATTATGGGAATGCAAAAAAATTAGTGTGTGTGTTTTGAGACACTTTTTTGTCCTTAAAAACAGAATCTCTGGGAGTGTTTAAGTTAATTTTGCAGGCAGCTAGAGGTGCCATTAACATTGAAAGAGAGGTACAAAGCTAGAACTCCTTACCCACTGTGCTGAAGTGCACTCCATTGTTTACACTATGGATTAATATCTATGGGAGGAGCTTTTACCGTGACCTCCTCAAGCCCCCAAATATACTATTAACTTATTTTGTTAGAAAAGGCTACTATGAATGAATATCCTAAATTATCTTTCCCAGATAGTATGCAGACTTGGCATGCAATTTTCAAACTTGGGCGCCTAAGTCAGCATGTTCGTTCTGCAGATGTTGTCACACTGGCATCTAAAGCAGATACTTGGGAGCATAATCGCTACACAAATGCAAATCACAGCACCCAAATTTGAGAACAAGGCATCCTTGCAGGTCAGACCCCCCCAGTGCCAAATAAATTGGTGGGAGCTGAAAGTATTCAGAACCCTGCAAGATCAGACCTCTACTGCATAAGTGAGACGCTATACAGCATGACGGTTCACGTCAACAATGTGCATGTAGTATCAGGCAGCAAACCAGAAGCCAAAAACTACACTGCAGAAGTCCCTAAATACAAGAGTTAGAAAAGGACAAGCAGCAATGAGAAATGTTTTTAAAACTTCCAGTATAAGATGTTACCTTGACCATACTCACTGATCAGATTGAATGACTATGAGCTGCGAACATTATAAAATCCCTCTGTCAGGCTGTTGTGCTGCTCTCAGCTGAATTCTCTGCCTTTCATCTTTGTCACTGTCTCCTTTATACTTTGCTTTGCTTTATTAAAAAGAGATCATCAAGTGGCTCTTAAGTTCTATTCTGCACTCAAATTCTCACATAATAGGGAATGCAGCACCAGATGCCACAATGCTCTAAGTCAGTAGCGCTCTACAGAGCTTGATGCTCTAGAACCAAGAACTTCTAGAATTCAGCCCCCCACAATGCATTGCTCTAGACAATCAGAGCAGAGTTCTATAAAGCGGACAAGTTTTTTCTTATACCAGTTTATAAAAACCATCTGAAGCTTGTTTCCATTTCCCTGACTTATTTTACAGAAAAGCAAGGTATTTTCTAAAAATAATTGTGCTATAATTACAGTTTTTAAAAATAAAATATTGGAATATTTAAGACATATTATTTCAGCTAATATTGCAATATCTATATTATAATATGTACATTAAAATTTAAAAGTCATCTCTGTGGTTAATAACATTGTAATATTTGGTATTACTGTGTTTATTTTAAATGTATAAATAAAGTGGTGAATGTTCAATTCCCTGTAGATGATGTACTTTGTATCTGAATGGCAAATAATAAGACCAATCATTATCAATCATGTTTTGCTATTTAACAAAAAAAATTCACATGGTCAGAATGTTTTATTTGAAAATCTGTCCTTGAAAAGTGATGGCTATCCTTCTGTGAAATTTGAAAACTAATTATTTTCATCAGTGGTGCATTGTGATAACGAGTGACAAGGTGTGCATTTACCCCAGACGTTTTAATCCATCAGGCGCACTGAAAGGCCCAAGGCCAGACGTCAAGTGTTTTCAATAGACCAAGAAATGTAGATGTTTAGTTAAGTCCTGACTTGTGCATCTGTACCAAACGCCTGAACAATTGCATCTTTCTGCACACACATTAATATTTTCATAATGTCCATTTTGTAATGAATTATGATTCAGGTTAGATGATATCATGTATATTGAATACATCTACCTGTAGCAGGAAGGAGCCTGAGACATAAGCCCTTGTATCCAAGACCTGGTGTGAGGCCTGAGGCCGAACAAAAGTAGCGGTCAAGCTTTGCTGATATAGAGCAAAATAACAAAGTTAGCAGAGTCAGGCTCTGCTTGTTTGCAAGCTCACAGAACCTGGCAAGAACAGGCTGGTATTGCAAAAAACAGATACATTCTTAAGAAAGGTTAGGCACAGGATGCTCACATAAACACATTCCAGAAGGATGGTACCAGAATAGCCCGACAGTCAATACGGTACAAACATTCCCCACCCCCAAAGATAACAAGAAAGCATTGAACTCTCTTAAAGATAAGGTCAGGATGGCAGTGTGATGAATAGAGATGTTTCAACTGAACCAACATGTACAAGGTAATGGGTGGTAACAAGCCACATCAGGGAGCAGTAACTACCTATGTCAGAGGGGCAATATGTAACTTGTTTGTATCCGTGTATAAAACGGAGTCTCAGAGAGAGTGTGTTTGGCTGGCCTAGGGGACAGTGAAAAGTCCCACCACTAACTGAGCTAGCACACTGCAACAGGCATACATGAGTTAGTGTACCTGTAACCACTGAGCCAGGGCATTAGGACCATGCTTTGCTGACAATAAACCTCACTGAGTGCCTTCATACTTTAACGGATCTTGTGGTCATTGGGCAGTTTGCTTGAGGTCTGCTGTGCCAGCTGTCTATGCAGACCTAAGACAGCACTCAGAGAGAACACACACACTCAACATCTGACAACACTACCAATTAGTACCCATGCTTCTGTTACTTTTAGTGCTATTAAGATGAACTGTTCAATATCATAAAGTCATAGAAGTTCATTTAATTGCTGCTGACCATGTCAGGTACATCCCATCTGCTGTACTGCTAGATGAAATAGATATCTTCTGACATTTCATTGTTCTCAATGGATGACTCCACCATGACAGGTATAGTATAGGACCAGCAGAGAAAAAGTTAATATAATATCCAAAGGGTAAAGGTTTCAGCTTGTTTAAGATTACAGAGCGTGAATGAGGGCAAAGAGAAAGGGGAAAAATTAAAGAACTGTAAAGGTAACAAAAGTTCATATGACTCAAGAGAAAATAAATCCCACTACTAAATGAGTAATTACAAATGTTTAGATCCTACCTTTTGATGAGTTTGATGGATTTGAAGGCCTCATCCATGTCCCCAATTGTTAGATAGAAGCTGAAGTTCAGCATAGCTTCACGGGTAGCTTTGTCACATTCTTCCAGACCAATGAAATCTCTCATGGGCCTTTTGGCAACCATTTGTGAGAGTTGTACTGAGCCAGATTCCACTTGTGCTTCTTTCTCAGCTTCTCCTGGCTGAAAGGAAAACTACCATCACCCAGCCGTCAAGCAGGCTTCAATACAGTCCCTTGACCTACAAATACAGAATTCTACAAGATTTTAACCACATGACTACTTGAAGTCAATGACAGAACTCTCATAAATGGGAGGAGGTTCAAACTCTTACAGCTACCACAATAATTAATATTATACTACTTTTCAAAGTGCCTTTGAGTATAGGAAGGAGTGTCTCTAAAGATTATCAAAGCACATACGTCATGAGGCTCAACATTTGTATTTCATCAGTTACAGATAAGAGGTTTGTAGAAGTGACAAAGAGTCCTGTGGCATCTTAAAGACTAACTAAAGTATTAGAGCATAAGCTCTCGTGGGCTAATACCCACTTCGTCGGATGCATGCAGTGGAAGTATCCAGGGGCAGGTATAAATAGGTAGGCAAGAACCAGGTGGGAGATAACAGGGTTAGTCCAATGAGGCTGAACCAGCTTGTTATCTCTAATCAGGGAGGGTGAGGTATTCCTCTAGCAGCTGAACTGGAGGTGTGAATAGCGAGAGAAGAGAAGCTGCTTTTGTAGTTAGCTAGCCACTCATAATCTTTGCTCAATCCTTGATTGATTATAGCAAATTTGCAAAAGAATTGCAGCTCTGCAGTCTCTCTTTGCAGTTTGGACTTGAAGTTTTTTTGCTGCAAAACACTGACCTTTAAATCTTTTATGGTGTGTCCAGTGAGGTTGAAGTGTTCTCCTACAGGTTTTTGTATATTGCCATTCCAGATATCTGATTTGTGTCCATTTATCCTTTTTCATAGGGGCTGTCCAGTTTGGCCGATGTACATAGCAGAGGGACACTGCTGGCACATAATGGTATATATTACATTGGTAGATGTGCAGGTGAATGAACCAGTGATGGTATGGCTGATCTGGTTTGGTCCTGTGATGGTGTTGCTGGTGTAGATGTGTGGGCAGAGTTGGCATCGAGGTTTGCTGCATGGATTGGTTCCTGAGTTAGAGTTATTATGGCGCGGTGTGCTGTTGCTGGTGAGAATATGCTTGAGGTTGGCAGGTTGTCTGTAGGCCAGGACTGGCCTGCCTCCCAAGGCCTGTGAAAGTGAGGGATTGATGTCCAGGATGGGTTATAGATCACTGATGATGCGTTGGAGAGGCTTTAACTGAGGACTGTAGGTGATGGCCAGTGGTGGTCTGTTGTTTTCTTTCTTGGGCTTGTCTTGTAGCAGCAGGCTTCTGGGTACATGTCTGGCTCTGTTGATCTGTGTCCTTATTTCCTTGTGCGGGTATTGTAGTTTTGAGAAAGCTTGGTGGAGATCTTGTAGGTGTTGGTCTCTGTCCGAGGGGTTGGAGCAAATACGATTGTACCTCAGTGCTTGGCTGTAGACAATGGATCATGTGGTGTGCCCGGGATGGAAGCTGGTGGCATGAAGGTAGGCATAGCTGTCAGCAGGTTTTCGGTATAGGGTGGTGTTGATGTGGCCAACATTAATTTGCACCGTGGTGTCTAGGAAGTGGACCTCCCGTGTAGACTGGTCCAGGCTGAGATGGATGGTGGGGTGTATTAAAGTAATCAAAGAATATTTTCAAGACTACATAGAACAGCGCACTCATACACAGACACCATCCCACCAGCAGCACAAGAAGAAGAACTCCACATGGACTCCTCCTGAGGGTCGAAATGACAGTCTGGACCTATACATAGAATGCTTCCGCCAATGTGCACAGGCAGAAATTGTGGAAAAACAACACCGCCTGCCTCACAACCTAAGTCGAGCAGAACGCAATGCTATCCACAGCCTCAGAAACAACCCTGACATCATAATCAAAGAGGCTGATAAAGGAGGTGCTGTTGTCATCATGGACAGGTCTGACTACCAAAAGGAGGCTACCAGACAACTCTCCAACACCAATTTCTACAGGCCACTTCCCTCAGATCCCACTGAAGAATATACTAAGAAACTGCACCGTCTACTCAGGACACTCCCTACACTAACACAGGAACAAATTAACATACCCTTAGAACCCCGACTGGGGTTATTCTATCTTTTACCCAAGATCCACAAACCTGGAAATCCTGGACGCCCCATCATCTCTCATTGGCACTCTCATTGAAGGACTGTCTGGATACGTGGACACTGTACTCAGACCCTACGCCACCAGCACTCCCAGCTATCTCCGTGACACCACCAACTTCCTGAGAAAGCTACAATGAATGAAAAACTACTACCGACTTCCTGAGAAAACTACAATGTGCAGGTGAATGAACCATCACTGGTTCATTCACCTGCACATCTACCAATATAATATATGCCATTATGTGCCAGCAATGTCCCTCTGCTATGTACATCGGCCAAACTGGACAGTCCCTACGAAAAAGGATAAATGGACACAAATCAGATATCCGGAATGGCAATATACAAAAACCTGTAGGAGAACACTTCAACCTCGCTGGACACACCATAAAAGATTTAAAGGTCAGCATTTTACAGCAAAAAAACTTCAAGACCAAACTGCAAAGAGAGACTGCAGAGCTGCAATTCATTTGCAAATCTGATACAATCAATCAAGGATTGAACAAAAAGCAGCTTCTCTTCTCTCGCTATTCACACCTCCAGTTCAGCTGCTAGAGGAATACCTCACCCTCCCTGATTAGAGATAACAAGCTGGTTCAGCCTCATTGGACTAACGTTGTTATCTCCCACCTGGTTCTTGCCTACCTATTTATGCCTGCCCCTGGATACTTCCACTGCATGCATCCGACGAAGTGGGTATTAGCCCACGAAAGCATATGCTCTAATACTTTAGTTAGTCTTTAAGGTGCCACAGGACTCTTTGTCACTTCTACAATTCCAGACTAACACGGCTACCGCTCTGATTCTAGATAAGAGGTTTGTACAGTATCTGAGAAGGAGCAGAAGTAACCATTACAGTTAAGGTTGCATTATAGTTTCTATAACAATCCCCACATTTCTGAACCTTTCAGGCTGAATGTTTCTATGATTGGTCTCTGCTCAATGGTGAATTTAGTTTTTAAATTAACTATCCAGACCCTCTTATTTTTTTTCTCCTGTTTTTATATGAGGAATCCCATTATTAGTATGCAGATTCATAACCATATTCCACAAAAATGGCAACTTTGGAGTCCCTGGAGCCTCAATAAGATCTAAATTACAACTCCACTCAGAACCACCACAGGGCAATTTAACTTTTCTTCTGAACAAAACAAGAGGAATCCCTTTGTTATGTCACCAGCATCAAACAGTCTCTTTAAACTTTAAGAATTAACTTTTCACAAGCCAAACACAATGAAACATCTTGGTCTGAGCCATCGTGGATGCTGAATCGTCCTCATTCTAACTAATTTAGGGAGTTTCTTCAAGCCATTTTCACTGCCAGAGAAGTGTAGGGAAAAGCCATATGTTAACATTTAAGGGAACTAATCTAAAAACTATGCCAGAGCACATGTAAAGCCACATATTTATGAATAAACAACCTGAAGTATTAGCCAGACTAAGTAATGGAAACCCAGTGCAAATTAGTGTTAGATACAATTTGGGGAATTCCTGGTTCAGGAGAGGCAAAGACATTGTTAGGTTGACTTACAGTCACCACAGTAATTATTGTGGTGGTTCACGTCCACACTTCTCTCCTTCTGTCGGTGGTACGTGTCCTCACCAGAAGCGCTTCTTCTAAGAGGGTCAGTGTGAGGGGCTGAGAGCCCAGGCTCTCAACTCTGCCTGGCTGATCCCCACAAGCTCTCAGCTGGGAGCCAGGAGTTTCGGTGCAGCTGGGCTCCCTGCAAGGAATGGGGACCCCACAGTGTGGGCAGTACCCAGGATCCTTGCAGGGAGTGGGGAGTCGGGTGGGCACAGCCTAGCTCAGAATGGGGAGCCAGGTTGGGACAGCCCTCCCAATAGGGATCCCGGGGGACAGCCCTCCCAGCAGGAAGCCAGGCAGGTGCAGCCCGGCTCAGAGAAGGACACAGGGGGAGCAGCCTGACTGTAAGCAGGATAGGCACAGCCTGGTCGATAGCGAGGAGCTGGGATCCCGGGGCATGGGAGGAAGCAGTCCAGCTCAGAGCAGGGAGCCAGGGCAGCAGACCATCTGGGAGCGGCAAGCCAGGAGCCCAGGGGAAGCTGCGCTCCAGCTGAAGCCCTGCCACCTTCCCCGATGTGACAGCCCAAACTGTGAACTGGGCTTTCTTGTCAATTTCACAGCTCCAGCCTGCTGTATGCAAGTAACCTGCATGGTCTACACAAACACACTTGCCCTAACTACACCGACATAAGCCTTTCGTGGAGGCGGTGTTATTATGTCAGTGTAGCAGGGCACTTACTTAACTGGGAGCAAGACTGTAGTCTGAACCCTGACATAATCCGATTGGTGTAAGATGCCTTAGGTCGACCAAACTGTAGTGCAGGCCAGATCTAAGATAGGTTTGCTGTGTCAAGTGGACTTTTCCATGTTAAAATAATCACAAGACTATGATACGTTTACCATGTCAGTAAATAAATAATAAGTAATTCAGCCTTTAAAAGCAATGCACTGATTGAAAAAAAAAATGGAAATTGAAAGGGAAAAGAGACAGATGAATGAAGACTGTCGAATGGGGCAGTTATAGATACTTACAACAGGCTTATAGACACATCCACTCCAAAACAACAACTAATGGCAGCAAAAAACAATACAAAAAGAGAGAGAGAGAGAGAGAGAGAGAGAGAGACGTAAAAATCAAAGTCAAATATAAACATGGAGCATGAAGAAAAACATGCATAAGGTGGAAGTGGAATGTAGCAGCTCTTTTTTTTCATCTTGCCATTTATGGAAAGGGAAAACAATCAGATGTAATCCAGATAAAAACCAGCTCTGCATGAAAAGGTTATTGTAGTTTATTTATTAGAAACAGGTTTGGGTTGCAAAGTTCAGATCTGGCTCTACATTCCTCAAAGTTTGAGACAATCCAGATGTAGGTTTCTTATTTAGTCCCTTTTCTTAAGAACTATCCACATCCAAACTTCCCAAGAGTTACAGGTGGTTGAGTATAACTTGCACCAATTAGGCATTCAATGGTAGTGGAAGATGAGCGTAACTTATACCCATTTGGTATTTAGTGGAGACCAAATTCAGTCCTGATGTAAGTAGGCTGCAGCTCTTTATTGAAGTCAATAGGAACTGTACCCATTTATGGCAGAGTTAAATTTTACACCCAAGAGTATCAGGGATGGTGTTGGCATAAATTAAAGTAGAAATGGGATTATTTTACATTCTCTTGTTAGTTGCTTTTCCTGATAACTGCTCCATCTCCTTTGCTTGTATATCTCTCACCTTTTGCACAACCATGGAATGCCAAAGTCAATAAATCCATTTTATTACTATCTTTGGGTATATCTATACTGCGATAAAAGACTCAAGGCCTGGCCATAGCTGGCCCAGGCCAGCTGATTTGGACTTACAAGGCTCAGGCTGCAGGCTTCAAGAACCTGCACAGAGGGAGGGTCTCAGAGCCCAGCCCATTGTAATGTCTACAATGCAATTTTTAGTCTTGCAGCCTGAGTCCCATGAGCCTAAGTCAACTGACCTCTGCTCTGAGCTTTTGGGTCACAGGTTTTTTTTATTGTAGTGTAGACATATCCTTTGTCACAACTTTCATTAGTGCTGCACCTGCTTACTCCAAGCTCCGTTTGGCTGCATCTGGCCTCAAGTGCAAAGAAAAGTGTCAGCATGTGGTTGGGGCAGACACAGCAAAGGATGTCCTCTTTGTGATCTCTCACCTTTTTTGCAAAATAATAATGTGGCACCTCGATGCCCAGAAGAGTCTGGTAGGTTGAAGGCAATGGAAAGCTGTCCTGAAGCAAAAGGCCATGCTCTTCAGTACTGAAGAATGATATAATCAAAACATCCGGCTGGAAGGGGAAATAAAGTATTGTTTTGTTTTAATGGTACAATATCTTATTTTAGTTTTGTTTTTATTTTCCATTTTCACTTGGCAGAGTCTTCACTTGAACAAAAACACCACACAAACACCTGCTGGTGAGAGCAGAGCTACAGGCTTCCTCTCTACATTAAGTGGCCAACAAGTCATTCTACACTTTAAACTATGTTTGCATAGGGCCAGTCACCTCTGCCTTTCAGGAACCAGCCTCCTCACTCTTGAAGAGGGAAGCCCCTGGTAGCACACTCCTGCTCTGGAAGTCTCTGTTTTAAAGACCAAACACAGGCTTAAAGAAACACTCACAACTGCTTTTAAGTTATTTTTAATCCAGCATTATTCCTAGTGCCATTTTAACAGCTCAAACACAGTGTTTCAATACAGATGGTTTTTTCTAAGGGTATATCTACACAGCTGACATTAAAGTGCTGCCACTTTAACATGGCTGTGAAGTCATGGCTCCAGCGCTGGAAGAGAGCTCTCCCAGAGCTGTAATAAAACCACCTCCACGATGAGAATAGCTATCAGCACTATCCTCACTGCTACTTTACAGTGTTGAAACTTGCATTGCTCGGTGGGGGAGGGAGGGAGTGTTTTTTCAAGTGTAGACAAGGCCTAAGGTTTTATTTGTCATTCAGCAACCAAAACAACATAGATGCTTACTATTTAACCTTCTATCTACCTGACAATATCCCTGACAACCTCCCTGTAGGTTTGAAGAACAATATTTGTTAGTTTACTGTTGTTGCTCAGCAGTAGCAGGAGCTCACAGACTTTTCTGGGTTATCACACCAACATCAGAGTTATTTGCTAATTCAGCAAAGCACTTATCACACACTTAACTTAAAGCATCTAGTCCCAACTGAAGTCAGTGGAATCACTCACATTTAATATTAAGTGCAAGTTTAAATGCTTTGCTGAATAGAGGGTCACAAACTGAAAATTATTTGACGTTTTTCTGCTTCTTTATGTTTAAAGACTCAAAATTATTTAAAAACTGAACATTTTGTTCTGCTGCTTCTTCATATTAGAAATATCAAATCTTAATTTCCTTCTCATTGATGGAGAACCTTGACAAGGTCTCCAGAGGATCAGAATGTGATGCCACAAAAGATTGCAACCTAAGCTTCACCTATCACTTCCCCACTACTCAGAGTCTCCAATGATTTTGCCACGATCATGCACCAAGGAGAAATGCAAGGGCTTTATATGTCCAATCTGGAGAGGATTATGGCAGGATTATGTATGGATCAACTGTAGAGCTCCACACCAGAGGGCAGATGAGGAGGAAGCATTGTCAGGGTAGTGAGGTCAGGAGTGCTGCAAGCACATTACAAAGGAAGAGCCTTTGATTTATTTGCCAGGCTCTCTGGTAAAATTAAATCGGGGCAACATTTAGTGCTAATTCACCACTTTAAAAAAAATGTAAAAAACAAGCAGAAAAGAGCCATTTCTGGGAAGTGCAATAAAGAGGTATAAATAAAAGCTGTCTCAAAAAAGCAGTGCAAAGACTTTTTTTACTTTGGTAATCTGCAGTTCAGCTTTAACTGAAGGGTCTTTATCATTCTAACTAAACATATCTTGTTCCTAGACATGGGCCCAAGTTACAAAATTTGTATCCATATTTCAAAATGGAATGGTGTTTCAGATCTGGGATTTTGGGTTGATCCACTGATAAACAGATTCAAGCTTGGATTTTGAATATTCCCAAATTTCAGATATTAGTTTACACCCACCTCTACCTGCAATATTGAGATTTGGGTTCCTTCATAGTGTTATTTCCCTTCCTCTCTTACTTTGTAACTTGCAGTGTTTTTCATGTTTTAGCTCAGCCATATATACAGTAACTCCTTACTTAAAGTCATCCCAGTTAACATTGTTTCATTGTTACGTTTCTGATCAATTAGGGAACATGTTCGTTTAAAATTGTACAATGCTCCCTTATAACCTCGTTTGGCAGTCGCCTGCTTTAGAATCATAGAATATCAGGGTTGGAAGGGACCTCAGGTGGTCATCTAGTCCAACCCCCTGCTCAAAGCAGGACCAACCCCAACTAAATCATCCCAGCCAGGGTTTTGTCAAGAAGTCTGACCTTAAAAACCTCTAAGGAAGGAGATTCCACCACCTCCATAGGTAACCCAATCCACTGCTTCACCACCCTCCTAGTGAAAAAGTTTTTCCTAATATCCAAGCTAAACCTCCCCCACTGCAACTTGAGACCATTACTCCTTGTTCTGCCATCTTGTACCACTGAGAACAGTCTAGATCCATCCTCTTTGGAACCTCCTTTCAAGTACTTGAAAGCAGCTATCAAATCCCCCCTCAATCTTCTCTTCTGTAGACTAAACAATCCCAGTTCTCTCTGCTTCTCCTCATAAGTCATGTGCTCCAGCCCCCTAATCATTTTTGTTGCCCTCCTCTGGACTTTGTCCACTGCTTGCAGGAAGAGCAGCCGGTTGGAGCTAGCTGGTGGGGGCTTGTAACCAGGGTGGACCAGCAGCCCCTCTATCAGCTCCCTGCTCCTCTAAGTTCCCTGTGCAGCATCTGCCCAGCAGGCTACCAATTGCCTGCAGTTCAGCTGTTCGTCCCGCCACTGTCATGTGCTGCTCCTGCCCTCTGCCTTGGAGCTTCTCTCAGGACCCTCCTGCTTGCTGTGTGCGGGGGACGTGGAAAGGGGGGCTGTGAGGGTGTCCTCCTCTGACCTGCTCCTGCACACCACTTACCCTTTCTCCATATAGAGCAGGGTGGAGACATGGAGAGAAAGAGACAGAGAGCTTAGGGCAGTAGCTGCTGTCTTAACTTCCTGATCCACTTAAAAAAACAATGTACTTAAGAGTGGGGTCAGCATACTTAAAGGGCCAGTGCGCATCTCTCTCTCTCTCACATACACACAGGGTGTGTGTCTCTGTCCACCATGCTGTCTCCCCTCCCTCCATTCCTGCTGCCTTGTAGTGTGAGGCTACACTAACAATGTGTTAACCCGTGAGGGCTCAGCCAAAAGCTAGTTCATCATTTAGCAATAAGGCATTCCCTCGGAAATATCCCACCCTCTTCCACCCTCTAACTTCACCACCTCAACCAAGCTTCACAATCATCACTATGTACAGTATTAAATTGTTTAAAACATATACTATGTGTGTATATATTTATATAATATATAGATTTTTTTCTGATGAAAAAAAATTCCCTGGAACCTAACCCCCCCCATTTACATTAATTCTTATGGGGAAATTGGATTCACTTAACATTGTTTCACTTAATGTCACATTTTTCAGGAACATAACTACAATGTTAAGCGAGGAGTTACTGTACTTATGGGGAAAAAAACCACCCACAGATGAGCAATGAAGAGCAGCAGTAGAGCCTACTGCAAACCCTCCAGAAAAGCCTCAATGATCTCCTGATGAAAATCAATATCTTTGAGTTTATGTGAGAATAAACAAAACTCTAGGTAGCTTCAGGAAAAACATTTGGAACTGGCCTCCAGCTCATGAGATTTTCCTATTTTCTTACCACAAATTCTAATATTTTCAGCATGAAATCCATTGTTAACAAGAAAATGTATTATGATCAACAGAAATAACAAGTACCAGACTCTTAAAAGTTTGTTTGGCTGCTATCTTTCTGTACACTGGATCACAGTATCAACACAGATAATTTAGTGAAGGCCAGAACCAATAGTTTATTAATGGGATAAAAACAAATCAGAACAGAGCAAGAGAAAAAACATACTGTGCTTTCTGAGCTCTCTGTCTGCCGCTGCTGCTGTTTCTCTGGAAACTGCAGGTTTGGTTCAAGGACTGCTTCACATACAAAAAGTCTTGGTTCACTATGGTCCCAGAAGTGGCTAACTGGGATGCGATCTTGCAGTTCTGGATGCTCAATGAGCCTCCTGCAAAATCAAATGGAGGACAACCATGTAAAGACAGGTGGAACATGTCCCGGGCTGCTTATTCAATTCATTAATGTAAATAAGGGATGAAATATACCATGGGGTAGCCCCAAAACAATCATCATATATATAATATAAATGTTAAAAATTTCCTAAGAGTGCACTGAAGATGCCATAAACTATCATCATAAATACAAACTCCTTGTATTAGGTTCAACCTCATAATAGCAACAGAAACAGTTCCAGGTTTGACACATTATTAAAGTATTTACAGCTTGCCCAAAACCTTCATATCACATGTCCTCTTATATACTTTATTTCACACATGAAGAGTTGACATTTATTGAATCCCCTGGGAAAGATGTATAATATTCACTCTTGGTGTTTTTTCTTTAAGAGTACAGGAACTCCTCACCTTAAAGTCGTCCCGGTTAACGGTGTTTCGTTGTTATATTGCTGATCAATTAGGGAAAATGCTCGTTTAAAGCTGTGCAGTGCTCCCTTCTAACGTCATCATTTGGCAGCCACCTGCTTTGTCCACTGCTTGCAGGAAGAGCAGCCCATTGGAGCTAGTTGGTGGGGGCTTGGAACCAGGGTGCACCAGCAGCCCCCTATCAGCTCCCTGCTCCCTTAAGTTCCCTGTGCAGCAGCTGCCCAGCAGGCTATCAATTGCTGGCAGTTCAGCTGTCCCTCCACTCACTGTCATGTGCTGCTTCTGCCCTCTGCCTTGGAGCTGCTCCCCGAGACTTCTATGTGCTGTAGAGGGGGAGGGGAGGAGAGGAAGAGGGGAGCTAATGTCAGGGTGTCCCCCTCCCCTTGCTTCTGCACCCCACTTACCTCATCTTCCATAGCACAGTGGACACACACGACAGGGCAGCAGCTGTGGCTCAGCTTGCTGATCTAATTAACAAGGCAGTGTACTAAAAGGAGAAATGCGCATAATCTCTCTCTCACTCTCACACACACAGTGTGTCTCAGTCTCTGTCTGCCCTTCCTCCTTTCCTACTGCCTTGTAGAGTGTGAGAGTTAACCCTTGGGGGCTCAGCCAATTGCCAGTTCATCATTTAGCTGTAAGGCATTCCCTGGGAAATATCCCACCCTCTGACTTCACCACTTCAACCAGAGCTTCACGATCACCATTGCTGTGTACCAGTATTAAACTGCTTGTTTAAAACTTATACTGTGTGTATATATAATATAAATATAATATAATATAATCTTTTGTCTGGTGAAAAAAATTTCCCTGGAACCTAATCCCCTCATTTACATGAACTCTTACGGTGAAATTGGATTCGCTTAACATCGTTTTGCTTAAAGTCACATTTTTCAGGAACATTACTACAACGTTAAGTGAGGCGTTCCTGTACTGGGTTACTAGCCAAATATATTAATGAATGGGAAACAGCAGAAAAATGAAAGATGTTGTGAAATGTCTCTCAACTGGTAACATAACTGAAGACTTTAAAGGATCCTTTTTGATGGTGACTAAACCAAACCTTCATCTAAACTCAGGCTGACTTAATGCAGCAGGGGAGACAGTTGGTCCCCTTCCACTTAATTCCAGGGACCATTATTTATTCCTCTTGAATTCCTACACTCTCCTCCAGCGCTCATCTTCCAAGCAGGGTGGTGAGTGGGTGATTTCCTCCAAGCCCCCGGTACTAAAACTACTCTGTGAATCAGGCAAGGGAAAGGCTCATTCGGCAAGTTGCCATCACATTTCTCCTCCTTTTCCCATAAA
The DNA here is from genome assembly GCA_007922305.1 of Dermatemys mawii. Lineage (NCBI taxonomy): Eukaryota > Metazoa > Chordata > Testudines > Dermatemydidae > Dermatemys > Dermatemys mawii. Next base: position 32,047,076 of record ML677381.1, read on the forward strand.
GCATGAGCACACCACTTATCTGACACAACTAACCTCTCCACCAGTCCAAACAGCATCAGGCTGACCAAGTACATAATGCAGGCACCAAGGATCCTGTACTTCAGCACGCAGCACCGCAGTCTGTCACCAACTGGAAGTCCATAACAAAGATATGCTATGGAATTCATACTTACTTTGACCATTTACCTGGAGAGCTACTAAAATAAATGTAGAACAAGCCATATAATATTTTAATTAAACTAAAGAAAAGGCAGCCTATATTGGACACAAAAGGAAAACTTGAAAATTATGAAGAACAAAATGATTTTTGTTGTATTATTCTTTTAAAATCATTTAAATAGACAGTCTCTTTAAAAGAAAGAACTATAATGTCATCTGCACCTCATGAGAAGCCATGAATTCAGTGCTAGATTGGGTGTCTTATGGGTCTCCCTTTTATATAAAGAGTGTCTAAAAAACGGATTCAGGGTATGAGGTTAGTCTAAGTAAGATCTTCTAGTTTTCACTCAGACTTTTATTAAAGGTAACAATGATTTTCACTTTTATTCCCAGTTCCTCCTTTTACTCCCATTTTGCCAAAGTTAGGCTGTCAGCATTCCCCGGCTTCAAGACAAGTATCTTATCATTCCAGTGAGTATGCCACCTAGTCAAAGCTTTGGGGCCACAAAATAAGATTCCTAAATCCATTCCCACCTCACGGAGCTGTAATTTTTCATAGAACTTGTCTAACATAGAGGCCTGCTGTACACTAGAAAAGTTACCCACAACTGACAATGGGGGTCAGTAAACTATGTGCAGCTGATCTAATGCTGAACCTGCTGCTAAAGTTGTCAGCAAAACATAAATCTCCTAGTGTATACCAGGCCACATCTCTAACATGACTTGGAGCCAGAGATACTAAGTGGAGGTTTAAAAAAGCAAACAAAAAACAGGTACTAACCTTTCTATATCTATTGCTTTTTGAGATGTTTTGAGCATGCCCATTTCAATTTAGGTATGTGCGCATCCCAAGCACAGCTGCCAGAAATTTTTAATCCTAATCGTATCCGTTGGGTCATCTCTGGCACCTCTTGGTGACACACACTCATAGTGCCAATATAAGGGACCTTGCCAAGCCTGCACCCTTCTTATCAACCACTCCAAGAGCAGGGCCAGCAGGCAGGTAGATATGTGCAACATATCTCGAAGAACAACAGCTACAGAAAGGTTAGTAACTGTTTTTCTTCTTGGAATACTTGCACATGTCCATTCCAATTTAGGTGATTCACATCAAATATATTGGAAGTGGGCTCAGAGTTCAAGGACAAGCCGACTGTAGTGATGTTCAGCCAAAGTGTGCATCATCTCTGGCCTGTTGAGTGTTGGTATACTGTGCTGAGAATGTGTGTACGGAGGACCACATTGCTACTCTACAGATATCTTGAATTGGGACTTGAGGTAGAAAGGCCGCAGAAGACACTTGAGACCTCATGGAATGAGCAATTAGGTTTGGCAGAGGGGGACACCTGTGAGGTCTTAACACACTCGAATAAATGATGTAATCCAAGATGAAATTGTTTGAGTGAAGATGGGGAGACCTTTCATTCTTTCAGCTATTGCTATGAAACGCTGTGGTGACCTACGGAAGAGTTTGGTCGTCTGAATATGAAATGCCAGCGCCTAACATCAAAGGAATACAGGCGTTGTTCTTCCCTACTTGCATGCAGCTTAGGGTAAAAGACCGGCAGAAAAATCGGTTGGTTACAGTGGAATTGGGACACCACTTTCAGAATGTATCTTGGGTGCAGAAGATTGTATATTGAGGTTCCGCCATGAGGGCTTGGATCTCTGACACTCTCCTGGATAAAGTAATCTCCACCAGAAAAGCTGCCTTCCAACAAAGGTGCAGAAACTAACATGTTGCTAGTGGCTCGAAGGCTGGCTCTGTCAGCTTCAAGAGGACAAGGTTCAGGTCCCATGGGAGATTGGTTTTGTGACCTGAGGGAACACCCTCTTTAGGCCTCTGAGGAAATGAATTACCATCTCTTGGGAGAAAACTGAGTCATTGTGGAGGTGGCCTACTATGTCCAAACCCATTGTTTCTTCTCCTCCTCTGGTCATGCCAGGATGGTTGGGGATAATAATGCCGATATTGTTTTGGCCTATACAATCTTTTGGGCTGTGCCATAGCATACAGTCCCAGGGGCTTTAATGTCAGCTTGGACTCATTTAGGCCATGTAGCCTGGCACCTGTTTGCTCTGAAAAGATCTAGGGTCCTGTGACATTATTGACATGAACTGTGACCGCATAATCATTGTTGTAACCAAGGTCCTATAGATGCACCAAATCTTGTACAAAGGAGGTCAAGTAAGGTGTCTATGGAAAGATTGTATTTTGCTGGTTATGATTATGCTGCCTGTATGCGTGCATCATTTTTGTATTTGAAGTTATGAATATTGACTATGTACTTGTATCTCAATGTGTTTGATTCTAAGTAGCATCAAGCATTTGGTCAGCTTCTTGAGAAAGTCTATTCTGAGTAAGTGCCCAATCAAGAAACATTTAACTGACAATGGACTTTCGGAGACGCCAAATCCGCCAATCTGAGCTTTCCTGAGAACGTTCAAACTAACATGTAAACAATGGCGGTGGCCTGCAAAAAGCTGGATCATTCATGAACATATAACTTGCCCAGGTAGCTCCAAACTCCATCCACAGAATCCTTGGCATCTAGGGGTTCTGCAGAGAGGCTCTGGCCGCCTTCTATACGGGGGTCAAGAACTCCTGCAGGCTATTCTGGAGAGGCCTATCTTTTAATCTGTTCATTGCTTCCCACATGTTAAAATCATAGCAACCCAGCAATGCTTGCTGGTTCACTATGCAAAGTTGAAGCCTGCCTGTTGAGTAAGCTTTCCTCCCAAGCAGGCCTAGCTTTTTAAGTTCTTTTGCTTTTGATGTTGACCCCATCTGGCCTTGGCGGTCCTTCTCATTGGCAGCTGCCACCATGAGTGACCCAGGGGTAGTGTGTAAAAATAAAAATTCACAGCCTTTAGCATGTACAAAGTACTTCCACTCTGTTGTTTTGGCTGTGGGCGGGAGGGTGGCTGGGTTCTGCCAAAGAGCCTTAACAGGCTCCATAATTGCCTCATGCTAGGGGAGAGCAACCTTTGCAGGAGTTGTTGCCGCCAAGATGCCCAAGAAGCCACTTGGATGACTTCTGTCTGCAAGCTCAGATTGGACATCACCCACTTTAATAAGTCCTGGTGTGCTCCTTTGTCATCAGCTCCTCATCTGGCAAAGAGGAGGAAGAGGTGTGCAAAGTTGTCATAGCCTCCAATGCATCCTCTCCTCAGGGAACCTGCTCCCGCTGACTGATACTGGCTTCAGTACCTGATTGCACACCAGGTTGCTCACCCTGTTCAGTGCCAGGCTCTGGACCATGGCCAGCCCCCACATCGGCACCAGTGTTCAGATCCAAGGTTTCTCGGTGCAGTCTCTCTGAGGTCACCGAGTAGCAACACCGTGAGCTGGTGTCTTGACTTGGGGGAAACCCCTATGGGTTGCAGAAGGGCTACCGCAAGGCCCAAGTGTTCTGGAGCATCATCACGCCTGGAACTCCCAAGGTCAGCGAAGGTTGCGGGGAGTGGCGTGTGCAATCTCACTTGTCTCAGTGGTTGTCAGGATTGCCTCCCCACTCTGAACTCTAGGGTACAGATGTGGGGACCCGCATGAAAAAAGAAATAACCCCTCCAAGCTTATTTTACCAGCTTGGGTTAAAATATTTTTCCCCAGAACACAACTTCTTCTGTGTCTGGAAGTAACTGCTGCCACCACCAAACTCAATTTAGGGTAGTTTGGGACCCTTCTTTCCCTTTCCACTAACCCCCCAAACTTCTTCCTACCCTGGGAAGCTTGAGAGAAAAAAAAAACAAACCTCGCCTGATCCTGCGAGACGTGCCCGATCCAAAACCAGGATCTTACACAATGGAAAACAAGCAGTCAAAGTCTTAAAAGAAAGATTTTAATAAAAGAAAAGAAGAAAGGAATAAATCCCTTATAACTATCAATAGAACAGCATCTACCATAATCAACAAAAGGATTCAGAAACCAAACCTCTCCCCCGAGGCAACTTTCTCCCACTGTTGATATCTCTGCTGAAGCTTACAATATCGAGAAGCACCCAGCCAACACTCACCACTGAGAACCCTCCAAGTGATAAAAAGAAGGTAAACTTACTGACTACAGTACTTGATAGAATCTATAGTTACAGTGAAAGACATAGCTGTGTTCATCCCATAGCCGAGGTGAACAGAGAGAGACCCAGAGAGAAACTGAAACTTAAAATCCTTTGTCTCCTGAGGAATTTCTCATTGGTCAGTTGTCCACCTCTCAGGTTACCTTTAGCTTAACCCCTTACAGGTAAACAACAATTCTAGGCTACTTCACACTTATGACAGTGGTGCAAAAAGCAGGACACCGAGTCTGCCCCTGAGGAGGAGGACGAACATCGAAGTGACCAAGGTAGCACTGACCCTCCCAGCACCAGGGAATGGTGCTGTGGCTATGTTCTGGGTGAAGCAATCAGAGGACCCTGGAGAGTGGTACTGGAGTTGATGGAGGCCTCTGTGCCACCAACCAGTGTTGGCAGTGTCTTCTCCACCAGGTGATGCCAGTACTGGCAGAACCAGTAAGTCTCTAGCTGACGCATATGCTCCTTGGGTAAACAATACTGCAAAATGATCAGTACGTTGCTGGATAGGAGGTTGTGCTTCCCTTTGTGGGGTCTGCATTGTCAGTATAACTGTCTGCGGTAGTGTTTGCCACAGTGTCAGACAGGGAGAGCGGCCCAGAATGGGTCTTGTTCTATCCTGATCTCTTGGCCTATCTCCTCCAGGTGCCGGAAAGCAGCTCTTTCCGTGGTGCCTATGATGTTTCTTCTTTGGAACTGGTGAGGAGGAACAGTGCTGAGAGCCTCTACCAGTGGGAGGCGCACTACAGACCAGTGATGATGTACTGTAGACTCTTGATTATCCAGGATCAGGTTAACCAGGTTGTGGATTTACCAGGATGTCAAAAAAAAAAATACATGTAACTCGCAGGGCCGGCTCTGGCTTTGTTGCTGCCCCAAGCACCACACACACACAAAACCCCACCAGGGCACAGGGCAGCCAGTGAACCAACACTCCCTACCCCCAGTGCAGAATGGCTGGTGAACCAACGCCCCGCCCCCCCGCCCGCCATATTTCCTATGGATGGTGATTATCTGGGATTTTATTAACCAGGATTAATTTTTTCCCTATCATCCTGGATAATCGAGAGTCTACTGTACTCGGCACAAAGTCAGCTCTTGGCTCTCAGACAGGTCATACAACTGATTTTCTGCTACCTGCCAGAAAAGAGGGGGCGGGCTTGAGATTTCAACCCTGCCCTGCTGTGAGAAAGGAAAATCACAGAACAGAAACTGCAGGAGCTGCAAAAGGAGCTAGACAGTGGGGTCAGCAAGGGCAAAACATGATGGTCTCATGACCCTAAAGCTGGTGTGTTTTGGGGAGAGCCCCAAACCCCTTCACACCCTTTCCTGGGAAGGCTTGAAAATAATATACTAACCAATTGATTACAAAGTGAGCACAGATCAAACCTTTGGGTCTTTAAGACACTGAAAATCAATCAGGTTCTTAAAAGAAGACTTTTATTTAAAAAACAAAAGAATCACATCTGTAAAATCAGGATGGAAGATAACTTCATAGAGCAATAAAAAGTTTTAAAACACAGAAGATTCCCCTCTAGGCTTAGCTTCAAAGATGCAAAAAACAGGAATAAGACTCCCTCTTAGCATAGGGAAAATTCACAGTCTAATGCCTTTCTTTGCTTTACTTACAATTTTTGTAACCTTTAGAGGCTCGTTTCAGGAATGTCTTTAGGAGCTGGATTTTCCTGCCCTGGTCCCTCTCTGTCCCAGAGAGAACACAAACAACAAAGAGCCAAACAAAATCTCCCCCTCCCCCCCGATTTGAAAGTATCTTCTTTCCCCATTTGTTCTTCTGGTCAGATGCCAACTAGGTTATTTAAGTTTCTTAACCTCTTATAGGTAAAGAAGGGATTTTAGGCTACCCTTAGCTGTATGTTTATGACAACACTGGGAATAGAACACTTTTCCCCTTTCGAGGAGTGGGGACTTCTTCCACAGCCCCAACTTTTAAAAGGACCTGTACCTCCTATTTGAGTAGCTGCTTGTGAGAGGGGTCCTTCAAAAGGGATGGGGAAGGGGGCTGGTAGGAAAGGGTAGAAATAAACAGAGGGTGTACCCCACTGCCACAGTGCTGAGGACCCACTGGTCTGTAGTTATTGAGGCCTAAGCGGGGAGGAAGAAAGAAAGGCAATTGGCAAAACAAAGAGGGGGAGGATCCAGTTTGCAGACTGCGATGTTGTCCTTGGGCACACCCTCAAAATCCCCACTTCTTCCCTTGAGGGAAACAGGACAAACCCAACTGCAAGGCTGAGCCCACCTAGTGACCCTGGTGGAGCTTGTAGCCCTTGCCCTTCTTATGATAGGGCTCTGTGATGGGGTGTACAAACCCCATACTGAGCAACAAGCACTTCAGGGCTCATTTTGTGCTTACCAGCCCTGCCCCATCACACTGCAGCAAATGCTCCATCTGCTGGAGGAATTAAAAGGCAGCAAATTAGCTTAACAAAGAGGGAGAGCTCAATGGTTTGAGCATTAGCTTGCTAAACCCATGGTTGTGAGTTTAATTCTTCAGGAAGCCAATTAGGGATATAGAGCAAAAATCTGCTGGATGATTTAATAGGGCATAGCTCCTGTTTTGAGCAGGGGGTTGGACTAGATGATCTCTGGAGGTCCCTTTCAACCCTGATATTCTATGAACTGGTGAGCAAACCTGAAGTCCACTGATCCATCAGAGCAGAATGAAAAAGGCTCTGATGCAGCTGCCCAAAGGGGCCCTCCAGGAGGAAAGGGAGGACCCTCTGCAGAGACAAGCCAAGAGAGAAGTATCTTATGGCCCTGGACAGTGGCGCTTCACTGGGTTTTGGATTTGGATTTTCCCATCACCTTTGACTGAGGTGAATCCAAAGGGGGAGACGAAAGGAAGAGGCCCAGGGAGGACAATCTTAAGTAGTCTTGGCTGCCACGTTACTGGTAGCTAAAAGGGCCTTGGGTCAGAGCCTAGTGGAGTGCGAGGGCCCAAGCTCCCTGTGACATTAGCGACATAAACTGTTACCACACAGATCATTGTTGCAACCACTGTTATACATTTGCAACAAACATTGTACAAAAGTTGTAGTGTGAGGTGTCCATAAAAAGGCAATGATTTGCTGGTTATGATTATGCTATCTGTATGTGTATATCATTTTTGTAGCTGAAATTATGAATATTGGCTATGTAATTGTATCTCAATGTGTTTGATTCTAAGTAGCATCAGTGAAGCATTTGGTCAGCTTCTTGAGAAAGGAATTTGCAGATTAAATGCCCATTCAAGAAACACTTAACTGACAAAGGACCTTGGGAGACTCTTATTCACATATGAGAAGTCTTCCTGGGATGTTCAAGGTAGCATGTGAGAATGGCTGCTGCCTTCATACTGAGTCATGCATGGACATGTGACTTGCCCAAGTGGCTACAAACTCCATCTTGTTGCTGTGACTTTGCACAGGAGAACAAAGGAGTTTCCGCCCACAAGAGAAAGAATATAAAAGGCCCTGGAAACCCTTCCATTTTGTCTTCCACCCTTCTTCTTACCTCTGGAGGGACTTTGCTACACTGAAGCTCTGAACAAAGGACTGAACGACCCATCCAAGCTGTGGATGTACTCCAGAGGCTTAATTTGAACCTGCAGTTTATTTCATCACTGCTACAAGCCTGAACCAAGAACTTTGCCATTACTGTATGTAATTGATTCCATTTAACCAATTTTAGCTCTCATCTTTATTTCTTTCTTTTATGAATAAACCTTTAGATTTTAGATTCTGAACGATTTGCAACAGCATGATTTGTGGGTAAAATCTGATTTGTATATTGATCTGGGTCTAGGGCTTGGTCCTTTTGGATCAGGAGACCCTTTTTTTGTTTTCATAACCATTCATCCCCATAAGAAGTGGCTGCTGGTGGTGATACTGGGAAACTAGAGAGTTTAAGGGAATTGCTTGTGTGACTTATGGTTAGCCATTGGGATAAAACCAAAGTCCTCTCTGGTTGGATGCTTTGGCGTGCCTTAGTAGTAAACAAACTCCATCTTTGAGGTGTAACTGTCTGCTCTAAGCAATTTATCCTGAACTGAAACTCTCAGTTGTGTCCCATCCAAAGCAGCATTGTTATATTCCCCTCCCCACAACCCCGTTGGCCAGCAGTTCTCAAACTGTCTTGGACCACGACCCGTTTTTCTTTGGCTGCATGGCGGCGCAACCCTTGTATGTCCACCAAAAAGCCACCGAATGAATTACTTCCACATTTGGTGGC